>OZ059826.1:11472694-12672694 GCA_964057195.1 Orthosia cruda | reverse complement strand
ATTAATTTTATAGTCTTTGTTTAAATTATATTTGTGCTTTTGAAACTACATATACTCATACCAATTCCAAGATAATCTTGTCTAGGTTATCGTTGAAAAATACTTTTTTTGTTATCATTGAACAGTATTTCGTATCCAGGAAAAATAAAAGGTAAACTAACAAAATAGCCAACATTAACAGACCGTTCCACTTATCACCTTGTTATCCCAAACAAATAAGCGTTGAATGCGTTATTATTAACTGTAATACTGAAGGTCCGACAAAACGTCTCCGAGGCACTGTTAGACCCCCAGATTTTGGGATTTGGTCACATAACAATAGTTTGTACGAACATTAGAAATCTCACCTGGACATATACCTACTTGCTTTGGAGATAACGTTTGATGAATAATAATATAAAGGACTGCATGGTGGGTTATTCAAACTATTATCTTAGGTACGATTTATGGTATTTTTGGAAGTCGTTATGGTTATGTTCTGCACGTGTTTATCTAAGGAAAATTCGTATGGTCAATTATACTGTCATGTTTATTAATTTCGTATATCGTCGCTGATACTGCAATTCTGCGTAACTAACTACAGACAATACCGCGTACTTTATATGTGGCAAATTTTAAAGGAGAACAAAAAAGCGAAGTAACTTCTGCTATACTTATCACATACTTTGTAATTTCAGCAGCCTAATCGCGATAGTTAATTCGGCAAGGCAAAGGGTTTGACACCACTAAAGATTATGAACAATTGACCAAACACATGCGAGATGAAAGACACGATGTGGAGTTCAGTCTAAGTGATTCTATGGGGTTCCTTTGCTTTGCCGAATTCACTTACGCAATTAGGCTGAGAGTCCAATAGAAATAACTATTTTACATTTGATGACAGACCGGCTGAGGACTCCATACTGGAAAAACATTTTTTCTCGAGGTGAATGAGACTGAGGAAGAGATGGAGATTTGATTTTAAGGTCTGGTCCATAAAAACAGATCACATCAAAGTCTGTTACATCTTAGAAATGGAAGTTCCAGAGATTAGCGCGTTCAAACAAACAATCAAACTCATCCACTTCATTGTATTAGTATAGATAGACAACGCAGTACCTGGAGCGCCTAGAAATATGAAATATTGCACAAAAGTTCCTGAAAAACCTAAGTGAATACCAATATGGACGGCTATTTGAAATTTCATCCAGCAAGACTGTGGGGCTAAAATGGGGGCTGGAAAGTATTCAGTTAGTCAATTTTGCCGATGGGGAATTCGATCAAACACACAACTTGAAGCTACCTTAAAATCTACCTGGATGAAATATATGAGGATGGACGGCGCCGCCAAGGCCGGCCCAGAAAGAGGCGACGAGACGACCTAGACTCCTACTTCATGGGATGGTCTGAGGTGGTTCAGGTAATGAATACTTGGAAGGATTTGGGTCTTTTTTAGCCTTTTCCCAGCTGTGGGATAGTTAATCAATCAGCTTAGCCTTTTCCCAATTATGTTGGGGTTGGCTTCCAGTTAAACCGGAATCAGCTGGGTACCAGTGTTTAACATGGAGCGACTGCCTATCTGACCTCAACAACCCAGTAACTGGATAATAGGATACCTCTTGAAAAGACTGGTATCAGATCTCAGGCTTCTGACTACCCGTAATTACTGTAAAAACATCTTCAAAAGACAGCCGTGACCAACTGCTTAACGTGCTTTCGGGGGCACGGAGGGGACTCGTCACATCCACGGACCGACCTCGTCAAGCGTTGAATAAAAGAAAGAAAGAAAACTAGTTTATTTGGCACACACCATGTAGGTACAAATAAAAGAGAACTTAATTTTAAAACAATTATATAGTGTGCCCCGCGACTGCGCCAAATAGGTCCAATTCAGTAAAATGCCAGACAACTGCTGGTTTTCAACTGAACCTTACGTTGAAGAGTACGGATGTATGTGAATCGTTGCTTAACATGAAGATCGACTCGTGCGGCTGTTGTTATTTAGCCACGAGCTCCTCCTCCGCGAGCACGAGCAGTGGGACAGTATAGGCTAATATAAAAAAGAAGAAGACAATAATAGCGCTGTTTAAAAATGTACAACAGAACCACAAATTACATAACATCCACATTTAAATTCAGAAACGGCACCTCGGCACGACATAGTTCCTGAGTTGAAGAGATATTTCTTTTTATCGAGTTTACTGCATAAAAGAGTTCTAGAACAAGTTTTTTCAACCGGCATAAAAACGAGCTCCTTTTCTAAGTTATAACCGCTTTGCATTCTTTTAATCACTCCGGCTTACCAAACTACGACTAAAATAAGACAAGGAAAGATAAATAATTGAGAAAAGAAAAGACTTTTTATTTTTCTTTTGGCACTGAAAGAAATGTGAATTTTAAATAGTGCGATAAGTTTTTGTCGACTCCTGTCCTAGGTTTATTTTTTTTCCTTTTAAACAATTCAGATTAAATTTGCTGAAAGCTCCGTAGACGATATCTATCAATGATAAAACAATCATTCTCCGCATTTTTTTTATCAATACATTTTAGCTTAAAAGTAGTGTAGCAACCATGGTAAGCTAAAAAGTAGCGTAACGCATTGCATTGTCATCCAAACCAAACGTGTATGCAAAATTTCATCTTAATGCACGGATACCTCGCAGTAGCTGATTTTAAAATGGGAGTCACGTCTACACAGCTTGTCGTAATTTTTTGGCAAAAAAATAATGTTATATTAGACCATTTTCTTAATAATTTTATATAAGAAAATTTTAGGTTTTATCCGTACAACATAGTGTAATTAATTTGTAAAGTTATGTCTAACACGGATTAAAAACGACAATCGCACCATTATTATTTAATGAAATGGCGGGGATATTTTAATGAAATGGTCACCATCTCAAAGACAATTCAATTACATTTTGATTGGAAGATTTTTTTAAGTCATCGTATAATAAGGAAATTACAAAAATCTTCTGCATTTTGGGTCGCGTGGGTGTCAAACGAGTGCGCGTTTTGTTCCCTCAAGGTCGTTGGCGACTATCGTCTTCTTAATCGGTTGAGAATAACTGCTTTAAAATTCTGAATACACTTACATACATTGCAAGTTAAATAAAAGCATGTAAAAAAAGAAGACAAAATTTCAAATAACTACACTGCAAGTGGCTAGAGAATTTAACCCCCATAGTTGTATGATGCCCCGTTGGGCATCATACATTATATAAAATCTTTAAGTAATAAGTAGTTACTTATTACATAAAAAAAATATTTATTAATCAGTTTTTTTTTATAATTTTATGATAATGTTCTTTATTAGTAATTTACGCTTACAAGACGTATAATAATTGTAACTGTAATGCATGAAATATATTTTTTTTTTGTTATTTTTGTTGCAAATATTAAGCACAAATTTACCCCTATAATATATAATGTAAATTGAAATTAAAAGTGTACAATAGTTTTTTTGTTATATCGTCATAAGATACCCGTTATATCTGCAGAGTTTCGCAAACATTAACAATTTGATTTTGACCTTGGATACAGAAGGGTACGACCGTGGTTTGTCGACCATGATATGCTACGGAACTAGCATAGCATTACGCCTGCGTAGACCACAAACAAATGCGGTACTCTCTGTGCTAGCCCACATTTTATTTGCAAATTACTGGTTTATTTGTAGACTAAAAGCATGTGGTAAATAAAATATACATTGGCGCGTCATAATAATTGTTAATGTTAATTAGCTATAGTGATTAAATCGTAATAGTAGTTTATGAAACTGTTGCATAATGAGGGGTATTAAAACATGAGTGTGTGTTTAAAAACCGAGCCGTAGGCGAAGTTTTTAATAGCTTTCACACGAATGTTTTAATACCTAGTTATGTGCAGTTTCATACACTACTTTATCTACACTCATAAATTGGGATTGAACCTACTAAATACCTCTTTTTGCATTTTCCATGCCATAAAATCGTGATAGCATTTGTCATATACTTTTCTCGACTTTGCTGGTAATAAATTAAGAGTAATTTCCTTCGCCGCATCTAAAATATCGGGCGGAGCCAAATTTTCTTCACATTCACTGATATCAGACATTTCACACACAATAATTTAAATAACTCATGAAATTCAGTACAGCAAAACTTCCAAAACGTATGAATGGCGCCAAAACCCAGCACATCACCGCATTAACCGCGCATGCGCTAAGGCTTAGCACGCACTGCGATCTTTATTCGCGCGATTTTTTTCAACCATTCTGCGACCTATGTAATTGTATGAAGTTGTTCGCATCGGTAACGAAATCGTGCGGAAATAATTCCGCAAGAAAGCCGTGTTTTGCCACAGAATCCAACACATCACGGCGCGAATTTTATTCGCCCGAATATTTTGAGCTCTATGAACAGGTAGAAGGAAACACACAGGTAGAAGGTGACACTGTGTATGGGACGTGCATTCTAGGTAGAAGCGAAAGGTTGATTCAGCGAGTACAGAATGCTTGTGCAAGATTTTGTTTCACCATCCCTCCTAGATCACATGTAACTCCTTTTTTAAATAAGGGTAATTTGATGAGAATGTCAGATCGTAGAAAGCTGCATCTGGCTACCCTGCTCTTTGGCACAATTCTCACGAAAAAACCAGACTGTGTGTTTCACAACAACAATTACATTAGAACATTAGAACAATTTACCAACCAGTAGATCTGTTTGGTAAATTGTCCTGGTCGCGTGATGTAAATGAAGTTAAAACGAGAGCTTCTGCGTACCTGTTGTTAACGTCACACAAAACTGCTGCATTCCGTGGAAGTTTCAAATTCGCTGCCTCTCGTATCTGGAATGATCTTCCTCCACCGTTTCGCGCTATAAAAACGATTGCATCATTTAGTACTAAATTCAAGCAGTACCTATTACTTAAACAAAAGGAATCCGGAAGATAAGCTTACCCGGGGTTTGCATGTAGTTAGTATTACTGCCCTTAATCCATTTTCATTATTTTGTAATTCTTGCAAACACCACACCACACATGATAACATACACATCACTCCGTTTTATCCAATACTAGCAAAACACTATTCTATGTATCCTTTTCGTCTGGTTTATTTACACTTATTTATTTACATTATTTCATAACATAATTCTTTTGACAGCCGACCATAGATTTCCTTTTTCTTTTTTTTCTCTTCCCTTCTAATAAATTTAATATATTAATTACCTTCTGGTCCGCGCGCTCTGTCATTTGTCTATGGTTTTGACAAATGATCATTGAGCATCGCGGACTTTGTACATAGGTCTACCTACATTTAATATGATTTTATTTATAGATCTGTATCAAACTTACACATAATTATAATATACATACTTTGACCCACCTTATGTGTTTATTCTATTTTGTTTGTTATTTATATATTATTTTATTATTTAAGTATTTTCGGTTTCCGTAAGTGTGTCCGTGGCATCAACAGTGGGTCCTATCAGAATATCAGCGCGGCGTTATTTTCTTTTTGGATATCGCTGCACATGCTGAGATAGGAACCTTTTTGGTCTCGCATAGGGTTTTAATTTTTTATTTTATATTATTGTTAAATTTCATGCATATTTCTCGTGTCTCCTGTGTGGGTCACAAATAAATATTTTTTCTTTCTTTCTTTCAAACAAAATTCGCGCGAATAAAAATCACAGTGCGTGCTATGTCTAAAGCGGGCATTGTCATAGACAATTTAAAATTGGAATCAAATCTTTTTATAATAAGTACTATAAAATGGCATTACAAAAAAAATATTGATGGAAACTCCTTAGTGATTAACTTCTTGGATTTGTCCTGTATCGTTATAGAAAAAAAAATGTTTTATAGCATTATTTTGTTAGAGAAATAGTGTTATAATAAGATTCTATTTTTAAATTTCGGTATTGTGTTTATAAAGTATACCAATATAAACTCGTTTTGAATTTTATAATTCGAATATTACGATATGAGAGTAGATAATAGTACATTATGGTACAAGTGTGTAAGGTTGGTGATTACCGCTGAGCCAACATTGAGACCCGAGCCGTTAGGTGAGGGTCTTAAGAGAGCCGAGGACGGTAATCATCAATACTCACGTGTATCATACGACGTTTTTCAACACACTTGTGAAGAAAATAATACTAAAAAGCATTTTCAACAGTGAAAACGAGTTATGCAAATTTTTTCGCAATGGCGGGCATAATTAATTAGATTTCCTATGCGCGCGCATCTAACAATGGCGATCGGCCATAGACTCAAAAGGATGTTTTTTTTTTTTTGCTTTTCGCGGATATTGTTTTAGCCACGTACAAAATAGGGAATTTCAAGTTTTCTTTATTACAGACAAAAACAAAATGTCTATTTGAGTGAAAGTTTTATTTATTAAACACGTACAAGTTGAAATTATCTATTTAAATACGAAGTTTTATGAAATGTGTTGCATTTGTACTATTGAGCACGATCTTTTTTGTATCGAAACTTTTTTAAGAACATAGCAACTCAACAAATAAATTTAAAAAAAAAAAACTCTTTATCTCACTTGTGAATAATAGTAATGAAAAAGTCACAGTTTGATAACAGGTGTCATTATGAGCCTAATTGCGGTGAAATAAGAGCCACTTTATGAGCAAGTGTGTTGAAAAGTATTTTATCTTATTCATATTCGTCGTGTTTTATCATTTTGATATTAGCTGGCATGCAGTATACCAGATGCACAAGCGATTTTCAGAAGATAATCAAAACTGGTTGGGTTGTGTAACGTGTGTTATAACGGTTAATCTTCATTAGACAGAGTTAAGCGATAAACTTATTCCATTGGTTACATACAGATCGTGAATTGTAATGAATGAAATGAAGCCCATATCTCAAATTACATGGTGCAACATGTATTTTTCTGCCGTATTTTTTGTATTAGCAGGGGCGAGGGGGGGGGGCTGCCTTAAATTGTAATGATTATTCTCCCAAAACGTGAAAATATTTTAGCAACAAAACATAACATTACGTATGCTGGGTCGAAACCTTTACCCTTTCCATAGCATCAAAGATTAGATCAGATCGACCGTAACTTATTTGATCGGAATAAATTCTAATTTAAATTGAACTCGTCCAACTTTTGAATAAATTATCAAGAAGTTATTGACTTTTATTCAGAAGCTCTGACACGGTTTAAAAATATAGCTTTTTGTTATAGTTTGTTCGTTAGTTTGAGAATGTAATATATGAATAATCAATTTTGTGGGTCATTTATATCATGTAATTTGTTTCTTTTTATTATTTTTGTCTAGAAACAAGCTAAAATCCATTCAAATAGGTCCTTAAATGTATAATTTCAAGATAGATTTATTCAGACCCAAAAAAAAAACGGAATAAAACTGTAATAATTATTAATATCGGGCGCATGGTTGGCGCAGTGGTTGAGCGATTGACTGTAGCGCTGCGTGTCGCGGGTTCGATTCCCGCACGGAACAATTATTTGTATGACCTACAGATAGTTGTTCCGGCTCTGCGTATTGTGTATGTGAGTTTATATATTTGTAAACGCACCCACGATACAGGAAGAAATTCCTAGTGTGGGGCAACGTTTCTTTTTTAAATTATAATAAATTAATTATTATAAAAAAATATAAATAATCCTCCAAATGTAACATATTAGCAGGATTTTCTCCACTATTCAAGTATGGCTCAAAGATCCCAAACGGTCATTGAGCGAAAAAATAGCTTAGAACGTGTTTGTGGCTTCTTACAAAGGACCAAAACGAAATTTTTCAAAATTTGCCAAATTTTCGTTATGGGTGTTGTTTTCATGGTTTTCGGGATTGGCTTTTTTGTTTTATTCGTAATGGGTTTGCTCTTGACTCTAGTCTAGGTCATAGGCGACAGAGACAGAGTCGACGATGGAGTTAGCTTAGCCAGAAGAAGCCTGTTCACTATAACTTTGAAATAACTAAAACAATAACTAAGACTTTTTATATAATTGTTATGGTCGAATATTGTGAAAGTCATAACACAAATTCGCGTTGTGGCCTATTTAAATTTACCAGAACGCGTTGTAGCAGATTGTTAAGGAGCGACAACACAAAATTTGCCTTGACTTGTCTTGTTTGTAAGAAGCCACAACGCGTTCTGAGCTATATTTTCAACCTATTAGCGTTATTGACCCTATTATATGCTATCATATTGAGCCTATCATATCTTAAAGATTTCTGGCACTGTAGTTTGTATATTTACCTTGACAAAACTTTTGTTACCAAAACGATATTTTCAAAAATCCGATTTTTAAAATGATTATTTATTTACTAATCTCTCACAGAGGTCTAGTGAGTGCATGCGCTACTGCTACTCATGAAGTGTGCTCTATTTTCGCTTCCTTGGTCGGGCAAACTATAATTGGAATTTTCCATCAGATTTTTTTTTCCGCAGCCCACATGATTCTGTCATTATGGATTTGTGCCCGGTTGATGACAATAGGCTCACCCTATAACCTAAATATAACTGGTGTATTGTATGTAGGCACAGATAGATTTTAGGCGTATTGTTGTGCTACGATAATAATATGTAATTTATCCCAATCCGCCTCATATGTTTACGACGTCAAAACAAGCAATAATTTTCTGAATAATCTTATACGAATCGACCTTGACTTGTTTATCAAAATAGAATAACGTGTTACCCGGAAGGTTCGGTTGTTTACCGTGAGTAAATTGATACGTGGGTCTTCAAACATAGGTATTAAGACGAAAACGGACTTGATTTATTTTGTTTTTGATAAAAAAAAAACAATTTTATGTTGATTATGTAATATAAATAGAATGAATCGATTATCCTTGAAGCATATTTATTTCAAGGAGTTTAGACTTACGCCTATGTAACGATACCGAAAACGACAACGAAGCGAACACTTATCTGTCAGAGTGACAGATAAGTTTTCGTTTTGTTGTCATTTCGTTTGGTTGGTAATTTACTGCTGCTGATAATGATGTATACCTACGCGAAATCTAATCGTAAAGTGGATTTTTTTTCAACATTTATCATCACAGCATATAAAACTTAACTGATGTATATGAGTTTGTTACTCTATGGTTACTATGTCTATAGTAACTCAAACATAGATGCGTCACTGCAACTGTTACTGTCATTATTAATAATAAACAAGTGTTCAAAGAAAACACGCGTTTTAAAATCTCTCCAATCCCACAAAAAATATCATAGGTGACGAGGACAATCTTGCCCACAAAAAGGACAAAATGGTGGACTCATTTTTAGGATATTAAACAATAAAATATTATAGTAGATACTCATACGTACTTCCTATAAACCTCAACGCTGCTAACTTCACAGAATTTTAAATTCGAAGACATTGTTTAGATTAATCTGTTGAACATTTTTGCAAGACTTTTCATCTGACCGATTTGAACAAATAACGAAAACAAGTATAAATTCAAAATTTAAAAAACCCCCGACACATTTATCTTGCGAAAACATCCCGATTCAAACAGTAAAACGCCCATAACTTTTGAACGGCTCAACCGATCTTATTCAAACATAGCTAAGAACACTCGATACAATCACCTTTCAAAAAAAAAAAAAACTAAATCAAAATCGGTTCATCCGTTGAGGCGCTATGATGCCACAGACAGACACACAGATACATAGACACACAGATACACAGCAACACACGTCAGACTTATAACACCACTCTTTTTCTGTCGGCGGTTTATGAACGAGAACGCTCAGCTTGGTCTTTCTAAACTTTAAGCCTGGATGTATTAATTGTTTTAGTGGATCCATCCGGTTTTTTACTCACTTGAATCATAAATGATTCTGATATCAGGTAATACGCATTTATTTGAGTTTTTGGTTATGAAACTGTGGGTGGGTTTCGGCATTAAGTATTTGGAGTTAAGAACGTGTCAAAACCTACTTAAATGCCAACGTTTGACAGGTATTCAGGCTAAAGTAGACAAATACTCAACTTCAAATGCTTAATAAAAAAATCGGGTATATAAATTTAGCCACCCATAACCATATATATATATCTTCCTCAGTATGGTGATATAGTCTTGCACCAACCTGTGACCGTCCTTGAGTGCGCCTCAATTAATTAAAAGGTTTGGCATTCTGTAGTTCCTGACGACACCAAGGAAAAAAAGTGTACCTTAATAAAAATAATCTATGTTTTGGCTTCAGCCTCTCGTGCGCCAAAGACCCGTGGTCTTGACCGCAGCATCTCAAGATTGACCAAGATATATATAAAACTAGAGGACGCCTCGCGGTTTCACCCGCGTAGTTCCCGTTCCCGTGGGAATACAGGGATAAAAAGTATAAAGCCTATGTCACCCGGGGATAGAGTAGCTTCCCAACGGTGAAAGAATTTTTGAAATCGGTCCAGTAATTTTGGAGCCTATTCGGTACAAACAAACAAACAATCAAACAAACAAAAAAACTCTTTCCTCTTTATAATATTGGTATAGATACATTTTTGATTTTTAAAGTTTGTTGCCCTCCGACTCAATCTCTTTCTTGCTCTCTTATACTATACCAATAGCCATAAAAAAGTCTTAATACTATTAGAACCCTTGTAATTAAAACTAATTCCCTGTTTTCTTGGAACATCTCTATTTTCCAAGGACTTCATTAGTAGAAAATAATTATGTGCTTAGTACAAGGAATGGCAGCTTTTTGTCAAGACTAGCACTAATTAGTTCGTAACTAAGCCTAAATAAAAGAGTACACAACATAATAAACGAGGTTTTAGAAACTTTTGTAAACGGTATCTAACCATTATTGATTAAAAATAAGGCCTTGCCACTCTAATATTGTTCTGATACAGTAGTTTAATACTAGTGTTCATAGTACGTGTGCGTCCCGGTGAAAGTTAAACCCTCCTCTTTTCTTCTATCAGGGGTGATAGTCCACAACTGCTGCCCATATGATAACTGTTAAATTTAACCCTTCTGTATAGTGTCTGACATGAAAATCTACAGGATAGTTTTTACTGACTAAGTACTCATATATACGACCGCCAGAATCGTTTGCCAGATTGTAATGAGAAATTGCCTGTTCGGCGCGGTTCGGAATTGCCTAACTCCATCTAACCCGAGCATCTGTTTCAATCTACCAATCAACGAGTACTTAAATACCGTACTATTTTTTTAATATACTTATGTAGGAAGCAGCTAGTTGAAAACTCTTGCTCATCCGAGCTTTTTAGTGTCGAAGACATGGTGACATCCACCATCCCACACTACGTGCGAGATGCCTGCGTGGTATATTACAGCCAACTCCATCGCACATAGAGGAGGCCTGCGTACCGCATTAGAAACGTTACACTGATATAGATATCCGCTTGTCCAACCAGGTTGACACAGCCTAACAAAAAAACATATTATGCAGTAAATTACGTTTACCACAGCCGGGAGAGTGGAAAGAAACCCGAAATGATTCTAAACTTTTAATTATTAAAGTTAATTATAATTAATTATCCTAGAAGTGTCTATTCCAAGTCGAGGTTGGATCATGGAATGGTTACAACTACTAACTACAACTAGTTAACCTACGAATGTCCATTCCAAGCCGATGTTAGGACATGGAATGGTTACAATAATTAAATAGACTAACTAAAACTAACTAGCCTACGAGAATCCATCCTACACGATGTAGGAATATGGAATGCCTCTTTCTTACGAGAGATGCTCTTAAATATTAGTTCGGCATTGATCGATTCCTTGACGTCATGGCTGGATCGGTTCCAAGGTAATTGCACAGTCAGCAACTTCCTATGTTTATGCTCCGTACGTTTCTGTGTCAGCGAAAGTCTAGCTACGTGCGTTGACTTCGCGGTAACTGCACTGTCATCAAGGTCTATGTATGTATATTGTCCGCAATGTCAGCAGATTCCTAGGCATACGTAACACCTCCACCCTTAGAACGGCAACTATTTTAGCACATTGAGTGAAAAAGTTGCCGGAGTCTTCTCGGGATCCGAGTTTTTTCCAGGATTACGGTAGGAGACTGCTGGTTCTTGTGGTATGACAGGTGTTCTTTTGCGCGTTGCCCATTTGCACTAGTCCCTTAAGATCCACGGAGTACAAATTGATGTGAGTAGTTGACGTAGCTCGTTGTCCAGAATCGAAGGGTATCCTCATGATTTTGCGAGGTTGGCCTTTGATTTCATCGTCGGCATCTGCTATGGTGAACTCTTCAGATTTCAGTCGACATCCATCGGGAGTTGTAACGAAATAACCTCCTTGGAGCGGTGTGTAGTCTTGTTGGTGACAGATAATTTGTACTTTCGTTTGCTGAGGGAATTACAGGACTTGGTGTTGGTCATTGAGTTTCTTCATAGTTTCCTTCATCAGGATAACTGTAGTGGGATGGCAGGAGTCCCGCAGAACTTGATTGGTGATCGACTTCTGGATGCAATCAGATTTGGTGCGGATCTGGTGGGTAACTTCCTTCTCGCACCAGTTTGACTTCGGGCATTCAGCCTCCATGTAAGTGAATGTCAACTCGTTGGTTGCTAGGACTGGGAAGGATAGGATAAGGGCCTATGCGTGTTTTTAGGTACTACGGATAATCTTTACCAACCCACGCTGGGCTCGTGTGATGAATTACGGTCCATTGCCTATCACAGAGGGAACATTAAAAGAAGCTGATGATGATAATCTTTATAGGTCGTAACTATGATAAATGAAAATTTAAAAACGAAGGATTTGGACCTACGGGAGCTGTCAATTAGATACCGGCTCCTTGAAATTATGGTGCTGGTCTGAAAAGTTGTTAATCAGGGTGGTTCGACTGCCCAACCAACTCTCTGGTACCCCATTAGAGTTACTGGTACACAAAGTGGTTCCAGAAATCTTATTAAGAATTCTGTTTAATGGTCACAAGTTAGAAAATTCGCTTTCGCATGCAACACTTGGATGATGAATCAAGGATTTTAATAAACCGCGCAAACACGTTAGAGTTACTATGAAAAGCAAGGCCAAGGCGAAGTGCCTTAGAAATGGTATTTGGCTGTGCTGATCCATATCTAAACTAACCAAGTTGCCTAACTCTAGCTTATCTAAAAATATATTTCTACTAATATCTACAGTTCGTCGGTGGGCCTGACGTGATGCAGGTCCCCGCGCACTCGAGTTCCTGGGATGGTAAACCCTGAAGGTTAGGATTTAGGAGGGAGCAACACGAGAATAATTCAAATGTACTTACAGCTATTTCATTTCCGGTTCCTCTCTGCGAATCGATTTCCAGATTCTTCTCTCGGTCTGCAGCAGGTCCGTATGTTCAGGATATCCGGAACGGTGCTTGATAGCCACCCGGGTGACACGAGACGTGATTATCGATGTGTGATGTGTCCCGACGTCTCCCGCGGATATCCTACCGGCTGCGCCAATTACGTTTACCACAGCCGGGAGAGTGGAAAGAAACCCGAAATGATTCTAAACTTTTAATTATTAAAGTTAATTATAATTAATTATCCTAGAAGTGTCTATTCCAAGTCGAGGTTGGATCATGGAATGGTTACAACTACTAACTACAACTAGTTAACCTACGAATGTCCATTCCAAGCCGATGTTAGGACATGGAATGGTTACAATAATTAAATAGACTAACTAAAACTAACTAGCCTACGAGAATCCATCCTACACGATGTAGGAATATGGAATGCCTCTTTCTTACGAGAGATGCTCTTAAATATTAGTTCGGCATTGATCGATTCCTTGACGTCATGGCTGGATCGGTTCCAAGGTAATTGCACAGTCAGCAACTTCCTATGTTTATGCTCCGTACGTTTCTGTGTCAGCGAAAGTCTAGCTACGTGCGTTGACTTCGCGGTAACTGCACTGTCATCAAGGTCTATGTATGTATATTGTCCGCAATGTCAGCAGATTCCTAGGCATACGTAACAAGTATACCAGCCATATAACTCCTACAACAAACTGTGCCTTCTGCCACTACCCTCCTTGCTGCAGTTCAATAACGCAGCCTGTATAACGTTGTGCGAGATGATTGCCTTCCTATTGTGTTCATTGACATGACCAGCTCTTTATCACACCATTCATGTGCGCTTAGTCCACTAGCACAAATGGGATCGTCTGATTAGTCTTCTAGATAGCTTTTGTATTGCAGTGTATGTGTTTATGTAGTAAATAATCGGGCTTTACTTACGCAAACTCGATTGTATTATTACAGTTACTTTTTTCCCATCAGCTGTAACTGTAAAACTCATTAATTCACTTACCTTTTCGGACCTACCAAGGCAGGCCTTGTTGTACAATAAGAATATGCTATCTAAACTCAATTCATTGAATAATTGACTGGAAACGAAACTGAGAGTACATGGGACTAATTAACGCTACAGTTGCATCTAGGAATGAAGGTATGTCCAGTGTCGGTGGTCTAGCAAATGTCAGATCTATTAAAGTATATCCATGCTAGAAAACGAGGATGCTCCTTGGAAAACCGGTTTTCAGGTTTCATCTTCGTTCGGTCTTCTGGCCACCTGTAAAAATATCAAAGATTTACAAATATCAGCTGGGACCAATCCAAGGCACGGAATGACCGCGCAAGCATTTAAGATCGCCTGGTGCAGCTATTATTGTTTGGTCACGAGTCCATTAATAGCACTATACAATACATCGTACACACCATACAATTAGCTGTAAGTACTCGTACCTAGGATTTTTAAAGAAGGAAACTTTTTAATACACCTTTTCCAACTCCTTTTTATGTGGTATCTATTAACTTAAATCTGTAAACAATATGTCCCGCTTAACTCAGCCTACATTCCGCAAAAGTACTAATAAAATTTAATGCATCCATTTCAGGCAGCGTAACAACTAACATTTTTAATTTTACAAAGGCGCGCGCCATTTTCTTCGGTAGCAATGGCCGTCTATTAGTTTTAACGACGTGCCGGTGACGCTCTTGGTATCAATTAACGGTTGGGAATAAGGGTGAGTTTGCTGTGATATTCTTTGTAAGTATGGTGTGTGGGTGTGATAGGACGCAATGGTTGGTCGTGAAAGCAAGGTAACAGACTTGTTTCTGCTTACTTTTCATAGCCACATTGATGGTATTAGAATTGTATATTAGAACTACTTATATTTTAGTCAATTAAGGCGTCTTTCGGCTGGAACGCTCCTGCGCCAACCTCATTTTACTTCTTGCCAATAAAAAAAAATATTTTTCGAAGGGTGGTTACACACTACATCCGATCCGTGTCCGTGAAATTTCGATTCCGAATTAGTCGTGGTATTTCTTGAAGTGAACCTTACGCACTACATCCCAACTCTATCCGTCATAATTCAGAATATTTTGAACTCTGAACTCAAATCACGGACACGGATCGGATGTAGTGCGTAACCGCCCTAAGTCTATAAAAGCATTGCGTGTGCTTCGATGGGATGTAAAATCTTACTTTACTTTCACCAATCTTACTTTTGTTACTCACATTTGTGTCAATTTTTTTAGCTGTATGTTTTCCTAAAATTGTAAAATAAAATAAAATGAGTAAAAGTTAATCATTTTATTGACATTATACTTCCAATGTTGACTTTGGTGAATCCGTTTGTATTCCTAAAACTGAGAAGAATACCAGAAAAACAGACATACCCAGATGATTAACGGAACAGCAGTTGAAAATATTGCTTGAAGTAAGATTTATACAACCCAAAAACGTATTACAAAACCACCCTCTTTATTATGAACAGAACACAGAAACTGCACCGACATCGTTCAATTATCAAGTAATTGGTCTAACTGGTTGGTTAGACTATTCATGTTCCACTTATAGTTGAATTAGTACTGGTTAGAGCATTCCAACGTGTTGATTACTTCGATATTGTGTTTGTCAGCTTCTATTTAGATTGTTGGTATTAAGACCTATGTTATGTAAATGAGGAAACCGGACAATGTTACTAGATTGATATTGGATGATCTTGGGTATAGCGCTTTAGCATGGTAATAACGGCCATTGACCCGCTTTATATTTATTGACCTTCATAATTTCAAAAACAGCAATTAAGGCATGAAGTCGTCTCGACTTATCATGAAAAACCATTTTCGGGTTTCCACGCAGAGATTTTAGGGAAAGGGCAATATAACCACTTGTGACATAGTAAAATGAAACAACTATAGTTGGCTTTTGAAGTAGTTTGATGCCTCCTTCGCTGAGTTCTGATAACGAATTCTTCTCATGAAATACTTTTATATGAGTAGCCACATAAGTGTTTTTAACGATGACTGCATTTAATGTGTAAAATCTGTTTTTAACGATAGTGTGGTTATAACTATATTTTATTCAAGCAAGGCATAAAAACCATTTGTAGTTGAGACGAAAACTAGAGTTTTGCAACTATGATTAGAAATCGTTTTGTGAGGTCTATAAGGCAAATCGTTTAGGGGAAATGTGCACTGAAAGAACAACACAATTATAAAGGTATTTTCAAGAATAAAACTGAAAGTCAACCCTAATTTAGTTTTCAAAGGCTTGATAGGTGATATTTGACGATAAAGTAGTGACGGTAGAATCAATTCATTGTCTTTGATTATGTACTCCCAAGGTTATCTTAGTAACAGCTGTGAGTGTCATGAAGATTTTACTAATAAAACAGAATAGTGCGTTATGACACTTTAGCTCTGTAGATACTGCGGCGGCGAGATGGTTAAACGAAATTGTTGCCATAGCGGGTAGAAAATCCAGGTTGAGGCTTGCCCAGCGTGGGTGTTAGCACAAGAAAAGATCAGTCTTTGGTTGATGATGATTATTAAAATACTGTAAATTGTGTAAGACGTCATATCTACCAGTAAACTATCAATGTTCAAGACGTCATAGTAAGTAAACCGGACCCTAGGAATTCGCGGTCCGTCTGTCTGTCTGTCCATCTGTCACCAGGCTGTATCTCATGAACCGTGATAGCTAGGTAATTGTAATTGACGCAGGTGATGTATTTCTTTTGCCGCTTTGTCAACAAAAACAGAATAAAATAAATATTTAAATGGGGCTCCCATACAACAAACGTATTTTTTTTTGGCGTTTTTTGCGATAATGGTACGGAACCCTTTATGCGCGAGTCCGACTCGCACTTGGCCGTTTTTTTTTAAGAAAAGTGTGAGGCAGCTTGCCGAAATTCAAATTATGAATTCCGTCTCTGAATTCAGAGAGGAATTCAGAATTAAGTGAGACAATATATACTTTAGCATAGCAACATCAACCTTGCTCTATATCTACCACAAGTATTGAAAACTACAAAAAATATTGGGACAAGTAGCTAACTGAATTATTTCTCAAGTTCTCTCAAAAAGGACTAGGGACCACCCCGCGACAAATAAATTTTAATAGACCTTTACAGGGTTTCCTTTTCACACAAAATATTTTAGCTACATTTGCATTACAAAAGCCTATTAGTTTAGTTTTAGTTTAGTTTCGACGGGCTGTTTGCGCAACTCCACGACCAAGCGCGTATTTTGCGTACGGGTGGGATTCAGTCACATCATTCGATCCACCCCAGCTCCTCGAGGAAGGCCAGCAGCGCCCTGGTGCTGCCGACGATCTCCTGCAGGGTACCTGGGTTGCCGAAGTATTTGGCCCTGTAGCCAGCGATTACAGGGCAGCTTAGGAGTAGGTGTGCTGCCGTCTCTTCCTCCACCATGCAAGCTCTGCAGAGTGGGCTGTCCGTGATACCTAAGACAAAGAGGTGCTTATTAAAGGTCCCATGTCCAGTGGTTACGGCTGTGACAGCTCGCAACTGTGGCTTAGTTAGTCGTAGGATCTTTTTCGTGAAACGGCCATCAATGAGGGGTAGTGCCTCCTTGGCCTGCCTACATTCGCTATGATCCATCCATAGCTTGCTGTGTTGATCCCTGGTGCGTTTTCTTACCAGACCGCGTAGGTACCCGAAAGGTAAAGGCACTATGGGCTCCGGGCCCACCGGTGCCATATTTGAGCCTCTA
Organism: Orthosia cruda; assembly: GCA_964057195.1. Taxonomy (NCBI): domain Eukaryota; kingdom Metazoa; phylum Arthropoda; class Insecta; order Lepidoptera; family Noctuidae; genus Orthosia; species Orthosia cruda. Next base: position 12,654,760 of record OZ059826.1, on the reverse strand, counting down.
CGGGCGAGCTCATCCGCAGCGTCGTTCCCTCGGGAGTCGCTGTGTCCCTTGATCCATTGAATGGTTACTTTATTGTGCATACCGACCTGGTTCAGGCGCCGATGACACTCGTAAATCAGCCCTGAGTTGACTGTGTGGCTGTTTAGTGCTTGCAGGACGGCCATGCTGTCCGAAAGTATACGTATAGGGAAGTCCTTTACCTCCCTCGTCAGGACCGCAGAGGCCGCCATGGAGATTCCCAAGCATTCGGCCTGGAACACCGTGTTGTGGATCCCCAGTGGTGTGGCTAAACGGATATTTAGGTCCTCCGAGAAGACTCCTGCACCCGTGCCTGTACCTGTTTTGGATCCGTCCGTGAAGATCCGCAGTTCATCGGGACGTAACCCCTCGCAGCGGTTATCCTCGTGTAACTGGATTCTGTATTTTTTATCAAAAATGACTTTCTTGGGTATGCGGTCATTAATGGCTCTAGTCAGTGGGATTTCGCGGTGGAGACCCTCTAGTAGAGCGGTGTGTTGAGTCTCTCGCTTACCCCAGAGACCCAGTGCCTTTAGACGCACTGCTGCCATCGTCGCTTCCTGCTGTATAAACAGATGCAGAGGGGAGAGCCCCAGCATAGCCTCGAGCGCTGCGGTCGGCGTAGTCCTCATGCAGCCCGTTGTCGCCATGCAGGCCAGTCTCTGCATACGCTGTAGCTTGTTCACGGCTGTAGTTAGATTAGTGCGAGGCCACCAAACCACGGCCCCATAGGTGATCATGGGCCGAATCACCGCACTGTACAGCCAGAGTATTATCTTAGGGGATAGGCCCCACTTCTTACCTATCATTTTCCTGCATTGCCAGAAGGTGATGCAGGCCCTGTCTAACTTATTGTCTAAATGGCTGCTCCAGTTCAACTTACTGTCAAGAATGACTCCCAAATACTTGACCTCGTTGGAAAGCTGGAGCTCTGTATCGAAGAGCTTAGGCAGGCGGTAGGGGCCTAGTGCCCTTTTCTGGGTGAACATGACCAATTCAGTTTTAGTGGTGTTTACTGATAGTTCATACTCCCTGCCCCTTCGCTCCACTATACGTAGTGCTTGCTGAGTAAGGTTGCAAATTGTACCAGTCACCTTCCCAGGTACTAGGATTGCGAGGTCGTCTGCATAACCTATTGTGTAGTAACGGTGTTCGTTTAGTCTGGTGATGAGATCGTTTATTACCAGATTCCAAAGAAGGGGAGAGAGCACCCCTCCTTGTGGGCAGCCCCTGGCTATCAAGGCTTGCCGCTGCTCTCCTTCTAGACGAACCGCTCGTTTGCTGAGCATATTAGAAATCCAGTCAATCAGCACCTGCTCTACGCCATGTTTGTAAAGGGCAGCACCGATGCTGGAGAAATTTGTCTTGTCGAAGGCCCCTTCGATGTCTATGAATGTGCCCAGGCAGGTACCTTTCTGATGAATTGCTTCCTCTATTTGGCTTACCACCAAGTGAAGAGCGGATTCAGTAGACTTACCCGAGCTGTAGGCGTGTTGGTTACCATGTAAAGGTAGTCTTGTTAGAGCGCCGTCCCTGAGCTCCCTTTCACACAGTCTTTCCATGGTCTTTAGCAAGAACGAGGTCAAGCTGATGGGTCTGTAGGACTTGGCGTTTGTATAATCACTCTTACCTGGCTTTGGGATAAATATTGCTTTCACTTCCCTCCATCCTATGGGGACGTGTCTAGAGGCCAGGCACGCTCTCATTAGTGGCACCAGTCTTTCTGCTACAGGCATAACTCCCCATTGTAGTAGCGCAGGGAACACCCCGTCTGGACCGGGCGCCTTGTAAGGATGGAAGCTTTGGACGGCCCATTGGATTTTCTCCAATGTGATCATCCCTCTTGCATAGTGCCAATTCTCGCTTGTTGGTGGTTGGAAAGTATCTTGCCAGTCGGTTACCTGTACGAAGACGCTCCCTGGGAAGTGTGTTTCTACTAGGACGCGTCTTGTTTCTTCAGGCGACGTGGTGAGTGTGTTATCAGGTTTACGGAGTGTTGCTGGCTCAGGTGTACTCTGTTGTGCCAGTATTTTCCTTACCCTGTTTGCTTGTTGGCAAGATTCAATGTTGCCACAGTACTTACGCCATCCCGTGGTACGCCTGAATCTAATGCATTTTTTGTAACTGGATTTGGCTGCGTAATAGCTCATCCGCGCATGTGTTCATGGCTCTATTCAGAGCCTTTCTTACCTTACCGCGCATGCGTTCCAGATCTTTACCCCACCAGGGTTGTTTGCCCGGTGTTTTGCGTGGGGTAGTTTCTGGGCAGGCGGTGTGGTAGCTGCATATCATAGATTCTGTAAGTTGGTTTACCTGCGTATCTATCTGCGTCGTATTCACATAAGCCAGCTCCTCGCATATGGGCGGAAGCTTGGAGGCAAGGGTGCGTGTGTAGACAGCTTTGTCTGTGTTGCGCGGGTTACGCCTAGGTGGTGTTGGCGCAACGCAGACCTGTATGTCGTAGCGGATCCATCTGTGGTCCGAGCAGGAGGCCTCCCTGGAGACCTGCCACCCAGAGATGCTTTCCGCTGCTCCTTCTGTCGCCAAAGTTAGGTCTATAATCGTCCGACTGCGTCTTGTTACAAACGTCGGTTCCGTGCCTGTGTTTAGTAGGGAAAGGTTAGTTGTGAACAAGTATTCTACTAAAGCCTTACCCCTTTCATTCTGTGTGTCCATTCCCCACAGCGGGTGGTGTGCATTCGCGTCGGTCCCGATGATGACCTCCTCACCTCTGGCTTCGCAGTGCGTTACGAGGCGGACCAGGTCATGCGGGGGTGGAGCCTCCGCCTCAGGCATATAAACCGAGGCGAAAACACACGACATCATCGTGGCACCACGCTGTATGGTCAGCCTAGCTGCAGAGATATCTCTGCAACAGAAATCAGTTAAAAGCTGTGCTCTAATGTTATCTGTGACATATATACAAGATCTAGGGTGATCATGGGTTGAGGTAACAAGGATCTTACCGCCTAAACCGGACAGTCCTCGTATTTGGCCGCCCCTAATCCACGGCTCCTGGATCAGGGCAATGGCCGTGTGTTGAACCTCCAACCACTTGCGTAACTGAGCCGTCGCTGTCTGACTGTGGTGGAGGTTCGCCTGTACAGCTTTACAGGCCAACGAAGGGTTCGCCATCGCAGATGGGGCCCTCCTCGACTTCTTCCAGCTGCAAACCGGCGAAAGCGTCGCCCACCTCGTCATCCTCCATCGTTCCAGAAGCCGGCGACAGTATGCTGTCGTCCAGCTCCTCGCCCGACGGAGGGACGGTGACCGTGATGGCGGTGATAGTGGGGTCGACCGGCTCTGCAGCTATGACTGAGGCCGTTGTCGCTTCCGGGTTGTTGAAAGGGGGATTATTCCCCCCTGCATCGACGAGCTGCCTCGCTACCGGGTCCCATCCCCGAGGAACACACCCGAAACGGCTGTTCGTTCCTTGGAATTTGATGTACACCGAGCCCAGACCGAATGACAGTCTGCGCTCGGCGCCCATCAAGGCCGGGATGTGGTCCTCGGGAACCCCCAGCACCACGAACCAGCCCGCCTTCTGCCTCTCAGAACGCAGGAGCACCCACTTCTTTATGTCGACAAAGGGGTTCTGGTACCATAAGGTTCTACCCACCATGGTCACGTCCTTATAAACCCCTCTGTCGTCTGGGATCGCGATTCCGCACCGCACCTGCTTCTTAAGCTCAGCCTGACTCTTGACGACTAGCTGGGTGCTAGCCGAGAGAGTCATGCTGGCGACCGTCCTCTTGAGCCAAGCTAAGGTGTAATCATCGCTACACCAAAGCTTGAGCGCCCCATTGCCAAACTTCGGCCTGGCAACGAAAGACGGTATCTGCCGCTCTGAAGTCTCCCTCGCGGGGGACCAAGCCTCTTCGATGATCAGCCTCTGGATCTCGTCATGGACCTGGTTTGACACCTCTAGGCTGATCATCCCCGTGCTGGCACAGGTTACCGCGACGCACAGGTGGGCGCTAGCGACTCGGGCATAGCTCGTCGCATCAGTCCGCCCGGACTGATCAAGCCGCAGCCGCTTATGCTCCCCACGAGGCGACATGGTCTCGTTGAGAGCCCGCTTGGCCACGGCCTGACCCCTCCGGGCGTCCTGCTGCGACGCGCCAGCCGTCTGCGCTGGTCCTCCTGCCGCTGAATGGCTGCCTTCAGCAGCAGTCTGCGGCCGCTTCCCTTTCGAGAAGTTCAGGTTGCCAGTCTTAGCAGCCTGCCCTAACTGGGAGACTTTGCCCTTACCTCTTCTTAGTTGCTGACGTCTCTCTTTCCGCGTCAGACCATCCCCTTTGATACCCTGGGCTTGGGGGATTGTAGGTACCAACAAGTTTGGGCAAGGGTCTTGGGTTTGTTTTTTCCTTTTCTTGCCCTTACCCTTGCCCTTATGGGTTTGCACCCGCCAGGATTCGGCCGCCGCCCCCGTTTGACTGGTGGCGGTTGCCCCACTGGTCTGCGAAGTGGTAGTACAGGAGGAATGAGGAAGAGGGTGTTTGGAAAGGTTGGAGCCGGCAGAGGGATGAGTCATCTCCGGCCCCTTACCTTTCGCCAAGGGAGTGTAAGGATCAGTGCTGGTCCCGCGCAGCCCTGAGCCCTTATGCCGATTATGTGGGGACTGATTGGTCTTAGCTGCGGTTCTCGCCACAGCCGGACCGGTGCCCGCACTGGAGCCCGCGGTGTTAGCCGCAGGTCCAGGGGCAAGCGGAGTGCTAGGTGCACCCCGCTTATTGGCGCTACCCGTGCTGGGGCCCGCGGCGTGAGGTCCACGAGGAGCTGGATTGCGCAGGTAGTAAAGTCCTTGTTTGTTTTTGTTACATTTTCGATACTCGATTTTCGAGTTCCTAGTGATCCCTGATTGGCGGACGATGTTTTTAGTTCCGCTTTGATCCGCGGGGTGGCGCTTGGTTAGCGCGGCGGCGACGCTTGTGTTTACATCTATTTGATGTTTTACTACCTGCGCTGTTTCTAGTGCAGGGGTTGCCTCAGGGGTATCCATTGTTGTTAGAGGGTTAGGTTTCCTACCCTTACCCCCCCTCTTCTTCCAACGTCGTGAGGAAGTGGTGTCGCCTTGCTGGGTGGGCCCGTTTGCTGCCGCCATCAACGTAGCGCTTTGGGCCTCGGTTGCGAGTGTGTTTTTCTCAGTGCCTGCCGGTACCTCTTTCAGAGGTTGGCGTGAAGATGCGCTAGAGATGGCGACAGTGCCCGCTTGCCTGTTTTTTATCTGGTTTTGAAAAACTGGGCATTTTATATTATTTGCGGGGTGGGGGCCTTGCAGTTTGCGCAAGTGGCTGGTTCTTCTCTGGGGCGCGGGCAATCGCGCGCCGTGTCCCTCCCCGCATCTCTCGCAGGCGAGTGGTCGGTGGCACTGGTGAGAGCTGTGTCTAAATTGCTGGCACATGTGACACTGGGCGAGCCCCCGTTTCCCACGCCGTGCCTCTATCTTCACGCCATTCATGTACATGAAGGTAGAGGTGTCGTAGATGGCCCGGCCGGGTCGTCCCTGACGTGCGTTTATATGACGCACGTACTCCGGCTCGTAGCCCAGCGTGCGTAGCTCTTCCTCGATGTCCTGTGTGTCCGTGTCTGCTGGCAGCCCCCTTATGGACACCTTCAGCTTCTTATCAGCTGGCAGCGAATACGCAAACCAGCTGATTCCGGTTTCCTTTTCTAGGGCGGTCAAGTATTTTTGAACCACCCTGTATTCTGTGTCACTTTCCGGGGAGAACCGGACTCCCTGTCTTAAGGGGCGGGCATTCGGTGGGCGGCCCAGCGTGGCCGCCAGAGCCCTAAAATGAGTGGCCCAGTTCGGTAGTTTGTCTACCACTAGAGGTGGGTAGCGGGGCCTTTTATGTTTTTTCGCCTCTGCCGCTGTTTTGTTGTCGGTAGAGGCGAGGTTGGGGGCTGCTTCGGTGTTTGAGGTACGTGGTGATGAGGCACCTACCCCCGTAGTTGGTTGATTTTGCCGGGTGTCGTAGCCGATTTGGGTGACGGTGTGCGACGTGCGGCCTCGACAAAAGTGGGCGAGTGTGTGCCCTGCCTATCGCTCACCAGTGGGTGCTGGGAGCTGGGACAGTAGCGTTTTGGTTCGTCCGATAGCTCATCCGGACTCCTTCTTCTTCTGAGTGGCCTACCCCCTAACAAAAATCGACCTCGATGTCGGTCTGTGTGTAAGGTGAAAAAGGTGTGGGTAAATCCTCTGTTTCTGCCCTGCGCCCGTAGGAAGCAAGTGAGGTGCTTGACCCACTTAAAGATGATTGGCCAGAGCGCATTGCGGGGGAGTCATATGCGGCGGTGCGGGGGGGTGCAGGTGAGCCGAGATTGGCTGCTGAACCCACTAGTAGTGCCATCTGGTGGCGAAGTTCCCGGCTTATACGCGGGTCGCGTCGCGCCTCTGCTGTCGCCGAGCCCGCCAGCAAGGGCCTGGACGCAGGTGGTGCGGTGCGAGTTTTTGGCATATTTGCCATGGGGGTAGGTGCGTTACGATTTGATGAAGAAGAGCCTTGAGGGGCGCGCGCTGTGGTACGCGGCGGTGTGGGTGCGCGGGGCGCGTTTGTGCGCGTCATTGTTTGCGCTGTGTGTGCCGTCGTAGTACTCGTTTGAATACGAGGCTGTGGGTTCACTTGTGAACGAGGTGGGTGAGCACCTGAACAGACAGACCTTTGGTCCATGTGGGTAGTCGGTAAAACCGTGGAAAAGCTGGATTCCGGGGTTTTTACCGACGTACTACGGGTTGCGGGTGCCGGAGTATTAATCGGACGGCATTGTGTGGCGGTGTTGTACCTACTTGTAGGCGATGTGGGTGAAGCTGGGGAATCGGTGGTCGACTGCCTACCCTGCTTTCCTCTGGATGTCTGGTGCTGGTGGTGGTGGCTACACTCTGTCGGTGGTGCACCGGGCGTCACAGTCCCCAGGTTAGGGAGCGAGGCGATCCGTCCCAACGTCGGTCGAGGCTCCTGCTGGCTGGGGGCGCCGCGGACCTGGTGGCCGCGGGCGCCTGGCGGTGACATCTACTTCTTTTCTTCCTTCTTCTTTCTTCTCTTCTCTTGCATGTAAATGCTAGAAAGCATGAAAACTGGGGTGGGCTAGTTTTCCGCGACCACAATAACGACTGTGCGTGGGCCTCCAGTCGTTAGGTAGCAGCGAAACCCGCCCTTGATACTCCCGATAATGCAAATTCAAAGAATTAACACTGTCGACAGTAAAGAGGGTAGGCTGGTGATGGTGGTCCGTGCGGTTTGTGACTTGAAAGTACGAACGATACGTGCTTAGCGGTGCGCGACTAGTGGCAATCCGATGAGGGGCCAGATGGCGTCGCCTGTTTATATAGTTTTGTGCGTAAGATGCCAAAATTTGGTAATATTAAAATCGTGTTTTAGGGGCTTTTCAGTGGCTTATAAATAGTATGCATATTGCGTTTATCTATTAGTATTATAAATGAAATACCTTAGATATAATATGAATGTAATGTTTTAAGGAAATAAAAATATTTTGTTTACTTATTTTGGACCTACCCAAAATGGCAGGGTGCGACCCTGCCATTTTTCGTATCGGTATCGGTATGTGCGTTCTACTCACATGCCAATCGTATTATTTTCCTTACACACATTGTTTTGTTAGGAAACACCGTCTAGGTGTTCTAGATAGTATATGTTAAATATAGGTCTTCTGGTCCCAAGTCAGGAGCTAACGCTGGGGCCCATAGCAGCGTTGGGAACTCCTGGACCCTGTCTGAACCTGTATCCCACGAAACCGCGGTTCGAGGCAGTGGAAAGCTAGGCATTTGCTCCTTGGTAGATATACTGGTCCCTACTACGGGTATAAGCTGGCACAAGGGTTGGCCGGTAATACCATTCGCACTTACCTTAGATTCCTGCGGTAGACTCCTGGGCGTTGATCAATTTCGTGCCGTGAGGTTAGGGAAAGGAGAATATATATACAATAAAGGACAATGATTAGATTGGGACCACCAATGCGTTCTGATCCGGGCATCAGCTTCCAGGCAGACACACCCTGGGTTCCCACAAAAGCGCCTCGCTGCGCGTGAAAATATACTCTAAACCTACTTTAGGGGCGCCCCACAACGCCGATTGCTAACGGCGGGCGCGATTAACAAATACAAAGGGTGAAACACATCTCGATTAGATATGCTCCGACAAGACCCGACTGCTGCGTGTTCACGTTACAAACTTTATCTTTCGATTGTGTAGTATCAGCTGTCAAAATCGTTGACAGCCCACCGGAACGGTGTTGCTAGTAAAATTCGGGACGAAACAGTATACCTTAATGCTATGACTGAAAAACTGTACATAACAACAGTACATAGCCAGGTTTAATACAGTTTCACTCTGAGAAGGTAAATACATGCATTTTTCCTCAAGTAAGTGTATAGAAAATTCGTTATAAGCGATCTAGCGCTTCTAGGTAACCTGGAATTCTATCTGGGCCCTATAAATAGATAGCACCTATGTAATTCTAGTACATAGACATCACTTGCTTGGGATAATGTGTCTGTATGTGCCATCATGGACGTTTCTATGCGTCTGTCAGAGAGCTCACTACCTTCAGACACACTTGGTGCCTGAAGAGCTATCGATATGCTTTCTGAAGCATTACCTTCGTGGGCCCTCAGGCAGGCGCCTGGACTCAGTCACAACACAAAGCTAATATATAGCTACACATACACACACAGAGGCGTTAAAGCCGTGGAACAGCGCAACATTTTCCTTTTTTGGCCGCTTCCCGGCACCTTAAGTACCAAAAGGGCTGGGGGTACACTCATCAAAGTACCACTATTCGATAGCCCATTTCTTCAACTTCCCAACCACACTTTTGGAAGGAGCCTAGCTCTAGTGGTTGGGGAACTAACCGACTTGACATGGCGCGAGGTTCCATGGTTTTTTCGTATCGTCAACCACATCAGAGTGAATACTACTTCGAGGGTTGGAGCTGTATCCACCAGACTTGCGCCATAGGATAGCCCATTGCAAGGGCTATCCGATGGTGGTTAGTGGGTGTTGATCCACCCACCAGTTTGAGTACAAACTCGTTTTATGTGCTAAAACTAGGCACATAATCTAGTCTTTCACACTTTCACGCGGCTGTGCGCCTGAAAGTTATAGATGTAGCTATCACACTACTACATTTCGATAGCCCAGTACCCAGGAGGGCTTCAAGTCCCTCGCTGGTACCCTCGTACTAAGATGTACAGTTGTAGTAGAAAGTAGCTTGTAAACCCACAAATTGACAGAATTTCCTTTTTTTTCTTCAGCGTTCTTTCATCGAATCTTTTTAATTTCATCGAAATCGGTTCAGTGGAAGGGGAGTTTCTGTCGGTTTATAGTTAAGATAGACAGTGATTTTTTTTGTAATTAAAATTTCTGCGCGCACGCTAATTCGAGGTCCTCGTTACGGTCAAGTTAACTAGAAGGATAGTGCGCAGGCGCACCGTCCAATTTGTAGCCATTATTTCATCTTAGTAGAATCCACGCAACATTGTGTAACGAAGACCATGAAGAAACGTCGCTTCTGGTCATGAAAACTTAAGTCTTTTATTTCTCTGGACATCACGCCTTCCCCTCAACACACTTGGCAGCCTTCAAGCCACTCCAAGGTCTGATATTGCCCGATGACAACTGAATCGTAGGTGTATCTCTAGAATATCTATCTCGAGCGATCACGTCCGTCCCGTACATAAGGAAAGGAAGGATATCACTGCTTACTCTGTTGATCGCTTATGTGAGGTAGCATGTGCAGAGGTCGAGGGGCATACTATATTGTGTGTTTACAGACCACCAGCATCAAACTTGTCATTGTTTTTAATTACAATGGAAGAATTATTATGTAAACTTTTCAGAGATAATAAATTAGTTTTTGTTTGTGGTGACTTAAATATAGATCTGTTAGTCAATTCACCTGAAAAATGTAAGCTTATTTCATTGTTCAAATCATTTAACTTAAAATATTTATTTAATGAACCGACAAGAATAACAGCAACTTCAGCTTCGTGAATAGATAATGTATTCACTAATTGTAAAGTAAAAAAATCGTTAATTAGTGGCGTTAGGTCAGACCATACTGGTCAACTAGTATCTTTTGAGTCAGATAAAAAATTAAACCAAGCTAAATCAATTCGATTAAGACCTCTTACTAAAAATAAATTAAATTCTTTTAATAATAATGTTTTAGCAACCTTTGTAGCACCAGTTTTGATTCAAAAGACCCCAATATAAATTACGGCACGTTGTTTTCTACAGTTTGCCAAGAATTCAATAAAAAGTGTCCTGTAAAAACAGTTAAAGTCAACAATTCCAAATCGATATTTATTGAATGGGCCACTGTGGGCATAAGAAAAAGCCGAGATATCTTATATAATTTATATTACGAAAAATCTTGGACTTCCAATCAAGTTTTTCACACTTATGTTAGAAACTATTCCAAAATATTCAAAAGAGTCTGCGCTCAAGCAAAATCTCAAATAATAATTAACAAGATTGGTATTTCTAACAATAAAATAAAAACTGTGTGGCAAGTAATTAATAGAGAAACTGGAAAGACACAACAACGCGATCAGAATGAGTTGTCTTTGAAAATAACTAATCAAACCATTTCTGATAAGCAAGAAGTGGCTGTGACATTTGAAAATTTCTTAACCAACATTCCGTTAGAGGTTACGAAGTCTCTTCCCTCCTCATCTAAATTAGCTGAAGCTCTTCTTAAAGAAAACTTTACTAAAGACATACCAACCTTTAAATTTAAACCAATATGTATTGATACAATAAAAACGCGTTCAAAAGTTTCAATATAAAAAATACTGAAGACTTATTGGGGATATCCGTTAGGGTTCTTGTAGATATTATTGATTCAATTGCTCCTGACCTTACAGGCATATTCAATCAATTTCTGGACAGTGGCACGTTTCCTGACTTAATGAAGCACATTAAAGTAGTACCTATTTTCAAATCAGGCTGTAAGAGTGATCCCTCTAATTATAGACCTATATCCGTGCTTCCAGCATTGAGTAAAATCTATGAAAAAATCATGCTGGACCAGATGTTGTCTCACTTCAATTTTAATGGGATCCTGCATAGTCAGCAGTTTGGTTTCACGAAAGGTAGGTCGACAACGGAAGCGGGAGTAAAACTCATCAGCCAGATCTTGGAATCTTGGGAGAAGTCCCAGGATGCCATTGGCGTTTTCTGTGATCTCTCAAAAGCGTTCAACTACGTCGACCACAACACCTCCTCCTCGCATCGTATTTCTCATTACTGAGGGTCGTGATTCCCTGGTCTTCGTGGAAACAACTTCTCCTTCACCAATTTTCGCCATCTGCTTCTATCTTTGGCGTCGTGGAGAGCATCGTGTAGCCTGGTATTTAAAGACGTGCGAACCTGGTCTGACCATCTGATTGGACTTCGACCCCTCGGACGTTTCCCTTCGATCTTGCCAGTAACCATCAGCTGTTCGAGGTTGTGTCCGTCCTTCCTGGCAATGTGACCAAAAAACTCCAGAACCCTACGAAGGCAGACCGTGGACAGTCTGATATTAATGTTTAGTTCCCGGAGGATCGAATCATTGGTGCGATAGGCACCACATCTCAAAAGCGTCGATTCGGTCACGGTCGGCCTTCTTCAGAGTCCACGTCTCGGACCCGTAACTGAAGATGGAGCTGACCAGTTTCACCTTCGTCTTCCTTGAAATGTTACGGTCTCTCCATACTCTTTGCAGCTGGGTCATTGCATTTTTGGCCATCCCTATACGCCTCCTGATATCTTTCTCACATGACCCTGTGTTGCTGATACTTGCACCCAGGTAGACAAAATCGCTTACGGTTTCCAGTGATAAGGCACCTGTATGTTGGAGATGGTTTGCGCGATCCACTACCATTATATTATATTATTATATTAAATTATATTTATTTCTCCATAAAATTGTACAATTTTGAACATTATGATTAAATTATTAAAGCTATTACATATATGTCAAAAATAATAATGAGCTACTGCGCCTGAGCTAGGCCGAGCCTGTATTTCAGGACGCAGTTCACTTGCCAGACATTATGAACAATACAACAGTGGTTACGATTACATAATATTATATAACTTTAATCTCACTCTTTCTGTTGCAAAATAACATTTTACAACAGAAAGAGTGAGTGTTGCGTGTGGTGTGCTTGTGTTGAATGTGTTTGAGTGGTGTTGTGTGCTTTTGTTTGGTGTGTTTAATAGTTTAACATTATCTTAATGTTTTAAGAAGTTCTTCTGTAGTTTCATAATCACAGGTAATTAGGAAGTTGAACAGTTTGGTTTTGCATTCACGTTTACTTAAAGTATAGATATTAAGATTAGTATTTAATATATTATATAGAAAAGGACCACTAAAGCAGAAAAACCTATTTGTAAATGAATGTTTGAATTGAAAGGACTGGGGAACTACAGCAATTCGTCGACGCTTATGAAGAATATTCGTGTCAAGAAGGGTAAGGGAGTGTTGCTTTAGGATTGTAGTTATGATGTAAAGTTGGCGTACGGTCGGTAGGTTCCATGACTGGTATAAAAGATGTGTGGGGTAATCTATGGGTCGGAAGGAGCTAACTTTTAGAATTGCCCGTTGTGCAATTTCAAGTGGAAGCAGAGTGGTTTTGGCAATTCCGCCCCAAAATGAAATGCAGTAAGTTAGAAGCGATTGACAGAGTGCCCTGTAAACCTTTTTTAAAATTAAAATATCTGCTACATACCGTAAGTTCTTAAAAACATAGATGAGTTTTCTCAGTTTGGATTGGAGTAATGATAGATGTGCACTGAAATTCAGCGATGAGTCCAGTATGACGCCCAAATATTTAACCTCCGATTTTCTGGTCAAACAAGGGCAATTACATGTAGTAGCATTTGTTGGGTGGGCATGAATAGAGTGTGATTTAAGTGTAAGCTCTATGGGGGGTTTAAAAGGACTTCGCGTATAAAAGGGCATGTACATAGTCTTGCTTGAGTTCAGGGTGAGAATATTATGTTTCAGCCATTCTGAAACCCTGTTAAAACCATTCTGCGCCAACGTGAAGGTGTCTTCCCAATTTTTACCAGAAAATAGCAAGGCTGTGTCGTCAGCATAGGCAACAAAAAAGGAAACAAAAAAGTAAAAAAATAAAATATTTAAAAGTTATGAGCGTCGAAAGTTCCATATTTCAACACTAATTTTAACGAATCTTTGGGCGGAAATAAATACCATAAGAAGAAAGAAAATTGCAAAACGGCCTCCATACAGGGATAGATTAGTAATTCAACAATGCAAATAATTTTATTTTGAAAATATACATTAAGGCCGTACCCTGACCATAAAATCAGCATGATATTTGAGCATTCCTATTGGCCTAGCGGCACTCGTGGCGCATGAATTACAGTAGTGAATACGCCCAGATTTTAGAATAACTACTTTATAAAATCGAAAATTGGTCTTTTGAAAAAAATAAATCTACTAAAATGTTCGTTATCAAATTGTCTATCCATTAGTGTTAGTACAAAAAATTATTAATTAACACTTTACGAGAAGATGCAAGCTATCAATCATTATTTCTCATTTTTATGGTTTTGTTGGAAGGAGATTAGTGAAACATATACTACATTTAAAAAAAAAAGAATTCTACAATTTTGGAATCAATATTAGTAGAAATTTAATGTATTTTAATTAGTTGGTTTTTCATTTTAAATAACGAGTAGATAGCTCCTAAAAACTGCACGAAAAACGGCTAGCGCGGCGTTTTGGTCGGGGTAGCGCCTTAAAGTAATTTTTTCATGATATCTAGACTCCCAAAGGTCTGTCTGTCCCAATCATAAAATTTCGCGCGCTCGTTTTCGTCCTAAATCATCATCCATTTCGCTACAAATTTGCAAAAGTGCTAATTCGTACGAGAACTAGCTTCTTACTGCTCATTACAGTATCAATCGTACGTGTTGTCTGATAAGATATTATGCATTTTAACCTTAAACTCTTGTAGCTACAGGAAAACTTTTGTAGGAGGCTATCCTTAACTTTTTGAGTAATTGCTAATTGCATTCATAGATCTTGAAAAAAAATACATTTAACAAGAAAATACGCACATTTTTTTGCAAAATCTTTTTTGACGCCAATCATTCATATCTCTAATAGCGGATCTTAGAAGTCTTTTGAACCAACTGAGGACAACCAACTAAGCTCTAGAAAAGCCACAATTCGTAATAATTTTTCCTTCTAGCTTATTCAATTTGTATTGGCGGCCCAACAACTTATTTATTAGAATTTGAGATGATTCTTTTAATCGAGGGTTCTTGAATTGGAAACTCATCTTTTGGTTTAGACTTGAATTCAGATTATTTAGCTTATTGCAAGATTTTAACAGTGTCCTATAAATGTCATGTAAAAACCAGATTTCTGAAAACGAATGTATACTTAGGTACATCATTTTTTTAAAGAAGTTTGAATGGACTGAAAATCTCGCTTACTTATCATTACAAGTTTACTAACTAGCTGCGATATAAAATATCCAGAAATAACTATTTAAGCTATTTAAGGTGGTGTTGGTAGTCACCAACACCACCAAAACAAACAATATTGTACCCCAAAAGGCATCTCCATATCCAATTATAATATCAAAAACTTAATCTTACAATCCAAACGCTCAGCTCACTTCATTTAACAAACTTCCACTTTTAATGACTCCGCTTAGTGTTGTTTATCGTTAAAACTGCAAAACTTCTATTTAACTGACAACACCGATCGTGTTCCGACTTTATTCCAGTAAATTTATAACTAATGGAATAATGGAAGATACAACTGAACCTACTGTTGCATTAACAGTCAGGACGTGTTAACACGAGTGGGTATTTTTTTGGCGTGACAGCACTCGCGGTTCTCTTACGCGTCGGTCTTCCCCGAGGGACTTTGGAATCCACGCTGTATGGCTCTTGTAATAAGATACTTATTCTTAATGACCAAAAGTGTCACGCAACCATCCGAATGTTAACCACGTCGCAGCCGCGCAACTCACGCGTCGTGATTGCACAGTGCTCATGGTGCCTTCCAAATTCGATACAAAGGCTGTAAGAACACGATTATTAAGTGTATGAATGCCGTTAGACTGCCTGTATAATGATTAATTTGTAACAATCTGAAGGCCAATAAGGAGTACGCAAATGCGGCGCCCAGATATCACTTCGGGCGCAGCATTAGCTTTATAATGGTTAGTGATCACACCAATCATTATCATTTCAGCAGTGGTGCCCAGTGGTAACGGCCGCGACTTTCAAGTGGTAGGTCAGGTTCGGACCCAGGCAGGCGCTTCACTTTGAGTAAATTATTTCATCACCACTACTCTCAAAACGGTGAAGGAAAACATCATGAGGAAACCGGCACTTAGAAACAAAAATTTGAAGACATGTGACATCCAATAACACGCACTGGGCCCGTGTTGTGAATTACGGGTTGGCTGTAGAACGAATCTGTATCGGATTTATTCTGCATTTTTGTTCCGGATTTTCAATTTTATTCACTAACATTAACATTTATTCACTAAGTTTGCGTTATAAGTTTTTAAACTGTCATGGTCACTGACACTAATATTAACATTATAAGCGGGATATTTACCATCATGATGATGATGATGTTTATCCGTGATCATGGTGCTTGCAACAGCACCGAAATATCGGAATCGGAATTAGTGTAAGTTTGCGTTATCTGCAATGTTTTGGGTTGTAAATAATTGGGGGAATCACACTCCGGGAATTAAAGAGGAAATATTATGCTACTTCGACGCTTGGGGGAGGCCCATGTCCAGCAGTCTTTCGGCTGATATGATGATGATGATTATCCTGCATCTGTTTTTCTGTTTGTATTTTTCCACATTATTTGAATTGAGGTACAATTGTTTGTTTTTATAATTTAAATTGATGTTGATGAAGCTGAAAGTACTTTTAATTTATAGAAGTCTACACTTTCGCTGGATGCCTCACATTTTTTTCTCCCTGAAAATTTATACGGGAAAGGCCTCGTGAAAAAGCTAGTGTTTAACAATCGCTTCTCGCCTGTTATTCATTAAAAAAAGATTCAATCCTACATAGATTTCGCACTCTTTTTGAGGACGAAGCATAAAGCGTTAAACGCTAAGCGTTAAGCGTTATTAAGCGTTTTTTAATAAAATAAAAAATAAAATAAATAAAGAAGGTTACCCTAGGTGTGCTGTAAGAGAACTCAAATTTGAGTTAAGCTTGCCTTTGTAGATGTACTTTATTTCCACATTGTATTAAATAAATGTTGTTTTCAACCGACTTCAAAAACGAGGAGGTTCTCAATTCGACTGTATGTTTTTTTTACGTGTTACTAGATTACTCCGCCAATTATGAACCGAATTTGATGGTACCTACTTTATATTTGAAAGCTGGTACTCCTCATGTAGTCCCATTTAATGTAATATAAGGTACTATAAGGTTATATAAGGTACCAAAATTAAAAAGATAAACTTTAAAAACTTTTAGCAAGAAATTAAACCCAAAACAAAACACTACAAAGCGAAAACAATAGGTACCAAAGACACCGACGCAAATTTTTTGGTAAAAAGATTTTTTGGTGTAGGTACAATTATGAATTAAGAAGCAGGCAACCCAGTCTTTTTAAGAAAGAAGGATAAAATACTAGGCATATAGAGTACTATAGAAAGCACTACTAAAGATATAGAAGACCTAAGAAAAAGGATCCAATACAAATCGAACAAAGGGAATGAAACCAGAAGAAGTTACTATACGTTTCTTACAATACAGGATGGCTGTAGCAATCTCGCCGTGATTGCGTGGATTGTAGGTTCAATTTCAGAGCCAGCTTCATAAAACGATATAATTTTTATTCTTTTCCGTATTTCATACCTTTAGTTTTTGAAAAATAATTTCCGACGGTTTCAAAGAGGTTAGCAACACCGGTACGGTACTACCGGTGATGCTAACTCCTAGCTGTTTCTTGATAAGAAAAAATTAGTTCGTGTATTTTGTACTTATTTAAGTCAGTTGGTATGCGAGGTCTATTGAAAACTAATTTGCATGAAAGTAATTAAATAACGAGTAAAGCTATATTAGCCGTAGAACGTGTTCTTGAGTAGAAGCCGCAAATTGGTAAAATTTTGGTGGGACGCCTTCAGGCTAGGTGGAGCTAGATTCGCAGGGTGACTGGTAGCAGCTGGATGAGAGTTGCCGAAAACTGAAGCAAATAGCATGCGATTGGATAGTCCTATGCCCAGCAGTGGACTGTGTTGGCTGATGAAAATGATAGTGAGTAAGAAACGAGTACGTACAGTGACTAGAAAGTGCGAGTCGGCGAAATGTGTCTTCTTAATTTATGTAAGTAATCAGTTGGGCCAAATAACTACATGTCAACGAAGGCTATTTAGGATTGCTTTTATTATTCTCATCTAATAATAGAATGGAAGAGATACCCCCATGTTGTGTTTATAAACTCGTAATACTGTCTGGAACGAGAAGCACGACTCGCCGACTCATCGTAAATATACCTAACCTAGCTTAACGATCGTTAGGAGGATACTTCGCGAATGTTAAGTATTTAGTACGATGACCAACTTGTGGTGGGCTTACTGCGATACAATAAAATAGTAACTATCTTTATACACGGGTTTCAAATACATAACTAATATTATAAACGCGGGTCTGAATTTGTATATCACGTTCTTCTTTCGGGTTTGGATGAATCTTTGTTTATGGATAGAGCAAAACCTGGATGGGACGTTTGACCACTATATCACCTGATGGTCAGCTATGATGAAGTTGACGGTAAAGCTCGCTTGCTTAGGAGTAACCTATTTACTCTTAACTTAAATACCCCCAGGTTGTAGGTATCAATCAGGCAACACAGTCTTCTGCACAGAATTCCACTCCAACACAATGAAAATTTGTAAGGTATTTGGTTCCTAAATCATTTCACAGCATGATGGGTCAGTTATGGTTCCTCAAACAAGCAAAATATAATTTATACCGAATTTTAAAATTAAATCAAAACAAAACATCCTTCTAAAACCAGTTTGTATGCTAAATTCCACAATCAATCAACCCGTTTTTTTATAATAAGCCCAAACAAACCCCTTCTTCGTATGTAAGGTACATTCAGTAAAATTAATTGTTTATCACCTGCAGGTTGAAGGTAACTTGCATGTCATAAAACACAGGGTATTTTGATGCGAGCGAGCTATATCATGTAGTTTCAATAAAAAACGTGCCTATTAAAAACATAGATAAGGTAAAATCGTTCTGATGTTACAATTTACCAGGAATTATTGTCAAAACTGGTCAGCAATTACTTTCTCTGCCTTATACAATCTTACACAATTTTAGCTAAAGTACACGACCTGGCTGATCTTGAAAACCAGTAAAATAGCGCTGGCTTAAGCCAAACTCAGTCAGTAAATTTCAATTTAGGCCCAGATTGCCCCGCCAGCCAAGATAAAAGGGGTTACTTGACCGTCGTTAATTTATTGAATGTCTTATTGCACTATTACAGGGAAAATATGGAGAAAATTAAAAACTTCTTCTTCAATCGGACCTTCATTACTGAGGGCCGTTTTCACTGGACCCTTATAAGGCCATACCCTGACCAAAAAATCAGCATGAGATTTGAGCATTCCTATTGGCATAGCGCCATTATAAAATCGAATATTGGTCTTTTGAAAAAATAAATCTACCAAAATGTTCGTTATCAAATTGTCTATCCATTAGTGTTAGTACAAAAAAATATTAATGAACACTTTACGAGGAGATGCATGCTATCAATCATTATTTCTCATTTTTATGGTTTTTTTGGAAGGAGATTAGTGAAACATAAACTAAATTTAAAAAATAAAGAATTCTACAATTTTGGAATCAATAATATGTAGAAATTTAATGTGTTTTTATAAGTTGATATTTCATTTTAAATAACGAGTAGATAGCTCCTAAAAACTGCACGAAAAACGGCTAGCGCGGCGTTTTGCTCGGGGTAGCGCCTTAAGCGGACTATATGCCACCATCGATGCCTGCCAGAGTTTCCATCACTACCTTCTGGAATTTGCGTGATTTCACTTTTACTCGTAAATAATAAAAAAGCAATGTGCAAAGGAAGGTTCTAAAGTGACATAAAATTGTAAGAGAAGCACTCTCTTTAAGATATCGCCAAAATGAGGGCAATATCACTGAATCTTTACATAGCGTTGCATTTCCTAATTAATTAACAATAGTAATAAAACCTTTTACTGTAACATAAAACACGAATTTGCCATTATATTGCGATGCTATCCAAGGATTGAATATCTCAAGTCAACATGCTTAGCCTACTCCCAATTTTATTGGAGTCATATTCCAGTCTTACTCGATTTAGTTAGATACCAATATTTAACATGAACTCCATAAACTATTAACCGGTTAACTCAATACCACTTGGCAAGACTGGACTGAATATCACGCGTAAAACAAATAAAAAATTGCTTTATTGTGACAATCCATTTCACAAGCATTAACATTAAAATCACGGTTCGTACTTAGGCTATCATACCTGCATCACAACACCGCATACCTCAGATTTTTATTCAAGAAGCATTCTTCAATTTAGAAAGCAATTTAAATCTCGATTCTTTCCCATCTCTATTGTTGGCTCATTCTCTATTCATTACGGTAAATAAAATTTTATTATATGACATGCCGTAAAATATACGGCAAGTTATTTTATTATATACGGCATGCCATTTCATTAGCAGATTAACATAAAGGATGACAAGGTTTGTGCACTTACCCCACGCCTCATTTTCGGCGGTGTTTACTTGTTTTTTGAGCCTTTTGAAGTTCTAAAACAGAATTCTGAAGTGTTTTTCTTTTAAATAATTGTTGCTCCTACGCTTCTTACTATAACGAATTCGATTTATGAATTTTAAAAATAGGTTAAGAAAGTATTCAACTATGAAGGGTTTTATAAAAATATTTTCCCACTTGTTTCTGTTAGCTTTACATTGACTGAATTGATTAAATAATGGGTGTACACTCTTTCGCAGTAACGTACATCGCGGTAATGAACTTCGCAACAATGGGGTACACTCGGTAGGTTGTTATAGTTATAAATGGATTACCCAAAACATTTATCAAAGAAAATAATTTAATTCATCTTAATATTTTAGTGACTAAAAGTCTTTGTTTTGTGTATTTTAAATGAATAGAATGGTTTTCTCTAAACAAATGAATATCAGAATTTCCTCACTGTCATCGCATATTTACAGACTATTTATAATCCATAAGAAAACGCCAACGGAAAGCTTATTGGGCTTATCCAAAAAAAATTTAATGAGTTTTTAACTGACTTCCCAAAAAGGATTCGGATGGACATTTTTTTAAATTGTATTTTCGGGCATAGCTACGTCATATATAAACGGATTTGCAAAATTCCTTTTTTTTTTGTTCGAAATAAGTTGATTTTGAAACGGTCCCATTTAAATTTGGTAAAGATCTGATGAAGAACTTCGGAGATATACAACAGAACTCTTCAATAAATGACGGCAAATCTGTCGGGATTCGTATCGTTGCGGATCTGCAATCGCATGTCTGTTTATTTTTTACACCATTTCATAACATTCCATCACGCCAGTATGCTCTAAACGGGTAAGCAGATGTGTACAGTCCATCCTGGTACACTCTCATTCCACTGGTTATGTTCAAGTTACATGTAAACTGTGGGCATTATAGGTACCTTACTATAGAACTTGTCCATTATGTACCATTAAAAAGTGAAAATAAAAACTGAACCGACTTCCAAAAAAAACACTACAAAGTGAAAAATAACTTCAATTTCGGCAGTCAGTATTCCTGTTTTCGTTTATTTCTTTTTTTACACCGCCTTCCGAAATTGAAGATATTTTTCACTTTGTAGTTTTAAGTATTTTTTTGGTTAAAAAGTTTCTAGAAATTACTTAGTAGTATGTATTCAACGTCAAAATTCTGTGAAAATTCTAGGTTTTTCAAATGTTTTTTTATTTTACAACAATTTGTGATATTTTTTTTGCTTTTAAGTATATATTCGATGAAAACCTTATTACTTGCTTTAAAAAAACAAGAAATAAACAAGATTTTTTTATCAAATATGGACTATGTATGTATCTAAGTATGCGCAATAAAACGTTGATTACTTCTGGTGTAAACAATATTATGAATGAGAACAAGCTTAGTTTAGCTTAGCTCTCGCATCGGATCAACCTTTTTTTTAAATATACAATCCTATCCTAGGTATAAAATTCGGGCAATCAATAAAAAAATATTACTTTGATAAAAACGCGTAGTATTGTCATTTCAGAATTTAATAGTATTTTGAACGAAATGTTAAAAGGCAATCTGCTATTTGTAAATATTTTATAAAAACTGGCATATTGCCACAGTTGTATAAAAATAAGAATTAAAAAATATATAGGTCACTTTAATACAATATTTATAGCATCTTTGATATCAAATCCGTCTGTTTTGAATCGATTTGACATATTATAAATATTTAGCTGCCCCCGGGGCTTCGCTCCGCTTTGGGTTACATTATTATAATTTTCATAAGAATTTCAATTTTTTTTGGTAATAGTGGCTTCCACATAAAAGCTAGATAAATGCTGTCAAGGATTTTTATTTATATCTATTTAAGACAACCAATCCTACGGTGCATTATATTTGTGCATCTCCAACGGTTTAGGCATCACACGCGAAGATAGCTCTCAGATAGCATATTTTTTTCCGACTTGCTTGATATTTATCGTTATATTATGACCAAATTACAAAAAAAACATTATTAATTGTAGCCTATGTGTTATTCTGATGTATAACCTATACTACTGTAAAGTTTCATCCAAATTCGTTTTAGCAGTTTTTGCGTGAAAGAGTACCAAACATACATACATCCATCCATCCTCACAAACTTTTGCATTTATAATATTAAGTAGGAAGCAGGTTAGTAGGATTATAGTAGGAAGTAGGATACAATAATAGTTATTATAATTTTCATAAGAATCTCTAAATTTTTTGGTCTCATAGTGGCTTCCACATAAAAGGTACATAAATGCTGTCAAGTACTTTTATTTAGAACTATTTAAGACAACCAATCCTACGAAACATTATATTTGTGTATCTCCAACGGTTTAGGCAGCGCACGCGAAGATACCTCTCAGATAGCATATTTTTTTCTGACTTGCTTGATATTTATCGTTATATTATGACCAAATTACAAAAAAAAACATTATTAATTGTAGCCTATGTGTTATTCTGATATATAACCTATACTACTGTAAAGTTTCATCCAAATTCGTTTTAGTAGTTTTTGCGTGAAAGAGTACCAAACATACATACATCCATCCATCCTCACAAACTTTTGCATTTATAATATTAAGTAGGAAGCAGGTTAGTAGGATTATAGTAGGAAGTAGGATACAATAATAGTTATTATAATTTTCATAAGAATCTCTAAATTTTTTGGTCTCATAGTGGCTTCCACATAAAAGGTACATAAATGCTGTCAAGTACTTTTATTTAGAACTATTTAAGACAACCAATCCTACGAAACATTATATTTGTGTATCTCCAACGGTTTAGGCAGCGCACGCGAAGATACCTCTCAGATAGCAGATTTTTTTCCGACTTACTTGATATTTATCGTTATATTATGACCAAATTACAAAAAAAAACATTATAAATTGTAGCCTATGTGTTATTCTGATGTATAACCTATATTACTGTAAAGTTTCATCCAAATTCGTTTTAGTAGTTTTTGCGTGAAAGAGTAACAAAAATGCATACATCCATCCATCCTTACAAACTTTCGCATTTATAATATCTATATCTATACTAATATTATAAAGAGGTAAAGTTTGTGACGTTGTAAGGGGTAATCTCTGGATCTACAGAACCGATTTTGAAAATTCTTTCACCAGTAGAAAGCTACATTATTCTTGAGTGTCATAGGCTTTTTTAAAAAAATAGAGATCCTTATGAAGTTGCAATAATATAACCCAAGGTAGCAAAATGATGCCTATAAAATTTACTCTTTGGCGTGCGCTGAGAAAACTATTGATGATAGATAAAAAATAGTAGGTAGGTAGGTAGAGTAGGTAGGGTAGGCAAGGTAGGCAGGGTACCTAGCCAGTTGACGGGAGCGAAGCCCCGAGGGTCATCTAGTTATATATATATAATATATTATAGTAGGATAGTACCTGGGCGACCGAGCTCTGCACGGGTGAAAATAGAGAAAACGACGTTTTCTAAAAATTAAACTTAGCTAGATCGATTTATCGCCCCCGAAACCTCCTGCTTACTAAATTTTCTGAAATTCGTTACAGCCGTTTCCGAGATTCAGATTATATATATACAAGAATTGCTCGTTTAGAGGTATGGTTCCTTGAATAATGTGAAGTTACCACAATGTGGGTCCCAGAAAACTTACGGTGATATCACAGCAGACCACGGCGAAGATGATGGGATGAACATGATATGTACAGATAGGACTAGACTACACTTGTCCAAAACTAGGAAAAATAGGAAGAAGAATGGGGGCCTTTGCCTTATAGTGGGACAATTCAGGCTGAAAATACACATAAATAAATGTAGGGTTCGTTCAAAACGCACTATCATAACTATGAAAAATATTTAGAATATGAACGCACCGAAGAGAGAATGAAAAGGGCATGTGTGTCAGCGAGAGTGAAGGAGCGAGCTGTAATAAGACTAAGCTGTAAGACGCAAATGTTTTTTGTTAAGAAGTTTAAAATCAATTAAATAGGTTTCACAATAAACATAGAATTTATTTTCGGTCATCCACATCAAGACATCACCTCTACATAAAATGTCAAGTCAATGAAGATGATTCTGTTGTTCCATTCTCAAAAGAATATGGTTTCTAAAAAAGTGCACCTTATGGTATCCCGTGCACTTGAAGCCTTTGATCGGACTATGAGATTGAGGGACGCGAAAGCGCAGCTGTGTTTGCACTGTATGCACACACTTGTGCACTGTATGAGATTGGCTATCATGGCCGAAATTCAGTCCGCAAAACTCTCCTTTTGTCATTTGATAATGATTTTTGCGTTTCTTCTCTTAGCATTCTTCCGTCTAATGCGGTTTAAGAAAGATACAAGTTCTATATACCTAAAAGATCAGAGATCTATTTAATATCTCTATTAGGCGACAGACAACAGATTTCCAACAATTTTGTAATTTTCTTTTATACATTTTATGCTTCAATAAACAGCACCCAGTCCCTGGAATGTGACAATTATGTAACGTTTTGACAAATATGTCGTACTGTCAGTTATTTCAAACAGGTCGCTGGTAAATGCATTCAGTCAATAAAATCAGAACACAAATCAAAATCCCATTTCATACATCCTATTCAGCGAAATATCGGCTTTATTCTGTATATTCGCAATTCTATTTATGAAACAACCGTACCCAAAAAAAAGTTAAAGTTATACATAATACATGAATGGTCCAACGAAAAACAGAACTGAACTGATTCCCGCCAAGTTAATACTTCGCTGGGCAACTTTTAGGTCGAAGCAAATATTAACTTGGCTGATTTTTCTCAATATTTCCGGTGAGTAGTAAATGTTGAAGTTGACGTGGAAGCTATTTACTGTTTGTCAGATTATTATGTAATAAGTAAATAAAAATCAGTCTGCCACCTCCACAACTTACCACAGCCCAGTTAGATACCGAGTGACTCAACACCCTTAGGTAAGCCATGTTGCCAGAGTTTCATGCTTCTGAGTACCCGTTATGACTGACAAAGTACCATAAAGCTTTTCTAAGAGACCTAGCGAAAAAAACATGCTGTTGAAAATATTGGTGTCCAGGGTACCTAAGGAGTTCAGTTAATAAAATAATTTTACAAATATCTATGACTATTTTTCGTGAAAATTATATAAGGTTGCCACGATAGTCATTGCAGTTTTTATTCGGACAATAGATGTCATTCTATTTAAAGCTGAATGCCGTCCTTAATCACAAAAAAAAACATATGTCATACGCACACAACAAAAACAACATTTTAATCCGTCGAGATCAAAATACAAGTAAGTTCCACAATAAAATACATAAGTAACCACTTTTTGCACCAAGTTCCATTCTCTCACCCGCAATATACTTTTCGTCGAATTTGTTTTTCATCGATAAACTATTCACCGAACACTACTGCTGTGTTTTTTTGATAAAAAAGGAGGTCATTTTTTTATTTTAAAATGGAATATTAATACTTATGGAGATTACAGAAACCCGTTTGAATTACTGATGGCCTGTACCATCCAGTATCCATGTCGTATGGTATTAACCCGGGCCGGTACAGAATTCGTTAAATTAATACCTTGTCACATGCAGCCGGGTTTAAAAATGTACCAATTAAGAATGGACTAGGTTGTTCACGAGACCATGCGTGGGTTTTGACGAAATACTGGCAGTTCTTCAGTATGGAAATCAACTTAAAATGGCAAATATTTATGATTGTTTAATAAGAAGCTATTTTGCAAAAAAAATGTTTTATTACTAAGGTTGATCTGTTCTATATTTCGGGTACTGAAGCTGAACTGATGATTATCCGTGACTGTTGACTGATTGAAACGCCACAAATAATGTGATCACAACCTTGCACCTCAAAATCACAGTTTCCATCACAATCGAAAGGAGTTCCTAATCCATTGCTTCATGTGTTTAAAAATCCCGCTTCTCAACAGCGCGGAATATGCAATGAATACTGTTGAATTGTTAAAATGAAAGAGTTTAGATCGATTTCATGAATTTTATGTAACGCAATTAAGCTACTGTTTTGCCGTAGCACCAGGGAAACAGAGTAGCGTTTTCATCGTTTTTTTTTTTCAAAAATAAAAACAATAATAATTAATAATGATAATGGTAAAATTCCACTAGTGAACGGAAAAAAAATGTGACAAGTCTTTTCAATATAAAATAAACCGAATAAAATATTCTTAAATTTTACTAACAAACTCATAATACCATTGAAGGCCCATAAACCAGGGAAACAGAGTAGCGTTTTTCATCGCTTTTTTTTTCAATAAAAAAAGAATAATATTTAATAATGATAATGGTAAAATTACACTAGTGAATGGAAAAAAATGTGACAAGTCTTTTCAATATAAAATAAACCGAATAAAATATTCTTAAATTTTACTAACGAACTCATAATACCATTGAAGGCCCATAAACCGTTCTTAACAATCCATCTCCTTACAAAATCTCCTTGAACTTACGAAAATAAATCAAAATCAAGACAAACATACACAAAGATACTGTTTTATAATATACGGGCCAATTTTGCTTGACAATTTTATCCAGTTCTGAGTGGCATGATAAATTCCTGGATCCTGGAATTTAATTCATCTGTTGATGAATCTGTAGCGAATTAAGTAAAGTGTTTTGTGCGCCTCGATAATTTTTTCATGTGTGACTTTTCTGGGACGGTTGTTATTTTCATGTCTTATCTGAAATGTTTTGGGTTCATTTGAATGTTTGTTGAATTCTGTTTTTGTATTTGAATACCCGAGGTTTAATGAGAATTAAGACTGGTCTTTTGATATGTTGCCTTAAATGTAATTGTTTTTGAAGTGAAACTTCTTAAGTCACATTGAGCGACTTTTGGTAGGGGGCTGGCGGCAAAACGTGGGTTTGCGTAAACGACATACTACTAAGACAGCGTCATCGACATATTAATGTGATGTGTAATGGAATAAATGGATTTTGTGTGAAATACGGTGGACGACAGTGTGCCACACAATAGCAAAGTTATTCCAGTGTTTTAATTTTTCACTTCTGTCGGCAGTTCTCGTGACTGCCTATTGTTTTTTCTATTCTTACTCGTGAGTCTTTGGTCAGCTGAAACCGCTCACTACTGGACCCGCGAATCCACTTGACCACATCATTTATTTTCATCAAAAGAATACTTCATTGTCCTTTACAGACCTCGTAGGTTTTACTTTTTTTCAAAAATATTCAATGTACAGTTTTGACGTCTCTACGATTTTATTAAATTTATATAGATAGATTCGGCTTTACTCCGTGACTGTACTAATAATAAAAACGAGCAATGGGTCTAGTCAACCTATTCAAAATGTGATTGGGTTGAGTGATCCCGCGGGTCCATTTCAGGTAGATCCAGTTGACCAAAGACCTTATTTTCCGGTAAGCTGCTATTCTTAAGTGGGATTGGGCCAGTCATGTCTGCAGCATTTTAGTTAAGCTGTGGGCTAAAATAACCACTTTTTGGGTTCCAATAAATGCTAGGTGACATCTTGGCAGACCAAAACAAAGGTGGAGAGATGAACTTGACTCTTACCAGAAGGACTGAACCGCAATGGCAGAGGATAGACGTGTTGGCAAAAGGGTAAGGGAAGCCGTAGTATAGTATAGAAGCAGTGGTATATAACGGTATATTATTTTAAAAATTGAACTGTTTGATCCAGAAAGTTGCTGATGATTTAGGAATCTAATATTTATCGCCTTATTGCTTAACAGGGAGGTAAAACTTCAAGCAAAGGGTGATCAACTTATGTTTTTTTATGGGAATCTGGTTGAAAAACAACGTCAAATGTTAGAGGAACCCTACATTAGACTTATCAGTAAATCCAGCAGCCTATAAATTTCGCATATTATTACTGAAGCACCAAAGCCTACATTTTATGTTATTCATTCAATTATTTCACAAAATTTAGGTCACGCTCGCTCCGTTGTGAGATAATTTAATTTATTACGCGAGTTTTTAGAGAAAAATGTTTCCCTTACAGGGTTTACCTCACTGTTACGCAGCGTGTTTACATTAGTCGAATGGGCAAATATGCAGACCAGTGTTGCTAGTGAACAAATATTGCGAAGCGTGCCGTCTAAGTCTATGTCTGATTTGATATGGTTTCTGTAGGCGTGTTCGCTATTGTGCGTTCGGACACGGTTCATTGTCAATGGTTGCTTCGTTGTGTGTCCAGCTTAGAATACATAGGAGTAATCATGAAATGTACCAAACATTATTCTTATCACATTTTGTATCATCATCTGCCTAGCTATATTATTATATCCTCTAGTCTAAACGGATGTAGCTGAATATCAGTATTGTTTACATTAAACGATTGCCTCTCTAACCTACACAATTCAGTTATCTACAGGACAATACAATACACATTGACATTCTTTGAGCTCCTAACCCGCAACGACTGACAAAAATCTACAAACTAAACTCTGATTTTAAATTTCGTAGACTAAACACATTGACATTTGGGGGGTTGCCACTTTATCGTTTCATAAAAATAGTGTCGTATCCTGAGTGATCAAAGTTGATCGAAAATCGAAGTAGATCGAAAATGGAACTATATCACGGCAAAAATATCTTTTGTTAAGAAACTAACGACCCTTATTTAATGCCTACTCATTTAAGTCAGACTATTCTATTGATTGCATATATTTTATTGTTGATTTCTTATTTATTACAAAAAAAGTTTATGTACTATGTGCATGTATCTATCTTCTATATATATAAAAGGCAATGTCCCGACTGACATATCAACGCACAGCCTAAACCGCTAACGATGGGAGTTTGAAATTTTGGGAGGATGTTGATTTTATACTGTAGGCGTCATTTAAGAAAGGATTTTTGTAAATTCTTCCCCTAAAGGGGTGAAATAGGGGACTAAAGTTTGTATGAAACTCTGTCATTTTAATTTTAAAATGAATTATATGTGGTATTTAGCGTTTAAATATAAAATAATAAAATACGTATTGAAGTATTTTTTGAATTTCATCCCTTAAAGGGTTAAAAAGGGGTGTTAAAGTTTGTATGAAAAATTGATTGTTTATTATCAAAATTACTTGAAATTTAGTATTTATGCTCTTAAATACAATTAAAGAAATACGTATTCAAGGAATTTTTAAATATCATCCCTTAAAGGGTTTAAAAGGGATGTTAAAGTTTGTATGAATAATTTATTGTTTATTATCATGTTTGGAACGTTCTCGAATGATGGAGGCGGCACCAGCGACGGCGACCGCGGGGACACGGCGGGACGCGGGCGAAGGGGTGCCTGCGCCGGCCATCTCCGTATAAGGCAGAAGCGCGGCTGGGAGCGCCACACACATGACCATCTTCCGCGAGCATTGTACGCGTCGAATCGTTATTTTTTATTGTAAACTCTCTTCAGCTAAGCAATAAATCATTGAAATCAAGTAATCAGCTTCGTCAT
Source organism: Orthosia cruda (assembly GCA_964057195.1). NCBI lineage: Eukaryota > Metazoa > Arthropoda > Insecta > Lepidoptera > Noctuidae > Orthosia > Orthosia cruda. Next base: position 12,625,497 of record OZ059826.1, on the reverse strand, counting down.
TTAATACAGTCCTCATAAACTCCTTAACAAATTGGTCCTTCGCAAGAAAATTTCAAGACGAACGGCGTTTGCAGTGCAGGATATAACGTGGCGCACACGCTTCTCTGTGAGAAGAAAACTACGAGAACGGAGAACTGTGGCTACAGATCGGTAATTAGTGTGTCGTTCCATTTAAACATTCCCGTACCTTCATACTTTCTAAACTTTTTCCAAGCTTTATTTTGGCCATTTGATCTGTTCCATTTTAATTCCCATATTTTGTAGTCATCGCATTCATTTCAATTCAAATATTTCATGCCTTATTAATGCTCAAACTCATTACATCGTTGCGTAATTTGTTGCAGAGCATTTATTACAAAATAGATTTGCACGTGCACGCGGTAGCTTGACCGCTCATTAACCCAAGGTCAACACCGGTCGCTTTTTCGCATTCGCAGTGCATTATTCGTCGCGTTATTTGCTTATTTTTTACTTATAACGCAATCAATCTTTACTTTAATTATGGAGACTAAAGTTAAAGAATTGAATAAGAAACGTGCAAGCTGCAAGGCTAAGCTTACGCTTTTTAGCAATTATTTAAATGTAGCCATTTCTTGTGCTAAATTAAGCGAACTACAAGTAGCAGAACTAGAAACGAGACTTGATAAAATGGATTTACTATATAATGACTATGATAAAATATAGGGGGAGATCGAGATGCTGATGGAGGACCCTGGCGAGGCATTGGGTGATCGCGAAGCTTTTCAAAACCAATACTTCTCCTTGGTGTCCACGGCGCGCGAGTTGCGGCGTCATCATAGCGAGCGAAGAGCCAGCGTTTTGGTGAGTTCCGTACAAGCTTCAGATTATAATAACGATGTCACACAGTCTAAACATGGTGTTGTAAAATTACCGCAGATTAGTTTACCGCATTTTGATGGCAGCTATCAGCATTGGCTCGAGTTTAGAGACACATTTGATTCACTAATACATAAAAACATGTTGTTGGATGATATAAGTAAGTTTCACTACCTTAGGTCCTCGTTGAAGGGTGCTGCTGCCTTAATTATAAGAAGTCTGGATTTTAACTCTGGTAACTATAGCATTGCTTGGGATCTACTGACGAAACGGTATAATAATAATCGTCTTTTGGTGAATAATCATGTTCAATCGTTATTCAATGTCGAACAGATAGAAAAGGGGTCTAGTAAAGCAGTACGTTACCTGGTCGATATAACCACAAAAAATCTGAGGGCTTTAACAATTTTAGGACAACCAACGCAACATTGGGACATCTTGGTTATTCACATTGTGGCTCATAAGTTGGATACTAAAACTTATATTCATTGGGAAGAATTTAGAAATACGTTATCCGAGGCACCTACATTATCGCAATTATTCTCGTTTTTGAATAACAGGGCCGACTTATTAGAATCAGTTGAGGAATCCGACATTAATAAAAATAAAGCCTCAAACAATAAAATGCATAAACAAAAAAACTTTGCATTAACATCAAATGATAATAGTGGTTCAAATAAAGGTACGAGCTCAAATTGTCCGATGTGTAAACAAAGTCATGTATTATTTAGATGTGATAGTTTTCGTAAACTTTCTTCAGAGGTACGTAATCAGAAGGCTAAAGAATATAATGTTTGCCTTAATTGTTTAAACCCGGGCCATGCCGAAAATAAATGTAAATTGTGGGCTCGGTGTAAGTATTGTAAGGCTAAACATAACACGCTATTACACATGGACAACAATAATGAGCCGCCTGCTAGCAATCAAATGACGGATAATGTTACTTTAACAGCAAAGGCCGTACAGAATACTACTTCTTCCACCGTATTGCTTTCCACAGCACGGGTGAAGGTGCGAGACAGCAAGGGCAGCCATCACGTGGCGAGGGTGCTTTTGGACAACGGGAGCACCGCAAATTTTATAACTAAGGAGCTGTGTGGTAAGCTGGGTTCACTTAAACGTAACGTAAACTCCAAAATAACGGGTATTAACCAGCAAACTTGTAAAAGCACACAGTCTTGTTCTGTAACCATAGAATCTTATTCAGGTACTTATAAAACAACTATTGATTGTTTAGTATTACCTGAGATAACTAAATCATTACCATCGACGTTAATTGATATTAGTACTATTCCACTGCCATCAGGCATCTGTCTAGCCGACCCCCACTATTATAAACCGTCAAGCGTAGACATATTACTAGGTGCTGAACAGTTTTGGAATATTTTGGGTACTAACACAATCAATTTAGGCAAATGTCAACCAAGATTATATGAATCAAAATTAGGATGGCTTATCTCTGGGTATATTGCACAACCCAGTCCATCCCGGGAACAACCAGTGTGTAATTTCGTTCAGGAAATAAAAACTGAACTGAGTCGCTTCTGGGAGCTGGATTCTATATCTGATAAACATTCGTTGTCAGCCGAGGAACGTGCATGTGAGGAACATTTTTTACGTACTACTACTCGTGGTAAAGATGGCCGTTTCATTGTAGAAATGCCATTTAAACAGTCACTCGAAGCATTAGGTGACTCATATCAGATGGCGAAGGTTCGATTTCTTTCGCTAGAACGTAGGTTCGTTCGTGATCCCTTATTTAAAAATAGGTATATTGATTTTATGCGCGAATACCTAGAACTAGGGCACATGTCTGAAGATAATAATTCTGAAGATATCATAAGTTACTACTTACCGGATCACGGTGTTATGCGCGAGCAAAGTACCACAACTAAATTACGAGTTGTCTTTGACGCGTCAGCTGTGACGACTTCAGGTATTTCTTTAAATCACTTACAGATGATTGGTCCCACTGTGCAGGACGATCTTTATTCCATTTTGTTACGCTTTCGGCAACATAGATACGTAGTATCAGCGGATATTGAGAAAATGTACAGAGCAATAGAATTAAATAAATCTCAACGTTCTTTACAAAAAATCCTATTTCGTTTCAATCAATTTGAACCGCTAAAAACATATGTTCTTAACACAGTGACATATGGCACAGCTTTGGCACCATATTTAGCGACAAAGTCACTCGTCAGTCTAGCTTCACAGGCCTCAAACAATGGCGTAAAGCAAGCTATACAACGAGACATGTACGTTGACGATTATCTTGGTGGCTGTGACACTGAGTCCGGCACTATACAGTTGTGCAAGGAGGTGAGCTCGATTTTCGCTTCAGCTCAATTCAAATTAAGAAAATGGCAATCTAATAGCCCACAGGTGTTGAAGGGTATATTATCATGTCTTGCTCCTAATGACGATAATATACTCGATTTAAATCGTAACCAATTTCCTAACACTTATAAAACATTGGGTTTAAACTGGGTTTGCGATTTGGACAAATTAACTTTTTTTATAAATCTACCTCCAAGTAACAAAATAACTAAACATCATAAACGTCATATTTTGTCTAGCATTAGCCAAATCTTTGACCCATTAGGCCTAGTGGGGCCATGTGTCGTGTTGGCAAAGGTAATAATGCAGAAATTATGGTTAGAGAAATGTTCCTGGGACGAACCAGTTTCTAATGACACACAAGAACGTTGGTTGTCATTCGTTACAATGTTATCGCGTCTGAATAATCTAAATGTACCACGGTATGCATTTGATGTCAACTATAAATTAATAGAGTTACATATTTTTACAGATGCATCTGAATGTGCCTATGGTGCATGCGTCTATATACGATGCCTAAATAAAGATGGTACAGTGACCATTCATCTTTTAACTTCAAAAAATAAGGTCGCTCCCATTAAAAATACAACCATACCTCGTCTTGAGTTATGTGGGGCTTTATTGGGAACAAGACTGTGTGCAAAGGTACTAGCTTCATTAACTATTAAAGTAAATAAAATCTATTACTGGTGTGATTCCACGATAGTTTTATGTTGGTTAGCTACATCGCCGAATAAATTAAAGCCTTTTGTCCGTAACCGTGTCAGCGAGATTCAAGAAAGTACTGGTGAAAATTCGTGGAGATACGTGTCGTCGAAAGAGAACCCGGCGGACCTAGTATCCCGCGGGCTGAAGGCCGATCAAATCGGCACCTGTTCATTGTGGTGGTCAGGCCCAGACTTTTTAAATTTCGGTGAAGAATGTTGGCCGAAAATGCCAAATATAGGTTCCAATTCCAACATACCGGAAATCAAAGTTCATTTATTAGATAATTATCAATCAACTCAATCAGTTATCAGTCGGTTGATAAGTAATAAATCAAACATAAACAAATTGAAACGTATTATCGCTTATATACTTAGGTTCATTTTTAACTTAAAAAATCCTAATGACAGGTTCTACGGTCATTTGTCATGTAACGAATTGCAGGAGTCATGTATGGTCATGTTACGTATTAGTCAAACAGAAATGTTTCCTGACGAATACAAAATACTTAGTTTAAAAAAGCCATTATCTAAAAAGAATAGGCTAGTTTCATTATCTCCATTCTTGGATAATCGGGGTGTCATTCGCGTAGGTGGCAGATTAGGTAACGCTAACTATAGTTACGATATTAAACATCCCATATTGTTAGATAGTAAACATCACATTACAAAAATATTATTTCGTTGTGAACATGTTAAACTTATGCATGCAGGGCCACAACTCCTTTTGTCACACATTCGTCAAACTTACTGGCCTTTAGGAGGCAGAAATCTGTCTAAAGGTATATTCAGAGAATGTGTCAAATGTTTCAGATTTAGAACTCAGGCGGTGCAACCAGTCATGGGTCAGCTCCCATGCACGAGGACACAACTTGAATTTCCTTTTTATAATTTTATTGTAGTGTTGACTACGCCGGGCCAATGCTAATAGCTGACCGTAAGGGAAGAGGTACCAGACTCATTAAATCGTATATCTGTGTGTTTGTTTGTTTGGCAGTAAAAGCTGTCCATCTGGAACTTGTTACGGATCTCACCAAAGACGCTTACCTGGCCGCGTTAAAGAGATTTGTTGCTCGTCGGGGTAAACCATACAGCATCCTTTCAGATAATGGCACAGCGTTTGTGGGAGTTTTTAATGAGCTTGCACAAATCTTATCTCATTCAGAGTTAGAGACAGATCTTGCACAAGAGGGTATAAGGTTTAGTTTTACACCACCCTGTAGTCCACACTTCAATGGCATAACAGAGGCCGCTGTTAAATCTACAAAAAAGCATTTAAAAACTATTGTTCATTCTTCTCATTTAACGTATGAAGAAATGAACACATACTTAGTCCAAATTGAAGCTATATTAAATTCCCGTCCCCTTGTTGCCCTCTCGTCGTCACCTGACGACTTCACTGCTCTCACCCCCGCTCACTTCTTAATTGGACGACCGCTAATATCAGTTTCTCAGCCACAGGTACACTCCATCAACATCAACCGATTGGATCGCTACAAAAGGATTGAGCATCTTCGACAACACTTTTGGAACCGATTTAGTTATGAATATGTTGTCATGTTGCAGCAGAGAAACCGATGGCATGCGTCCACAGGTGAACTTAAATTGAACCAATTAGTTCTGATCAGAGAGAAGACGCAGCCACCACTACGATGGTTAATGGGCCGTATCATCAAGGTGTTTCCTGGTCCTGACGGCGTCACGAGGGTGGCAGAGATTAAAACCAAGAAGGGCATGATTACAAGGGCCTTCAACAACATATGCCCTTTACCGATTGAAGACGACGCTTCAACCCGGGCAGGATGTTTGGAACGTTCTCGAATGATGGAGGCGGCACCAGCGACGGCGACCGCGGGGACACGGCGGGACGCGGGCGAAGGGGTGCCTGCGCCGGCCATCTCCGTATAAGGCAGAAGCGCGGCTGGGAGCGCCACACACATGACCATCTTCCGCGAGCATTGTACGCGTCGAATCGTTATTTTTTATTGTAAACTCTCTTCAACTAAGCAATAAATCATTGAAATCAAGTAATCAGCTTCGTCATTTAATACAGTCCTCGAAGCATTAGGTGACTCATATCAGATGGCGAAGGTTCGATTTCTTTCGCTAGAACGTAGGTTCGTTCGTGATCCCTTATTTAAAAATAGGTATATTGATTTTATGCGCGAATACCTAGAACTAGGGCACATGTCTGAAGATAATAATTCTGAAGATATCATAAGTTACTACTTACCGCATCACGGTGTTATGCGCGAGCAAAGTACCACAACCAAATTACGAGTTGTCTTTGAATTGAAATTTAGTAATTCTGCTCTTTAACACAATTAAAGAAACAGGTATTCAAGGATTTCTGAATTTCATCCCTTAAAAGGGTAAAAAGGCGGGTGTTAAAGTTTGTATGACAACTAAATTGTCTATCGTAATTTTTTTTTTGGAATTCTGTATTTATGCTCTTCAATACAATTAAAGAAAAATTTATCCATGGATTTTTAGAATTTCTACCCTTAAAGGGGTAAAAAGGGGTGTAAAAGTTTTTATGGAAACTAAATTGTTTATTATCAAAATTACTTGGAATTAAGTATTTAAGCTCTTCAATACTATTAAAGAATAACATATTTGAGGCTTTTTTGAATTTCATTTCTAAAAGGGGTAAAAATGGGTGTTAAAATTTGTAAGAAAACTAAATTGTTTATTATCAAAATTACTTGAAATTTTGTATTTCTCTTCTTCTATACAATTAAAGAAACACGTATTTAAGGTTTTTTTTTTAATTTCATTCCTTAAAGGGGTAACAAGTGGGGTTAAAGTTTGAATGAAAAATACATTGTTCATTATCAAAATGAATTGAAATTTAGTCATTCTGCTCTTTAACACAATTAAAGAAACAGGTATTCAAGGATTTCTGAATTTCATCCCTTAAAAGGGTAAAAAGGCGGGTGTTAAAGTTTGTATGACAACTAAATTGTCTATCGTAAATTTTTTTTTGGAATTCTGTATTTATGCTCTTCAATACAATTAAAGAAAAATTTATCCATGGATTTTTAGAATTTCTACCCTTAAAGGGGTAAAAAGGGGTGTAAAAGTTTTTATGGAAATTAAATTGTTTATTATAAAAAGAACTTAGAATAAAGTATTTATGCTCTTCAATACAATTAAAGTAATATGTAATTGAGGCTTTTTTGAATTTCATTCCTAAAAGGGGTAAAAACGGATGTTAAAACATGTATGAAAACTAAATTGTTTATTATCTAAATTACTTGAAATTTTGTATTTTTCTTCTTCTATACAATCAAAGAACACATCATCATCATCATCATCATTTCAGCCGAAAGACGTCCACTGCTGGACATAGGCCTCCCCCAGGCGTCGCCACATTGACCGATCCCGTGCGTCTCGCATCCAGCGCCTTCCCGCAACCTTAACCAGGTCATCAGTCCACCTAGTGGGAGGCCTTCCAGCGTATCGTCTTCCGGTTCGCGGTCGCCATTCCAGAACTTTTCGGCCCCATCGGCCATCCGTTCTGCGAGCAATGTGCCCTGCCCACTGCCACTTAAGTTTGGCAATTCTTCGGGCTATGTCGGTAACTTTGGTTCTCCTGCGGATATCATCATTTCTGACGTGATCACGCAAGGAAATGCCGAGCATAGCCCTCTCCATTGCCCTTTGGGTGACTTTGAGCTTTCTGATAAGGCCCATTGTGAGCGACCACGTCTCGGTTCCATAGGTGATCACTGGCAACACACACTGGTCATAAACTTTTGTCTTGAGACACTGCGGTAAATTGGACGAGAAGATACCACGCAACTTCCCGAACGCCGCCCAGCCGAGTCGGATTCGACGGTTGATCTCTTTCTCGAAATTGGACCTACCCAACTGGACCGTTTGTCCCAGGTAGACATAATGGTCTACAACTTCGAGTGTAGAGTCTCCGACCTTGATGGGAGTGGGTGTTACATGGGCATTCACCATGATCTTGGTTTTGTCCATGTTCATTTTAAGACCCACTCTTTCGGAAGCTCTACTGAGGTCATCGAGCATTTTACTGAGGCTCTCCATGGTCTCAGCCATGACCACTATGTCGTCGGCAAACCGAAGGTGAGTAATGTACTCGCCATTAACGTTGATGCCCAGCCCCCTCCAGTCCAGAACCTTGAAGACATCCTCCAGCGCAGCAGTGAACAGTTTCGGAGAAATGACGTCTCCCTGTCTCACGCCGCGCTGGAGAAGGATTGGTTTCGAGGTCTGATCCTGAAGACGGACTGACATGGTGGCGTTTTTGTACAAACACTTCAACACATCAATGTACCGGTAGTCGATCTGGCACCGTTGGAGAGACTGCAGTACAGCCCAAGTTTCGATCGAATCGAAGGCTTTCTCGTAGTCCACAAACGCTAAACATAGAGGCAGGTTATACTCTTCGGTCTTCTGTATAACCTGCCTCAGCGTATGTATGTGGTCTACGGTGCTAAAGCCTTTTCGGAATCCGGCTTGTTCGGGGGGCTGGAAATCGTCAAACCTGCGCGCGAGACGATTCGTGATGACTCTTGAAAACAACTTGTAGACATGGCTAAGAAGTGAGATGGGCCTATAGTTCTTCAGCCGGGCATTGTCGCCCTTCTTGAAGAAGAGTACCACCACACCCCTGCACCATGCCTGTGGCGTTTTGCCCTCGAGTATGACGGAATCAAACAGCTTCTGAAGGGCCCTAAGGACCGGTTTGCCACCCGCCTTCAGGAGTTCGGCCGTAATTCCGTCATCACCCGGCGCCTTGTTGTTTTTGAGCTGTTTCAGAGCCATCCTAATCTCGTACAGGCTGACGTCCGGGATATCTTCGGTATAGTGCCGGGTCAATCTAGCTCTTGGGTCGTTTGCTAGACTCGTAACGGGCTTGCTGATCGATGTGTACAACTGTCCATAGAATGTCTCGATCTCCCTTAGAAGCTCCGGTTTGGCGGATACGATCCTGCCATCGTCGGTCTTCAGTTTCGTGAGTTGGCTCTGCCCAATAGCCAGATCCCTTGCAAACACCTTGGAGCCTTTATTTCGCTCGATCGCGTCTTTAATACGCTCGGTATTGAATCGGCGGAGGTCTCTTTTCAAGGATTTAGAGATCTGTCTATTGAGCCGCCGGTATTTGCACGCCTCATCTGAAGACTGCAGGATCATCTCACGCCTCTCCTTCATAAGCTTGAGGGTATGATCAGAGAGCTTTTTGTTCCTATCTGTACGACGGGTCTTGAAAAACTTAGACCCGACCGTATGGACAGCTTCCACTAACCCGTTGCTGTATTCATCCACGGAGCTCCCTAGGCATTCGAAACGATTCTGGAGTTCGAGCTGAAAGCTCTCGGGGTTTTGGACCTGGATCTGTGTTGGCCGGAGCGTGGACTTCATCAGTCGAGACCTTTCAAGCTTAATATTAATGTTCAATGTGCCTCTTACCATGCGGTGATCGCTCCCGGTTTTTACTGAATTGATCACAGAGACATCATTGAACATTTGCTTCTTGGTTGACATGATGAAGTCGATCTCATTTTTTGTTGCACCATCGGGGCTCTGCCAGGTCCACTTTCTGTGTTCACGCTTTTTGAAGAAGGAGTTCATCATATAGAGGCCCTCCTTCTCCATAAAACTGGCTAGTAGGTGACCCCGGTGGTTCCGTTGTCCAACTCCAAATTGCCCCACTTGCAGCTCATCCTCGTCTCGTTTGCCCAGTTTCGCGTTGAAGTCCCCCATGACAACGGTGAAGTGAGTTTTGAAACCATGCATGGCTCTGGAGATATCCTCATACATGGTCTCTACCTCATCGTCGGGGTGTGCCGAGGTTGGGGCGTAGACCTGTATGACCTTCAGCGAATATCTTGAGGATATTCTGAGTATAAGGTACGCCACCCTGGTCGACACACTCTCGATTTTCACCACGTTGTTCACAAGGGACTTGTGGACGATAAACCCGACACCACCCTGGGACTGCCAAGAACACGTATTTAAGGATTTATTGAATTTCATCCCTTAAAGGGGAGGGGAGGGTTTTTAAAGTTTATGTGAATTATTACTGGACGTGCTCGGGCGGAAACAGTTTTCATAACTCGAGTACCACTGATATCCTCTGACTATGTCTTTGAGTTTTTTTAAACGACCATAAATAAATCTCAAGGACAGTAATTAAGGGTAGCAGGCATAGATTTAAGGATAGATTGCTTCTGAAACGGGCAATTATACGTTGCCTGTCCCAGAGTCTGCACTAGCAGCCTGGTCATTTTGACATCAGACAGAAAAAACACCAATTTGATTTACAAAGAAGGGGTTAATGAAACTCTAACTTCTTGATGACGACTTTGTTAGTGTAAGCTAATAGGAGTACCCAAACCTAGACTGAAAAATATATTTTTTTTTGCAAATGGCGGCAAATACCAATTCTGCTTTAGCATTTGTGAAGAAAACAGATACTCAATATAGCTGGTAACATCCAAGCGGGTTTAACCTACGTCAAACCATTCTAAATCGCGACCACGAGGAAGACAACTTTTCATCGAAAATCATCAGGAGCAAGCTCTGTGAATACCTGCGTGAATAAGCAGAATTATCACCTCTGTAGCACCGAAAATTTACTGCATGGTGTATTTTTTACGCTGGCCATCATCATCGGGCCACCAAACCACTACTGTGGTGCTGTGTGCTCGGTGACGAGGTCACAGAGCAATAATCAAAATATTTCTCTATTATTAAAAAAAAAAAAAAACTAGAGTACATAATGGTTCGAAAAGGATATTGCAACGGCGCTTACTGCACGAGCCGCAACCGAATTTTTGAGGGCGGCATTACCTGGACTTGCACTGGCCAGTAAGATCGCCTGATGCAATTGTTCCAGACTTCTTTCTGTGGGTTTTTTTTAAAGTCACGAGTCAAAGCCTAGACTCTTGAAGCCCTCAAACATAATGTCCGCTGGAAGTTCTGGTAAGAGTGATGGCAAATGTCATAATCGGGCCTGAATGTTTATCAATTCTGGCGGAGCAACGGCCACTTAGCCATTTCATTTTCTCCACTAAATGGAAAATAAATGAAGACACCTAATAAATACTCAAATCCAAAAGCAGAAACAAAGTTTATAATTAAAAAAAAAAACAGCCAAAGAACATCGGGTGATAAGTTTTGCGCCACAATGCATTAATTTTCTATCGTGTCGGCAGTAGGATACAGAAATTTAAAGGAAAGTGGTCTTCCACTATTTGTATCTCCCCGTGGAAATCGATCTAATCCGGAATGAAAGTCTAGCTCTACCTACAAGAACAGGAAGGCAGTGCAGTTTATACTCATTTTATATCAATTTACACGTAATTTTAATAATTCAATAAAATAATAAAGTTGAGGTCTACGCGAACAAAGACGCGGGTGAAAATCTATATTTGGATAATAATTTGCAATATCCCACCAGAACTGAAAGAAAACGAAACAGCCAACAAATATCGTGGAGTCCACGCAGGCGGAGCTGCGGGCGGAAAGCTAGTACTGTTATATTTAAATATATTACATTTAACTTCATATAAAATATATTTACACCAAATTGTAAAATCAAGTTAAGGGGTCATGTCACATCGATTCGATGAATCACTTATGCATCTTATGATTGAGCCACAACAATTAAGTCCGCGCTTGCAACATCTAAAAAAAAATAAGGTCATTGGCAGCTGTCAGTTTAGTGCACGAAATTAAAAAGCACAGTATAAATGACAACCGGGTACAACGGGACCAATCTCATCACATTAAGTATAGTTTGCCCAAATATATCAATATGTCGTATAATTAATTCGAGTCCACAATTAGATAAATTAATTAACTTCGACGAATCATCAAAATTAAATAAACTTAAAATTCAGATGATACCATAATTACAAAACATAGTAGCTGCGAATGTTCGCGTAAAATTATCATAATGACGTCACCCGCCCGTCAATTAGCAAATTGCACGCCATTTAAACTGTTAATAATTAAACTGATACAGAAAAAAAACTCCGGTAACAATTGGGATAATTCCTGGGTAGAAAAATTATAATTTTATTTCATCTGTCTGTGAGATTATTATTTAATATAGCACACGTATTTTCTGCTTTATTAAATAAATAAATAAATGCAAAGATAAAGCGCAGCAAAGTTCAGAAGTCCCGCTTGGGACGTCACTTTTGAATAAAAAGTGTACTAAAATGTGACTTCACGCGAAATATCGTCGTATTTTTTTGTTTACATAACAAAAGATAAAATTCGTGTTCAATATTTTTTATTATTTTATCGGATGGACAAAATAATATTTTCTAGTCATCATCTCTATTCTACTGATTGCAAAGTTGGTAGAAGTAAACATTTAACAAACCATTAATATGTAAATTAATTAAATGTTTAACTAAGAATACTCGTAAATTGATTTCAATAGCGAGAAACGGTAATTTGAAGCCACAGCGTTATCTACGTTAAATTAATTAAACGCCAACGCCATTTAGTTGCTCATTCGTGTAACCAGGCAGATTTTTCCAGCTTATAAGGGCGGCTAGGTGTCGTAATAAAACGATTACCGTTCATGCCACGATAAACACTTTTAATACACAACACTTTGTACATAAATGTTCTTACGAGCTAACTACAGAACAACACACTACTTCGTACAACTAAACTTAAAGTTACGACAATAGTTTTGGCGGGAACGAGCTAGAACCGTGAATACCCGATCTATCTAGCATGCGCGACTCGAACCGAATCTCTACTGACTACTCGTCAGCGGGTCTGCGGGCCCGAAGCCTGCGTGGGCGCGGGGCGGGGTGCGTTTCACACATCTGGTGACCATCTGTAAGCGTGGTCCCTCTACCTGCGGCTACCTTGACCGTAGCCGTGCACACTGAGCGTTACAGTCTCCCCCTCTAACCCTAACGAACGTCCTCGCGTTTGGGTTAGCTTCTACGAAGCCTTCCCCTCCTACGCTTCTCTTGTACTGGAGCTTGGATGCGACCAACGAAGGGTGTCAGCACGGAAGCGTGATACTTGCCTAGCACCGTGCCATCGTTGAGGCACTCTAGGATGTATGTAGTAAGGTTGACCACGGCCCGGACCTTGTATGGTCCGTCGCGGCGAGGAATAAAGTTCGGTGTCTCCCCTCGTCCGGTGTCGCTAGCTCTCAGCAGAACCAGTTCACTAACCTTATAGTCGGGAACAGGCTGACAACGATCATCGGCATACCTTTTATGTGCTGCCTGGGCGTTCTCGTAGACGTCGCGGGCATCTTGGGGCACCGATTGAATCCTTGTGTCTGCCTTATACCGTTGACGACTAACACATTTTTTACATTGCGTAACGTAGGAACGCATTCTTGGCCAGTAATACTTACCAGCTATACGTTACAGCGTACGTTCCGCGCCCATGTGACCAGCGGTGGGTGCATCATGGTGATTGGCCAATACTTTGGCACGTTCTCCTTTTGGGACCACTAGACTGGCCGCTTCGTGGTCCCAATTCTCAGGACAGTAGCTGTATAGGACATCTTCGACGGGCCCGTATCCTCTGCTTGTCCATACCCTCCCCCTAGAGGGATCGTCGGACTCCTGAACATTAACTAACTTACTTACCTCCGAATCTTTGTTTGAATTCTCGCACAGGTCAGCTGGGGTCAAGAGTCGACTACCCCATCTGAATGGGCGCTCATAGGTCCCCTCCCCCTGGAGTGAGTCTGCCCCGAGATCGTACCCACCGTTATCAGTACTGAGGACGAAGGGTAACGTCGCATCAGCCTGGCGCAGAATCGGTGCCGATACCCGCAGCTCATTCTCGAGTGCCTCTCTCTTAGGCGGGGATAATCTAGAAGAAGGAGAAGCCAATGGTTCTTGTGTTTCACTTACCTTATAAACGGCGAAGTTTGTAGGAGGTCCGACCGAAGCGAATTGAGCGACTCTGTGTTGTGGAAACTCACTGAGTGCGGCTCTGTGCTCCAGCGATAAAATCTTACCTTTTCCTTGCCGCGACGACACGTTCTTAACATCTGTGTGCATCACGGCTGCGCTGTTTAATGTGTGTGTGTGCTTGAACGGGAACCGGTCTCCTGGACTATCTGCGAAATGCCATGACTCCTGGCCTATATCGATTACCATACCTGCATTTGCGATGAAATCGCGACCTAAAAGTGTCCTGGTGTCGTCACCGGAGAATACCATAAACTCCGTGTCGACTCTCCGACCACCTAGGGTGACAGGTACTGTAGCCGTCTTTACCATTTTCCTATGACAAGAGCCATCGGCGAGTCCAATGTACCGCTCCGTTTCTTCGAAGCGGACATTGTTGTTCACTAACAATGCGTGTAGTGATGGGCTAGCAACACTAAGCGTGGCCCCAGTGTCGACGATCGCTACCCCTTCTTTACCTACAACCCCTATTATTACCAACGGGTGCGATGACAGCATTGTGCAACAGTCGCCTTTTACGACATTGAAGTCGGATAGTTTGGCAGGTGCGGCTTTATTTGAACAAGTTTCACACTTAGACTTAACCACCCCTGGCTGGCCGCATCCGTAACAACGTATTATACTTTTACCGTTGCTCATACTTGTATTTACCGCGCCTTTAATGTCGTCATTGCTCGCGTTATCAGTGCTATCACTGGCGACTTTTCTGTCTTTCCGACATTCGTTAGATGGGTGACCGAACGCTTTACAGTACGAGCATCGAATGCGATTTCGTTTATCGTTAGAGTTAGAGGTGGGACTGGAACCTAAGGTTGCGCTCGGGCTAGAAGTACCGCGGTCAACGACTCTAGGTAGGTTCGACTTATCCGCGGCAACGGTCGCGTTGCTACGTAGCTCTACGATCGAATCTTCCACGGATCTCGCTCGCTCTAACAAATTATCAATGTTACTATTCACTTCATGTATTCGTATCTAAGGATCGTAGCAGGTGGCGTTCTATAGTTTCCGCCTACCCCTATGGGAAAAGGCGTGAGTAAGTATAATTCACATCATTTAGACGTGCGTCATAATGTCAACACGAGTTAATAAGGACATCTTCTATGGATTATTGTAATGTCGAAACACACTGCTCTTCAAAACTTAGTACCACACTTTTGAAATTGCAATTTATCCTAAACTATAGAAGTCAGAGTTTTAAAATAAAAACACATTTTATAGAAAACTTTATCAACTTCCTTTGAAATTATAGTTTATTATACATTAGTAACGTTTTTAATTTAAAAAAGATTGAAACCAAAAAATACCATTTTTAACTTGGGTACTGGCTAAAACTCAAACGGCATTATTTATTAGTACTACTAAGTATAGCCGTCCGTTAACTATGCAGACATAATCTTGCTAGCATAGGACTCGGCGACTGTTGGGTAGTACTCGGATTTATTGGTTGACCCTTTCTTGTGCAGCGGTATCAGGAGAGACTTCTTCTAGTCCAGCCATCTACCTGTTCTCCAAAACTGGTTACACATATCCCGTAAAAGCCTAACACCTCCATGGCCAAGACTCTTCAGCTCTTTGGCGAAAATGCTGTCTCTTCCAGCTGACTTATTAGGCTTTAGCTTTGTCAGCGTACCTGTCACTTCTGATTCCAGGATATCCGGCTCTAAAATTCTGTCTCCTGGCATCACCCAAGTGTATAGACGTCATCGATGGTTCTAAACACAGGTGTTCATGACAGTGAGAGAGTTTTTGGCGCACAATTGAAGCCACATCTCACCTCTATCATTTCTATTCCTAAGACCGTGTAAGATTTCTATTCGTCGTGGTGGCCCAGTGGCTAAGACCTCGCCTGTCGTGCTTGAGGTCGTAGGTTCGAATCCGGGCAAGTACCAATGTGAATTTTTCAAATTCATATGTACTTTCTAAGTTAATCTTGGACATCACAGGCAACGGTGAAGGAAAACATCGTGAGGAAACCTGGACTTATAGAGTTATAATGTAAGTCTGAAATAGCCAAGTCAGAGGCCTGTGGGGATTCCCAGAGGCGGCTTAATTAACTCTGACACCAGAGGTGGCCACACCTCACACGAAAAGAAGAAGATTCCTAAGACCATATTTCCCTACTACATCTCTTAGATAGTCCTCACGAGCTGTTGATCCAATTTTTGCGTTAAGGTCTCCCATCAAACAAACTTCCAGAGCGTGCAGGTGATGTTGACCGGCGCGGCGCTGAATATATATGATTGCAATTACCCCGTATCTCCCGAGATTCATTAGTGAAAAACTCTTGACCATTCTTCTTCACTCTACTGTGTGTGTTCTCGCGTTAAGCGCAGTCTTGCTACTCGATGCCCTCTCTCGAGGGAGACGCCACGCTGGCCTTTGGGCTTCAGGTTTGCTTCAGCAAGTCTTCTTCTCAATTTACTGTCACATTTGTGTCTTTTGAGGTGTGAAGAAGCTTGCAGGTCTTCAACTACATTGAGGTAGTGATTTCTAAACACAGTGGAGATAATATAGCGGTCTTCTTGGGTACTAGTGCTCCTGGGTCTGCCATTCAATTACAAGGTCTCCCCAGATGGTTTCCAGTTTTTTTGTACCTTCTCTCCACCTGCCGGACCGATCTTTATGTTACACCCACCATTCTTGCAGTACGACGCATACTGATGCCTAGTTCCAGAAAAGTTATGATTCTTGCACATTCTTCAGGTGACAGAGGCATGATAAGTAATGTTTGTGCTGTAGACAACAATTTGAAAAGGAGTGTTTTTGTTTGCAAAGCCCTTTTCAGCCATTCCTCAAAAGAAGATCGAAGCTCGCCTTTGTACATGTTCTTTATTATCATATTGTGTTGAATATTGTTTTTGGTGTACAATATTATTAAAAATATTATTAAAGATATTGAGATTATTAACCTTCTTAAGAATTAAGAAGGTTAATAATCTCAATATCTAAAATTTTATTTTCTGTCTGTCCATCTGTTTGTTCCGGGTAATCTCCAGAACAACTAAACTGATTTTGATTGGAATTTCACTGACAGAAAGCTGATGTTATAAGGAGTAACATAGCCTATTTTATTTTGAAAAAGATGAAGGATTAAGTCGCTAGTTTTTAATAAAGACTGTCGACCTGACTTTCCAACAAGCTCGGCTAAAATAAGAATTGCCAATGCATTGAAAGTCTCCCTGTACCTATGTTACTTTTATTTAATCGAAAAAATTAGGGGGAAGTTACACTCTTCACAAAACATATAATCTTCGTAAAATATAATAACGTCGCTTTTCTTCCCGTACTGTATATACCTCATTATTTCAATGGTAAGTACATGAAATAAAATTATAATAAAAGGCTTTCTAAGGAAAATTACCTTGCTCAAAATGTATTATAATATTTATCTTATAATTATGCGAAGAACCTTTGATATCATATCTCGTGCCGTGTAGGTTTGTGGGATAAAATGGCACCATTTCACTAATGGTGAGTTTGAGTAAAATGGCAAGATTATCAAAAATGGGTTCACATTTGATAAAAGCATATTGCAAGCGGTCCAGTTAGGTAGGTCTAACTTTGAAAAAGGGATCAACCGTCGAATCCAACTTGGCTAGGCAGCGTTCGGGAAGTTGCGTGGTTACTTCTCGTCTAATATACCGTGTCTTAAGACATAAATCTATGACCAGTGTATGTTGCCAGTGATGACTTACGGAACTGAGACATGGTCACTCACTATGGGCCTCATCAGAAAGTTTAAAGTCACCCAAAGAGCAATGGAGAGGGCTTTGCTTGGAATTTCTTTGCGTGATCGCATCAGAAACGAAGATATCTGCAGGAGGACCAAAGTTACCAACATAGCCCGAAGAATTGCGTAACTAAAAATTTTTGTTACGCAATTCTTCGGGCTATGTTTAATGGTAGTGGACAGGACACAATGCCCGCAGAACGGAGGGTTGACGGCCAAAAAGTTCTGAGTGGTGACCGCAAAGCGGAAGACGCTGCGTTGGAAGGTCTCACACTAGGTGGACCGATGGTTTGCTTAAGGTTGTGGAAACTTGGCGGATGCGAGACGCACGGTATTGGTTAATGAGGTGACGCTTGGGAATTCAGCCGAATTTGGCGGGCCATATTTAATATTTTTTATGGCTAGTAGACCTAGGGCAAGAGTGTTTCCCAGAGTCTGGGTTGTGATGTAGCTCCATGGAAAATAACTACTGGTATTCAGCTCCATCCTTTAAGATTAGAAACTACAACTCAGTTGTGGAAAGGCGAGGCAATCACCTGATATTTTTAAGAAGACATGGACTTTTATGTTTAATACCTTAAATTACATATTTTAACCACACAGAATTTATTTGTGTAGGTGTTGCACGACTATCTTGTAAGGGCTTTATTGCATAAGCCTTGTAGATTTTATGAGCTTATTTAATCATTAAAATCAAAATCTACTTATACATACTCACCTGAACACCCACTTATATAAATACGTGGGCACAGCTGCAAGGAAATAGTTTCCATTAAAGCCAATCAATATTCGAAATTATTAATAGACGGCATAATTATTAGTATCTACTCTCTAACTTTAAACTGGAACACACGATGACCTATTTAATATATGAGCAATGGCATAATTGCTTTGGTATGGTTTCCGGCAAACAATCACCGGAGGGGCCGTATTATGGATTGGAAAAAAAGTTCCGTCTCTCTCACACATTCTAGTGATGTTTTTAAGAAGTTTTAGTTGGGCCCAATTATTTTTCAATTATCTAGCTCTCTCTGGCGATTTAATATTTTATATATTTTACCCATGTACTGTTTGGGCAGCAGGCGTCATTCAATCATTTTGTTAAGTATTGTTACTGACTAGTAATATACTCTTAATAAATGGGTGGCACGCCGTCCGATAAAGACCAGGCCCGAGTCGACGGTGCTTATTGTTTTCCACGCGCGCCTCAAAGTTATGTCAGCAAAACTGACGGGTCCGCCAGGTTCGATGCCTGCCTGGGTCGCGGATAAATTTGAAATAGGGTTACCGCGGCACTGGCTCAAGCAACTGAAACAACACGGGTGGGTCTTAGTCAGTAAAAGTCTGACACGCCCTTCAGCTTCACCCGGAGCGGGCGAAGTCATTGGATGATTTTACACCACACACAAAAAAAATGGTAAATATCTCATTAAAAGGATGCAGGCTTTGAGCATCATTCCACAATCAAATTTATTTCAACTTCAGTTTAGAGTGCATAACAATAAAAACTGATTTTATTGCCATTGCTAGATTATTTCTCTGACTAACTCGTTAATCTAGCGTTCGCAAGCGTTACTGCTGAGTATGAGTTACAGGGATCGATGCCTGGGTCGGGCTAAGCGTTATTAGGTTTTTAAATCTTGTATTTCTCAGGAGCTGCCCGGATATGTGCCTGGTTGATGACAATAGGCTCGACTCATATTCATGGGACTAAATTTAACTGGCAAAAATTGGGTAAACTGCAGAGGCTTTATAGTACATTTTATACAACAGTAGAAATGTTTACAACCCCCTTTTACAGTCCGTTCAATCTATTTTGAGTTCAATCTCGTAAATATAAGCATGGCATAAAAAGCATTTTTCTTTACCAAAACTAGCTATATATTATTATATTATTTAAATAAAAGAAGAAAGTGACTGACTGACTGACTGACTCACTCACTGACCATCAACGCACAGCCCAAACGGCTGAAGCTTCAATCATGAAACTTGGCACGTATGTTCCTTTAATAGTGTCAGTGAGCACTAAGAAATGATTTTTGGAAATGCCACCCCTAAGGGCGTGAAATAGGGGATGAAAGTTTGTATGAAAGTCCGTTAGTTTTAAAGTCAGAATCTTCATATTTTGGATTTAGGCTGAAGATTGAAAAGAATTTACATGTGTCTCAGCGATTTTGAAGAATCCACCCCCATGAGGATGAAACGGGGGATGAGGTCATGGGAATAATTAAATCGTCTAGAGACTTGAAATTTTGCACATAGATACCATACACTGTGCAGGTATCCACTAAGTAAGGATTTTTGTGAATTCTACCTCTAAGGGGGTGAAATATGGGTTGAAAGTTTGTATGAAAATCCGTCAGTTTTAAAGTCAGAATCTTCATATTTTGGGTTTAGGCTGAAAATTTAAAAATAATTTACACATGTCTCAGCGATTTTGAAAATCAACCCCCATGAGGGTGAAAAGGGGAATGAAGATATGGGAATAATGAAATCGTCTAGAGACTTGAAATTTTGCACATTACTAACTTCGTAACTTTATACTGTGCAGGTATCCACTAAGAAAGGATTTTTGAGAATTCCACCCCTAGGGGGGTTAAATAGGGAATCAAAGTTTGTATGAAAATCCGTCAGTTTTAAGTTAGGATCTTAGAATTTTGGGTTTGGGCTGAAGATTAAAATCTAACGCAACTTAGGGTTTTTGGGCATTCCGTCCTTGGGGAGCGGATCAGGAGGGATGAAATGTTGTATACAAAAATCCTTCTTTTACAAAGAAAAAAATATTAAAAATACTTTCAAGTCTTTAAAGTCTGTTGGTAACTATAAAATGGCTCAACGCATAAATATAGGAATTAAATAGGGACGGGTTAGGGATAGACCTATTATCTAAGCTAACTTATCAATGTTAAACATTTATGTGTAACAATTGTATTAAAATAATTTGCAGTTTATTTCGTTTTAATTTCATTTAAGCTGTTGCATTAGGGGTCAGCAGTGCAGCATAATAAAAATAGGTATTCTGTAAAGAATGTAGTACCTAATAATTACTTCTGTAGGTAGGTAATTAATTTCTAACTACATAATAAATTAATCAGTGATAGGAAATAAGTGTACCTAGACATAATCCGCGGCACCTAACGTGAGCTCTGGCTACTAAATAAAAGAAGAAAGTGACTGACTGACTCACTGATCATCAACGCACAGCCCAAACGGCTGAAGCAACAGTCATGAAAAATGGTACGTAGGTTGCTTTGGTGTTGTAGGTGAGCACTAAGAAAGGTACCTACCTAGCAAAGGTAAATAAAAGAAGAAAGTGACTGACTAACTCACTGACCGTCAAGGCACAGCCCAAACGGCTGATGCTACAATCATGAAAAATGGCACGTAGGTTCCTTTGGTGGTTTAGGTGAGCACTAAGAAAGTTACCTACCTACCAAAGGTAAATAAAAGAAGAAAGTGAGTGCAGTGACTAAGTGATCTACAAATAGTTGTTCCGGCTCTGGGTGTTTGTGTATGTGTGTTTATATGTTTGTAAACGCACCCACGATAAAGGAGAAATTCCTAGTGTGGGACAATGTTTTTTTAAAACTCACTGACCATCAACGCACAGCCCAAACGGCTGATGCTACAATCATGAAAAATGGCACGTAGGTTGCTTTGGTGTTGTAGGTGAGCACTAAGAAAGGTACCTACCTACCAAAGGTAAATAAAAGAAGAAAGTGACTGACTAACTCGCTGACCATCAACGTAAAGCCCAAACGGCTGCAGCTACAATCATGCAACTTGGCACGTAGATTCCTTTGGTGGTGTAGGTCAGCACTTACCAATGCAACGCATAGCCTGCAAACATCCCGCCTACTGATTTCCAGTAGGTAATTTACTACAGGTAGCCTAGATAGTTACTGAAATTATTGCAATACCTACTCCTAAGGCGCACTCATCCTCTTTATTTATTTAACAGATTTAGGTACCTACACTACACTACCACTACACTACATAATAACAATAATTGAATAAATAATATAATAATAATCAATAATCACTCGAATCTACTAGACAGACAGGAAGGTAACTTGAGCCCTGACTGTCATACTTTCGGTATGGTAGCCAAGGGTCAAGATACGTGGCGGGGATTAGGTATACATTCTTTCCACACGGCTGCAACGCGGAGTGGCTTCATAGGTTTTGTAGCATAGTTTTGTTAATTTAGAAGGGTTTTGTTAAAATATGGTAAGTAGAAGCATGTAGTCTACGCGTGCGAAGCCGCGGGCAAAAGCTATATTTAATATAGCTGCCATTTGCCATATCACCAACGCAATAGAAATAAAAAAATAGGTTGAACCGACTGTAAAATGGGATTATTTAAATGTCTATTGTTATCTCAAATGGAGTATAGACAAGTGTCATTCTATGACAGCGATGGTTAAAGTAACTAAATTGTAAAGGATTGCTCACATGACCTTGCGATAGGACTTTTTTTTTTGATGTTTCTAATCGCTGTCGCGATCGCTGTTTCGATGATAGTCTGTCTGTATGGAGAGCGTCTGCTGCACCTCCGCCTTACCTTTCGCGGCATACAGGCATGAAGTTATATTAAAAAGTTATAATAACAAAAATCTAATTGGTATTCACACTCGTTCTTTTGACACAGTCATCTTTAATTATACACATGCACTTCTAATTCCCGTTTCACCCATGTTTATGCTAGTCCCTCCTTAATTCACCCGATTTGCCTTGCGACCCAACGTTGCTTTAGAATTAAATACGTTTTATAGGAAGTGGTCACGCGGCCATAATTTTTCGCCGAAGACTTTGCTGCACCCACCGTAGACGTTATTTAGTGTATTGATATTACTAGTCTAGCTAGTCCTTAAGATAGTGCTTTAAAGAAAGTAAAGGAGATTGATTTAATTTTACATTAATGAAATGAAAAATTTTGGTGTAGACGTTTCACATAAAATGCAAGGTTTAAAAGGGTGGGAGGGAGGCATCCTATCCATAGATTCTGTAAAAAGTACTGTGAATACATGTGTGTGGAAGTGAGTTACTCAATAGCTTCTGGTAGAATGGTAGTTTACTTCAAGCTTACTTTAGCTTAGTTTTCACGGTAACATATTTACAAAATAGTACTGCTGTTTAGATAAAATAAAATTATCTCAATGACCAAATGCTGAAGAAATCCTCAAGTACTTCATCAAGATGCCTGTTTTCGTTTTCCAACTTACTAAAAAGATTTTACAAAAAATACAAAAAGTTAAATAATGAAATCTTAATTTATTTTTTTATTATTGACAGGCTCGCATTTATAAATTACCTGATGCTAAGTGATGTGATGTGACGGTGAAGTACGCTTGCCTAGAAGTAACCTAGTAACCTTTATTCGTCCAAGTCTACATCATTATGTCTAATTTTATACACTTTCTTGCATCATGTATGTTTACAACATTCATTACATTGCCTGATTTGACTTATCTTGATTCATAATACTACTAAATAATTTTTACTTTGACTTTGAGCTTAACATAATGCAGTTGAATACCTACCAGTATTTTACGTGGAGCGACTGCCTATCTGATTTTCACAACCTAGTATTAAACTGGGTAACGCGATACCCCTTGGCAAGACTGGTATTAGAAAAAAAAAGATACCGACGAGTTGAGAACCCCCTTCTTTTTTTGAAGTAGGTTAAAAAGACAACCATGACCATGGCTTTACGTGCTTGCCGAGGTATGGGCGTATCAGTATGTAAAACCTGGTTACCCATCGACGGACCAATCTCGGCAAGCGTTGCTTAACCTTCATGGTTGCCAACCTTGACGCTCTCCAACCGCATGCAATTTTTGCCTCTGCTATTCTCATTTAGCTGCTATCAAAAAGCCTGAAAAAAAAAACATTATTATCAAGCGACATTGATTGTGCACTATCTATGTCACTAGTTTATGAAAATAGCTAAAGAAAAACACCAAATATGCCTAAAGCAACAACTATGAGGCACAAGTGCCAGATGCTTTGAATACCGCTATAATTTGTATTGCCTGAAGTTTTCTGAGATTCTAAGAATAACATTTAAATAAAAAAAAATAAAAAACGAATTATTATGTATAAATTTTAACTTCTTTTTCTCTTATCAGTTAATTATTTTTCAGCAGTCAGGTTTTTGTTTTATCATTTGTATTATTTCAAACTTTTCAGTTTTATTTATGATTTTTATTCATCGTCACGGTTTTCTATATTTCATAAACCTAACTAAGCCTAACCTAAGTCCAACATAAATATAATTTACAACAAATTGTAGGAAATATTTAAGCGATCAAGGAAAACCCAATATCTTATCCATAGTGAATTTCCTAGGCCGCCTCTGACATTGGTTAAGTAACAAATAGTGGTCGCAGCGCAATGGTAACGGGACAAAATTAAAGAAAATGCCCAATATGGAGACGAATGGGAGCAATCCGTCTTAGACCTTAGTTCTAGGGAACTAATGAAAGAACTGTGAAGATTCATAAATGCCGTCCCGGTTCTTTTTATTGAATGACAGATTGAACTTGCTGAATATTTTGTGTTTGATTAACTTGGGCTCTGGATTCAAAGCTGGATTCTGAGTTGACTATTTGGAGTAAACAACGAACCTTCTTCAATGCCAAAACGTCTTTGAGACCTATTGTTGTTCATTTTTCGACACCGACTTCGGATAAGAAAGTAATTTTTCGCTTTGTAGTGTTTTGCTTTGGAAGTCGATTTTTTTTTTGTTAAAATGTATTTAATTATTCTCTTTTTAGTTTTGGTAGGTACCTCAAATTACCATAAAAATCATTTATTAACAAAGTACATCGCCATTTCCAATAAGCCCAAAATCGAATAGGAAACTTTGTTTTATTTCTGAGTTCCAGTGCCTACCTTCCGGCTTCATCATCAGATCAGTTTGATGGTACCTTTTTTATAAATACCAATTACTTATAAGTATTTACTTCATGATAGTCGGTTAACTATTCGAGATATCCCTATATATAAGTGACCCACTGCGGTCTTTTTCTTCAGTTCCACTTCACCAAATGGTACATTGTGATTGCGAATGCTTACATTGATGATGAAAATACCAAAATCACTATACTAGTCCTATAATATTTGAAAAATTCCCTCGATTTCTCCAGGATCCCACTATCAGATCCTAAATTGATGGCTATGGAACCACTTAGGAAGTATACAAATTCAAACAAAAGAAGAAATTTCCAAATCGGTCCAGGCATCTTTGAGTAATCGGGTACATACATTAAAAAAACAGACGAAATGAAAAACTCCTCTTTTTTTAAGTCGGTTAAAAATGCTTGAATTTAACCAAGTGATATTTTGGTAGCGCATGTCAATCCCATACATTTTGAATTTTTCAATCGTTGACGCTGATAAAACGTCACTTAGGTTCAGGCCCTTTTTGTTTAATAATACTTATCACCAATTCCTACATATTTTATACTAGCTTCTTAACCACGGCTTCGCTCCCTTGACCCACATCCCACAGGACTCATTTTTTTTACGGGATTAAAAGTAGCCTATGATACTCAAATAATTTAGTTTCTACTGGTGAAAATAATTTCAAAATCGGTTCAGTAGATCCAGAGATTATTTCCTACAAACAAACTCACAAAGTTCATCTCATTATAATATTAAGTATAGATAGATTATTTTCTTGATTGCTCAATTACTGTGAAGACATATATCTTGCAAAAAAAGTTAGTTTACCATTACTTTTGGAATACCGAATATTATATTATTATCAGAAGGGTGAGTCGCAGATAAATTTGAAAGAGAGTTACCGCGGCCCTGGCTTAAGCAACTGAAGGAACACGGGTGGGTTTTAGTCAGTAAAAGTCTGACACGCCCTCCTGGTTAACCTTGAGCGGGAGAATTCATTGGATGATATCCGATACCAAAAAAAAGAGGGTTGCACTCTGTCAAAAGTCAGTAATCATATTGGGCATTCCTTCTCTTTTCCTTCATTAAGGAAGATATTACATTTTACTACAAATAACAGTGCTTTCCAGATACAATTTTAATGTATATGCAATCACAGATGTGAAGATAATTTTGGTCTTAATTTAAAGATAATATATTCAGCTCCAGATTGGCATCAGAAAAATTGTATGACATCATACAAAATTTTTGCACAAATACGTTTTGCCCATCACAATAATCGCAAAAATATTAAAAAGTAGGGTCCGAATAGGTCCCAGTTTAGGTAAATTTACAGCATTTTTTAATCTTCAAACTTATAAGAAATTGCTGTATATATAGTCCTTTACAGGTTCAGCTAATTATTTTTTACCTAAATCATTATATTTTTTAATTATTAGCTAAAATATAAACACTTGCCGACTTCTTCATACATTTAGCACTCGAGGCTCATCATTCCGCGCCCAGAAGCGCTCGTGGAAGGACGGGCGTATCGCTTTCTCGCAGAAAATCAATACGATAAAAGTAATAGAAAAGATTGTAGTGTGCATGCGTGTGAGTACCGTCGTCGTCGTTTGTCTTGATCGAAAGGATTTGATATTTTATCGGGCCGAAATAAAAGTATGTTTGAGTTTCCTAAATGTGATTTAGAAATTATGTTGGGTAAGATCGGGATTTGGATAGGTGGTGTTAAGTAGTTGTTGTCTTAGTAAGGTTAGGATTTGGATGGGTAAGGTTAAGCTATCGGCGGTGAAGGTTAGAAGTGGATGAATGGGAGAAGAAGTATGATTTTAACCGGTTTGTATGTTTTTATGTATGACGAATACGGAGCCAAAACCAAAACCCAAGATGGCGCCGACGAAAATTAGGCCACTTTTCGACATGGGTGTCATTTTCATGGTTTTTGGGGTCGCTTATATCTAATATGGGGTCAAAAACAAAATACAAGATGGCGCCGACGAAAATTTGATCGCTTTCCGACACGGGTGTCATTTTCATGGTTTTTGGGTTCGCTTATATCGAATATGGGGTCAAAACCAAAATACAAGATGGCGCCGACAAAAATTAGGCCACTTTTCGACATGGGTGTCATTGTCATGGTTTTTGGGATAGATTATATCGAATATGGGCTCAAAAACAAAATATAAGATGGCGCCGACGAAAATTTGGTCGCTTTTCGACATGGGTGTCGTTTTCATGGTTTTTGGGTAGTATGTCATTAGCTGCTGCTCATTATGTAAACATTTTAGATAATAATATTTTATATGTTCCATGTAATGCAAATTAAAAATTCAAGTCATTTTTAATCCTTGTGACCAAAAATTATTTCGTTTTATGTTCTATCTACTTATTTCACGTACATAACATTTTTTTTTTAAATACTTACAACAACAAAGTCAAAACTAATTTTCTTTTCGGAAGTCGGTGTCGGTACCTATTGTTTTTTGGTTTTTGGACAGGAAATTATAAT
This sequence comes from Orthosia cruda, assembly GCA_964057195.1. NCBI lineage: Eukaryota > Metazoa > Arthropoda > Insecta > Lepidoptera > Noctuidae > Orthosia > Orthosia cruda. Next base: position 12,598,527 of record OZ059826.1, on the reverse strand, counting down.
TTTTCTCTTTTTAGTTTTTGTTGGTGCCCCATAGTGGGTATACTAAATACACCTGTTTACCCCCTAAAAGAAGAATATTATTAGAATATGTGAATATACTCTTAACTATTCCGTTATTGGTACCCTCCCTTGTCCTATTAACTAGTTTAAAGAATAAATATTAATAGCATTTTTGCTAACGTTATGCAAGGTATTGACCACCTTTAAATTAGTACTATTACTAATATCAATAATAACTGGATACTTCGACATACTTCTTATGTCTGAGCTTATTGTATAAGATAATAGCCGAGCTATTTGACGTCTTACCCTAAGAGGCACATACAAAGTATCGCCTGTCGACTTTAATTTATCAACAAATATGTTGATGTCAAAAAAACAAGTTTGTCACTATAATGACTCACAAGAAAGTGCAGATGCTGCATGCATGTGAATGTGATTGTTTTGTCTATTAGACAATTTATCCAAGTAAGGGAAGGCACACAAAATAATTTTACTGCATTTAACTTTAACATCTCTTTTAAACACTCAGTGATGTCATCTTTTATTACTTTTATACTATTACCTACAAATACAGTTAAATTGGTATCTGGTTTATATATATATTCTTTGTCACAGATCATAGTCGAACTATCTACCATATTCTATTTATTTCAATACATATAACATAGGAATTTATTCAACATCAAATCCCAATACAACGCCATTACACTTTGATACACCTATCAAAAACCGACCAGACAATTTTCTTTTCGAGGCAACCTGACAACATTAGTTTCCGTGTATTACCTCATCAAACTGAATTGCTACCTCCCAATGAGGATAATCAGAGCTCACACACAAAAAAAACAACGTGTCTTATCAAATACCAATATTACGTCATATCCGGATTCGATACGGCAGTTTTCAATTTAGGAAATCCGTGTACGTATGTGTACTTTTTGTTGTTGTGTGTTGCACGGATTATGAGGCTGTGTCCACTAGTGATGCTCGCTGACAGTATTTTTAACAAGTAAATTTTAAAAACCCCGACACATTTTTATTTCATGCTTTTTAAACTACATAATTTATAAAGTAGTAGACACGCTTCGATCGACTATCTATCGAACACGTAATTATGACACGATGTCTTGCGAAAATACCCCGGTTCAAACAGTAAAACGCCCATAAGTTTTGAATGGTTGAGCCAATTTTCATCAAACATAAAGAGAACACTCTCGATAAACTCACCTGTCAAAAAAAAGCTAAATCGGTTCATCCGCTTATGAGCTATGATGCCACATACAGATAGATACACAAATACATAACACACGCGACGCGTGCACACATGAGACTTATAACACCCTTCTTTTTCCATTGGGGGTTAAAAATGGAGCATGTTGACAGCTGGTGATGGAATGATAAAATAATGTATACTTTTCTTGTAATTCTAAGTTAAATGTTGCATTGCAATGATTTTTTATTGTATCACAAATAAAACAAACTACATAACCCCTACTACTACTTTTTTACTATATGTATTTATTTTTATTTTACTGAATTTTGGTCTAGCTATGTAGTGTAGTGTGTTTCAGATTAGACTTGTTCTATTTGCTGGAGTGCTTCAAATATCCATTCACCTGCACCATTGACGATCTAAATAATGTAATAAACATGGCAACCTACTCTGCCCTCGTAAATGAAAACACAATAACGTCAGTAACTGTGTTTATACTTGTTTTGGTTATTGTAACAAGGAGAGCGAGCGCTACCTGGGAAAACTTTCGGTTTGTCTGTATCTGCCACCAATAAGGAGATACGATAGATTAAAACAAAAACGACAGCTAGAGGGCCTAGATGTATTAGTGAGCAAAGGAAATTCGATATACTTATGAAGCTGGGACCTCTCTTTCCTTCAAATTGACTCTTTGTTTTGGCAAGCATTGCCTGAGAATAATTTCAAATTATTCTCCTAGTGCACACGTAAGTAGGTACCAATAAGGATGATGATTGTGGCTAGGGCATATGATTATTTTTTATTTCATTTGTTGCATTTATCTAAATGTTGAAGTATATGTTTTATGTTATTTTCGATATTTTGAGTTTATTAAAAAGTAATTATAAAACAATTACTGGCAAAGTAAATATTCTAAGTAATTGCTTTCTTAGAATATTTGATCTCACTATCTCCTCATTTTGTCGCTGTATCCCACATAGATAAATAAAATTAATGTAGACTGATAAAAGAAACTGATCTCGAATTTAGCAATTAAAATTAATAATAAGAACGTGATTTTACTTTTAGTCTATGCAAAAATAAATAAAAATTGAAGTTAAAGAGGTTTTATTGTTAAATTCATACGTTTTATGATAAAACCAGGGTAATTCTTATTTTGAGGCATCATATACAAATGAAAAAGGTTAACATAGAACACAGTATATTTAGATACTTCTTATTGCATTTTAGATTTTATAATCATATATTAGAGGAGCTCGTGACTAAATAATAACAGCCGCACGGGTCGATCGTCAAGGTAAAGCAACGCTTGACGAGGTCGGTCCGTGGATGGGTGACCATTTCAACATACCGAGTTTCCTCCGTGCCTCGGAAAGCACGTTAAGCCGTTGGTCCCGGCTGCCATTTGAAGATCTTTGACAGTCGTTACGGGTAGTTAGAAGCTTGAGATCTGACACCAGTCTTTCCAAGGGGTACCGTGTTTCCCAGTTACTGGGTTGTGGAGGTCAGATAGTCAATTGCTCCATGTAAAACACTGGTACTTAGCTGAATCCGGTAAGACTGGAAGCCGACCCCAATATAGTTGGGAAAAAGGCTAGGCAGATGATGATGATAATCATATATTAGTTATAAATACAGCATCTTCACTTACTAGGTATTCAGCTAGGTAGTCGAAGCCTATTGTTATCAGATTTCAACCCAGTATGTGTACAGTTACTGTGTCGTATTAAGCAATAGAGTTCCTGACTTTAAATGGTTAATGCACAGTAACGTGTAAAACTAAACTATACCACAGTAACCATTCAGTTAATGAGTTTTAGCAAAAAATAATAATTATTAAGTCCCTATTGTATAACACGTTAACTGATTTTATTAAATAAAAAACAAGCAAATATTAGTTCCCTCTATACAAAATTAAAGTTTTGTTCATTTTAGAACATATAAAATGTAATTTTCAACCTAACTTACCTTACTTCTTTATAACAAAAAAAAATAACAATTAAACTTTGACCACGTTTTTTACAATTTTCGGTGTTTACTGTGTTTTCATTTTTAGGGCAGTACTAACTCTGGGCCCAAATAATATGTTATATTATTTGGGCCCAGTACTGCCCTAAAAATGAATGTGTATGTATTAACATTATCATACTTTTAGCTGAAAGACGTCCACTGCTGGACAAAGGCCTCCTCTCAAGTATCGCCACTTTGACGGGTTCTTTACTTCTCGTATTCACCGAATTCCCGCAACCGTAATCAGGTCATCGGTCCACCTAGTGGGAGGCCTTCCAACGCAGCCATCAACATAATATACCTACATTATTGTAGGAATAAATTTTGGTTAATTTTTATAGAATTTCCGATTTTTGATCGCAGCATGTGCGAGCCTTACTGATCACGGTCCATGCACCGGACATATGGATAGACCAGGGATTACCGATATGAAACTTGACTGAATGAAATCGTTACCTGTATTCGATACCAGTTTTGCGGGATTTTAACGAAGTACGAACAAGTTTCCGAGGAAATATTTTAACTATACGTTTTGAAATGATTTTGCAGGATAGAAAATAAATAGTTATCATTATATTTAAGTTTTTAAGTTATGTACACAAAAAATACGCAACAAACAGTGTTTAAAACACTATAAAGTTGCTTTTGCATAGTCTCCGGGATTCGTCCGAAACACCACTCAAAAATATTAATAATAACGTAATTCCTGTTTCGATCGGATCGGATGAAACTCAGCAGTCGAAACGCCTACTAAGCCACAAAGGTTAGGCACCCATGCTCTTCTGGCCTGCCCACTGGTACTGCCCACCTAGTCTGGTACAGGTTCGTCTATTGTAACGATTTCAAACGGTTTTGAACGTAAAACGATGTGACTGTGTGTGTGTGGATGGTTTTTGTCGTGGCGACTCATACTATGACATATTTTAACAAACCTACTCCAATGAAAACAAAAAATGGTAAGTAGGTAGGTACTCCGCTTTTGCAATAGCAGTAGGAATATCTAACGACACTTCATTCTACACGTTACCGTTATCTCAATAAATGCAGGTCCCTCTTTTACTGGCTGTCATCCTCTGATTTACAGCATCCTTGAGAATCAGATGGATTTATGTGTCGTAAGAAAATGGTGGCACACTAGTTGAATGAAAATTTGAGAGGATTTATTTGGTACCTAGGAGTCAATTTATTTACTGGTTGAGGATAGAAGCTAAATGGAATGGCTACGTGTAAGTTACCTTATCAAAATGTTACTAATTCTTTCTTCCCTTTGACAGTGAAGATAGGCAGGGATCAATTACTCTAGACCAAGCGCCATTCTACCAGCGATGGTGATTTTAGAAATGCTAAAACATCAGGGATTGATCAAACAGAAAGAAAAAACAGTATATATTTTTATGGTACAGATACCCCTCAGTGGCTGATTTTAAAATGAGAATCCGGTTAAAGCTTATTCAGTTTTTTTTTAATAATAAATACAGTAACATTCGACCATTTTCTTAATAATATGATCCACAAATATTTTGAGTTTTATTCGTATAACTTAATGTAATTAATTAATAAGACATAACTTTATTAATTAATTATAACACGGACAAAAAAAACGAAAATCACACCAAAACTGTGTTTTATCTCAAAAACAACTTGTAATAAACAAATGTATTATAAATATTGTTGGAATTGCACAATATTCACATATATGATACTCTGTATGGGCTTCTAAACACGTGTGCCAAATTTTATAGGTGTTTGTAAGTATGTTTGTTTGTATGTATGTTTATCCACGTATTTCTCCTAAACTACTTATCGGGACGTGTTTTTTTGGATTAGGTATCGCTCAATTTAGGGAATAGTTCAAGTTTCATGAAAATCAGTTCAGCAGTTTCAAGATAATAAGGAATATACAACCCGAACTACTTAGCGACAAACAGCACCAACGTGTAAATTAAGTTATTATGGGTATTTGGTCAATCCTTTAGGTACCTTACTATAGAACTTTCTTTATTATTATTGATAAGGTAATAAACTTAAAAGAGAGAAATAAAAACTTTTTCACATAAAAGCTTTGGAAAGTCAAAGAATAATAAGGAACGTCCAAAAAACTACTGATTGCGTCGCGCGGGTGTGACACGAATGCGCTTTTTGTTTCCTCATAGACTTCAAAAGCGCGTGGCAATCCTATACATTTTTAACCGTTTACCAATCGCTATCGTGACCTTTTCGTTGGTACATTATCACTCGTCTATAGCCTCATGCCTATTCTTCTGCTATTTGCCAATATTCATAATGCCCACAAAGATGAAAGAGCTTTCAATACTGACCAAGTACCTATATTCTGTTAGCAGCTTCGCTGATAACCATGCTAACATATAGATTATCTTAACACCAAGTAAGCAGCTATCTTGTATACTCGTAGCATGTATTGCTATCTCGTAAAAATTAGATTAGGATCTCAATCAGCTAACTTTATATTATATTAATTTGAGCAAAAATTGCATAATAAACCCAAAGTCTCATACAACTGCGATTTAATTAAACAACTTACTTTGTATCAACAATACCGCGACACAGCATTATACGGAAAACATAGCGCACAGTTGTGTTCACAGACAAAAACAGATGAACGAACTAAATACGAACAAACAGGAACATTTCTCCAAAAAGCGGTATATAATTTTATTTAAAGAATGTTACAACGATGCTGCACTAGCTTTTGCATATAAGCTACACCACAGAGCAACAAAATACCATGGCGGCAACTTACTAGATAATATTTTCAGCATTTTGAAATTAAAGGTGTTGTTATTCCGTAGTTAATTGCATGTGGCGGCAGCAATCTAGCAAGCGTGTACGCTGACATTATGACAATTCAATAGTATTCATTCCTTTTTATGCTTTGCTGGATTTTTGAAAAAATATTAAGCAAAGAATGAAAGCAAAGTAAGCGTGCGCTATTCTTTGAAGTTACGCTATTAGCGGCGACTTGTCGCTTGCTGCTGACACTTGCAGAAAGCTTGGGAATCGCACAGTAAAACGTGTCAGTGTCACCGATTACTCAAAGAAATTGACGATCGTGACAGTTGTGACTACGGCTTTGCCAGTCTAAACTTGTGCTCAAAATAATTGAACGGACACGAATACTAATATAGGGGTGATGTCGGATCTTCTAGAGGTGGAAACAGGTTCTTGTTTTTTTTCTAAAGCGCGAACGGGACATCCCTCCGTAGTGTTGGTGGTGCAATACGAACGTAACGAAGCGGAGTTGGTTTAAGGTAACCCGATGTAATTCGGCACGGCACGTTTAGGGCGATGTTGACTTGCCTAGCATGTGCAACGATGGTAAACTCACTCACATAAATTTGCTACTGCACAACAACTCACGGAGTGTTCCGAGCCACCAGTAGGTTTGATTCTACCTGTAGCATTGGCGTGTCTGGTCGGTGCCGACGGGGCGTTCTGTGCTCTATGGGCTACGCCGACTACCGAGCTTGCGGTTGCACCGAACTTTTGTCATGGCCACAATAGCAAATTTATACGTATGGACTGATTTTTGCGTTTGTTTTATTATGCTTTTTGACGTTTTTATTTGCTTGAATTATGACACAGTGTGCGATTGTAAAATGTTGTTGAAGTAGAAGAAAACATGTTTCATTTTGTATACTCATTAAATTTTAATTTAATAATTTACTTGCTTGTAACTGATTCTTTTTAGCTTAACATTTTTAATTATTTTGGTACTACAAAAGCATCAGCACCGGTTTGGTACAAAATAAATGATACGTTCGCTGCAGGTCAATACGATTTATAATTTTATCAACAAACAACTTTATCACGAGGTAAAGTAACTGCTACTACAAGCGCAAACGCATGTCATACATCTCAGGCTAAACTTCACTTTCATTTTCGTAGCACTTAAAAACTCTACACTGTAATCATTAAGGCCGTTATTCCAGATGCTCATACTCATGCTTAACTCAACTCAAAATGGCAATGGATAGTTGTGATAAATTAACATACATACAATCGAATATAAAAAACAAGCCTATACAAAGGGGAAAGGGAAAAGGTCGACGACGTGCCTTTCTGGGCAGCATTGCCACGTTAGATGGCAATACTAATTATCTGACCGAAGAAAAGGCCAGTCCTCTGGTCACGTGAAAAGTCGATAAGCTTTGTGTTAATGTCTCGAAAAACTCGTTGCGCATTTCGACATTAGGTCCATGGCATGTTTTAATCCCAAACGGCTCAAACATATAACTTCCAATAATGTTGTTATATTTGCGCCATTTGAGGTTTTCTGCACCAGTAGCTGCCGCCCATTATGATTGGTTCTCTTGTTTTGTTTTACAATAACGTGCTCAAGTCCTAGACGCTCCAACCGTTATCAAACTCTTTTAACACAAAATCAGTGGAATTGAGAGTGTACTTGGAACGTACTCGTACTTGCTAACTTGGACTTTCAGTTTCATTAAATACCTTCCACACATTTAGTGTTAAAAGAGTTCGGTAACGGGTGCCTGGGCTCTTGTCTCTTGCTCTATTGAGTACACTTAAGTCAAGCTGAAGAATCATATGCCAAACTCTAGAGTTGTGATTGGTTGGCAGTTGATTGGTAGATGTGGCCAATTTTGAGTTTGAGTCGAGCATCCGCAATAATTAAATAGCTAAACGTCAGTAAATAGTTAAAATACCTACTTGTTGAGTTATAGGTAATTAGTGCAAGACATTTGTTTGTTTTTTATTCTGATGTTTGTGTGTGGCTTAAATCACAGAATCCTGGATTTTTCTAGGTTAAATAGCTGTGGCCAATAACATTCAGTGATAATATGCCTTTTTATTGTTTAACGATAGGCTCGCGTTTGACAACTATCTCGCCTGATGGTAAGCAATGATGCGGTCGACGATGAAGCACGCTTGCCTAAAAGTAACCTTTCTATCAATAGGAATTTACTCTAACAAATCAGAACTATGAACGATTTTCTTTTAAAAAAGAATAGCAACGGAATTTAACAAATTATGCGTTATTCAAATTTTCTATACAAAACTAATATTAAGAATATTTTAATCAATTGCTAAATATCATCGAGAATTGTATAATTCCTTATGTGTACATTGATGATTAAGATTAAAAGAAACAAAACAGCATTTGCGTATATCAAACAAAACTAAAAGGCTTGTTGTCTCCTTGGAACCGGTTTCCCATTGAACGCTATCTTCTCGGATCCATAGAAGGGCGATGAGTAGGAGTCGAAGTATCTTCTGACTGGTCTGTCACCTTTCCTCATCCGAAACACTAAAGATTCCAGGAGGCTCACCAGATCAGCTGTTCTGGAACTGTAAAATAACAAAAAAGTGTATCGTACAATGTAGTAATGCTACATTGTAGTAAAATTGAGGACTCTCGTAGTCTTACTACGAGAGTCCTCAATTTTCGTCATGCGCTGCCACTGATAATGCCGTGAAAGCATGAGGTGTGGTACAAATCACTACCATGGTCAGATTAATTTTAGAAGAAAATCATATCTTAAATTTGAATGGTACCTGTATCGATTACTTTACAATGCACAGAGAATGTTTGCCAGTGGCTAATGGTGGGTCCGCAATACACAGAATTCCGTTCTGATACACCGACATTTATCTGTACTGCTGTGCTGCACAGAAAATAGTGTAATAGTAGTGTGGATCCACCATTAAGGCCTCGTGCTCATGGTCGTGGGTTCAAATCCGGGCACGTACCAAAGCTTTTTTTACAATTTATATGTACTTTTAACCCTCTGCGACTGACGTGCCGTAGTTTTAACTTTGCCACTGACGTGGTAGTATACTAGACACCACTTTGACTGGTCATAAGTTAATAATAACTTTTTAATTCCTAATGGTGTGATGTTTTTTTACTAACTTAAAGTATATATTATTATTTCAATTTAATAAAAGATTTAAAATAATAAGCAATGTCCACTTAACAGTATTTATTTACTTAACATAAATCAGTCCTAAAGAAATTTCTAACGCACATAAAAAAAAAATACAAATCAACGAAATCACTTTTCTTGAGAATGTTTTATATTTATCAAAGACAACACATATAACAATTAGACTTGAAAATTCGGACAATATTTATTGGTTCAATTGAGAGTTATTAGCCCTCAAAGATTTACATTTTTTTGACAATCTTCACACAATGGCTTTGAGCATTTGAGACAAATCGGCTTTAGACAATCACAGCATCAGTATCTTGTTACTCCTTTAATTTTAGTTAGGCTTAGATGACAAAACTTCCCTCCACTTGTTGGAAGAGATCGATTTTTTGGAGGTGGAGGGGAGAAGTCCTTACCCAAAAATCGAGTAAAAGTCATACACAGTTCTCTAGGCAATCTTTCGTTGCGTACCCGGGTTTTTAAGTGATTGAGCACTAAATCTCTTCCTAAATCAATGTATATGTCCCTTCTTCTCATTTTCATATCCCTATCTGAAGACATCTGATATAAGACGAAGCCATTCGTTGAAAAACAGCGACGCATTTCTTCAGATGGCCTATCCGATGTTTCATGCCGCACCTCTTTAAAAGTTTGCCGACGAATTTCTTCAGATGGTCCTTCGTTCTGAGACTTGTCATCAGAGACTTCATCAGATGCCAAGTGTTGGGTTTCTGGTTGAAAGTCCGGGTCGTCATCTTCAGAGTCCAGATAGCTGAACTCATTCACACTTTCATATTCCAACCACTCTTCTACAAGCTGGTCACCTTTAAAAGTTCCAGCTGAAGTGAGTGAGACATCTGAAAAAATGTTATTTAGGAAACAATTTTACTGACGGGTTGTCTAGGAAACACTATGATAATATAACTATTTTACTGAGGTGCTTGTCTATTAGATACAGACCTTAACATTGACGTGGTAGTCTGGTAGACACCTTCCTGCGTAAAATGACGAGAGAGCTTGCTTCGACTGCCCGCAGCGCACTGATTGATGCATGGCCGCGCGATACGAAGGTACTGAGCAGCCGGGATTCGTAGTATATAAAATAGCGACTCAGGACATATTTTTCGATTTAGCGGTGTCTGTGGTACTACCACGTCAGTCGCAGACGGTTAAAGTTTATCTTGGACATCACTGACAATAATGAAGGCAATATCCTGAGGAAACCTGGACTATTTGTTACTTTATTACAAGCTTGTGTTAAACGAATAAATAAATAACCAACATGATGTTACTTATGTGGAATATTGAGGATACTTCCCCTTTGCCTTTTTCTTAACTTCCTTATGTCAAAATATATTAATAATTTTCTAATAATAGCCCTTTTCAATGCTATGCAACGTTCATAGCTACCTTTGACGAAATCCGGCTTCTTTTAATACGCTTACGCTTCTCATTAACCAATGTTCACTTAAAGTTACCTAAACCAATCAATCATGTGTCTTTAAAATATAAAACGAAATGCATAAGATACGGGAAACGAATAAATCAGGGATACTACGGATTCCTTTGGGTGAAATCACGAATGACATGGAACATTTGGCTTGATTCCGCATTTACTGAGCAAAATTGGCGAATTAACTTGATTTTCCTTTTTTCTACGCGACCAAATTGGACAGTGAGCTATATAATTGTGTTGGTATCTACAAGGAATTTGGTTCTTTGAAAAAGAATGACGCATGTTTGACTTTGGCAAAAACTGAAATAATTTTGATACGTACCTGCATTCTAAATGCGTATTTCATTAGATCAAAGTTTCCATCACAACCGAAAGGAGTGTTTTTAACCTTACCTCATCGAGGATATACTCGAACAGCAAATCCAGGCACAACTAGGTATCTATAGATCATACAAATATTTGTTTCGTATGGGAGTCGAACGGTCGAACCCGCAACACTCAGCGCAGCAGTCAATCGCTCAGCCACTGCGCCAACCGTGCGAACCCAGCCAGTAAATACAATTTTCTTGAGAAATAAATTAATGAAAGGCTGAATAAAGTACCATGTAGGTTCATTTACATATGTGATATATTTTTATTACAAAATATGTCAAACTCAGGCGGATTAAATTAAAAGTTGGCCGGTAGTTTGCTTTGGGGGACGTTAAAAAAATTGCAAATATTAAAAAGTTTTAATTGCCAATCGTGGGCGCTCTATATTAAACACTTGGCACTTAATACACAAACGTGGGTGTTCGTGCATATTGTGGGAAAATAATGCATATTTAATTAAACAGAGACATGTTCCGTCTCGTGTTCCTGCAATTAACTGCCAACAAGCAAACCAAAACTCATCGAACTTCGGTATGGTAGTTATCTATTATAGTAAACTTAAACTCAAGTAATTCATGCCAATAAACCATTTAAAGGTAGGCAGGTACTTTTGAATTTTCAAGATAAAGATCGCGCTAGTTGCACATTCGCAAGCGTAGGTCTCTATCAAGACCTTGCAAGAAACTCCACAGACTCTCTTCTATCAGTAAATTATTATTACAATGTATTTGATTACGTCGTTCTTGTAAAAAATCATACAAACGCAAAATTAGAATTAGATACATCATAATATGTGTGGAGCTGATGCTTGAATGAACGTCTAATGAAAAGAAGAAAGCTCGCTATCACTTTTAATTAATCACTCACTTCAGCCTATCGTAGTCCACTGCTAGACATAGACCTCTCCCAAGCTACGCCATAAAGCCATGCTTCTTCGATTTTTGTATCCAGTTTCTCTTATCTACCTTTTTGTGTTTATCAGTCAGTCATCCTGGTCTTGCCTGCCGATACGCCATCTTAACAGCAATTGGTTCTTCCCCAATGTTAACGCGATACTGGCCGTGCGTCTGCTCAGTGTCAGAATATCAATATTAGACCACTTTTTGGACAGTTTAGATTGCTAATATTTTTTGATTTGCATATCCTATGTAGTCAAGAAGAAATTACAATAATGGGTTCCCAAAACGATTTGTGCGTATGGGTGAGATGTCCACTATAATATGCCGATGGCGCATCACCGTACGGCTGGTAGTCAGATGATGAAACGGGCTAGGCGGAATTAGATCATGTAATTCCATCGCGCACTCCCAGAAATATAACCGATAAAAAACCAACAAGCTGGCAATTCGGCGACGATGTTCAAGGCTCTGGAGCTTTGACTTGACCAGTGCCTCTTTGCCGATGTGCCTCTTGGCCCACTTTTCGATCGACTCTACAGTGCATCAAGCTGGTTTTTCGCAGATCTGTCACAGAGATGAGAACAGTACTCCATGCATGCTTGATAGAAGTTGAGCAGTTGTTCCGCGGTGAAGTACCTTCTCACCAAGCAAGGATCCCCAACTTTTTGTCAGCCAGCTCAGTCTTTGCTTCAATGTATGGCCCAAAATTGAGAGTCGATGTCAATATAACGCCAAAAATCTCGAGATGGTTCGTTATCCCAGGTCCCATCTCAAAAAGTTGGAGCCGGGTGAAATTGGCTCTTTTTAGTGGAATAAAAGATACGCCTGGGTTTTATCAGCATTAAACCTGACCAGATTGGCATCGCCCCATTTGGAGACTGGACCAACGGGCAGACCGGATGAAACAAGCTTACCAATAAGGCTTTCGTACCAGACCCTATCAAATCATCAATATCGTGATTTCGAGGGAGACGGCAAGCGCCTCACTCCATAATAATATGTAAATGGCATACTTTAGAAGACCCCCAAGTCGTAGTGGCGGTCACTAAGGATATCGTTAGTTTCTAGGTATGCCAGGAGCTTCGTGTTAAGTATACGCTCCATAATCTTCTGAGATTGGTCTGTAGTTGACCGAGTCAGCTCGACTGCCCGTCTTGGGCACGGGCTGGTTAGCTCGCTTCCAATCATTCGGCACTTTTGCAGTCTCATTCGAAACGCGTAATAGGCGTGTTAAGATCGGAGACAGTTCAAGCGCACAGGTTTTAGTAACAATTGCTGGTATTCCATCAGGACCGCTATCCTTGTTCACGTCGAGGTTGCGCAGCATCCTACGGAAGTCCTTTTGATGGATGCAAATTTCCAACACGCGCGTCTTGCATCCATCAGGAGCCTAAGCCGTAAGCTAAAACCTAAACCTAAGCCTAAACCTAAACCTAACCTAACCTAACCTAGCCGTTAAAGGGGTATGCTTTAGAAAATCGTTTCAAGGCACTAAAGCCCAGTAAGGGTCTTAAGATTGCTAGCTGCACCCCTTGCTAACTTGCTTATATTTATACGAAACGTACTTTATCTTTTGTATTTTAGTTAGTAAAAGTTTACCTTATCATAACGGTATCCATTTCATTAAAAACCTTGTTTGTATCGTTTGTTGCTGCCACGTCAGAAGTCTGCATACCAATCTGAAAACAAACCTTATTTTAAGTTACTTTTTGAAATTTAATATACTTATCTTAGTAAATCATTATTTACCTAGATAAAAATATACACAGTTTATATATTACATTAACTGCCTACATACAAATGAACTTGAATCAAAAACCCTAACTAAGCCTAAAAATATGGCTTCGAAAAACTTCTCCACATCTTTGTATACTTGTATTTATTTCAACTTAATGTACATTCTCTACCAGTCAACCAAGCCCAAAGTCTGCCAGTGGTAGTTGCTCAAAAGAATGGCAGCATTGCCACGTTGTATGGCAATGCACCTCTGACCAAAGTAAAAGCCAACCCTTGGGTCACGCGAAGTATCAACTAGGCGGTTGAAAAGATCTTTAATACGTTTGCTACTGTAATTACTGAAACAAATACAAAACCATTGTGTCCCGCGCGAAGCGAGTTCTTGGCAGCGAACGTGTTAAACGAAACGTGGGCACTCGGACCCCACGGACCAAGATTTTCAACCCCAAATGACTTTAAAATATAACTACCGCTGAGTTTATTGTATTTCGCAACTTGAGGTTCTCTGTAGCCGCAGTGGCAGCACCAGCACAGCACATCGAGCTAGAGAGATGTAATGGCGCAAGAGTATCGACACAAATAGCATCCCACACTAAAGGTTAGTTTTTGAGTAGAAATTACAATTATGTAAATTGTTGTAAAGGAACTGCGGCCCTAGACAGGTGACTTCCTACCATAACAAGCTACTTTTCCGAATGTACAGTAGAATTAATTATTATTACTTGTTAATTTTAATGTACAGTAGAATTAATTATAATAATAATTGTTGTTAATTTTAATTGTTGACGTTCAAAAGTGCCGCCTAATGACATAATTTAAATAAATAATTTTGACTTTGACTTTGTCACGTGATCAATCTCTAAGTGCTCGTTCACACGGTGGTCCGTTATACAGGTCCACTTTTTCTTATACGTTTTATCCGGCGCTGACGTAGGTAGTTCTATGAGCGACTTCACACATGACAATATTCCAGATCCAGTAAAAATACAGATCCGACAAAATATACAGCAGTCCGTTTTACAGGTCCGCTTTGTCGTACACATTTTTATTCGGCAATGGCGTAGGTAGTGTACGAGCGAGTACACAATAGTATTAAAATACTGATTGTTTTGTTTGAAAGTTGGTGGTAGTACACTGACAAATTGTGAAATAAATAAAATTAGTTTATTTGGCACACAGAGATACATAACAATACAACACAATTGTGGTGTGAACATTACCCCTTGTAGCGACGGATCCGTTTAAACGCTACTGTAAATGCGGTGTTAACATCACCGCCAGTAGCTAATTCTGGGAATACGGTTGTACTGCGTGAATGTACCAAATCAAATCAAATAAAATCAAAATTTCTTTATTCAATTAGGCCATTAAGCGGCACTTTCGAACGTCAAAAATAAAAATTAAATGTAATAATAATTGATTCTACCGTCCATTCGGAAATGTAGCTTGTTATGGAGAAGAACGGACAAGAAACTCCAAAACACCGTTACATTTTGGCATCTCGACCATCGCCATCGCTTATTGTCTCTGCCCAGAGCCTCTGGTTAATCATAGCTTGTATTTTGGCAATTTTTAAAAGACGCGTTATTTGTCTGAGTTTGACCCCCACGGGTTGAGCAGAACTGAAATATCGCAACGATTTGACGAGTTTTCCTAGTTTAAAAAAATCTCAGTATGAAGATTCTACGGCATCTTTTTCACTCTTTATGAACCGACTAGGATATTTATAACGTGTAAGAAAGTACGTAGGTACCTACGTATACGGCGACTTTTGTGATATCGCAGAAAATATAGTATAAAAGAAAAAACCGTTTTGGAGTATACATATTTAATGCAATCAGTATAGGTAGCTCCTTGGGAGACTTGGCAGCAAATGGCACAATCATGCCTTCGAAGAGCAAGCTATCGTTAGTGTAGATTGTTTTAGATAGTATTTTAAAGAAATTGACAAAATAATATGGTGGCTATTTATATAACATCCTGTGCTGTAGGTAAATCAAGTGATTTGTTTATCTGTGCTGTGAGAACCAAAGTTGAAGCCTTTCTTTGTTTTTAGTGATATTATAAAGCAGTAAATAATATTGCTTGCTGGTAGGAAATCGCAACTGTCGTCTTACTTTTAGTATTTCACTGATATAGTAAGTCATAAGCTATTTTTTGTATCCCAGACAAAAATACAGGCATTATGGAATATGCCACAGGAATAGAACCGATGTAAGCTAGCAAGTAATATTATTTTTACTATTGAGAAACCAAAATAAATAGTTATATTCTAGACGTACAGGTCTAATAAATAAGTACAAATTCTTTTACCACAGCAAATAATACAGCACTTTGAACAATACGTAATATTTTGATCTTCATTTTTACACACACAATACAAACAAAACGTTTGTAGAATTTTTTCTTCTTTATATTATTAACATTTTATGTACGTTTTATTTTCTCTGTAAACTAGGTATATAATATTGGGTCTAAGATTTTTATCTTCTATATATATAAAAGAAGAAACTGACTGACTGACTGACTGATCGATCAACGCACAGCCTAAACCACTAGGCCTAGAAGCATGAAATTTAGCAGAGAGGTTCCTCAAGTGGCGTAAGTGAGCACTAAGGAAGGATTTTTGGAATTTCCACCCCAAAGGGGGTAAAAAGGGGGTTGAAAGTTTGTATGTAATTTCTACAGTTTGTAAGTTGGGCACATGAAATTTTAGATTTACGCTCTTGCTTGATAAATAGAATTAATGTATTTATTAGTTTTTGAAAATTTGACCTCTAAGGGGGTAAAAAGGGGATTGAAAGTTTGTATGAAGTTTTTACAGTTTGTAAATTGGACACATGAAATTTTACATTACGCTCATGGTTGATAAAAATAATTAATGTGCTTATTGGTTTTTAAAAATTCCATCCCTTAGGGGGTAAAAAGGGGGTTGAAAGTTTGTATGTAATTTCTACAGTTTGTAAGGCGGACACGTGAAATTTTAGATTTACGCTCTTAATTGATAAAAAGAAGTAATGTATTTATGAGTTTTTGGAAATTCGACCCCTAAGGGGTATAAAGGGGGTTGAAAGTTTGAATTAAATTTTCACAGTTTGTAAATTGGACACTTGAAATTTTACTTTTACGTTCTTAGTTGATAAAAACTTTTTAACAAAAAATCAAACCGACTTCCAGAACAAAAAACTACAAAGCAAAAAATAACTTTCTTTTCCGAAGTCGGTGTCTTTTGTATCCATTTTTTTCAGTTTCTCCACACCGACTTCGGAAAAGAAAGTTATTTTTTGCTTTGTAGTTTTTTGTTCTGGAAGTCGGTTTGTTTTTTTGTTAAAAAGTTTTTTATTTTTTTCTTTTTAGTTTTGGTATGTGTCTCCAATTAACATGATAATCATTTGTGGTCAAAGTACAACTCATGACGATTCCAATAAGCACAAGCACGACTAGGATACTTTGTTTTTTTTCCGGAGTTCCGGTGCCTACCTTCCGGCTTCATCATCAGAACAGTTCAATGATACCATTTTCATCAGTCCCATTCATTTATAAGTATTTGCTTCATCGTAGTCGGTTACCTATTCGAGATATTTTATACCCGTGACATACTTAGCGTTTAGGAGTTCAAGTGGCCATCTGTGGTCTTCTTCATCAGTTCCACTTCACCAAATTATACTTTCTGAGTGCAAGTGATTGCATTGTTGATGAAAATACCAAAATCACTATATGTTTGCCTATAATATTTGAGGAGTTCCCTCGATTGCTCTAAGATCCCATCATCAGATCCTGACCTGATGACTATGGGACCAACTAGGTAGTATACCCTTCAAAACAAAAGAAGATTTTTTGAAATCGGTCCAGGCGTCTTTGAGTAATCGGGGAACATACATAAAAAAAAAAAAAAAAAAAAGATTCCGACGAATTGAGAACCTCCTCCTTTTTTTGAAGTCGGTTAAGAATTGAGAACCTCCTCCTTTTTTTGAAGTCGGTTAAAAAGAATTAATGTACTCATTGATTTTTGAAAATTCCACCCCTAATGTGGTAAAAATAGGGTTGAAAGTTTGTATGTAATTTCTATAGTTTGTAAGTTGGGCTCGTGAAATTTTAGATTCACGCTATAGGTTCATATAAAGAATTAATATATTTATTTGTTTCTGGAAAATTAACCCCTAAGGGGGTAAAAGGGGGGTTCAGAGTTTGTATGTAATTTCTTTAGTTTAAAAGTAGAACACATAAAATTTTAGATTTAACCTCTAGATAGATAAAAAAAATATGTATTTATTAGTTTTTGGCAATTCTACCCCTATGGGGATAAAATAGGGGGTTGAAATTTTTTATAAAATTTCTTCGATTTGGAAGGTAAAACGTCTAAAATTGTAGGTATACGCTGCTGATTAATAAAAAAACAATGAGTTTAATTATTTCCGGAAATGCCACTCCCGACGGAGGTAAAAATGGGGTTGAAAGTTTGTTTGTAATTTCTATAGTTTGAAAGCTGAACACGTGAAATTTTAAATTTAATCTCAAGGTAGATAAAAAAAAATGTATTTATTAGTTTTTGGAAATTCTATTCCTATGGGGATAAAATAAGAGTTGAAACTTTATATGAGATTTCTTCGGTTTGGAAGGTAAAACATCTAAAATTGTAGGTTTACGCTGCTCATTAATAAAAAGACTATGAGTTTAATTATTTCCGAAAATGCCACCTCTAACGGGGGTAAAAAGGGGGTTGAAAGTTTGTATGTAATTTCTATAGTTTGAAAGCTGGTCACGTGAAATTTTAGATTTAACCTCTAGGTAGATAAAAAAAATATGTATTTAATAGTTTTTGGAAATTCTACCCCGATGGGGATAAAATAGGGGTTGAAACTTTATATGAAATTTCTTCGTTTTGGAAGGTAAAACATCTAAAATTGTAGGTTTACGCTCTTGATTAATAAAAAAAGTAATGATTTTATTGATTGCCGGCAATTCTACCCCTAATGGAGGTTAAAGGTGACAATTTGTTGGGCTTATATATTTGAATTTTGGCATAAATACTAACAGCTGATATTTTATATTTTTTTATTGTTTTAAAGTAAAGATTGTCATTACAAGTTTCTAAAAACTACTCCTATAATACGATTTAGGGTGTGTTAAAGATTTTTGAAGAATTTTATTGCACGAGGCTTTTTTTTATGTAGGGGACCAAACGAGAGATATTTTTTTGAATTAATAGTAATTCCTTGGGGAAAAAATAATAAAGGTAACGTTAATTTTTCGGAACTACCCCCAAAAGACGATTTAAGGGATGTTAAAGTTTGTATGGAAAATCTCATTTCTTGGATTAATAAACTTGAAACTTGGGACAAATACTAACCTAAGTAAATAATAAAGGATATCATTATTAGTTTTTCAAAACTACCCCTAAAAGATGATTAGGGGGGTGTTGAAGATCTTGGGTTAATAAACTGGAAATTTGGCACAAATACTAACCTTAATAAATAACTTAGGTTGTTATTAGTTTTTCGGAAATATACCCAAAATACCATTTAGGGGGTGAACAAGATTTTTGAAGTATTTTACTGCACATAGCTTCTTTTTAAAATGTAGGGGGAACACTAAGGAGGGCTTTTTGGCAATTGAACTTTGAAATAAGTTAAAAGGAAGATATTTATTTGTATCAAAAATCATATTCCTTGGTCAAATAATAAATTGCCATCATTAGTTTTTCACAATTAGCCCCTCAGAAGATGATTTAGGGGTGTCAACGGTTTTTTGAAGAATCTTACGGCACTAAAACGGACGAACGGACCGTTTGTCCGTGTGTGTGGCTAAACAAACAAATACAAAACACAACAAAAAGTTAATAAAAAGTGTAAGGCCAAACAAACGTAAGTAATTTAACTTTTTAAAGCAGCATTCGTTTTCATACTAAAGTAATTTGAGCTCCACCCGAAATCATGGGACTTAAAAATCGCGCCCAGTCTTCTGCTCTTCGGATTCAGCAGACTTGCGGCCCTCGCCAGGACATCAGTCCAACTTGTGCGAGGCCTTGCAATGTTGCATCTTCCAGTTACGACCTCGCCACTCCAGAACCTTTTAGTCCCATAGGCTATCTGTTCAGCAAACAATCTGGTCTGCTTAATGCAACCAAAAATTGGTTATTCTTGGGGCTATGTCGGTTACTTCAGTATTCCTGTCCGTGTTACCGATTTTCATGAGAATGGTTGCTACATCGGTATTTAAAGTGACCTTAGTTTTATCCATATTTATCGGCAGACTCGTGCGGAAGCTTCACTGCAGTGTATTCTTCATAGTATTAGATAGTAAGTGGTGTATTCGCTATGGATCTTATTGTAAAGCCTCATGACTGAGGTTTTGATCGAATGACCGGTGTGATTTAGCTAAAACTTATCGGACACGTCATTAAAGATTCGTAAATTCTAACTTAAACCGTATAAATCAAGGATACCCCATTTAATATTGATTTAACAATAGCTTATTTTTGGTCGCCTTCACTAACTGCACATAATAAAGTCATCTGTACTTAGTTGAATAATACGAAATCATGCGAACGAAGTCGCGGGCGGAGTGCTACTAGTTTATATTCTTTATAGGTAGTAAAAGATTTATTATTCTCGAACTTGTGCCTAAAACGTGTTTCTTTAGTTAAAAAAACGCGAATTTTCAGAAACGAAACAAAAATCCTGTTCACAGAAACTTGAAAAATCGTTGGTTTATTATTAACTCGATTATGATAGTTTTTTGGTCAGCCTTAGAGATTACACTGAATCGACAGTCAGTCTATCGTCACTCTACTGTCAGGCTATTCATACCAAGACTTGAGACAAATGTGGATGGATGGAGAGGGAGAGGGAAGCCAAAAAAAATATGGCAGGATTTTGTGAGGAATAATAGGGATTCAATGATATTGTGACGTTTTACAGAATGGAATGGAAGAAGAAAACGTGTAGCGCCGTTTCCAAATAAGATGAGACTAGTTCAGGAAGGTGATCCTGGTTTGAGCCATTCTTGTTGGTACAAAAAGTTCGGTTCGATATAACCGATGGAAAGGACAGTAGCCTTTAGCAGAAACTCGTTGCTATCCTTGTTTGTCTATTTAATAATTCAACTTTACCAATTTTGTCAAACTCGGTAGCTAACATGTGTAATCCAATCAGACACACGATATCACTGTGACACCTACTAAAAGTTAGGGATAAGGATTATTTCGAGACAAAACCTATTTACGGGTGACAGTATTAGTCCTCTTGTGATTGGGGGCGCACTTGTTTTACACCAAAATGTAACCTCATGTGTTGAAACAACTTAATTATACTTGACTTTGTCCTATTCGGGAATATAATTCCACCTCTATAATTAGAAACAGCGCTTTGTGAAATAATGAGGTGATTATTTTTTACAACTGTTATGCACGCAAGCATCTGGTTTAATAATAATAATATTATTTTTGCAATATCTTGTGAAAATATAATGACTTACTTGACTTAATATCCTATATCCCAAAGATCGGGCAGAGGACATCCACAGACCAAAGCCGCGAACGTTCTCGAGCTTCACTTCACGCCACGTTATCCCTATGCTCGTCACTTTTGCCATTACAGTACGAGGCTAGGTTTGAAATATACTATCTGTGCAGAATGTAAGAAGACACATATTGACAAACGTTGATAAAGAGTTCACAATAATTACTAATCTACGCATACAAAGAAGATAAATTGTGGTAAGATGCCTGGTTGCTCATACTTTATTATGATTCAGAAATTTCATAATTATTCTGAGTCACAGTTTCACCCATTATAATATTTGGTATTTATTTTAATCAAGGTGCTTTAGATACCGCGATTTCCTAACACCGGAAATTGTAAAAATATTTGTAATTGAACGCGAGACATTTGCTGATAGAATAGAATAGAATAATACACTTTATTATACACCATAAAAGTTACACTTCTCTTTTATAAAAAACATAATTGTACGGGTACAAAGACAGTAGAATGTCACTTTGACTAGTCTCTTTTAGCCCAGGAAAATAACTGTACCTATCATTATCTTCCAAACATACTGTTTCATTACTTTAGTAGGTACTCTTAGTGAAAATCACAGCTATGGGTGAGTACAGTACCCTTAACTTTCACTTTTTCCGTTTTTTAATTAGGTACAAAAATTGATTACGTTGCTGTCAAAACACGAAAACATACCAGAAATCGTCATTTTGAATGTAAAACGGCTCTCTTGAGCATAAAAAAACACTAAATTTAACTAGCCTAAATTACCATACGCACCCTTCGTATTCGTTATCTTCATTACTGAAGGTTTTGCCCGTCTTGGAAACCTTTGACGAGCTGCTTCCAAGCCACTCTGTCTACAGATAACAGGGCAGTGGTCACCGTGAGTCCCGTAATCGACCTGATCTGGTCTGACTCAACTGGGTGAGCGTCCGCGTGGCTTTTTCCCATCCACTTTTCCCACAACAACAAGTTTTACAGTTTATCCGGCTGTCTCCGAGTGACGTGACCAAAGTAATTCTTTCATAGAAGATCGAAGAGTCTAGTTTTGATGTTCAACTGATCCAGAATGGATTTTTTGTGCGTTTTGCTGTCCTTGGCATGCGAAACATTTTTCTCCAGC
Organism: Orthosia cruda; assembly: GCA_964057195.1. Lineage (NCBI taxonomy): Eukaryota > Metazoa > Arthropoda > Insecta > Lepidoptera > Noctuidae > Orthosia > Orthosia cruda. Next base: position 12,576,297 of record OZ059826.1, on the reverse strand, counting down.
ACCACATCTCAAACACCTCAATTTTCTTTAATCCACCGAGCCTTGTCCAAGATTCGGATTCGTAAAGAAAAATCTAAAATTTCAGTGTTCTAACGGATCTCTTCTTGGTGTTATTAGAGATGTTCCTATTATGCCTTATCAGACTGGCTAAAGTAGCCTCATCTTTCATGGCGTACTGTACAAAATGTAACAATAAAATTCCACCCCACATTCTAGAACTGAATTAGACGAAATTTAAAACTTGTATAAAACGCACACTATGCAGGCAGGCATATTATAAGTTGGGGGATTACATCACTGATAAAAATGCTTGGCTCAATGCTACTCTTGCTCCACAAACACTAGGGCGCAAAAACAAGTGATATGCAGAACATTATTGTTTTGAAGTATTGTAGCACCTGCTGAAGACTGTATGAATATATTTGTATTATATAGACTCAATTTATTTTAGTACTAGCTGTCCCACGCGGCTTCGCTCCCGTCAACTGGGTACCTACCCGTCTACCCGACATACATGATTGTTGCGTAACTTAAACCGTTTACGCAGCGCACGCAACGGATACTCTCAAAAAGGAATAATTTTGCCCGTTTTTGCAACATTTTTCATTTATGCGCCGCTCCTATTGGTCGTAGCGTGATGTTATATAGCCTATAACCTTCCTCGATAAATGGACTATCTAATACAAAAAGAATTTTTCAATTCCAACCAGTAGTTCCCGAGATTAGCGCGTTCAAACAAACAAACAAACAAACAAACTCTTCAGCTTTATAATATTAGTATAGAAGTATAGATTGTATAACTGCGCAGCACGTGTGTGAGTACTATGTACCCAACTGTAGATCTACCATTTGCTGTACCTTTGTGTCGTTCTTTGACTTCTGAGTGCCCTGGCAGTTGAGTGTGTCATGCTCTCTCAAATGTCTCTCTGATGATGGCGCGTGTGTTGGATCATTCGGTTCCCTTCATGATGGTTGAGCTGGGTGGTGCCGATTCATGCGTCATGTTCGTGAGCGGGTGCCGTCAGTTGGGATTGGTCTTAACTTAACTGCTTCGGATGCTAATGTTTTTCTAGTACCTATTGTGTAACTTGACTGTACATGTGTGAGTACTTTTTATATTTTGTACCTGTACGTAGTATAGTATGTAGTGATTCTGGGTGCATTGTCCTTACACATATGAATTTATTAATGTATGTACTTATGTACCTAAATAGAACCACAACTGCCCACGACTTTTTCAACTTAAACCTTTACCGATTGCGAGGATAACATCTCTATCTATCTATATATTATTATATATATAAAAGCGAAAGTTCACTCATTCACGTATCACGAAATATCGAAAACCGCTTGACGTATAAAGATGAAATTTGACAGGGTGGTAGTTTATAGTTATTAGACATCCGCTAAGAAAGGATTTTACGACAGGGCCGGATTTAGGGGGTCTAAGGCTTTCGCAATTTTGTATGAAAGCTGTTCATTTTTTGAGCTACTGACTTAAAATTTGGCAGGGAGGTAGTATATAGTTAGTAAACGTCCGCTAAGAATTGATTTTGCGACAAGGCCGGATTAAGGGTGTCTAAGGGCTCTCGCAACTTTGTATGAAACTCCTTCATTTTTTTGTGCTACAAACTTGAAATTTGGCATGGAAGTAGTTTATAATTAGTAGATGTCAGCTAGGAACGGATTTTGCGACAGGGCCGGTTTAAGGTGGATCCATGGGCCATTGGCCCATTCTCTCTCACAGGCACGCACATCGGACCAAATGGGAGTCTAACCCCCGGTTTACACTCGATTATCGGGCTGTTAACGTAATTGGCGACAATCGGTATCGACAATTCGCAAATAATCGCCGGTTATCTGCTGTGGTTGGCTCTTGAAAATTCATTCAACCAATCACAGCAGATAACTCGTGCTTGACAATTTGTCACATTAATTCTGCAATGATTTAGCGGTGAGAACACCGGCCTTAATGCGGAAAAGGGGGTCAATCTATCCTATCCTATCCTATATGTTTGTTTATCCCATATTCACCATCATTTTCTGTAAAACTGTTCTTGGGTCTGGTCATAAGTTTTGTGACATATGGAAAGTTAAATAAAAATGACACAGTGAGCTACGCACTACAACCATTTATATATCAAATAAAAGGGTATAAAATACATTAAATAGGTATAAATTGCTTCTCTTACGGTCAGTTATATGTGGCCTGTTCTAGAGTAAGTTCGCCTGATAGTTTATATATACTGCAGCCTGAAAATAAAACTTTAAATTTTGGTGTATAAAGAGGTTTTACTAAAATAAAACACCCATCTTTTTTTTCTAATTGGTGCCTTTAACAATGTTGCTTAGTGTGATAGGCATTTTCTGTTGACTAAAATATAAAAATAGTTTGTGTTAAACAACATTAAACTTTATATCTTCATAACCACGCGGTCGAAGTCGCGGGCAACAGCTAGTAACATAATATTGACATAACGCAAATGAAATTCATATTGTAACTCCTTCCTTTTCAAACGGGGAACGAACAAAAAATGCCTTAAACTGAGCTGAGCAAAGAAAACCAAATCCGCTGGAATTGAGCGACACCCTAAAGACGTGATGACAGTTTAATCCGATGGATCAGTGCAACTAGTTTGAAAATGGGGTGAGCTATTGCGTCTGTTACGTACGTATTAGGTGTGAACTGTGACAGTATAATTCCGAAATAAGGTGTTGATTTCTTTAGGCGAATTTTCGATGTTAGATAGGAGGTTCCTTATTTTCCTAAAGTGATTTGGTTGAACCAACAAGATATAAATGTGAAAAACGCGGCAAATTCTTAAATCTAGTTTATCTATGCCTTTCTCTGTTAATTCCATTCAACGGTTGTATTTTAATATCGCTTTTAGCAGTAATAATAATAATTTATTTTATGCATAACAATGCCTTACGATAAACAGTTTAAAATTATGTGTGACTAACTGCTGCCCGCGGCTCCGCCCGCGTGTTAGCCGTGGTATTATTATTTTGTCCAATATCTTTATAAATTATAACCTATGTGTTATTCTGACATAAAAGCTATTATCTGTAAAATTTCATTAAAATCTGTTCAGTAGTTTTTGCGTGAAACAGCAACAAACGTCCATCCATCCATCCTCGCTAGCTTTCACGTTTATAATAGTACAAACTCACCGCACTATTCCCAAAAAACTGCAACTCCTGAAAGCCAGAATCAACAGTGGCGACCATCAGAAAAGCGCCGAAGCTATGAAGCTCGACGAAGTCCCGGGGAATGAATTTAACTGCATCTTGGATCCCGCAACGAAATAAATCAGAGAAGAATAAAGAAGGAGAAGGAAAACAAAACGTTTATTATAGTAGTAGTACTTACAAGGTAAGGCAAAATACAAACTGTGAAGCTCTGATTCCCAAACTAGGCAGCAATAAAGCCGCCCATTCCATCCAATGAAATGGTTCCTAAAATTGTATTTTCTGTGTTTTAAATGATGATCTTAATTGAAATGAATAGAATCATAATTATCAATCTATCTGGTAATACAGTCTGTTACCAATAAATGACTGCTTTTAAATCAATTTGACAAACTATTCTCGTAGTAAAATGTTTTTTTACCGCAAAAATGGCATTCCCTCATAAAATGATTTTCTATTTTTTCGCAGCATTTTATAGAAATCTAGACGGCGGGTTTTCATAATGCGTTGCATTTTCTGTACGAGAACGAGAGGTCATTAAAATCTGCTTGAGTGAGATAAAGATAATTAGTGATATGCCACACCGGGTCGAGAGAATCGATTAATCGAATGTTTTTAAAATGTTTTTCGATAATTGAAGCATTCGTAGCAGTTCGCATAGTGAAGAATAGCTATATTTTTTAAATTATTTTGTTTATTACAGTTCATAAACATTATTCTGTTAAGAAAGAGTCACTCACAACCGGCGTGTGTGTAAGACATCTTGTACATGGGTGCGTGTTCGTATCGAAATGAAGTAAAAGAATCGTAACAGCTGGTGTTCTGTTGTTTCCCAGGGTCCCATAGGCAAAAGTTGTTCATTAAGCTTCGTCGGTATCCGTTGGTTCTTTATCTACTAAACACAATACTAATCGTCACATCCCTAGCAGTAATGATCACGACTGCAGACGTTCGCCGTGTAATTAATATATAACGAATTTTTAATTATAATGGCCTTCTGAGACCTCTCACACCATTATATCTTATGGCATGATTACCTACCTACTTATCATAACGAAGGCCCTTTGGGAATGTTATCGATATAAGACAATTTTAATGTGAATTAGAGACCTGTCATTTTAGAGATGCGTTGGAGATGTAGAAAAACTGTACCTAACTAAGAACAACGTATGCCGTAACGTATGCATACTTGAACAGAGCAATATTTGTGGTTGGAAGCCTTAGCCTTTGAGCTATTGTCGCTAGGATGGGGTTGTCAATCAAACTCAAATACCTATTGGTCTTGCAGTACTGGTCTTGGTTTAATCGCTATTTACCTGACTGCGGCGGGTACTGTTTTTCGAGCGTATGTATGTATGTCTATTTCTATAGCACGCTCTGCAGCCCAAACGGCTTGACGGATTATGACATATGAGATGTCGTTGAATTTGTCTCAATTGTGGGAGTGACATACATATTTTTTTTAAATGGTGTCCTCCCTAAAAAAAGGGTGTGACACAATATTTCTTTACGTTTTCCTAACAATATGGGTTTCAAATAGAAACTCATAAATAGGATAATCCAAAAGTATATGTATTGTAACACTTTTATGTTCCAGTTTTGGCACAAATTCAAGATAAGCCTAACTTTGATACTAAATTAAATAATCTTTTACCACTTACTTATTTGGAGAACTCATTCAATACTAAAACTAAAAAGTATGAAATAAAAAAAAAATTATATCAAACCCGACTGCAAAAATTTCAGTAACTGAAAAGAGAAAAACAATTGCTAGATACTTCGATAAAGAATGCTAGATATAATTTATACTTTAAATATTATGAGGTGCTGCAGGCGAGGTCAAAAAACAATTATAGAAAACCGACCAAAACTACGTCTGTTGCCTCATAATATTTAATATACAGGGTGTTTGGAAGGGAGCTGTACATACGCCTAGGGTAGAAACTAGGGATAGTCTGCTACCTACCCCCGCCCATTATATTGACCTTGGCCTCAAGGTTTTTTTTTAATTTATTATTATTTTTTATTTGACTTTTTTATGATTTTTTGACTAAAACTACCTGTAGCTCAAAATCTATCCATGGGACCGGTCGGCTAATGGTCTTGTTTTAATCGTTAGAGTCTTAGGGTCCTGCAAAAAATTATTTTACACCAGAAAATTGTGGAGAAGAAAAGTTATGGGGCCTGAAGTACCGTAGTAAGGTAAAGAAATAATTTTAAGGGCAACTTTCTATGGGGTTTAAAAAAAAACTAACAGGGTTGGAGTTCTTCTGATTTTTTTAAAACATCCTCAGTCCATGCCCTTTCTAACGATATGCTAAAAGTGTAATTATCACTTTTAGTTTTAAAGTTATTAATTAATTTCCGCAACTAGGGCACTTCAAGCAAAAATTTCAACTAATGAAAATTAAATGTGTTCGATCGTAAAAGGATGGCAAATGAAACAAAAAATTTGGTAATGTCATTAAATTACAAATTTTAATTAATTACTAATTTTAATTAATTACAAATTTTGTTCAAATTGATGACCATTGACCTGTAAACATGCTCGGCACCTCTTCCTCATCTCCACGGTCACCGTTCTAAGCAGCAGTTCCTCGCGCATTGTATCGAATGCGGCGTGGATCCTGTTAATTAGAACCTCCCTTGTTGGTACTTCTTCTGCGTACACCAACTCTTTCGCCCTTCCCCAGACGTAGAAGTCGAGTGGGGTAAGGTCAGGCGACCTTGGGGGCCAGGGAATTGGCCCACCCCGACCAATCCAAGAATTAGGAAAGCAGTTGTCCAGAAGCTCCCTCACTGCTAGGCTCCAATGAGCAGGACAGCCGTCGTGCTGGAAGACTATGGGCCGATCTTCGTCAAACACTTCTTCCGCTAAATCAGGCAAATCGTTTTCGAGGAAATCTAAGTAGTTTTGCCCGTTTAGGTTGTCTGGCAAAAAGTGCGGCCCTATCAACCGATTACCGATGACGCCTGCCCATACGTTCACGGAGAACCTTCGTTGAAAACCTCTGTGCCTCTCAGTTGCCAACTGTAGGCCAAACTGGTTTAAATTCTGGAAATTACATTTGTCTTACAAATGTCGACTCGTGGTGGTAAAAGTGCCCTAGTTGCGGAAATTAATTAATAACTTTAAAACTAAAAGTGATAAATACACTTTTAGCATATCGTTAGAAAGGGCATGGACTGAGGATGTTTTAAAAAAATCAGAAGAACTCCAACCCTGTTAGTTTTTTTTTAAACCCCATAGAAAGTTGCCCTTAAAATTATTTCTTTACCTTACTACGGTACTTCAGGCCCCATAACTTTTCTTCTCCACAATTTTCTGGTGTAAAATAATTTTTTGCAGGACCCTAAGACTCTAACGATTAAAACAAGACCATTAGCCGACCGGTCCCATGGATAGATTTTGAGCTACAGGTAGTTTTAGTCAAAAAATCATAAAAAAGTCAAATAAAAAATAATAATAAATTAAAAAAAAACCTTGAGGCCAAGGTCAATATAATGGGCGGGGGTAGGTAGCAGACTATCCCTAGTTTCTACCCTAGGCGTATGTACAGCTCCCTTCCAAACACCCTGTATATGTCGCATCAAGGCTGGCTGATAGATTTCAACCATCGGGAAGTTAGGATGAAGTCCCTTAGGTTAAGACATCGTGTGTGGGCAGGTCGGTGGGTACAATCCTAAAAATGAAATCACACAAGTTATTCGATACACTGGGTTTATTCAAATAGTCGCACCTCACAGTTACAATCTTGCTTACTAATATTACGGATCGACCCTGATTCTACGACGTCTTAGATCTAAGGCTGTCAATACTCAACTGCTCTATTCTGCTGTCTCCACCACGCAAGTGGTTAGAAACATTATCGCAAAAACGGCAAAAAAACACGTTTGTTGTATGGGAGCCCCACTTAAATATTTATTTTATTATGTTTTTAGTATTTGTTGTTATAGCGGCACCATAAATACATCATCTGTGAAAATTTCACTGTCTAGCTGTCACGGTTCATGAGTTACAGCCTGGTGACAGACAGACAAACAGACTGACCGCAGAGTCTCAGTAATAGGGTTCCGTTTTTACGCTTTGGGTAGGGAACCCTAAAAACTGCGCCAATGCGTAGTTGTTCTTGCTTTGCCGCCAGATGGCGTGCATGCGATTTGTTTTGACCTCCTTATTATTGACTAAACCCGACATATAAAATACATCTAGTACTTGTTTTTCTCTTTTCAGTTAATACATTTTTAGCAGTCGAGTTTTTTGTTTTTATATTAAATTTGTTTTATTTAACTATTGTTTTGAGGCGAAGCAAAAGTGAGGGTAATGTTTTGACCGGTATGTGCGTATGTATGTATGTTCATCTGTTCCCTCATAACTTCTAAACTACTTATCATGATTTGACAATTGATGTGTAGTTGGAAGCGTCTTGTTTTTCCGCTGGTTATAAGCTTACGTACCGTAGGTACATGTAATAAATATTTTATTATATTTCATACATATTCAAAGTGTATTTATTTATTTAAACTTCATGCACAAAGGTACAAAGGCGGACTTAATGCCTTAGGCATTCTCTACCAGTCAACCAAGGGTGGTGAAGAGATAACAAGGCAGGTGCATTTATATTTAAAACGTGGAATGCAAACAACAAAACAAAAAATAATAATAATAAGCCGTTTAAATACATGTATAACAAATATATCTTAAACATATTATAATACATACCTATATAAATATATATACATACATATATTAAAAAGTAACGAAAATAAGTTAAAGAGATGACCCCTCTCCCCGCTGAAAGTAACACCGCAGTAATCGCTTGAAAGCATACCGACTGGTGGCTGTCCTGATTTTGAGAGGAAGCACGTTCCAGAGAAAAATAGACTGAATATGAAAGGAAGAATGAACAAAATCAGTAGTATGTGAAGGACAGAGTAGGAGAAGATTATTGGAGGAACGCAGATTTCTAGCGTGTGAACAACTTAAATATTGAAAGTGAGACATAAGGTAAGAAGGTGGGGTGGGAGAGTTGAGTAGAGAGAAAAGCGTAGTTAGAGTGCGATAACTTCTTCTCTGGCGAATGGGCATCCATTTGAGTTCAGACCTGTAGCTCGACACATGGCCATACTTTCTCAAGTTAAATATGAAGCGAATACAGTGGTTGAGAAGCCTATCAAGCTTATCCAACAGAACCGCACTCAAGTCATAATAGCACACGTCACAATAGTCGATTATAGCGAAAATAAAAGTCTGCACAAGCATAGTCTTTGTCTTTGCGGGCAAAAAGTTCCTCAGTCGATACAGGTATCGCAAAGTGCCGTTGACTCTTTGACTGACACTAGCAACCTGACTATGCCAGCCGAGTGTCGAGTCAAGATGCAAACCGAGATCTTTTACGCTAGGGCTAATGGGAATGATGGTACCATTAAAAAATAAGAGGAGGAAGAGAGCTAACCGTTACTCTACCCATCATACGTGAGCTTCCTATTATAATGGCCTGACACTTAGAGGGATTTACAGACACCCCAAATCTGTCAGACCAGATTTTAATGGCATCCAAGTCTCGGTTTACATCTTCGCGTCTGTTAAACCTTCCACCCGCGCAGATGCATAAAGTTGGAGATCATCGGCATACAGATGATACGAACACCGAAGACAGTAAGTTATAAAATTAATGAAGATCGAGAATAATAATGGAGAAAGAATACCGCCTTGTGGAACACCAGCACCTAGATCACGCCAACTCGAAGATCTCTCGTCAACGCGAACCGACTGCTGACGTCCTCGAAGATAAGAAGAGAACCAATCCAGCGCCTCGGAAGAAACCATAAGATGTGAGAGGATGGATAAAAGAATAACGTGACTGACGGCGTTAAAGGCATTGGAGAAATCAATAAGTACCAAAACGGTAACCTTGGTATCCTCCATTGCCTCTCTGATGTCACCAGTCACTTTGAGGAGGGCGGATGTAGTACTGTGCCCAGGCCTGAATCCAGACTGGAATGAGCTGACAAGGTTGTTACGGTGCACGAACCCCGAAAACTGCTTGTGGACGCAGGCCTCGAGCACTTTTGATAGGAAAGGGAGAATAGAAATTGGTCGAAAATGATTAGGTAAAGAGGGATTTGAAATTTTAGGAAGTGAAGGACATAAGCCTTGCGCCACAGAGATGGAAACTGACCGGAATCTAGGGAAAAGTTTGTAATGTGGGTAATCGGAGGAAGAAGAAAGTTGAAGATCAAGGTGACCAAATAACGACTGATGTCATCATGGCCCACAGCCTTGGATTTAATAGATAGGATCATCTTTTTAATTTCATCTTCAGTAGCTGGAGAAAAGTTGAATGGTTCTATGATAGGACCAGGAAGGCTAGAAATGGAATCGACCGTCTGAGACAACATTTGAGCATACAAATGGCAAGCGGATGTGAAGTGACGGTTGATTTCATCCAGGCCAATCGTCTTGGGAAAATCCACATGAGGAATTTCCAGATATCAGCAGGAGAAGAAGAAGAAATGTTTTCTAGAATATGGCGGCGTTTGGCGTTGCGTATCATCTGATTACACCGATTCCTTGCAACCTTGAAATGGTTCCTGTTTTCTTCATAACGATCCTTTTTAAATTTTCAAAAAGCGATCCCTGCGCTTCATCGCCATACGAACCCCTGTCGTCATCCAAGGAGCAGGTGGACGCCTGAGTTTAACTCTCTTGACAGGAGCGTGTTTGTCGTAAAGAGCAAGGACTGTCCTGTTAAAGATAAGCAGTTTTTCATCTATAGCTGTTTTCGCAGCAAGGACTCCCCAATCGAGTTCCGATGCATCCTGACGCAGCTTCTCGACATCCAGACGCACAAAACAACGCATGTGCAGAACTTTAGGGGGAAGTTTAGGTGGTTTTAGGACATATGAGAGGAAAATGAGATCATGGTGGGAAAAGCCAGGTGCAGGACACTGACCATGAGAGGAAACAAAGGGGTGGAGTAGACGTTAGCATTAAGTCGAGCCACGTGTCTTCCCCTGAGGTATTGAAATGAGTGGGTTGTAAAGGAAGAACGTGGAGACTAACAGACTCAATGATATGAAGGAGTTTACGGGAACGAGGAGTTGGAAGGGTAAGGTCTGTGTTGAAATGTGATGACGCAATGTGCATATTCTGACCCCACAGACTCCAGTGCAAATTCTAAGTTGAGAAAGTAGTCAACGGCGGGCGGACAGTACACAACACCGAGTAGAGTCTTGACACTCTTGAAGTAGATCTCGAGAAAGAGGTACTCGACAGAAGCACTATAAAGTGAAGGAGAAGAGGCAATGATTTTGTAAGGAAAATCGCTACGAAGATAAATAGCAACACCGCCTCCTTCCTTACTAATCCTATCATTACGTAGGGAGAGAGGACAGAGGGTAGGTGGCAGAAAGAAGATGGGGCTTAAGCCAACTCTCAGAAATCAGAACGGCGTGGACATTGGCGTCAGAAAAGGCGTCGAAAAAATCACTATAATGACATGCCACACTCTGAGCATTTATATGACATACATTAAATAAATTACGTGACTGTAGACAGAAGCTCTGACGCAAAAAGTCACCAAGGTTGTCAGTCGCGGAGCCAAAACTTCCAGTAGTGGAAGAGTTTAGAGATTCAACGGCAGAGTGATAAGAGTCATCAGCAGATAACATAAAATAGGATTAAAAATAATATACTTAAAATAAATAGCTATAAAAATAAACTATGGCTAAAGAATATTCTTACGGTGCAACACCACTATCTTTGCACCACCCACCAGCATAACCAGCACAAAACAAAAATAATTTAAAACAAGATTAAAGTTACTTACAATCACAAACATGATCACAATAAAAGTAAGCTAAAACAAAACGAAACAATAACAAAGTACATGTGCATAAACGAAACGCAGTTTACTACACACAACACAAACGTGGAACAGAGCAATATTGGACGTCAACTTAATACTATAACATTTACAATAGCATGGTACACCGAACATTAACTAAAAGCAGGGTATAAACTAAATTAATGCACTTTGACATTGTGATATGAGAAACACGAAATACGCATTATTATTTGCTACCAAAAATAAGTGATTAGAAAGACAAAAATGTAATTATTTAAGCGAATACATGAATAGCAAGCGACTAAACGTGTACTATAAAAGTTGTGAGATAATTACCGTGGACTATGACGCCCAAGCACAATATGAGCAATAAAAATAACAAAAACAAAGTTCGTAAACCCTCGCAACTCAGAGTCAACGCACTCCAATGGTGCTTCCCGTTGCAACAGAGGATTCCACAGCCTTCTTAGGGTGTTTAGTCAACAAAGGATTGAGTTCATCTAAAGTAGCAATCCTAGGCCGTGTGCCATCTGGGGTTTTGATGACAATAATCCCGCCCTGTGTCCAGCATGCCGACATCCCAAAGTGTAGACGCGCCCTGCTAAATATAGTCTGCCTAGCCCTGGTCAAAAACTCCTTGATCGTCACCGAGGAGCCCTTCAAGCCTGACTTTGCCTTCCAGACTGCAGATTTATGGTCAACATCCGAGAATCTTACCAATATAGGCCGGCTACGTGTGGGTCCCTTGTTTGCTGATCCCAGTCTATGGCAAACCTTGATGGCAGATCCACTGATGCTGGGCAGGGCCAGCTTGGTGTGTATTATATTCAACACTAGAGCCCTGCAATCCTCGTTGTCCTTTTCAGCAAAACCCGTGAAGATTACAGTTTTCCGACGTGTACGTGTCTCCAGTCCGTCGACCACTCTGGAGCACTCCGTGATCTGCTTCCGGAGAAGACCCAGCATCCCGAACATAAACTCCCGGAATGTTCGGAACTCTTCTCGTATTTTAGCGACGGAGACCTTTGCCGGTCCTGCACACTGTATCTGTGCCTCCAGCTCGGTCATCTTCTTATGGAAACATTCCTCCAAGCTCCTCTGAGCCGATTGGATGTCGTCAAGTTGAGACATTTTGTGATGTAGGGTGATGATCTGTGTGTCTAGAGATCGCTGGTAGGTGGTATAGTTAAGGGGCTTGGTTACATTTACTGCTTCAAAAAAGTAAGTACCGCTGATTAAGTGGACTGGTAAACTATTTCCAAGGCCAAAATGATTAAAATATACTTATTAATATTTTTAGTTTAATTATAAAAAAGTTTTACAAAATTCACGTCTAATCTTTTTACACCTGGATTTTTAGAGTATCGTGGTCGTATGCCACCTACCGTAACAAAACAATACATTCTGCAAGGTGGCATATGACCACGGTTATCTTCGGAACACCACTATGAATATGTATGAAATACAATAAAATATTTAAGTTGTTTATTTAATACCCGATACATATCGATTAGCTGGTACATAACAATTTCATATGAGAACATTCTCTTGTTTCATACTTTTTAGAGCATGATTTTTAAGTAATCGCGTTTTAGTTTTTGATTTATTTTTTTCGCAAAACAGAGTAATTACCAAGCTTATTAATATGCTCCTGCCAGCGTTTTCACCCATATCAGTGTTAAAAAAATATTCCAAGGGAACAAGCTCCCGGGTTAAAAAAATATCCTGTATCCTTTTACAAGATAGTAAAATCTCTTATTGAGCCAAAATTCATCAACATTGGTTCAGTGGTTTAGACAAAAAGAGTTAATATTGCAATTATTATGATATTAAATTATTATGGAATACATAATATTATTATATTGATTCAATAACTGCCAACCAAACCAAACTAAAACCTTCGTTATGTATTCCTTTTATCAAAACATTCACATTTAGTTTTCATTCAGCATCTATCTAAGTTTACGCAAGTGAACAAGTTTCCAAGTTTGTCAGTTCTGAACTGTTCCCTAAATGCACAGTCACATTTATCAAGCGAGATATATGTGCTTCTAACACTGAAATGACAGTCAAAGCTTAGGGGGATGTTTCTTGGGAACTGATTTGTATGTCTGCCACCTTTCCTTTAGGACATTTAACTTAACTAACAGGTTTACAACCGTAAACCCACTTTTCTTATACATCATCTTTACAATATTGTGTACAATACATACAATAGAAATAATTAAACCTGAAGTTACTGTTCGTTATATCAATATAAATATTAAAGTATTTTAACACCCGACGGAAAAAGAGGAATTTTTTATTTATTCAGTAGTACACACATACATTTTATATATATTTAATTTGATGCCAACATAAACTCATTGGAGTTGGATGTTATTAATTTGAAGTGTGTATCCGTGTATGTCTGTGGCATCATAGCTCCTAAACAGATGAACCGATTTTGATTTAGCGTTTTTTGTTTGAAAAGTGACTTTATCGACAGTGCTCATTCTTTTTTTTAAGGTTGTCATCCATGATGCACAGAGTGGGTGGGAGCCCCAACAGCATTCTGAAGGTCATCCGTGATAAGCCATGTTGCGCCATCATGGCGCACTGGGTACATGTACACGTGCATGTGTCTGGTGCGTCAGGTAAGCGCAACAGATACATGAATTGATTAAATAGGTTGTATTAACAACATAAACAACTTTATTACTAACATAGCTTGTAAGTATTGTGTACTAACAATATAAATAAAATGTTGTGGCTAAGTGTGTTGCTATCATAGTTTTTAAGTAATTTGTAATACTAACAAAACTATGTAATCGGTTCAGCTGTTCAAAAGTTTCTCGCATTTTACTCTTTGAATCGGGGTATTTTTGTAAGATATCGTGTTATAATTACGTGTTTCGATGGATTGTCGATCGAAGCGTGTTTACTACTACTACGATATGAGTCGGGGTTTGTTTTTAATTTTAAATGTTAGTAAATGCTTATGAAAGTATCAATTATTATACGATACATATGAATTTCTTATTTTTTTATTTTTGTCAGTCGGTCTGCTCCGGTGGGCCTCACACTGGCAGATAACTGACGTTGTAAGGAGTCAATTACGCTACTTCTATTTTAGAAAAATAATTGGGAGTCCGTGAAAAAATATATTTGTTTGACGCAGACGAAGTCGCGAGTAACGTCTAGTTATGTAATAGGTAAGGGACAAGCGTGCTTCAATGCAATTCAAGATGGTAAAACTCAATGTCAGTGTAATCATGCAATTTTTTTCTCCGGTCCGTATAATGGTAACCTAGGTTGGAATAATCCTAGCTATTGAACACGTCACCGGGTTATTGCAAAGTAAGTTTATAATTAATCACGTGAGATTGTAATCAATTCGATTACTACGAGACGAAATCGATTTTGGGTGGGATTAATTTGTATTGTAAATTACCTAAATCTTTACAATAGATCGAGAGTTTATAATAATTATCACAAATACCCAAATAATTTTATTCTACCTTGTATATACGATACGTGGAAATGGTACATATGTTATGTTTGTTATGTTATGTAATGTAAGGTCACACATAATATATAATTATAGAACTAGCGTAACGTACAGTCAAGGGTCAAAAGTGCAGTCCCATCTCAATGTTTATAGTCACCTGCACGGTTCTGTGCATATAAATGTGTGCGTGATATTTAAACGCAAACAATAAGACATCATACAGTCTAACTACGAGGTGATGGGGTGTAGTCAACGCCACACAAAGATAAAAATATATACTTACTCGTTTCACTTAAATATAACTACAAAAGCCGGTTCAAAACTAAGTCTAAATTTCGTCATAGCAGTTAACATAACTCGTGGCAGATCCATGAGAGAGTGTCACTCCAAAGCGGGATCCTAATGGACGCGAGTTCAAATCTCGGCTGCACGAAATTTCTTTTTGTATTTTTGGTAATTTATACTCATGTTAAAAAATAATGACTAGTAAGTTATGCGAAAGATATGCATCTTAGAATAGGTATAAAATAAAAACAAAAGTTTTTTATGCATCTTTTGTTATTATGGTTCATACCCAACCATTAAAAAAGAAACCATGTTGTAAATAAAGTTATTTATTGATTTAATAAATATTATAAACACTAGTTTAAATAGTATGCAGATAAAAAATGAATTAAATAATAATATGATAACTATTATTATTGAGGCCATAGCTTAATTATTCGTTATCACTAGGAAAAGAGGATTGAAGCTTAACCTCAACAATACAATGCTAAATATTTACTATAGCCAGGACATCCTCTGTTTCAAAACCAACCAACTATATGATTTAAATAAATAATGGTTTAAATAAAATATGATACTGTGATGTTTACATAGAATACCGATAATAGAAACAATCAAATTAATAGTAATAATAATGTAATACAATTAAAACTTTTTATCCATAATAAATTATTTCTTAGATCGGTTTAAGTATTTTCATTCTCATTAAGACATATTGTCACTTACAATATGCTAACATTTTAGCAGTATTATCCCAGTGAGGGTAAAAGAAAAACAAATGATTCGTTGTCGACTAGTTAAGAAACGAATTCAACACATTCCCGAGATAAGGCGGTGGTCTAAGTTAAAAGATTTCCAACACTGATTTTAGTTTGTAAGCACCATAGAACAAAATACAGAAATTCAATGCAGTGTCTCGTCATTTCAAAACAAACAAAACAAAAAAAAACCATAACATTATATGATGAATAATTTGTTTAAAAAAAAACGAAATGAAGTCGCTTATTTCCTTCGACATGGAGTGCGCGGCGAACAGTGCGCAGACGTAGGTACCGAATTCACTAGCAAAACACCTAGTTGGTATAAAACCATTGTTTTCATATTCATTCACCATAACACTTCATTCAGACTGACTTATAAGCGGTGGTCTCCCACTTCATGCACGACTCTTGAGACTTCCTTCTTCCTCAAACCTCATTATCCAAAGTATCACAGTTCTCCTATAAAAAATAAAAAACACTTATTAAACATTTCAAAAAAGCGATTTATTTTCTTAATTGACACAAAAATATCATCTACCATATTTCCATATTTTATAATATAACTTACACATAATCCGGTTTCATCAGAAATTTGTGATTGCATTTAGCCTATAAGATACGCAAGGCAACAATGTGTGCCCTAGTTTCTAAACTTATATTTACTTGCATTATCATGTTCAAATAAACACCGCTATTATAATACCTCGAACGCTCTGATTAGAGTTCACCAACCAACAACGTCGTATTAAGTGTTTCTTCAAGCAAGCATTCAGTATAAAGCATATTGAAAAAATATGATTTATATTGAAAAAATTCATCTTCGGTGATTTTACCGAATAAAATAAAAAGTTCTACCTTCATTTAAATGCATTGCTCGAGATCCAATTAACTAAACACTTTTTTAAGTTCAAAATAATATTTTAAAATGTATAAAATGTGTATAGAAAAAAAAGTGAAGAAACATAAAATAATATTATTTTTATGTGTTTGGGATTCGAACCAGTCTTGTACTGGTTTGTCAAGCAGTGTTAACCGCTAGACCAGATGGGCACTTAAGATTGACTATGAAATTAAATACCTCATTCTAATCCAAGTAACTCAAAGTTAAATGATTATTTACCGCGCTCTCTAGGATTCTTGATGAATAGCAATATACGAGAGTAACTGCGATCGATGTTGGCGACAAAACGTATTGGTTTGAAATCTACCCATAATGTTATAAAGTTTCGTTAAACGTTTGTTTTATATTATAATATCTACTAATAAGGATGGATTTGAAACACCACCACCCACATGTTTTGTGATTTTAATAAATAGTATGACGTTGCGGCCATGTCGTGTTCTCATTGGTTCATTATGAAAGAGTTCAACATACAGATGTGTGTATGAGTGTGATGTGTCTAAAGAAGAAGGTCGTAAGTGGGATTGATTGGCTATGCTATAGTTTCGTGAAGATAGGACTGCACTTTTGACTGTGATAGTACATGGTTCTAGTTTCGTCATTAATTTTTAGCTTTTGTGTACATGAAGTATTAAATAAATAATTAAACTAAAATACCTAAAAGGCACGCAAAAAACCAATCAACTTTTATCTTATCTGTCATTTACATTATTTCAAATAAGTTAAAGTACTGCTGATAAACTTCTACAGTATCGTCTGTGACGTCGCTTAACACGGCATTATAATTTTAAATCCAGAATCCTGGAGTGCTCGTAACTTTAATGAGATTAAACTTTATGATAGGTACACTGCGTGGAAAAATACTCCAGTTTATAAAATATTTATCAGCTTCATGCTATAGCTGTAGTAAAGAATCAAATGCGCAAAATTTTTGAACGGCTAATCCGATTTACATCAAACATAGCTGAGAACACTTTCGATAAATTCACCTTTCAAACAAAAAAACTAAATTAGAATCGGTTCATCCGTTTAGGATTTAGGATGCCACAGATACACTAATAAACAATCATACAGATACATACTTCAAACTTATAGCACGCCCTCTTTTTCCGTCTACTAAAACCACAAAAAAACTAACTACTGAAGATCGTAAGTATAATATTCTCACTGTTGGGACACAGGCCTCGTCGATATAAGAAGTAGGCCGTGCGTTATTTACCGCAGGCCCAGTGTGGATTGGTAGATGTGTGGTGTGTGTCTTCGTTATCCTATACAGTTTGAAGAGCATCAGTTACGACTTTTTTTGCTCTCTCAAACTTGTAAATCGCAGCATGTAAAACTGGGCCAACACGTTGAACAAAAGTTAACAAATCACTTCTACAAATAACACGTCTTTACTACGATTATAAGACCATACTTAAAATCATACATCAGCAACCAACAAAAATTAAATCCTATCAATATTTAACACATCAAAAATTATTCAGAAAGAAAATTTTCATAATCGGACGTTGTCCATTATGTCGGCCGACGCACTCTGAATACGGTATCGCCATTCCTTTGATTCCAATATTCGTTGCACAATGACACTACCAATTTATTTTAATCTGACTAGCATTTTGGTGATGGCACGATGGATTACTTTAATCTCATTCGATTATCTGGCAGTTATTTATTTGATTATTATAAAATAGTTAAGGAAAATCAGCAGCCAGAATCAGTGGCCTTAGTGCAAGTTTTTATACGTACTCGATCGCGTTAATAACCCGTTAACGGATTTTTGGTTGATTCGTACGAATTGAACTCGCACGAAATGTGTGAATCGACATTCTTAGTGTTACTGAGATCGGAAAGTATCACAGTTTTTGTAATTACCGCCTGGTAGGTATTGTGAAGCGTGACTTTCAAATTGACTAATTTCTATTTTTGTTATATCTGAGACAAAATTGACACATGCAATTGTCAAATTTCTTCTTTTAGGCCTCCTGAGGTATGTTTTATATAACTCTAGTAGTCTCAAATACTGTAATAGGTCTAAAAGGAGCCCTAAAAGAAGTAATTTGTCATTTGCATGTGTAAATTGTGTCTCAGAGAAAATAAAACAGACTTTAGCACTTAGGCGATTCACAGTGTCGTGACTTCATCGCCACGCACCCCGCAGCGTATAGCGGGGCAGTGTGTGAATCGCCTTAGGTTTGGCCAATACACTAATTGCGGTTTTATCGTTCACCAAAGTTTTTTCGTGGCTTCACTCCTTTGGCTTATGCTACCTGCTTAAGGAACCGTGTGTTATTTTAATTTGAAAAGTTGCCTTTCATTCTCAGCGATGATGTTCTATCAGTGAAATAGTTTTTGTATACGGATCACCACTTTCATAGATTCATCATCATCATTTCAGCCGAAAGGCACTGCTGGACATAGGCCTCCCCCAAGTGTCACCAAACTGATCAGTCCTGTGCATTTCGCATCTACCAAACGCCCGCAGCCTTGACCAGGTCGTCGCTCCACCTAAAGGGAGGCCGTCCAACGCTGCGTCTTCAGGTACGTGATCGTTACTCCAAAAAATTTCGGCCCAACGGCCATCCATTCTGCGAGCAATGTGTCCTGTCCACTGCCACATAATTTTGTCAATTCTTCAGTATATGTCGGTAACCTTGGTTACTGCAATTAATAAACAACTTCGTTTATTTTTAAAATATTAGTTGAGTTTTAGTCAAGTGTTAGTTTGCATAATATTGTTATCAGAAACTGTTTAACTTGTAGTAGTTGATAATTTTTAATAGTCTGGCGGGTTTAGCTAATGTAGGTATAGGTACATAGTTTAACTAATACTACACTTTACATGTAAACCTACGCCTTATTCCTATTGAAAAAACTAGCGTGATGATAAATTCTATGTAATTAAATTATATCCAACAGTACCTATTCAATCTGCCTAGCCTCTGCCCAACTATGTTGGGGTCGCCTTCCAGTCTAACTGGATTCAGCTGAGTACCAGTGTTTCACATGGAGCGACTGCCTATCTGACATCCAAAACCCAATAACCGGGTAACACGGTACCCCTTGGCTAGACTGGTGTCAGATCTCAAGGTTCTGAATACTCGTAACGACTGTCAAAGATCTTCAAATAATAGCCGGGACTAACGGCTTAACGTGTTTTCCGAGGCACGGAGGAAAACTCGGTATGTTGAAATGGTCACCCATCCATGGACTCGTCAAGCGTTGCTTAACCTTGAAGATCGACCAGTGCGGCTGCTATTATTTAGCCATGAGCCTTCCGACCTATAATTGTTTTTACATCAATATAATGGTGTCTGCAATCCCACGTTTTAGGCCTGATGTTAGCAGACTATTCACATAGTACTTACTTATTTTAAGCACTTTACTAAAATATAAAAATAATATAATCTAAACCTCTAAGTACCAAACTCGGCTCATTTATTTTCAAGTACATTCTTAATCTTATCCTATACTTATTTTATCAAAGTATTTAACTTTTTCTAGGTTAGCGACGTCCTAAATGATTTTATAGATTCTGACATTATTTTGGATATCTAAAGTCCAAATACTGAGCTAAATAATAATTTATCATTTCGAAGCTTTATTTTTCGGCTTTTTATAAGTTTTTACCAGAAACTTTGTTTTTCTGGCACTGTTACTAGCAATTTTAATTATGAAATTATTTCTATTTTTATCATTGCGTTGTGCGAGTTGCTTGGGAAGCTTGGGACGATTTTTGTTATAGTTTTGTACAAAATACAAATCCTACTTCCTACAACTAATATAAACGTGAAAGTTTGTCAGTCAGGATGGATGGATGGATGTTTGTTACTCTTTCACGCAAAAACTACTGAACGGATTTTGATTAAAATTAACAGTAGCTTAATACATTAGAATAACACATAGGCTATGATTTATAAAGATATTGGAAGAAGTACTAATAAAACGCGGGCGGAGCCGCGGGCGGCAACTATTAACTTCGATCCATTGATCGAAGATTAGTAACAAGATAATACATAAATCGAATGCATGTCATGCTGGCCAGTTTTAAGGGTTCCGTACCTCGAAAGGGAAAAACAGAAACATTAAAGGACCTTCCGTCCGTCTGTCTGTCCGTCAAAACCCTTTTTCTCAGGAATGCGTGGAGGTATCAAGCTGAATATTATATAAAATACTTAAGTCTACTGTCCCTTAAAGCTGTGAAAAATCAAACTTCTAAGCCAACACAATCAAAATATACAGCCGTTTATGGCGCAAATTTCCGCAAGTTTTCGACACTCGCAAGGGAGTCAAAACCTACAGGGTATTTCCCGTGAACTCAGAATCTTGAAATTTGGTACGGAGCAACGACTTATAGCACAGATAAAGAATACATTGCGAAAACCGTAAATTTTTAGTTACATCATATTATAATAAAAATATTTTTAATAATTTTAAACTTCCTACCCCTTTCCTCATGAACGCGTAAAGGTATTAAATTGAAATTCATATCAAATACTCAGGTCTATAATACCTTTAGGCTGAGGTTTGTACGGAATCCTCGGTGCGCGAGTCCGACTCGCACTTGGCCGGTTTTTTTTAATATTTTACCATCGCTGAGAGTCCTTGATTGATATTTAAAATTTTATATCAACGAAATAAATAAAAACGACCGTCAAACATCCAATGTCCTAGTGAAAAATATGGACATAATTAAATAGTACATTATTTCAAAGGCCGGGAAATAGGCAATTGCAGGTCGAGTATGAGTTTGAAGGCCAAGCCGTAGACGAGGACTTCACTAATACGAGACAGGCAATTGCCATTTCCGCCGAGGCATATATAGTACTTTTCTCAAAAGAATGCAGAGAAATAAAACATACTTTGAATATTATACATTTAAATTAATTAATATTAAAAGTTACAACAGCATTGCTGATGTAAAGTTCCAAATTCAAAAAAAGTCGTGCATTGGATTTGATCAACGTTGCTGGAGCGTTGTAATGTTCCAAGTTCAAAAAACGCTCCAGCAATGGATTTAATTTTCTTTGTCCGTAAATTCGGTACTTCGCGTGTTCTTTTTTCTAAAATAATGACAATATTTCCATGCATGTTTGAGAAAATATGTTTTTTTCTTTTTATTGCATGCACCAGTTTACGAGTTATTTTCAACAGCTCAAAAATTATCAATTATTCACAGGCAATTTGAATTTCGGAACACAATACAACTTCAACGTCATAACGGGCAACTTGCTCGGGGCAGTAAAAAAATCATCATGACACGAAATTGCTTCTAACAAGGGTGACCCGTCCACGAGGCTGTCGGCTCCCTCATTTGTCAAGAGTGACATGACGAAATAAATACGTCGTATCGTGTGCCTGGGAAAGCAAGTTCTGTAATGGTGTACAATGATTCATAGGCACTAAATGTTCTGGAAGTACTTCCTTGCGATAGCTTAAAAGATGTGAAATACATCAGGATGATATAATTCATGATCTAGATTAAAGGAAAAATATTTGAAAAAGCCTAGTATAAATAAACAATATGAAATACGTAAAAAACAGTATGATGGAAATATCCATCATCTTGCAATGTTACATGTTAAGCTCATTATTAAATAAATAAAAATATAATATCTTTGTTCATTCTTTATTCTCGATGATAATTTAGACAACAATTATTATTTTTTGATTGAGGCACAAATTATTTCCACATTTACTGCATGAGATTGTGGAATAACCTTTGCATTTAGAATATTTATACCGGAGTGACTCACCTACTTTTGGCCAATGTTCAGAATCATCTTTCCTTATATCTTTCGGAGGTGGAAGAGCTGGAGAGCCTTTCCTTTTTATGACAGCAATTCTTCTTCTAGGATACTGCTGCTAGGACGCCCTCATTAGCATCTTCGGAAGTTCCTTTGCTGCATAGCACAAAGGCCATTTAATTTATGAAATTTATTACTGCGAGTTCAAATACATGAATAAAATACGCAGGTACCACTTTTTAGACCTGAGTGTTATGTGATTTCTGCCAAAAAGCTACCCATGAGGTCTACACCTCTAATGTGTTTATTGTATTCTTGGACAATAAACAGGCAAGTAATTCTTTTTTGTCGTGTCATATCTATTTACCTTTAGTCACAGTCCATGCTCCAGCATAAGTATATAAGAAAGATACTACCTTATTATCCTTCCCAGCTACACAATTCATATCTAAACCATCAAGCATAGAAACCCTCTCTTCATACCTACCTCTGGGCACCGATTTAATTATGAAATATTTGTGTCTGATAATATATTATTTGGAATCCTATTTTATTGCACAGTTCCCACAGTGGCGATTCCTTGTTTAGCAAAAAAATATATACTAATAGCAAAGGGGTATAATAATTATCAAAGTACAGTACAACTATTTTCTTAATGTCCCGCATCAAACTGTCACCCATAACAAATAATAAAAAAAAATAAGTTCGTGTTTCGTCAGTCATGCGATTTCTATCAGTTGCCCTTTGCACTTGGTACAGACCGGACGTACTGAATATGATATGGTTTAGTCTTCTTGGCACTCCACGAAGCAAGGGTACTACAGCATTTCCTGTTGCACTAAGATCGGAATCATCTGGGGGTTTTCCTGAATTTTCTTGTCCAGGATTTACCTCAAACTTATCAGCATATCCCATCAAATCACAAAGATCATATAATTTAAAGCACCATTTATGGGTCATTATTGGGCAGATACTGTTTTAGAAAGTGCCCTATATTTGTAGAGCACATCTGTTCATCCACAGAAAATCTTTGGTCCATTGACACTGTGGCAAACTTCTCAATGAGGTGCTTGATTACAGGGCGGATTTTATGAAATCTGTCATGTTCTGGATGGCCTATAGGTTTATGGAGTTAATTTTTGTTAAATGCAATGATAACTTTAGTGGCATTATTGGAGAAATCGGGTCATAACCAAATTTTAGTGACCAGTATGATCTTGTGCTGGTTTTTTTTACTGACATGTATAACAGCATACCAAAGAACTTGTTCAAATCATATTCTGTAAATGATAAAGATGAACTGGAATAACTTTGTATTATTATTAATTATATGTCCAACAGTAAACGTCTTTCGGCTGCTATGATGATGCTGATATATAAATTTGTTTGCTCCACTAATGTACTGATAAAATGTTTTATAAATAGTTTATTGTAATAGAGTTAGTTTGTGATATGGGGTTTTAGTTAGTTTAGGAATATGTGAGCAGTTATGTGTACTTGGGAAAACAGCTATCCTTCAAAAACAAAAATACCGAAGAAGAGGTTGATCGAAGAGTACAGCTAAGTTGGAGGAAATTCTGGGCCCTCAAGGAAATCTTAAAAGGTGATTTCTCACTCCAACAAAAAAGGTAGTGCTGGATACATGCATCCTACCGTCCCTCACTTACGGATGTCAGACGTGGACGTATACTTCCAAAATACAAAACAAACTAGTTGTATGTCAGAAAGCTATGTAAAGAAGTATATTAAAACTGAGAAAAATACAGAAAGGCAGAAGCGAATTTATACGGGAGAAGACAAGACTGATGCTCTGCATTATGCGCTTAAGCTCAAGTGGAAATGAGCCGGACACCTAGCCCGTTACAATGACAGGAGATGGAACATAGAGGCAACTCGGTGGACAGGACCCAGCGGCAAGAGACTACAAGGGCGGCCTAAAAACGCTGGACTGATGACATCATAAGAACTACTGGAAAACAATAGATAAAAGATGCCGCCGATAGAGATAAATGGAACAAGCTGGAGGAGGCCTATACCCGAGAAGGGGTTCCGATCAATGAAAATAAAGACAGTAACGATAGTGATTAAGTGAAATATAAACAAATGAAAATGAATGTTTAATTAAATTAATATTTTATTTGAATTTTATGAATATATTATTTTATTAACATTTTATTTTAATGTTAACGAATGTATAATTTAATTGATATTTTATTTTAATGTCTATGATTGTATAATTTGATTGATTGTTTATTTTATTATTTATTGTTCATGAAAATTTATTGATTTAACTAATATTCTATTAAGATGTTAATGAATGTTTATTTTAATAATTTTAACATTTTATAGTTTTTTTAATGCATGTATTTGGATGTTTATTTTATTAATGATTGGAAATAAATGGGTTTATTATTCCATTTATTCATTTTATATACATATTTTTATATTTTAAATATTATTATATAAAAAAAGAAAATAAAAAAACATTTAAAAATACAAAAATAGTAGCCCACCGGTATCGGGAACAGATTCCAAGCTACCGGTGGTCAGGGCTCTTGAGAGAGGAACCTCCTTACGATACGCGCCGTGTCCAGGAGTACCACTTTCTGGATCAAGTCCTTGATCCAGCTGCCCAACGAGAGCCTCCTAAGGTGTTGGTCGAGGCTCTTGGCTATTATGCCATTGGCCGTAACGACTATCGGCACAATGATCGCTGTATTCACATCCCACATGTCGACAACCTCGCGAGTAAGATCAAGATACTTGCTTTTCTTATCTCTGTCAGCCTTCACGAGGTTCTCGTCATGTGGGACCGCTATATCAACAATCATTGCGCGACGCTCAAGTCGGTCTATCACCACTATGTCAGGCTTATTGGCAACAATAGTCCTGTTAGTGATGATAGACCGATCCCAATACAACGTGACATTGCCATTTTCGAGAACTGGGTCGGGCACATACTTATAGTAAGGCACTTCCGACTCTACAAGATTGTATTTAAGAGCAAGTTGCTGATGGATTATCCTGGCTACAAGGTTGTGTCTATGCAAATAGTCCCCGTTAGCCAGACTAGAACAACCGGAGATAATGTGACGGATTGATTCACCCGGCCGGTGACATGCCCGACAGATGTCAACCGTGCCGTCCTTCACAATGTATTTCCGGTAGTACTTCGTCCATAATGGCAAAGACAAAAACTTCGGTTTCCCCGAAAAGGTCACCAAACCGCAGCCAGGCCACGGACGCTAAAAGATCTACATCGGGCCCATGTAGGACCCGAAAGAAGCGTCCGTGAAGTTCCTTGCTCTGCCATACCTCCCTGCGGTCATTAGTATCTAATACTATAGGTTTGCGCCAGTTCTCGTTAGCCAAGGAGAGCGGGGTGAGGCCCTTGTCCACCGCTACCACATCTCGATGCATACCTCGCGGTTGTGTAGGGTCTTAGCATTTAAAAAGCCACGACACCCGCACTTCCGAGGGATATACAGTTTCATAACCGATGAACGTGGGTGATGCATACGATTTGCGGTAAGCAGCGTGCGGACCCTCCTATCCAGGGCGTCAAGTTCAGTCTGAGTCCATTTGAGTATGCCGAAAGAATACATCAATACCGGCATGACCCAGCCGTTGAAGGCGCGCACCTTGTTACCGCCCGATAAAAGACTATTTAGTACTCTTTTCAGGCGGCCAAAGAAGCGCTCCTTCAACAACTGTTTCACGTCAGTAGCATTGATGCCTAGTGCTTCCGACTTCCCTGAAATATTCCGCGCTAGATCCTTATAGGTTCGCTGTTTTCCTGAATCTGTCGACATCCTGGATAGTGAAGGGCCGTCCTCCACTGCCACATACATGACGTCAGGAAGGCGCGCAGAGTTGCATCAATTTTATACAACTCCAGCACCCTCATGAGCCATGTATGTGGCACTGAGTCATAAGCCTTCTTGTAATCTATCCAACATGTCGCCAGATCCTTGCGGGAACGGCGAACCTGTTGGCTAATGACAATGTCTATGAAGAGCAGCTCCTTAGTACCGCGGGACCCGTTCCTACATCCATTCTGAGAAGCAGACATGATGGCGTTATTGTCAATATCTTGATTAATTTTCGCTCTCAGAATTGATGTAAGAACTTTATAGACCGTCGGTAAGCACGTTATCGGTCTATAATTTTTAGGATCCGCAGTACTACCTGATTTGTGGAGCAGGTGGGTTATGGGGCAGTGATCCTGACTCTAAGGCACACTGGAACTGAGTTGCCAAACGAGCGTGCGACCTTTGGAACCATTTAATCCAAAAGTTTTGCAGTCCGTCCAGCCCTGGAGATTTCCAGTTAGGCAACAGACGGACTGCACGAGCCACATCTTGGGGGCTGATGGTAATTGCCCCCATTTGTGGTATCAGATCGCACGCCCGTTCGACCTCCCGAGTCCAGTCACCCTCGGTGTGACTGACAGGCACCGACTAGATATCGCGCCAGAACGAACACATGGCGTCTTTATCCGGTAGGCGCGTATCAGTCACACCTTGGTTGGGTTGCTCCCAAGCCCTATAAACCCACCTTTCGTTGCTCTGGAATGTGCGATTCTGAGTGTATCGCTCCACTCGCCGCTTGTACCGATGAATACGGTTTGCCCATGCATAGATCTTTTGCTTCAGGAAGTCGTTACGCTCTGTGATGCGGGACATATAATCTCGAGAACTGATATCAGTCCCTGAGAACGCCCGCCTCACAAAGCGCATCACTCTAGGGAGAGTGTTGCCCTCCCTGAAGCAGATAAGCTTGCCGATGAGTGCTCTATCCTCACCGATACGATGCTCAATCTTGCACTGCCAAGCTGGTATAGCTGATCGTGTAGCTCTGTCAGTTTTGGGAAACTTGACGTTAGCTACAAGACATGCTGCTGCAGCCGCACAGTACAAGATCGAGTGGGTGTCGGCAAGGTCTTTACTGCTATCAAAAATATTTGATAGCTGCGAATCTAGAGCACACACCAGCGCCCTATTTTTCTTATGCATGGGCAAACGAGGTAGTCGAGGTCTAAGCTCAGGCGGTGTGGAGTGATACTCGCTAAATGCACATTCCAAAGCGCTCCTCAAACGCGCATTGCATTGGGTACTCACAGATATAGCCCCGTCGTCGTCGTCCTCGCCAACATGGTCGGGTCGCGGTGAAACACTGGGCTGTAGTTGCACCGCGGCCGGCTACTCTGTGATTCCTCACGCAGTCAATCAAGTACGGCGTCATCCAGCATAAGGTTACGGCCGACACGTGGACAGCTGGCTCAAGCACCTGAAACAGAGAGAGCATCCGACCACGGTACGCAGTCAGGTTACTTCCCCCCTCTGTAGCCCCAAAGTATGCGCGCATGATGTTTTCGTTAATCGATTGCGTCCATCGCATGCGCTGCACACTTCCACCGGGAGCGGGGACCCTGTCAGAGGCCGATGGGCCTCGAGGTCCTAGGCTGTCCGGTGGCCGGCGTCCTCCCCGTCGACGCGTACGTGGTGGTGTCGTCGACGGAGAGAAGTATTCGTCGCTCGAGCTCGACGCAACTGCAGCGTCCAGGATCGCTTGACTCACGGTTGTAGGGGATCCCGGCGGCTGCGAGGCGGAGCTGAGCGACGAACCCGAAGATTTTGGGTGTGTGTTTTTGGCTCGGGCCTGGCTTCGTGTCAGCATTTTCTTCTCAGCTTGTCATTCTGGTTTATTGTATGTTGTTTATTTTAATTATAGTTTTTGTTTTCTTTTTGTTGTTTTATTAAATATATATGTAGACATTATTTAAATTTAGTTTTATGTAGTTTTAATAGTGATATTGTTCGGATTCATAAATATATTCTAAAAAATTCGAAGAGCGAAGAAAATTTTAGTGTCACTCTTGACAAGTCAGGCCACAGATTATTATTATTCCTTTATTCATTTACAATCTTATTTGATACATTTTTAAATATTCAAAAAGAGAAAACTTAAAAAAAAACATTTAAAAATATAAAAAATAGAGGCCCACCGGTATCGGGAACAGGGTCCAAGCTACCGGTGGTTAGGGCTCCAGAGACAGGAACCTCCTCACAATACGAGCCGTATCAAGGAGTACTGCCTTCTGTATCAGGCCCTTGATCCAACCGCGTAATGACAGCCTCGACAGATGGTCATCGAGGCTATTGGCAGGCCGTTGGCCGTAACGACAATCGGCACAATGATTGCCAAGTCCACATTCCACATGTCGACAACCTCGTGTGCTAAGTCGAGATACTTGATTTGTTTCTCTTTCTCAGCTTTCACGAGGTTCTCGTCATGTGGGATGGTGACATCGATTATCATTGTGTGGCGCGCTAATCGGTCTATCACCACTATATCTGGCTTATTGGCAACAATAGTCCTATCAGTGATGATAGACCCCTTTTTCAGGCGGCCAAAGAAGCGCTCTTTCAGCAGTTGCTTCATGTCAGTACTGTTAATGCCCAACGCTTCCGACATACCCAAATACTTGTAAGTTTCGGTCGAGGAGAGGTGTCTGAGGTGTATGGAATTAGAGAGTTGAATTCCCTCGGATTCCATAATCTCCCCTTGCTTTACATGCATGACTGCACATTTGTCCACACCAAATTCCATCCTGATGGAGTCACTGAAGGTTTCAGTTACCTTCAGTAGCTCCGTCAGTTAGAATTTGTTGGGGGTAAAGAGTTTCAGATTATCCATGTAAAGGAGGTGAGATATAACCTGACCATCTCTTCTCAACCGATAGCCTAGACCTGAATCCTCCAGCAGTGTACTTAGAGGATTCAGGGCTAAGCAGAACCAAAGTGGACTCAAACTATCGCCCTGGAATATCCCCCGCTTAATCCTTATAGGTTCATCATCCCCCTGAATCGGTCGACATCCTGGATATCGAAGGACCGTCTCCCGTATGGGGCAATACATGACTCAAGGAAGGTGCGCAGAGTTGCGTCTATTTTGTACAACTCCAGAACCCTCATGATCCATGTATGTGGCACAGAGTCGTAGGCCTTCTTGTAGTCTATCCAGCATGTCGACAGATCCTTACGGGATCGACGAACCTGCTGGCTTATGGCCATGTCAATGAGGAGTAGCTCCTTAGTGCGGCGGGACCCATTCCTACATCCATTCTGAGAGGCAGACATTATTAAGTTACTTCTAATGTGCACATTATTTTTTCCTCTTTAGATAAGTAATGTTTGGTTAGGAAAACAAAGTAACGTAAAACATGCACAAGAATATCTCACGAAATCTCGTAAATTGTAAGAAGTAGATACAGGGTGGCGAAGCCTATACAGCAGTAAAATTCTTTCGGCTGAAATGATGATGATGATGAAAAAAACAGGGAATATGCTTGAAGAAAGAATTTGAAAAAGATATTTTCTTTTTAAGTCGATCTTGCAGGAAAACATTCATACTCGTACAACGACCAAAAAGTCCATGTCAGCTGTATGGACGTTGCATTCATATAAGGCCAATTTACTCACATTATTTTATTTTTCGTGCAATACACAACATTCCATTAAAAAAATTGTTTTCCTGACAAATCAATCAACATAAAAACAAAAAAGGAGCCGAAATCCACTTCACTGTTATGACTTAGTTCGAAAATAATAATACTCAGACGGTAGTATTCTATTTCAGTTAACAAACTAAATTAAGGAAAGCTGTCAAATATATTTAAAACCAACATTTGCCCGTGTCTTCTATCCCAATTGAAACGTAAATTTAGCCGGTATAAAAAAATTGCATATAGTGCTAATAATAGTGAAAGAAATGAATTGCCGAAATGGAGGAGTTTCTACATTCGACTGTATGATTTTTTTAATGTATGTTCATCGATTTCTCCATCCAATGCTGACCGATAAAAATAATGCCTTTGAGAAAGTTTTTTTTCAGAAGTGGTCTCATATACATTTGGTGAAGTACTGATGAAGAACGTTGAAGTTATACAACATAACGCTTCAATAAATGACGGCAAATATCTCAGTATTGTTGACATCGCATGCCTGTTTATTGTTATAGAACTTGCCCACAAGTATAAAGTGAAAATTAAAACATTTTCACATAAAAATATAACCAACTTCCAAATAATAACACTACAAAGTGAAAGAGAGAGTTATTTGGAAGTCGGTTATATTATTTAGTCAAAACAGTTTCAAACACATAAATCATGTGTTTAAAAATGTTTTGTTTGTATAAACCACCGATATAAATCTAATTAGATGACGTGATTGTTTGCACTTCGCTTGTCAAAAAATTGAGTGAAATTTCGATCAATGATCGTACTTTTAGCGTTTCATTTAGCATTATCGGCACCGGAAATCCACCAAAATCTAGAAAACACCTAATTATGCCATATTGAGCTGTAAAGACTGTATAGAAAAAGTTGGCCGAGGATTTTTTTAAATTTCTTTCATTGTAAATTTGTTTTTAAATTGTGTGAGAAAAAGGGGCACGCTTGGTTTTTCATACAGATGGAGGGAATTGCGTTATCTAGTTAGATTTATGTCTCTGGTATAAGCAAATAATCTTACTTCTGTATAATATTATTTTCAATTATCTTTATGATCTCTGAGCTGATTCCCAAAATTCACTCTGATCAAGAAATATAATATTTTAAATCAAGGGATTTAAAGAGATCAGTGACTGACTTATCCCTCTAAGTGTTGATGGAAACGTAAGCGTTTGAAGCACGATGTTTATTTGCACAGTACAATTGCTGCTAAGTGCTTCATTTAAATATCAAAATGTACAGTAGACATCAAAGTGATGATTGTTCAAAGTTTTGAGTGTTTGTTGATCAAAGTTTGTTAATTAATGTGACTAATTTTATTTATAAAGCATATAATTTGTATGGCACTTCAGGGGATCAGATTGTACCACTCCAATCTTATTTCATGTTTGTGTATTTGATCATCATGAGGACACTACGCTTACCAGCAGTGTAGGGAATCACAAGACCTAGGGGCAATCAGCAAGGTACATAACTACATAATAGGAACTCTAATCTGTCATAATATCGTCTTGCAAATATACTAAGTTCTACCAACATATAATGGTGGCTCGGACTCCCTCTTGCAAATAATTTTACTTAATTTCAGGCTATTTCAATCTCTCTTGAAAGCTGCTTCAGTTGTTAGATAAGCACTTTAAGTTGCAACACTAACAAATTTTCCGCTAACTCGCTCTTCTTCGAGTATAAGCCATATTATTATGGTAATTTATCGGCATCGTTGTCGTTTGGGATAATGGGTACTGTCGGTTCTATGGTAGACTGAAGAAAAATCTTAAATACAGTGTTGCTAACATTCATTAGCTGAGTTAAAACATCGTCTATTTGTGAGCTAGATGCACTTGATACAAAATTAGTTATAGTATACTATGTTTGTATTAAATATTTAACAAATATTTAGTGTTACAAGTTTTGAATATGAAAGTGGATGGTTGTGAAGGGTAGGGGAAGACCAAAGAAACGATTAATGGAATGAGGTGAATATTGAGTTTCATATATTTATTTAAAACTTCATGCACAAAGGTACAATGAAGGAACTAATGCCTTAGGCATTCTTTACCAGTCAACCATGTGTGGTGAAGAGTCAACATGGCAGGTGCATTGTTTAAAACGTAGAAAATAAACAAAAAATAAAATAATTTTTGATATTTATTTTTATTTTTAACAGACTTCTCAAAAAGGAGGAGGTTTCTCAATTCGGCCGTATATATAAATATTATTTATGTGTGTTCGCGGATTACTTCGTCGTTTATGAACCTATTTTGATGATTCTTTTTTTGTTGGAAAGGAGATATCCCAGGGGTGGTACCATGATAATGGATACCAGGATCTGATGATGGCATCCCAGAGAAATCGAGGGCACTCATCAAATATTATAGGCTTACTTACATATAGCAATTTTGATATTTTATCAACAATGCAATCCTTTCCACATAGAAAGTATCATAAATCAATATTTTTTCATCATCATCATCATTTCAGCCGAAAGAACTTTACTGCTGTATAGGCTTCGCCACCCTTTATCTACTTCTTACAATTTACGAGATTTCGTGAGATATTATTGTGCATTTTTCACGTTACTTTGTTTTCCTAACCAAACATTACTTATCTATTTGCATTTATATCGCTGGTCTGGTATTTCTTTTCCCTCAAGACGATTCATAAAAAGCCAGGATTCTGAATATTTAATTCTATTAATAAAAACTAAACTCCTTTTTGTGCCTCTGTACATTGTGGTTTTAAACCGGATCATTTAACCAGTTTTAATTTTTAAATATTGAGCAACAACTTTTGTTTAGTTTCTTTACAAGTGGCCGCTCATTCACATACACTCAAGTGTAAACAGCACTATACAGAAGAAGGAATTTGAGAACGTGACTGTACATACCAACCGAAAGATGCCGAATTCGTCGCCGTAGTAACCTCGACACAAGGCTGAACTCTTCAGCCTTCTTAAGGTTATGCGAAATTGTTATCAGAGAAACTTTCCACATGGTTATTAGATAAGGGATTTATGTCGGAGGTAGAGACTTCCTCAATAAAATTAATCTGATCATCTAGTTTACCGCTAGTGTGTTCTCTTGCAGTGGTGGCCCAGTGGAGCAGTGGTGGCCCAGTGGTTACGGTCCCGACTTACGAGTTGTAGGTCGTGGGTTCGAACCCGAGCAGGCGCTTTACTTTGTGTAATTTATTTCATCACCACTGCTCTCAAAACGGTGAAGGAAAACATAGTGAGGAAACCGGCATGTCCTAGAACCAAAAATTCAAAGACATGTGACATCTACCAATCCGCACTGGGCCCGCGTGGTGGATTATAGCCCACTCCCTCTATGAGAGGAGGCCTGTGTCCCAGCAGTGGGAATTTTAAAAGGCTGATGATGTGATGTGATGATGTATTCTCTTCAAAGCCATAATGTAATGTGTTATGTTATGGGCGGGGTAAATAACTTTTTGAACTATATATTTAACTACAGTTAAAGATATAGTGCAAAAAGTTGTTAACCCCGCCCAACCAATCTGAAATCGCCGAAAATATCGGTAAATATATAAAATATCCGGCAAAAGCAACCAAAAAATAAATCTATTTGACTCCAATTAACAGTGTTATTACCAAACCGGAAAATCTAACGCAAAAACCGAACACAAAAATTTTTTCACGCTCATACAACATTTTCCCGTTTATATGCGGACGATAAAAAAATACACCTTCGGGACATGTTCGTTAATCCTCGGAATATGCCGTCGAATTTAATCTCAGTGATTATATGAATATACGCCATCCCTTAACTGAAAGGTCGACGTTAAGGCCTCTTATCCTAATTTATTCTGGATACCTATTTCGGTACGGTATTAACCATTTTTTCATTGTGAAAGGAAATTTTAGCTTAGATAATAACTTATGTAGCTACTGTGGTTACAAATAATAGATGTTGATATATTTCAGTAGTTTCACCAAAATGTTTCGTTTATAAGATAACCATCTTGATATAGCATGGCTCAAAATGGACTGTCTGTAGATGTATTCAAAGGTCTCTAAATTTTAAAGTTTAAAGGAAGTTATTTGCAGCCCCAAGTGAATTTTTCCCATAAACATAACGATTTAAAGAAATTAAAAATATCTTCAGTTTATACCCAAAGGTCTCCTCTCTGATTGTGATGCAATAAAACATAATCATAGAATTAATGGGATTTCAAGATTACCATAGAGCCTTGACAAGTGACATTCTATGAATAAAAGCGTGGCGAAAGCGAATGGAAAACAAAAATAAAATATTCTTTTTTTTTTTTGATTAAGCTTTTTTCGTATTCTTCTCAGCAAAACCTTTAATTTGATGAATTTGTTATATTTTTTTTTTCATTTATCATGGCAGTTCACAAAAAATAACTAGTCCGCCATCTTGGGCCGTGTGCCATGTCGAATTAGAATGACGTCACTTAGCTAACAATAGATTTTCATCCAAACTAAACGTGTATACAAAATTTCATCTTAAATAGTGGAGGATAACTGCTTTAAAATTCTGTTGAAAGATTTGACCCGAACACACTTAC
The DNA here is from genome assembly GCA_964057195.1 of Orthosia cruda. Taxonomy (NCBI): domain Eukaryota; kingdom Metazoa; phylum Arthropoda; class Insecta; order Lepidoptera; family Noctuidae; genus Orthosia; species Orthosia cruda. Next base: position 12,542,010 of record OZ059826.1, on the reverse strand, counting down.
AGACATACATACATTGCATGTTAAATAAAAGCTTTTAATATTTATTCATTAAAAAAAAAAAACATTTTTTTCTTCGTATTGTTCTCAGCAAACCCTTTAATTTGATATCCATATCATGGCAGTGCACAAAAAATAACTATCCCGCCATCTTAGGTCGTCCACCATATTGCATTTAGAATGAACTTACTTAGCTAACCATGCATTGTCTGTTGCTGTCACTGTTGCAAGATTTGACCCGAATACACTTGCATACATAAATTGCAAGTTAAATAAAAGCTTGTAAAAAAATAATAACGGGCATGTCAAACGCAATTGAAATGTCACGCGATGAATCCCTTGTATTTTAGCATTTCAACCATCTCAATCGTGTCCATCGAATGACACTTCTCTAGAGCCTCACGTAACTTAATAACTACTGCATTTCGGATTAAAATGGACTGTAAAATAAAGGATTAGAGAACTTGTGGCTAAATAATAACAGTCGCACGGGTCAAACTTCAAGGTTAAGCAACGCTTGCCGAGGTCGGCCCGAGGATGGGTGACCATCTTTACATAGCGAATTTCTTCCGTGCCTCGGTAACCACCTTCAGCAGTTGGTCCCGGCTGTCATTTGAAGATCTTTGACAGTCGTCACGCCTAGTGGTGTCGTGTTACCCTGTTACTGGGTTGTGGAGGTCAGATAGGCAGTCGCTCCATGTAAAATACTGGTACTCGGCTTAATCTGGTTATACTGGCAGCAGACCCCAACATATTTGGGAAAAGGTTAGCCAGATTGTTGAAAGAAAAGATTAGCAATCCTTTCTTCGAGATTTCGTATTTAGCATTTGCTTAGCAACGAATAAACAATATTAAGATATAATACAGCAGAGAGTTGTTTAATTAATGTTTTTCATCATAACGCTACGGAAAAAATATATGAAAGAATTTTTATAACTAAAATAATGGACAAGACAAGAAGCATATACACCCTAAAACTTTAAACTGACCACAATTCAAGCACATCCATAAATCTTTAACAATCCGTAACAAAACCCAGTTAATCCATCAAACGATGGCAATTAATCCATAACCGAAGCGACGACTAATGACAACACATATCGCAAATAAGCCAACACACTATATAAACACTATCAGAGATAATTACCTAAAATCAATCCTGACGATTGACAATCTCGGGGCACTAAACATTTGGGCGGAAACACAATATCTTTGCAGGGGTAATAAACTATGGGTGAGGCTGTATTAATCATCTTGAGGTTACGCACCACTGATGCCTTTATGAAGATATGAAGGAATAAATAATTTCTCGATGTATTTTATGAAAGGGTTCGGTCAAAGGTAGCGATGAATAACTGGGAGGTAAGTAGGCAACGATTTGTATTGATTGTGGATTTGGATAAACTTGATGATTTTTGTTTTTTTTTATAAATACTTTGCAAATTGGTTCTGGAGTACATAGAGTGCATGCATTTTTGTCTATCAATAGTTTCTAGAACATAAATCCTCACAAATGTAATGTTCATTCTGCCAAGCCTTTTGTCAACTTAATTAGGGCAGCTTGTAGTCTAACCGGATTCAGTTGGATACCAGTATTAGCATGGAGCGACTGCCTGTCTGACCTCTGCAACCCATTAACTGGTTTCACAACATAATACCCCTTGGCACGTCTGCTGTGAGATTTCAGGCTTCTGACTACCCATTACGACTTTCAGGGATCTACAAAACTCTCAAAATTATTTTCAGACGCACAAAAGCTGCTGTCATTGGTTGAATGAATAGGGTAGTTTATTAAAAATTTGTTTTTTGTTTGTCAGGTAGATTAATAAAAAAATATTGGACACGTATTTTTCTTTTGAGACGGATACATAAAGTAACGACGATATAATGCGTTGAAATATCGTGTGACGTCACGCTGCTAGTACACTTTATACTGCCTTAGTGAGGTCACCAGACCTAACTCCTGAACTTTGATGCGCTTAACTTTGTAATTTTTTATTGATTTGGTAAAGCAAAAAATACTTGTCCAATATTATTTGATAATCTCACTGACGGAGAATTATTATTTGTCTACCGAGGAAACATCCCTATTATCAACACTCGTTTCATTTATGACGAGTAAATAATTATTTTGTGTGTTTCAGGGATTCAAATGAAATGGAATGGCATGCGGAGATTTCAAAGCCTTTGCTTAGGACTAACAAGGGATAATACATTGGAGTGTTGTTTAATTGATATTCTGATAATTAATCCATGGCAACGCTCTTGAAACTTGTACTACTCTGAGTATATACATTACGAAACAGGAGGCAATGTACTAACACAAGGCCAAGGTACGGCATATTCGTAGTACACAATAAACACTATTCTCTAATTTAGCCAAAAAGGTACCTAGCTGACCACAAATATAATATTAAATATAACCAAAACCAATTTAGGTGCTAGAACTCTAACATATCAAAAATTTCGGGTATGCAAACATGAAAATTAATATCCAAACTAATTTAAAATTAATTTCGCTTGTTTGTAAACATTGATCAGTTTTAAAACATATTTGATCCAAGGATTAGACTGAAAAAACATTACACAGGGATAGTAATAATTTGTTACGAAGTGATCTTCTCGTATAGCGGTTCATGATTACAAAACTATTTAACTTACACACACACTTTGATTTATTTTTGTTTTTACAAATAAACCATTTATTTCCTATTCAAATGGATGGTACCGCGTGTGCTGGATTACTCAGGCTACTTCAAAATTATTGATTTTCCAGGAAACTGTGGTTTTGTGGACAAATCGCAGCCGTGAAGGGACCTTCAGCATAACCCTTTAATTTGATGTTCAAAATCGATAAGGCGGGTGCTGATGTGAACAATGAATTATGATGAACAATATATCATGTTTACTGCGCGATCAATTTTAACTTAATGGAGGCGCGTAACACTCTGCAAGTCGCTACGCGTGAGTGGTGGAGTGCTGCATCATCATCATCATCATTTCAGCCGAAAGACGTCCATTGCTTGACATAGGCCTCCCCCAGGCGTCGCCACATTGACCGATCCCGTGCGTCTCGCATCCAGCGCCTTCCCGCAACCTTAACCAGGTCATCAGACTACCCAGTGGGAGGCCTTCCAACGTATCGTCTTCCGGTTCGCGGTCGACATTCCAGAACTTTTCGGCCCCATCGGCCATCCGTTCTGCGAGCAATGTGCCCTGCCCACTGTCACTTAAGTTTGGCAATTCGTAGGGCTATGTCGGTAACATTGGTTCACCTGCGGATATCATCATTTCTGACGTGATCACGCAAGAAAATTCCGAGCATAGCCCTCTCCATTGCCCTTTGGGTGACTTTGAGCTTTCTGATAAGGCCCATTGTGAGCGACCACGTCTCGGTCCCATAGGTGATCACTGGCAACACACACTGGTCATAGACTTTTGACTTGAGACACTGCGGTAAATTGGATGAGAAGATACCACGCAACTTTCCGAACGCCGCCGGGCCGAGTCGGATTCGACGGTTGACCTCTTTCACGAAATTGGACCTACCCAACTGGACCGTTTGTCCCAGGTAGACATAATCGTCTACAACTTTTAGTGTAGAGTCTTTGACCTTGATAGGAGTGGTTGTTACATGGGCATTCACCATGACCTTGGTTTTGTCCATGTTCATTTTAAGACCCACTCTTTCGGAAGCTCTACTCAGGTCATCGAGCATTTTACTGAGGCTCTCCATGATCTCAGCCATGACCATTATGTCGTCGGCAAACCGAAGGTGAGTGATGTACTCGCCATTAACTTTGATGCTCAGCCCCCTCCAGTCCAGAACCTTGAAAACATCCTCCAGCGCAGCAGTGATTAGTTTCGGAGAAATTACGTCTCCCTGTCTCATGCCACGCTGGAGAAGGATTAGTTTCGAGGTCTGATCCTGAAGACGAACTGGCATGGTGTCGTTTTTGTACAAACACTTCAACATCTCAATGTACCGGTAGTCGATCTGGCACCGTTGGAGAGACTGCAGTACAGCCCAAGTCTCGATCGAATCGAAGGCTTTCTCGTAGTCCACAAACGATAAACAGAGAAGCAGGTTATACTCTTCGGTCTTCTGTATAACCTGCCGCAGCGTATGTATGTGGTCTACGGTGCTAAAATCTTTTCGGAATCTGGCTTGTTCGTGGGGCTGGAAATCGTCAAACATGCGCGCGAGACGATTCGTGATGACTCTTGAAAACAACTTGTAGACATGGCTATGAAGTGAGATGGGCCTATAGTTCATCAGCCGGGCATTGTCGCCCTTCTTGAAGAAGAGTACCACCATACCCCTGCACCATGCCTGTGACGTTTTGCCCTCGAGTATGACGGAATCAAACAGCTTCTGAAGGGCCCCAAGGACCGGTTTTCCACCCGCCTTCAGAAGTTTGGCCGTAATTCCGTCATCACCCGGCGCCTTGTGTTCTTGAGCTGTTTCAGAGCCATCCTAATCTTATACAGGCTGACGTCTAGGATATCTTCGGCGTGCTGCACAGCGAATTAAACAGCGAGTTACACAGCGATCTTCACAGCCGCCTTTAAGTTTGACACGAGCTTCAATTAAAGTGCCTTAAAGATAAAATGAGAACCTAGCCTATTATGCTACTGACAAGAATTTTAAATGACTTTTGCTAATAATAAAATGTTAACTTATGATCCAAAGACTGGCCCACATTAAAGCTGGTAATTAACGTAGCATGCCTATTAAATATAATTCGATTTAAGTGGTTAAACAGTGTAGTTTACCGTTTTACAGCTTAGTACTGTTTTTGCTAAGTGACTAGGTAGGCACCCAGTAATATATTTATATCTTAAGTTGCAGTTGGCAGGGCACATTGCTCACAGAACGAATGGCCGACAGGGCCGAAAAGTTCTGGAATGGCGATTACGAACCAGTTGACGATGCATTGGAAGGCCTCCCACTAGGTTGACTGATAACCTGGTTAAGGTTGCGGGAATGTGCTGGATGCGAGACGCACGGGATCAATTAATCTGGCGACGCCTGGGAAGGCATATGTCCAGCAGTGGACATTTTTCGACTGAAATGATGATCATGCTGATGATGAATATATATCTAGACAATAATAACCAAACCGGCACAGTATCGATCGATGTGACGTCGGTTGGAGTATGCCTAAGTCCAGCATTGGACGTCTTTTGGCTGAAATTAAGACGATGTTGAAGAAAATAAAATATCTCACAAAAGTTGCATACAAACACAAAGACAACAACAGCTAACTCCTCACTTAATAAACTCAGAGGAACAAACGAAACAAAAATACACCATATTATTGTCACAGATCTTTTTAGTATTCAGTACCGCTTCCCAGGTGTCGGCACCATTTTGAAAATGCCAACTTGTTACAAATTAGTGCTCCTTTCCTTTCAGGGTACGTGTCTGTTGCAGCGGGGCGCATTAGGCCACAGACTCTAAAAAAAATATATTTAAAATAAATGATAATTATGAGTGTCAAGAAATCAAAATGTAAGGGATTATCCAGGTGATATTTATGTAACATGCGTTAATCCCTAACAATTGGGACTTGATACTCGCTATCGCTAAAAGAATGTAACTTTCTTGAAAGAGTGGCACTATAGGTAGAAGCGTAGGTGAACGGACCCTAACATTTTGTGAAAATAGGTTATTACGAGCTGTACATCGCTCCGCTTCTTTAAATTGTCCCATCCTAACAACGAAAGCAGTGAAGCGTGGCTTCTTATAGCTTTGTGGAGGCAAATGTGATCGTTTACCGTACGAGGTGAGTTCTAAAGAGATAGCAGCTCATTAGTGGAAAGTAAGTATGGCTGTACTGTTACCGCTACCTAAGTGGTTGTGAAGGTTGGGTAGAGTTGAAGTGGGGTTTTGTGCTGGGTTATTATCGGAAGTCTATGATGTAGAGAGGTACTGATTTTTAGACTCGGGGATTATTCGATTACTCGCTAGGAGTAAGCCTATTTGCCCAAAAGCTACTGGTATCAAGCTGAATCCAGTTAGACTGGAAGCCAGCTGCAATATAGCTGGACAAAAGGCTAAGCAGATTGATTTATCGTTGACGTATTTAGCTGAAATTAAAATGATGAAACGAGAAAAGAAAAGAATTAGCAAAGAGAGATAGAAAAGTTACGGATAACAAGAACCAGCGGTAAATGTTTGGAAATTTGTATGTCGATGGACCATTGAAGAAAGTTTGTAAAGTTTGCAAAGTTAATATACTTAGTGTTTACATTTCTAAGAGTAGATACATTGTACCTTTAGTTTACTGCATGATGAAAGCAATGTACCTAAGCTGTGACCAGAATTCAACATCTACGACCTTAAAGTAGTTTATTTGTACAGTTATCTGACTACTTACAACGCGGTCCACATTTTTTTTACCTTATCCGGCGCGATTGAGGTCTGACTTATCTTGAGAAAATAAATTAGAAAAGTTCCTCACGCATTTTTCTCATAGGTACATTGAGATAAAGAGAAAGTTTTGCTTTCTCTTTCTCAGTCTTACGTGACGATACATTGTCTCTCTCCGATACACCTACCGCAAGCTGCGTTAACGAATTTCGTTCCAAAAGATACCTTTTTTTTTGCCTGGAGAATTCTCATGCTTACTGCACTACCAGGGGAAGATAGTGCAGTTATGTAGGACTCCAACCCACTAAACTCCACGGTGTCCTCCTGTACTGCTTATGGGGGGAACACAGGCATGCGTTAGTACTCACTGCGAACCTGCCGCGGCTGTCCGTCACCGGACCCTCCTCGATGGAGTACCCTCCATCACCGGCGCACCAGAACACACAGTACGCCGTGATCACCCCATTATTACAAGTTTGTTAGGAAGGTAACATCCTCAAAGAGCTTTGTCTGGTTTTTAAGAAATACTCCCTCTCTCCCTATTCAACAAGACCTCAACTCGCTAATAAAATCTGTAGACTACAGTTCAACTCTGGTAGTAAAGTATAAGTCGCATCCTGACCATGGCAGTACCAAACTCATAGTAATCCACCCGTGCGCAATAAATAGTTCATATCTATCTGAGAGATGAGCGCCATTTAAATAAATTCTAACAGTCAGAATTAAAAGGAATGCAGACATGCTGTATTTGCAGTCATAAATAGTCAGCGGATGACTTCACTTCCACTCTAATTGAAAATGTAGGTATTGGTCCTGGCAACCAAAACGCCCGCCGCTGCTGGCCGTGCTGGTTGCCAGGACCAATACCTTCTCGCCAAAACACCATTGACCCGCGCAATTCGGGTTTTTAACGATCTTTACATCAAGATCGATGTATTTACCGCCATTTGAGTGAATTCGCAAAAATACTGTTGTTTAAATATTGTGTTTTTATATTTAGGAAACTTTGTTTGTAAATTGCTTTTATTAGATATTATTATAAGGGTAGTCCTTAAACTAGATTTTTACGTTTTCATAGTTTTATATTGTATATAAGTTAATTTTAGGACCGCGCTATCGCATTAGGTATACCTACCTGTAATGACAGTTGTAAGGGAGATTTCAATAATAAATAAATATATTCATAATTCTAGTATTGTTTTATTTATTATTTATTTTTTCTTCTCATTTTGTTTAAGAAATTTACTCGCAGACTGTTGCATTGTTGGTGAATTAGGTAATTTATCTATTTTTGCAATATTTGTAAGTATGTGAAAACCATGTTCCTATTTATCAAATGAATGCACTTACCTGTTAGTGTTTGTGATACTTTGTATCTATACATAGTATAGTAGTGTTAGTCTGGGTGCATCGTCCTCACGTATATGAATTAATGTATGTAGATAAATATTGTAAAACACTTTTTTTAAAAGAGTTAGTGTAGAGTTTCTTGCCCGTTCTTCTCCATAATAAGCTATTTTTTCGAATGGATGGTAGGATCAATTATTATTACTTATAAATTTAAATGATTGACACTCAAAATGAGTGGCCCAATTAAAATAAAGAAACTTGTCTTTGACTTGACTTGACTCTAAATCTGTGTGTGGTACAAATAAATGGTGTATAAAATAAAAAACAAATTTTCAAATGCCACTTCACGTCTCTGAGCCGTATCATATACTTATTACTGCCGGGTTTATTGCCTGTGTAAACTTGAATTGGTATAAAACACGATTGTCACTCGTTATTCAAGCACTCTTCATCAATTTTGACTAAAGAATGGAGTGGTTAGTGTTTATAAATTAAATTATTTAGCCGTTTCTACTGTAAAAAAATAATAATCAACTAACATAATTATACTTTATTGTCATGATGTGTTATCCCTATGTGTTATACTGCGTCCACATAAATTATGAAGAAAAAATATGATGGGATTGAAATATAGCTATTTTCTTAAAAAAAAAATTTTACAAATGTTTCTTTTGATTCTTTGCAAGCCATAGTGCCATTTCGTGTAAAATAAGTGAAATAATAATTTCAATTTTAACCTTTTCTAGTTACAACGCATCATGTCTCACTCCAACGACGGGAACAGCTTCTCAAACCTTTGCAGCAGCCCTACAGCTCTTTGCAGCAGCACAATGTGCGATTTCAGAAGGATTGATACCAGATGCTAATGTTACTAGTGAGTATACTTCAAGTATACTATTCTCCTATCATGCACCACATACTTACTTCATATACCACTGTTTTTTTCTTGAGCTATAGATTTAACTACAACAATCCTTGAATTTTCCACATGACAATTTGATAATAAAACCGGCCAAGTGCAAGCCGGACTCGCGCACGGAGGGTTCCGTACCATTATCGCAAAAAACGGCAAACAAAACACGTTTCTTGTATGGGAGCCCTACTTAAATATTTATTTTATTCTATTTTTAGTATTTGTTGTTATAGTGGCACCAGAAATACATCATCTGTGAAAATTTAAATTTTCTAGCTATCACGGTTCATGAGGTACAGCCTGGTGACAGACAGACAGACTCAAGTCACTCTTAGTAATATGGTCCCGTTTTTAACCTTTGGGTACGGAACCCTAATTAAGCCTCTTATTATACAGGTTACTCGAGAGTCGCCCATTAAGTTTTTTATTTCACTCTCCAGAAACACAACGAGTTTAGTAAAATTTGTAGATGATTTTCTTCAGCATTACCTAATTTAACATCCACAATGTATTCATTTCAAATTGTTTAGTGTTTTGTTAACTAATTGCAGATTTTGAGACGTTTGACTTCATTATAGTCGGAGCAGGAACAGCTGGTTGCGTTCAGGCAAACCGACTGAGTGCAGTGTCAAAATGGAAAATATTACTCATTGAAGCAGGTGATAATGCACCAAGAGAAGCCGATGTAAGTTTAAATATTGTTGAAAATGTTTATATAGCTCACTAGCTTTTTTCATGGCCTACAAAGAAGCCATGTTTTTTGGCTATAAAATCACTCAGCAATAATGTATACTCCATTTGAGATAACATAAAACATTTAAATAAGTTCATTTTACAGTCCATTTTACAGCCGGTTAAACCGGTTTTGACTTCTATTGCGTTGATGATACGACAGCTGTAGTAAACAGTTGGTTTGGGTAACAGGTTTTGCTTTTTATGTCATTCTTGCGTTTACGGGATAGAACTCAAAAGCATTTGAACATACTGTAACAAGAATTGTAAAAATGTCTAATGTTATTTCAAATGAAATATAGTTTCCTATCAGTCTGAATAGTTTGGTGTATTGGATCAGAACTTTTAATTCTTTAACTTACCAGCAACAAATAGATAACAATTTTAACTAATTTATAAGTATAGTCATAAAAAATGACCTCTTGATAATATTAGTTTAGATAAAGTTGTTGAATTCTGTCGAGCTAACGAAATATTTTAGGTTCCAGGTATGGACAAGGGAATGTGGAATACTAGCTATGATTGGGGCTATATGACAAATAATAATGGTGTTTCTAATGGAGGCAATACAAATGGGTCTATTAATTGGCCACGAGGCAAAATGATGGGCGGAAGTAGTAACCTGAATGCCATGATTCAAGGAAATGATCATCATTTTCAAACATGGGTCGATCTTGGTAATCCTGAATGGGCTGTAGAAGAAGTAAGGCGATGCTACAAGAAGGCAGAAAGTTATCCAGATATGGATTTGATGAAAATTGCAGAAATCAGAAATCACTACGGCCATGATTGACCTTTAACTTTAAACACTTTTAATAGCACTTACAGACCTATAACCAATAGGCTTCTTGCTGCTTGGCATAAGGTCGGTTTTAAGAATGTTCCAGATTTAAATTTAGCAAACAGTTTAGGTTCAGGCATTGTAACAGCCAAAGGTGCAAGCGGAGAAAGGCAAAGCCATAACAAAGCGTATTTGAATCCCATACTGCACCGATCAAACTTGAATATTATTAAGAATAGTTGAGTGACAAAAAATTTAATTAAACCTTTATCTAAAAAAGCTTATGGGTTAGAAGTAGAACGTGACTCCAAGAAATTTACGTTTAGGGCGAAAAACGAAGTCATAATAAGCGCAGGTGCAGTAAACTCTCCACAGCTCTTAATGATTTCTGGAATCGGCCCCAAAAAACATCTTTGTTGTATGAATATTTCAGTAATAGTTGATTTGCCTATGGTAGGACAAAAATTACAAGATCATTGTACTATTCCCGTTACAATTTACGGTAATGAACCTGGTGAGCAGAACCAAGCTGATCAACAGTTTAGTATCTTGCAGTATTTATACGACCGTACTGGTGTATTAGCACAAAATAGTATCGCAGATGTAGTTGCATTTTTTTCCGATAAACCAAATGCTACTTACCCTGAGTTCCAAACGCATCTTTCACTGTCATATAAAAACAGTTTCAAAATAAAACAGGCCCTGACACAACGGTTCAGATATAAAGATCAAATAGCTAATGATTACATAACAAAATGAATAAAAAATATGCAATTTATATGCTTTTATTCAATCTTTTACACCCACATTCTACCGGAAGAATTTGTTTAAATTCTAATAACCCAAAAATATACATGAATTATTTCGAAGATCCCAGAGATTTAGAATTAGCAGCCACAGGTCTTAAAATGCTTACCAAAGTAGTAAACACTACGGCCTTCAGAGAAATCAAAGCATTTTTAGGAAGAATGGATTGGCCACCTTGTTATGTTTATGAGTTAGATAGCAGAGATTACTGGAAATGTGTTTGCGTAGAGATGACACTAACGGTTTATCATCCTGTAGGAACTTGTAAGATGGGGCCAGACACAAAAACCTCAGTTGTGAGTTCTAGGTTGAAAGTCCACGGAGTTGACAATCTCCGTGTGGTAGACGCTAGTATAATGCCCAAACTTACAAGTGGCAACACTAACGCACCAACTGGGATGATTGGTGAAAGATCAGCAGAATTGATACTACAGGATTACGGCTTACCCTTATAAAGATGTGAGAACAAGCATTGTCAGTTTTAGCTGCTGATCTAGACTGTTTCTGCGTTGTATATTCTTTAAATTCTTATTCGTTGTATTCTTCTTCATTGTTAACTTACACTTTGTGTATAAATTTTAAAACTGGAAAAACTTATTTTTATAATTGAATATACTTTATTGTATTGTACCTCGTTGTTTTTGTAATTTTAAATGTATGTGTGTCAATGCCTGAGGATAAACATTTTTTAGAGATGAGATTTATTTTATTATACACCAAAATAGTGACACAATTATTTTACAAAAATATTAATTCTATGGGTACGATGGTGGTCTTATCCTTGACCACAATATCTACCAGACAACCTTTGGATGGTTAATTTTTTGTAGCAATAATAAATTTAAATAAAAGATACATATTTCAATATTTGTATATGAATTCAATAGTTTTTGTGTGTTTACCCGTCCTCTCTTTGGCAAAATAAAATTGATTTGACCTTTTATAACTACTGAGTTTGTTTTGTGAGAGAAATTGAAGAGATCGCTTAAGTTCTAGAGAGATGGACTGCATATAAACTGCACGAAAGCTGTAAAGTTGCAGTGTGAACTCAGTTTTCGAAAGTTTGGATGGTTGTATGTTTGTTACTTAATCACTCCAGAATGCCTAAACTGATCTGGATGAAATTTGGCTCAGCGATAAAGGACCCAATTGTGCCAACATGTTATAACCCACAAATTCGTTAGTATCAAATTATCTGTACCGACTGTTAAATACAGGTCTGCGGATCCCAAGCCAGGAGGAAGCGCTGGGGCCCATTAGCAACGAAGCGACTCCTGGAACCTATCAGACCGGTACCCACGAAACTGCGATTCGCAGCAGTGGAAAGTCAGGGGTCTGTTCCTTATTGGAAGATATACTGGGTCCTGTCTGACAGGCACAATTTGTTCACTCTTACCTTAGATTCCCGTGGTGATCTTCTGTTCCTCGTTCAATCCCGTGCCGTGCGTTGTAAAAAAAAAAAGAAAAAAAAGCATATATATAATAACCAAGGACAAAGCTTGGATGAGGATTTGAAAGGAACACAAACGCGTTTTGAGCCGTGGTCTAGCCAGCCCGCGTTCCCGGGAAAAGCACTTCGCTGTGCGCGAAATATACACAAAAACCACCGCACGGTCGATTTCCCGTATCACTAGCGGATCGCGGACGTAAATTCAAACAGCGTTTGGGTGGATTTATTCCAATTTCAACAAGACCCATTCAATCACGTTTTTACGTTCGGCACGCCCAAACACAATTTTTCTAGTCGACTCTTGTCAAGTGTCAGCTGTCAATCAAAGCTCTCAAAATCGATGACAGCTAACTGACATGGTATTGCAACAAAGTATCAAATAGTAGAGGACCGTTACGGGACGAAACACCGACAAACCTAAAATGAGCATTATTTTCATTTAGCAAAGACTCATTTTGGTATCTGTTCCATAGGAAAAGATATACCTAATTTATACCAACTCACATCTATGGGACTTTTGGAAAATAAAGCGAAGAAAGGGTTCATTCATGCCATTTAGAACAAAATGTTTGTGGCAAATAAATACCAAATGGTTTGCCAGTTCAGTTTTGCTTGAATCATTGTTACTAATTAGAAATGGAAAACAAATGAGATTCAATACCCAATGAAACGGACTTTTCTAAAATTGAAACGACTAAAAGGCCTACAAAGGCTTTTCACCGTAGAAGAGCACATGGACGTCATGAAGCGTTGTAAAAAAAATCGAGAATGAAGTCAGTTTTTTTAAGCTGCAATGATATTTAGAAGTTTATAGTAAACATAAATATGTCATGTACGTTAGTAAAACTAAAGTTAAATGGCTGGCGACGAAATCAATTCTTTTGGAAAAGGACCACCACTTTTTTATGAAAAGCGGTTTTGTTGAAGAGTTCGAAGAGCTTGACATTAAGGAAAAAACAGGAAAAGGAGTAAATGCACTGACCTCTCATATACAAGTACACATACTTGTTTATTAGAGGTCAGTCAGTAAATGTTATACGCTTTTCATAAAAAAGGGTACACAGTAACTCATTAGTAAAAACCGATCAAACTGTTAATGAAAGTTGATTGGATCATAATAGCAAAAAAAATTGACATAGACTCATACAAAATCGTTTTTTGCAGAAATGATCCAGACGACCTGGTGAAGGTTGCGGGGATCCGCTGGTTGCGTTGCGAGTCGCACGGGTCCGCTCAATGTGGCGACGGTTGGGGAAGGACTCTGTCCAGCAGTGGACGTTTTTTGGCTGATATGGTGATGATGACATTATGATCCAGACGATATTTTTCATCAATATCTGAAAAACTAGCAGCAGCTGGAAAATGTAAAGCATATTATTAGAAACTTTTTTCCATATTCCAAATATTGATACCTTCATGTGTTACGAAAACAGAATGTCTTTATGGGTAATTTACGTTTAAATGTTTAAACTAACTCAAAATATGTTCACTGTGGGTTGGAAAAAATTTACACAAATGGGTTCGATTATAGTCTGGCATAGCACATAGGCTACTTTTTATCCCGAAAAAAAAATAACGGGTCCTGCGGGGTGGGCCACGGGAGCGAAGCGGGAAAAAGGTTGTTTTCAATATATTGCAATTGATTATGAAAATATTGTTTCTGTAACCAATTAAAATGCATCATGTCTGCCTTTTTAAAAATGGGAACAGCTCTTTAAATCCCTCCCTCCCAGCCCTTCAGTTTTTTGCAGCAGCACAGTGATTGATTACGGAAGGCTTGATACCAGATGCCACAGTTCACTGTAAGCCATTCTAATAATTTTAATGTCTCTTTTGCAAGTTTTAATAAAATATAAGTAAGCTTTACTATGCAAAAGATCAAAATTGCCAGGTTTGACCTATACCCCGTAACACAGAACACCACTAAAAGACTACTTCTTATCATCACTTTCATTAGGTCTCAACTGATTTGTTTGTATGTGTTCTTGTAGGAATATCTATATATATGAAAGAGAAAGTATGTATGTATGTATGTTCCTTATTATAGACGCCGAAACGGCTGGACCTATTTTATTAAAATTACAGACAATATTTAGATTGACGGCGGATAATCCTGCAAAGTTTGGTGGCGATCGGAGCATTATTTTAGCTAGTTTTCTATAAAATTTTGATGAACTGATTTTGAAGTGATCTGTCACTGGTGCTAGGGATTCACAACACACTGTCAGCTCAATTCACCTACGTTTTCAAAGTAAGGTTTATACAGCGCACGTTGGCTGCATTTGAAGAAGAATCAAAGTAACTGACTTATTGTTTGGTACCTAACTGGCAGTGGGCAGGGTAAAATGCTCGCAAAATGTCGTGCTCACGGCCGTCAACCGAGCAGAACGTCGTTAAACCGAAGTCGTTTCCGCGTAGGTATCTGAAGAAGTAACATTGGAAGGCCTCTCACAAGGATAACCGATGACCAGTTTAAGTCCGCAAGATTCCGTTGGATAGGGGAGGCCTAATGACGTAATGGTAGTCACAAGACATACAATCGGACACCCGTCTTGCCAAAGAGTATCGTATTACCCAGTTACCGGGTTGGGGAGTACTGATAAGCAGTCGCTCTATGAAAAATTCCAATACTCCGCTGTTTTCGTTTGTATTGGAAGCTGATCCCAACTTCAAAAGGCTAGGTGATCTACCTAGCCTTTTGAAGTTGGTTTATTGGTGAATTTCCTAGTATATTATATTTAGAATTATATTGTAGGTTTCTGTTTAAAGAAGAACACTTGGATGGCAATGGAGAGGGCTATGCTCAGAGTTTCGTTGCGTGATCGCATCAGAAATGAGGATAACTGCATGAGAACCAAAATTACCGACATAACCTTAGGGTTAATTCTTAGGAATTGCGAAACTTAAGTGGCAATGGACAGAACACATTGCTCTCAGAACGGATGGCCGATGGGGCCGAAAATGTCTGGCATGGCAACCGCTAACCGGAAGACGATGAGTTGGAAGGCCTCCCACTAGGTTGGACCGATGACCTGGTTTAGTTTGCCGGAATCCGCTGGATGCGAGACGCACGGGATCGGTAAATGTGGCGACGACTGGGGGAAGACTATGTCCAGCAGTGTACGTTTATCGGCAGAAATGGTGATGATGATGATACTTAATAAATATCAGTTCAATAACCATTTAATTCATAAATCCCATTGCTTATTCCAAAAGAGATCCTCAGCTTTTGTGTTAACCACGAAAATGAATAGAAACACCTCACAAAAGGTGTTTCTACTCACCTGCATCGATTCTTTCACTTGTTTGCGCCCCTTTAAATGAGTAGGAAGTGTACTACCAACCATCTATTGTTTTCAGCAGACAATGTCGTTTTCTGCCGAGCGCTAGAGAAAAGAACTCAATACGACGGGTTCTGACCTAGTCTCTAACGAAATTCAAATCAATCTGCAAGTACCCGTAAGTCCGACTCGCACTTGATAATTTTTGGGATAAATACTAAAATGGTAAAAAGGAACTCTTATGGTGTGACAAGTCTGTCCGTCTGTCACAGCTGAATATCTCAAGAACTACTAATGCTATCAACTTTAAATTTGTAACAGTTTTAGATGACGTTTGCCCAATAATTTTTAAACAAAAAGTATTTTTTAAAAGGTGTCCTACAAATTCGAATTGGGGCTACTAGGGCATGTGGGATATCATATGAAAGAGAGCTACTTGCACATTCTCAAACATTTTTCTTTGTTTTTGCCCGCATAGTTTTCGATTTTCCAAGAAAAATAAAAAATACTGTCCCCGCTCCTTCTCATCTCCGAAGTTTGCATAGAGAAAAATCTGAAACCACAACCCATACAACAAAAGTGTTTTTTTGCCATTTTTGGCGATAATGGTACGGAACCCTTGGTGCGCGAGTCCCACCAGCACTTGACTGGTTTTTAATTATTTTTGCTAAGCTTGGAGCTCGCGGCTAAGTTATAACATGACATACGGCCTTTAAGGTAAGTAAAGAAAAGATGGGTGACCATTCTCAATATACCGAGACTTCAATCCTCGGAAAGCAGGTTAAACCGTTAGTCCCATCATATCATTAAGGCCCTTACTCCGCTTTAGTGCCGTGAAATGGTTACTTTCTAAAGCACACTCCTACAAAACGACTTGGATGTTTAAAATATTTTTACACAGAAAAATTGATGGTTAGAATTTATTTTTAACCTACATAGGTTATGCAAATCAAAAAATATTTTGAAAACAAAACTGTCCAAAAGGAGGTTCAATATTACTATTCTGGCAATGAGCGGGCGCACGGCCAGTACCGTATTAACATTGGAGAATACATATATAAGAATTAATTGTAAATCTTTGACAGTCGTTACAGGTAGTCAGAGGGTCTGATGCTAGTCTTGCCAAGGGACTGGAAACCAACGCCAACGTATTTCTTATGTATATTTGCTACCCATACTAACACATTATGTTATTCCAAGTGTCTACCTATTATAATTTCTAAGATACAGCTCCGTCACAGACATACCGATAGACGGATGAACGGACACACTAGAGGCTTAGTAATGGTGTTCCGATTTCACCCTACTGGTGCGGAATCCTAAAAAGTGCACTTAACGTCCACGCAAGTACAAGGAGATTTAAATGCGTACACAGAAATTCACTCGGCGGGATTCTACTGTTTGTACTGTGTGTGAAAGTAACAAGTTATTGGTTTTAGTTTATTGTAATAAATTTCGGGAGTATTTGTGTGTTTTTCGTGAAAGGAGTCTATATTTTTTTGCTCGAATATTTTTTCCTCATGTGTACTTTATTCCCTTTGGTTTTCAGTTTAGCATTCATTGAATGCGTGTGGGAAATCTCAAAGGTATATTTGAGATACAACAGTGATTTTACTTATTATAGGTGGCCAAATAATTAGGGACAGTGCCCCAATTTATGTTATATTTAGTTTCTAAATATTTAAAAAAATCATTTATATAGCTAAGGGATTTTTTGTTGGATATTTCTGCTGATATCATTATAATTGATTTTAATAAGTCGCAATCACTGAATGCTCGCGCCATTTATGAAATATTAGCATCGCAATTACTGTTTCACTCTGGTCGGGGAACTCACCAGACATGAACCCTAAAGAGAACATGTGGGCGCTCATCAAACAAGTGGTTGCGATGCAAATCATCTTCACCAAGCGCCAGAATGGAATCGCTATACAAAAATTCAA
This sequence comes from Orthosia cruda, assembly GCA_964057195.1. Taxonomy (NCBI): domain Eukaryota; kingdom Metazoa; phylum Arthropoda; class Insecta; order Lepidoptera; family Noctuidae; genus Orthosia; species Orthosia cruda. Next base: position 12,524,380 of record OZ059826.1, on the reverse strand, counting down.
TCAGATATCAAAATCTGTGTAGAGAGTATGCCGTGACGGACAGTAGCAATTATTATAGAAATAGGTCCCTCATTGCTGCCATTGCATTCACTAAACGTTAAAACTAATTTGATTAGATTTAAGGCGCATATTAATTTACAAAAAAAAAAACTTAAATAACTTGTTGTTATTATGCTGTTAATATTATAAACGACGTCAACAGGGAAAAATACGTCTCAATAAGGAACCAATGCAGCAAGGTGTGTAGGAACGCACAACGCCAACATATCCATAATTCTGTTCAAGGCGGTGATCCAGCCAAAGTCTGGAAATTTCTCAAATCATTAGGTATCGGAAAAAAGACTCATGACACGGTTCCTAAAGACTTGGACTTCAACTTACTTAACAGTCATTTTTCTACTTCGCCCGTATTGGATAGGGCCACCAAAGCAACTATGCTTAGTTATCTTTCAAATCTTCCGATACCTGATTATTCTCCTTTTGTCTTTAGTCAATTCACTGCCTGTGATGTTAAAAAGAGTATTGTATCGATTACATCCAACGCTGTTGGTAGTGACTGTGTCAGCCGTAATATGATCATCCCCATCCTTGATAACATTACCCCTGTCTTCCTTTATATCCTCAATTACTCTATTTCCAGTGGTGTCTTCCCACAATCCTGGAAAGATGCCCAAATTATTCCTTTACCCAAAAAATCTCATCCTGAATCTTTTTCTGACTATCGTTCCATTTCTATTCTTCCTTTCCTATCCAAAGTCCTTGAAAAACTTGTCCACGATCAACTTAGCACGTTCCTTATCAAACAAAATCTGCTAAATCCTTTCCAGTCTGGTTTTCGACGCGGACACAGCACTACCTCAGCACTTGTACACATTACGGACGATATCAGGTCGGGCATGGAAGTGGGAAAGTTAACGGTACTTGCTCTGCTCGATTTTAGCAATGCCTTCAATACCGTTGACTTCGACATTTTGCTTGGCGTCTTAAGCTCTTTTAACATATCTCCTCCGGTAATTGACTGGTTTCGTAGTTACCTGTTTGGCCGCCGGCAGCGTATTTGCACTGACGAATATTTCTCTTCTTGGTGTCACACCTCTGCCGGTGTGCCGCAGGGTGGCGTTTTATCTCCTCTTCTTTTCGCACTCTTTATTAATGCTATCTCTCAACGACTTTCTTCTTTCTACCACCTATATGCTGGTGATCTCCAGATTTATACCCAAGCCCCTCTTGGAGAGTTAGGAGATGCCATTGAGACGATTAATATAGACCTGGCTCGAATAGGTGACTGGAGTGCTCAGTTTGGACTGAAGATTAATCCCGCGAAGACTCAGGTGACGGTTGTTGGTAGTTCCCGGACTGTTCCTAAAATTGATTGGTCGACGCTTCCCCAGGTTTCTTTCAACAACACCATTATTCTTATAGCTAACACTGTGAAGAACTTGGGGATTTATATCGACAGCATTCTTGCCTGGACCAAACAACTGCAGGAAGTTAGTCGTAAACTGTTTGCTTCTGCGGGCTCCCTGAGGCGTCTTCGTAATTTTCTTCCCATCATCACTAAAATTGCGATAGCACAATCTCTTCTTCTCCCTATCCTGGACTATGCTGATGCCAGCTATCTTGATCTCACTTAAGACCAATTGGATAAGCTTGAGCGACTTCAAAATCTCTGTATTAGGTTTATATTTGGCTTGCGCAAATATGATCACGTTTCTGAATTTCGTACTAAGCTCAAATGGCTTCCTATTCGCCTTCGCCGGAATGCACACATACTCTCTTTGCTTTATAATGTGCTTTTTAATCCTTTTACCCCTTTTTATCTTAAAGAACGTTTTCAGTTCCTCTGTGACACCCATTCTAAGTCCTTGAGATCATCGGAGAATTTAAAATTGAGTGTTCGTATGCATTCCACTTCCTTCTTCGACAAATCTTTTACGATTCAAGCAGTTCGGTTGTGGAATGTATTACCTATAGAAATAAGAAGTGTTCAAACACTGCCAACGTTTAAGAAAATGGTAAAGGAGCATAACCTTTTACTATAATTTTTAGTCTTTTCCTTTCTCTGTCATATATTCGATATTTATTAGTATATTAGATATTTTTTATATTGGGTATTTATGTATTTTATGTTATTATGTATAAGTAAGTAATATTATTTATGATCATTGTACACTGACAGCCCTAAATTCTTCTCCTATCGTTTTAGTCCATCCAAAGGTTGTCTGTAAGAGATTGCCTTGTGCGATAAGACCGCCCATTGTACACTTTGTTTTTAAAAATGATTGTTCTGTATGTTTGTATTTTTGTGGTGTACAATAAAGTATATAATAATAATAATAATTACACTCGTATAAATAAAAAAATACCCACAAGACCTACAATTAATTATTTGTTAAAAAAAAACTAGCAGTCACACAAATCTGAGTCCTGTCTCTAATAATTTGCCCACCAATGGTAGGTTAGTTAAGTATCAATTATTGCTCTTGTCAATCAAACTGCCCAACCTTTCCCAACTATAATTGTGGTTGGCTATCAGCCTAACCAGATGCATTTAAATATCAGCGTTTTACATGGAGCAACTGCTTGTCTGACCTCCAAAACCCAGTAACTGGGTACCACGATGTAATCTTGGGGTTTCTAAAGGGTGTTTTCAAGGAAACAACCACATCTGTTAAGTGCTATTTATTGAATGAATGCATAATTATAAAATGTGCGCATATGAAGTATAGTGCAAGATCAGCATACATGAACAGTTATAAAGGAGTGTACTTACTAACTAAAGTAAAGGAGCATACATATTATATTATTACACTTCACCTCCCGGGGCCAAAAAAAAACAAAAAACATACTTTTTTTTTTTCTATTGGTAACTATATTGTTATGATTACAAATTGGGTAACTATTTATCCTTAATATTATACATTGCAATGTTATCTAATATTAATTCTTACATTACTTCAAATCTATTGACAATAAGGCCTAGTACTAATTCTATTTTATTATTTTTAATTATTTTTACATTACAACCTAAATCTTCCATAACTGTATAGGGACCTTCAAATAGCGCATCTAATTTACTACGTGTTTCATTTTTTAATAAAACCAAATCATCTTTCTCATATGTTGTAGAATTGACAGATCTGTCATATATTTCCTTACGTTTATGTTTATTTAACAACAAATTATTCTTTGCATCTGCATGAGCTAATTGTAACCTGTATTTTAATTGTAATGGGTAATGGATAATTATCTATATTGTACAATGGATCTACGGTATCGCAAATGCTATTAGGTATTCGACAAAGTTTACCAAAAACAAGTTCATATGGGGTATAATTTGTTTCGGAATGGACTGTGTTGTTGAAGCTAAAACACCAAAATGGTAACCAATAGCTCCATGTGTCCGTATGATTGCCACACTGGATCCTTAAAAATGCACCTAAATTTTTGTGAGAATTCTCAAGAGCTCCAATGGACTGATGGTGATAGGCTGTTGATGATAATTTTTCAATATTAAGGATTTTACAAACCTGTTCCATAGTTGCAGAAATAAATTCTGTTCCTCGATCCGTAGCTATTGTTTCCGGAATACCAAACCTTAATATGAACTGTCTAACAAATGCATCTGCAATGGACACCGTTTCTTTATTTTTCAAAGGAATAGCTTGTACAAATTTTGTTAACTCGCACTGCATTGTCAATATATAACAATTACCATTTTCGTCTCTATCTAAAGGACCCACAACATCTAAGAAAATCTTGTCAAATGCCGTAGAAGCCGTTGTGGTAATTTCCATTGGTTCTTTAATGTAACGAAAATATTTAGATTTTTGACATTTTCTACATTTTTTGACATATTCTTGGACATCCTTGTCGATACTTGGCCAATAGTATCGTCTTTTGATGGTATTTACCATTCTGCGCATTCCAGCATGGCCACTGGTTGGCAGTAAGTGAAATTCATTCATAATTATAGTCTTTTCATTGTCATCAATTATTCGTTTTACGCCTCGTAATATACATATTCGTGGTCCAGACCAATTAGTAAATGTTGTAATCTCATCACAAACACTTTTAATAAATTCAATATTTTCATTATTTTTAATTATACAAACTTCATTGATACGTATCTTTTCACAAAAATAGCTTAATTTCTGCACAAATTCGGCTCGCGAGAAATGTGCCTTGAAATCAAGATTAATGTATAATATCTTTTTATTTTCTACAAATGCAATACATTCAAATTCTTCAGTTATCATGTCATTATTTCTCAATCTTTTTATTTTATTGCCTTCAATCAAACAAACTTCTACTGAATCACATGGTTTTCTTAATATATCCACAACTCTTGGTTGATCAGTCCAGTTGTTAATGGATTTATTAAGAGCCTTATTTTCATTTTCATTCTTACTTTTACTTTGCTCGTTCATCTTTTTCTTTTGCGCCCTGGTCGTTACAACCATCGCTTGCTCATTCATACTCTTAAGTTCATCAGACGTTATACATACTCTGGATAAAGCATCTGCCACAACATTGTCTCTTCCTTTCACATAGATTATTTTAAAGTTATATTCTTCTAAAGTTAACCGAAATTTAAGTAATCTACTTGATGGATCTTTCATACCAAAAAGATATATCAATGGTTTATGATCCGTCATTATGGTAAATTTGTTGCCATACAAATACGATCTGAAATACTTAACGGACCACACTATTGCCAAAAGCTCTTTTTGAATAGTCGGATAGTTCTTTTCTGCTTTATTCAAGGGTCTACTCGCATATGCAACTGGTCTAAGATCTTTATTACATAATACTGAACCAATTGCTGTACCCGAAGCATCTGTCTGTAAAATAAATTCATGATTCTCGGAAAAATCGAGATACTGTAGAATAGGTGACGATGTCAATGCATTTTGTAAAAATTCGAAAGCGTGTTGACATTCATTTGACCAAATAAATGGTTCATTTTTTCTACTCGGAGACGGAGCTACGAACTCTGCGTCGAGTGGACGTGTTTGCTTGTACTCGCGAGCATTTTATTCGGAAAAATAGTCTAAAGTGCAGTAATCTGTTTTAAAGTTACTTTAATACTTGCCTAAGAAAACCTACAACAAACAGTGAAAAAACTAAATCTGTGTACAAACTATTACCGGAGATACCAGCAAAAATATTTCCATGTTTTTAAAAGTGACCGTTAAAAGTTTCTTTGTCTCAGTGTCGAAGTGGACTGACCTTCGAATGAGTTAATGACACACGCTTAAACTGGTTTCACACATTAGCAACTGATCGTCTAATTTCGCACTTTTTACCAAAGACTCGGTGGCCAAATAGCGTAAGCCGCACGCCACACCGTGCATTGAGTCCCGAGTTCGATCCCAACGAAGAGAGTTACTTTTTGTTTTTTTTTTATTTTTATAATTTTATACACTGACATCATGGAAAACATCAATAATAATATAACATTTAGACGAAGAATTACTAATTTAAATGCCTCTACAACAAGTTTTGAAGATAATTCGTTCTTATCCACCGACTCTCATGCTCTTGGACGAAGTTTACCCGATTTATCTACATGGAATTGCCAAGAAATTACTGATCTACAGGAAACCGTCAGAGATTTAAAGGAAAAGCTAGAGAGTGCGCACAAGGAAATTGAGAACTTAATACTAGAAAAAAATGATTTAGATAAAAGACTACAAAATCAAGAAACCAAGATTAATAGTTTCACTAAAATATTTTCACCAAAAATTAATACTCCAAAGCGAAAATCAAGAAACTTAAACGAATCAAAGATTTTAAGTAACCAACTGCATCTTGAACCTGAAATGGAAAAAATACCTAGAAACACACTACATAATGAGACTCGAAAATCCAGCTTAACCATCGGTACTACTACACAAAATACGGAAGAACAAACAAAACTGAAGAAGTTAAACGCGGATTGCACCCAAACTACCATACAGCATAATAAGAAAAAATCTATTAAAACTAATACTTCATATCTTAAAAGCAATAATAATTATTATCTGAAGAGGAAAATACATGTCCTAGGAACCCAGCAAATTACGGGTTTAACTACACGCCTACTTGAGTTGAGATCTAATAGCTCATACGAAAGGTACTGCGCAGAAGGAATGTTAAAATACTATGCGATCTCTCAACAGCTGTTAAACACGGAGTTGTCAAGTAAGCCTTGTGATAAAATTATTATTTGTGTAGGAGAAAATGACTACAACCCTACTACAATGATAAATGAATTAGATATGTTTATAAGAAAATATAACAGTTCCCCAATTATTGTGTTAAGTGTGCTGGAAAATAAATATCTAAATGTAAAGTTACTGAATAATAATTTAGAACTGATATGTAAAAATAATGAAAACTGCTACTTCTTACGTACTCATAGCAATACTTGTCATAAACTGAACGTTCTGATTGACACAATTGATTATAAAAACAAATATCTTAACTTCAGCAAAGAACCAACAGTTCTGTCGAAATGCTCCGATTTGCCCACATATTATGTTACTACAAACCTAGACACGAAGCCTACTTACCGATCAACAAGATCGTATAACTGTAAAAGCACCCCGAACAATACCTTTTTTCGCAGGTACTAGTAATTCTTTACCTAAACCTAAAATGCTCTATGATCAACGTCGATCATTAAAAAAAGTGTATTATAATGAGATAAGTAAGGTAGAAGACGTAAATTCCATTGACGTAACTAATATTAATAATTGTCGCTCATTAAATATTCTTCACCAAAATATTGCGGGTTTAAGAAGTAAAAAAGAACTACTAGAAATTGCGATCGATACGTTTCTAAATAAAGGGTTGATTATTGATGTGGTATGCTTGACGGAGACTTTTATTAAAGCGGGTGAGGAGAGCAGCGTTGCCTTAAATGACTATAAATTAGGAGACTGGTACTCAAGAAAGAATAAAAAGCGAGGCGGTGTTTGTATATTCTGCATAAATCACATTGAGTACAAAATACTGACGCAATTGAAGAAATATGCATCTGAAAATGATTTTGAGTGTTGTGGAGTTGAACTCTTACAATATAACACTATAATAATAGCCTTATATCGTACGCCAAGCTCAAACCCCTTCGTTTTCCTACGTAATTTAGAAATAATGTTATGCAACCTTCGAAATAAATCAAAAAAAAAATTAGTGATAGTAGGTGATCTTAACATTGATATTTTGGGGGGAAAAATCGATAGAAACAAAAAATGCACAGACGAATTAACTAGGATTGTAAATAATTTTGGTTTAACATTACATATAAAACAACCAACAAGAAGAAATTCATGTCTAGACCAAATAATAAGTAACTGTAAGGATGCAATATGTGAGGTTATACCACTGGGACTGTCAGATCACGAAACGGCTCAGATGATATCCATATCAATAGACAATAAAGTTCCACCTCTACGCTTTCGTACAATTTATAAGCGTGATTTTAGCGCCGAAAATAAAGAAAAGTTCTTTAGCTGCATATCAAATTTGAAATGGACTGATATATTTTCTAATCAGGAAGCTAACAATGCGTTTAATCTGTTTCACGATTTACTTGTCATGTTCTTTGATTTGTGTTTCCCTAAAATCGAGATCAAAATCAACCTAGTGAAAAAATATACGAAATGGATTACCAAAGGTATTAAAAAATCAGCTAAAACTAAAAGGGACTTGCGTTTTAAATACTATTTCTCATCTGATAAAGGCAATAAATTAAAATACTTAAACTATAATAAATTACTTAAAAAATGTATACAGAAAGCACAAAAAATTCATAATACAAACTACATATCTAGGGCTAAAAATAAATGCAAGGCAACATGGGACTTAATAAAATATAATTCCAATAATAATAATCAAATTCAGGAATCATACATTAAGGAGATAGAAACTGAAACCGGACCATTAACAAGCCCCACGGACATTGCCAATTATATAAATGACTATTATATTAATTTGACGAACAACAATTTTGACATTAATACTAATAATTATGACATTGATCCTATTGATTCTAGTATGTTTTTAATGCCCACCAATGATGACGAAATACAAAAAGTAATTAAATCTCTCAGGGATACAAATTCAACAGGTTATGATCAAATACCTACAAGGATTATAAAATACATAGGCCCTATCATTACTCCGGTACTAGTACATTTATTAGACTTATCATTATTCACGGGAGTGTTTCCTGAGAAATTAAAAATGACAGCTATTAAACCAATACACAAAAAAGGAAATAGAAAACTTGTTGATAATTACAGACCGATAGCCTTGTTGCCTATTTTAGCAAAAATTTACGAAAAGGTCATGCATGCGCGATTAATAAATTTTATCGATAAGTTCCAAATTTTGAATCGAGATCAACATGGATTCCAAAAAAGAAAATCGACAACCACAGCGGCATTTAACTTAATTAACCTAGTTACCAAAAATATTGACCAGAAAATTCCGACTACTGTTGTATTTTTTGACATGTCAAAAGCCTTTGACTTTGTATCGCACGAGCTACTCCTAAAAAAATGTGATAAATATGGAATACGCGGTAAAGCAAATGCATGGTTAAAAAGTTACCTTACAAACAGATCGCAAGTTGTAGAAATTACTGTGGATAAACCAAATCAAAATGGTGAACAGAAATATAAATCCAAATTAGGTTACAATGGCACAGGCGTTCCACAGGGCAGTATTTTGGGGCCCCCACTCTTTTTGCTATATATCAATGACCTGACAAAAGTAACTGACCATCCCTGCATACTCTTTGCAGATGATGTCTCCGTAATTATCCCTAAAACTAAAGAAAACTATAATGAAGAAATAAATAGTACCGTAGACAAAATAATAACTTGGATGGAAAAGAATAACCTTAAACCTAACATAGATAAAACCAAATATGTACAATTTCAAAACAAAAACTGGACTAAAATGGATTTAAACATAACTTATAAAGGTAAACAAATACAACAATCAGATAGTATTACTTTTCTTGGGATAGTTCTAGATGAGAGGTGTTCTTGGATTAACCATATTGATATGATATGTGGAAAACTCAGTAAGTTTGCTTATGCTCTATGGCGTTTATCTAATCTTACAAGTAGACAAGCCACATTGCAGGCTTATCATGCATATGTTGGTTCAATACTGCGCTATGGTATACTGGTATGAGGGAACTCGGTGCATCTCGGAAGAGCTTTCATCGCACAAAAGCGGTGTATACGTGCGATTTGTAATGTAGACCCACTCACATCCTGTAAACCGCTGTTTAGAAAACTTAGACTACTTACATTAACTGGTATTTATATTGAGGAAGTATGTAAATTTACCAAATCTCACCCTGAAATGTTTGAAAAATTGGGAGATAAATGTAACTTTAAAACCAGATATCCTAATAGATTAATAAATCCTACAAGAATAAAAACGGAACTATATAGGCGAAGTTGTTATCCTATGTGTATTCAGATCTATAACAAGATTCCTAACCAAATTAAAGAACTTCCAATGGTCCGCTTCAAAAGGGCTTTACGCAGGTGGTTAATTGAGCATCCCTTCTATAATATAAAAGAATTTCTTGATTATAAATTAAATTAATGTTCGAATTCTACCTATACCAAAAATTTGCATGTCATTATGTTATGATTGAATATGTTAAGCTACTAATACTACCATTGTAAGAACTTTTGTAACCATATTTATCTGCAAATAAATCTTTGACTTTTGACTTTTACTTAACTTATTCAATGGCATCGCTATTGCCGAAAAATTTCTTATAAATTTACGGTAATAGTTACAGAAAGCTACAAAACGTTTTACTTCATCTGTATTTAAGGGAGTAGGATAATTTTGTAACACTTTTGTTTTTTCTGGATCTGGTAAAACGCCTTTTTCTGATACCAAATGTCCTAAATAAAGAATTTCTTTCTTTAAAAATTCACATTTTTGAGCATTTAGTTTTAAATTTACTTTTCTCAATCTTTCCATTACGCTTATTAAATTTCGATTATGGCTAGATAGATTTCTTCCGAATACAATGAGATCGTCCTGATACACTAAACATTTATCGTATTTTAATCCAGACATTGCTACAGACATCATACGACTAAAAGCATTTGGACTGATTTTTAAACCCATTGGTAAACGTTTCATGCAATATTGGCCAGTATTTGTTGTGAAAGCTGTTACTTTACGACAACTAGGCTCTAAACTTACTTGATAATAGCCTTGGTGAAGGTCAAGGTGGGTAAAATAAATGGCACCAGTCAGCGTATCTAAAATTTCATTAATATTTGGTAACGGAAATTTATCGTCACAAATAACTTCGTTCACTTTTCTATAATGTACAACTAATCGCCATTTTTTCTCATTACCTTTGCTAGTTTTCTTGGGTACTAATAAAATTTGACTGGACCATTCACTATTTGACTCTTCTATTATATCATTTTCTAACATACTATCAACTTGCTTAGCTATTTCTGGTTTTAGTGCCTGTGGTAACCTATACGGCTTGACGTAGACTGGAGTAGAGCTTTGTTTCACAACTATAGATTGCTCATAAATATTCGTTGTTGTTAGCTTATCTCCCTCTAAATGAAAAACGTCTGAATACTTTGCACATATTGCTTCAATTGATTGTTTCTCTTCTCCGTCTAAATAATTAAGATTTAATTCTGATAACAAAGTTTTAACCCTAGCAACATCGATATTGGTCTTATTAAATTGACAAATATTATAGTCTTCCAAATCCTTCAAATCTGGCGTAAATGATGGCAAACTTACTTCATTGTCACCAACATTAAGTATTTTGACTGGAATCCTATGATTAATAACCTTTGCTATTGCGTTTGCTAGAAACACATCTTTCGCTAGCTCTTTACTACACACTACAACTTCTCCACTTACATTCTCATTCACAATAATATAATGAATTGATTCCGAACGTGCCGGAATAATTATAGCATTTTTCATCCGGTCATAATCATCAACAAGATGTAGACAATGTTGTTTATTATTGTTAACGAGTGTTAAACTATTTGAATATATATCAATATTCGCTCGAAATTTTTCTAAAAAGTCTAAGCCTATGATTCCGTCAGCTCTTAGTGGTAGCGAATCAAAAACAAGAAAGTTATGCTGAAACGAAACATTTTCGTGCTTTAATAATAAATTGACAGTACCTTGAGAACGTCGCTGACCACGTATTCCATTTATTACTGTTTTATCTGTATGAACTACGATATTTTTTGGTAACATTTCATGTTTAATAATTGACAATGTTGCACCCGTATCAATAAGCCAATAGTATTTTATATTCCTAATATAAAAAGTTATATACTTCGCATTACCTTGGAATGATAATATAAAATGCTTAGGATAGAAAAAACTGGTTCGATGTGAACCTCTATTACCTCGTTGATTATTGAATGATGAGCGATAGTTTGCTCTAAAATTACCACGAAGACCTTGTCCTCGGTTGTAATTGTTATTAGATTGCTGTCCACGAGGGTAATTGTTATTATATTGTCTGCTGAATGGATAATTTTGTGAACTCCTAATGTTATGTGAAACTGGTCCATTTTTAGATACGTGCAAAATATTACCTGATGGTTGGAAAGACGTGCACTCTTCGTCTTTCGCTGCTTGTATGGCATCTTTTAAGCTGCTGAAGCCGCGTGCCGAGATGATGGTGCTCAGTTTCGAGCTACGCAGGCCATTTGAAAATCGTTTTATAACAAAGCTTTCATTGATCGGTTTTAAAATTGTAAGTGTTTCTGATTTTCCATCTGCTTGGGTTATTGTCAGCTATGTAAATAACTTTTCTACCTCAGAACCATAATCATCAATGGTCCTCGTTCCCTGTTGAATGTTTTGAAGCTGCATCTGTATGGCTATAAATGATTTTTTGGGTAAAAGATATTTCCTCAAATCATCAATTAATTCTGGAATACTTTTGTATGAGCCTGAAATTCTTAACTTTGCGTTCTCATTCAGCCTACTTTTAATAACGAAAGTAATTAATAATGCTTTACCTGGGCCATCCAGCATGTCAGCATACATCTCCACGGAGTCTATTAGGCGCTTGGTGGTGGCCTCAACACCGTCCATTACTGGAATCAAACTACACGCCACCTTAAGGTCAAAATCCATTTTTCCTAAATCTAGTGTAACGGGAAATGTACACAATTTTTCTATTTCCTCGTATTTTTGTTTTATTTTATCATAAAGATCTATTAACGATGCCCTATTAATATCCTTACTTTTTTCTGATAGTAAAAATAATTTACAACATTTTTCGTATGCGCTTTTTGCTTGCTCTAACTTTGTTGGAATAACATTACCGGTATATCTCGCTTGTCCCTTTTTAACTAAATAATTACGTATTTATACTAAAAAGACATAATTTTGTTCCAAAACATCAATCATATTCTTAATCTAATAATAGAATTGCATAAATGTAACACATTCTACATAAATGCGACAAAACGAAAAAGTCCGACGTTGCATTTTGTTTCCGTTTGGTGTCGTATGGCTGAATGTCCGTGCAAGATTTTAGCACCTTTAAGTTTTTACGTTATGAAATATGATACCACGTAATTAGTTACACCACGTACTCACTGATATTTTTTACGAAAACATGGAAAACACAACACTTTCATTATTCACAGGATTATTACTGATTCTCCGTACCTTCTGTGCGCCCTCTGATGGATGATCTTATTCTCTGCATGGTACTCATCCCAATTTCCTGCTGGATCCATGTGCGGTGGCAGCTCCTGTACATCCGTGGGCCAACATAAGCTGCTAAGATTCCCATAACGGCCAGAACAATGTAGGTCACAATGCTAAGCCGTACCACGTGGCCTTCGATTTCTTTCAACGTGGCGTCATTGTTGCCTCCAGCCGCGTTTTGGCTGAGGAAAACCTCTTCCTTTTCCACAGTTGACCGACACATTATACTATTATGCTCACATAAGATGCTGGAAAACTGAAACTCTAATCACATTACTAACAATCCCCTTGGCAGAGTCCCGTGGCAGGGTCGCCATGTTTTGTTGGGGTTTCTAAAGGGTGTTTTCAAGGAAACAACCACATCTGTTAAGTGCTATTTATTGAATGAATGCATAATTATAAAATGTGCGCATATGAAGTTTAGTGCAAGATCAGCATACATGAACAGTTATAAAGGAATGTACTTACTAACTAAAGTAAAGGAGCATACATATTATATTATTACACTTCAACGATACCCTGAAGACTGTTTGTCCAACGCAATCAACCATCGCCCTTTATCTTGTGTATGATAATAAATTCAGAGACAGAGACAGATGGCTAATTTTTTATTCAAATCGTGCACATCTTTATTTCAAGTAAATCCATTACATTTATGTTAAAACGTCCCAAATGACCGTAAGCACTTTACAGTGCATGAAAAGACTATTATTTATCGAAAGCTTAGCTGTCATTATAACAAAATGTCCATAACATATTTCAAACCCTTTATTTTACTAAAATAAAATAATAAATATTGTCATTTTCATGCATCACTGTAAAGTGGTTTAAATTGCGCGGTACATTGACCTTGTAATCAATTTAAAAGGTATCGTAAAATTATGAATAGAGTTTTTATTTGCAAATTGGTGTATTGTGATTATTATAAACGGTCATTGTCTTGGGATGAAAGTCTTTAGAGGTGAAGGTCACCAGTACGAATATCTCAAGATAGCCTGAAGTTTTGTCCGAAGTACGTTCGCCTGAATGTTCATTTGATCATCATCACCTGCATAAGCCTCTCCAATCGCACGCGATTTGTTTTTAACCGACTTTCCAAAAAGGAAGAGTATCTATTATATTCGACTTTATTTTTGTTTTTTTTTATGTTCACCGATTTCTCCGTCAATTTTAAACCGATTTTTAACTTTCTTTTTTTGTTTGAAAGAGTATGTGCCCAAATTGGTCCCATTAATTTGGAGAAGATCCGATTAAGAAATTTAGAGATATACTCGTACAACATAACTATTCAATAAATAACGTCAAATCTCTTCGGAACAGCTCGATGAGAGCTGCCGAAATTAAAAATTAATACAACCGACTTCCAAATAAAAACACTACAGAGTGAAAAATAACTTTAATTTCGGAAGTCGGTTGCATTTTTTTTTTTTAGTTTTTTTAACCGACTTCAAAAAAAGGAGGAGGTTCTCAATTCGTCGGAATCTTTTTTTTTTTTTTTTTTTTATGTATGTTCCCCGATTACTCAAAGACGCCTGGACCGATTTCAAAAATTCTTCTTTTGTTTGAAAGGATATACTTCCTAGTTGGTCCCATAATCATCAGGTCAGGATCTGATGATGGAATCCTAGAGAAATCGAGGGAACTCCTCAAATATTATAGGCAAATATATAGCGATTTTGGTATTTTCATTAACAATGCAATCATTTGCACTCAAAAAGTATCATTTGGTGAAGTGGAACTGATGAAGAAGACGACAGATGGCCACTGTAACTCCTAAATGCTAAATATGTCACGGGCATAAGATATCTCAAATAGTTAACCGACTATAATGAAGCAAATACTTATAAATAAAAGGTACTGATAAAAATGGCACCATCGAACTGATCTGATGATGAAGCCAGAAGGTAGCCACTGGAACTCTAATATAAAACAATGTATCCTAGTCGTGTTTGGGCTTATTGAAATCGCCATGAGATGTACTTTGGCTATAAATGATCATCATGTTAATTGCAGGTACGTACCATAACTAAAAAGAGAAAAATAAAAACTTTTTAACAAAAAATCAAACCGACTTCCAGAACAAAAAAACTACAAACCAAAAAATAACTTTCTTTTCCGAAGTCGGTGTCGAAAACCTGAAAAAAAATGGGTACAAAAGACACCGACTTCGGAAAAGAAAGTTATTTTGGTGTCGAAAAACTGAAAAAAAATGGGTACAAAAGACACCGACTTCGGAAAAGAAAGTTATTTTTTGGTTTGTAGTTTTTTTGTTCTGGAAGTCGGTTTGATTTTTTGTGAAAAAAGTTTTTTCTTTACTTTTTATTGGTGGTATCTACTAGGCAAGTTCTTTAGTAAAAAAAGAAGAAACGAAAACAAGAACACCGACTTCTAAAAAAGAAGTTATGTTTCACTTTGTAGTGTTTTTATTTGTAAGTCGATTGTATTTATTTTTAGTTTTTGGCAGCTCTCATCCAGCTGTTAAACGGCTAAACAATATAATTCGGGTGAAAGTTCTTTCGTGCAGTTCTTCGGTCAAATAATCCTATAAGCGAACGTTCTTCGGGCAATTGTTCTTTCGACCGTTCTTTGGACAAAAGAATATTCGAGCGAACAGAGACAAGTGTTTTTTGGGCAATCGTGATGCACTTGCATTGTGTTTGAACAAACACTGACTATCCCTTATTTTCTGTAGCTATAACAACCCAAACTATTCCACAATGCTAATTTTATCTAAGTCTATAGTACATGCAAACTGCCGTCGATATAATAAAACAAAACAGAGCTTATCCCGCTTTCTAGCGTTTTATCCGAACAGCGCCTATTTAGAAAACATATTTCCTCAGTTGCCCCAGACAACACAAACCCTCATTTATACCATTTATTCCGGGACCCCTCTATACAAAACTATCTCTTGACCCTTTATTGACATTGAAAATGGAAAGCTTTTTTCATGATTGCGGTCCAGAGTAAACTATTTACTTTACTATAACCGAGATGGGCCCTACTGTTTTCTGTGGGCCGCGAATATCAATATATCACATGCTTAAACATGTTCCGATATGGACGCTAAATCGGTAAAACGAAACAAATGTATAAAGCACTTATTTCGGGGTAAAGTAGTCAGTTTGATGGGGAAAATGGGTTTCTGTCTTATTACGATTGCGTATATGGGTGTATCTTACCTATATGTGTAAGCCTTAATAGGTTTTTGTTCTGCCGTTTGTGTAGCCTCTTTTCGAAGAGGTTACGGTCGGTGAAATAGGCTTGCGCTTGTTCACTATCTCACCTGATGGTAAGCAATGATGTGGTCAACGGCTAAATACTAAATAAATAATATACAGCTAAATATTATATAAGAAAGGCCCACTTGCGCCTAATACTTAACTCAGAGTTAGTCAATCAATATCAAAAATAGTTTAATGAAAAATAGCATATATCTATAATGGGCCCGTGTTAACTTCTAACTCGGAATTAATAAAATAACCCAGGGTGACTCATGCGAGCCTGAGTATTTCAAAATAAATAATGTATATTAATGCATGGGTTGACTGACTACTATTCTCAACTGGAAAATGCAGATATTAAGTTTATACCGAGTTTTAGACGTCTGACCACGCGCATTGATACTCGGACACCGTAATTCACTTCAAAAATCAAATCAAGCTAGTCGCTTTATGAACGCTACTGCTGCTTCATCCCGTTCACCTATATCCTTTCTTTGCCTCGATGTTCCCGATCTCCCCACTCGCATAGACCCCGAGAGAAATCCTTGAAAGTTCCATTGTTATCGTTAGTACGTATTGCAAAATACAAAGAATTTCGTTGCGTTTTTCCCTAAAAATCATAGATACATTTTGAGGAAAAAACAAACCGTAACGCACTATTCTCGCTGGTTAAATGACGTACCTAATACTTGTTTATTTTTATAGGCTATTGTAAAGGAAACGTGGCTATTCGCGTTCAAACAATATCAGGTCAACCGTGACTTTCTTCGGTTTTGGCAAAACAGGTCAGTTTGCATGATGATTTCGTGAAAAGAGCCACTCAGTGCGATTTTGTGGTGTTCGTCTCAAATTATAATATTAAAATGTTTAGGTCGTCTTTTCTGTTTTGTTTTTATTAAAGGTCTTTTGAATAAATAAGGACTTATGCAGCCTGACCTACATGTATTCTTTTTATTTTTAGGATTCCGTACCTCAAAAGGTAAAAAACCCTTATTATAAGATCACTCTCTTGTCCGTCTGTCCGTGTGTTACCACCGATTTTCTCAGGAACGGATGGACCAAGCAAGTTCAAATTTATACTAGATACTGAGGTTCATAGTTCCTATAAGGTGTATAAATTAAGGGCCTGAGTCAACACGATAAAAGATATGGGCAAATTGTTACGAAAACTTTTTGACTTCTAAGTACCAAAATTTACCTTAATTTTTAACTTTTATTTTTGGCGTTTTACCTTAAGTTGTGCTGACCTTGCATTTAACCAAAATTGAGAATTCTAGGTTAACCGGAAGTACCCTATAGGTTTTGGGTCGAAAACCTATATGGTAGTTCCCGTTGACCTAGAATCACGAAATTTGCAAAGTAAGGTCTTACAGCACATTTAAAGGAAAAAATCCAAAACAATAAAAAAAGTTAGATAGATACCCCCCATACATAGATAGTTGACGCCACCCTGGGTAAGGAACTCTTCGTGCGCGAGTTCGACTCTCACTTGTTTGGTTTTTTTTTATTGAATGATAGGCTCACATTCGATCACTATCTCGCCTGATGGTATGTGATATATTTGGATGAAATAATAGGGGTTAAAATATGAAATTGCTGTTTTATTGTAATAGGTACTTCGAATTGACATAGAACCTTCATGGATTGAGATTTTTGAGTGAAACTTTTTTCACATGGTACCTATGAAGTTCTTCTTTTCAAAATGTGAAACATTCGATTATCGACTTTCAGTTGCTTTTTTATTTAGCTTAGACAAGAAAGATGGATTCTTCGAAAATTCGAGTGATTTTCGACGCGGAACTAACGCGGCAGAAACAGCTCACTATATCAATGTTGCGTTTAGAGAGGGTACTCCTAATGAACGCACCGTGCTATTTTGGTTCAAACGATTTCGTGATGGAAATTTTGATTTGAAGAATAAACTATATAGGTATATTAGTCTATGGAACAAACCACGTCGAAGTCCGCCAACGCAGGTGAATAACAATGAATTGAAAGAGACGGTGGAGGCCTATCCGAGCCAAACTAACCAGGAATTAAAAAAAAAAATGAAAAATGGGTGCCTCATGATTAAACTGATCTGCAGAAAGAAACGCGTGTTGAAACTTGTGTTGCCTTGTTAAATCGATACAGAATTGAAGGAATATTGGTTCGAATTTTGACATTTGTGATGAAAAGTGGATTCTGTACGATAACCGTAAGCGAAAAATGCAATGGCTGACCCCAGGTCAAACGCCACAACAGTGTCCTCAAGCAAGGCTTACCAATAAAAGGGTAATGATAACTGTTTGGTGGTCTCAGCATGGTGTTATTCACTATAGCTTTCTCCGATCTGCTCAAGCAATAACGGCAGATGTTTACTTTGCCGGACTCCGAACAATAATAGCAAAACTAGTAGTGTAACAGCTCCGACTCATGAATCGATCTTCACCATTATTGCTCCATGATAACGCGTGACATCATACAGCACGAGAAACCGGTTTTAACTCTACAGGAACTGCAATTAGAAACCATTCGTCACCCTCCGTATTCGCCAGACCTTGCTCCAACGGACTACCATTTTTTTCGTGATTTGGACAATTTTCTACGTGATAAAGTTTTCTTCTCAGGAGGCAGTACAAAATGCTTTCAAATACTTTGTCGAATCTAGATCACCAGACTGCTATCGCAAAGGCATAAATGACCTTTCAATTAGTTGGCAGCAATGTATGGATAATAATGGTAATTATTTTGATTAAATAAATATGTTAAATTAAAATAAAATCATTTTTCAGTACAAATCGGCAATTTTATACTTTAACCCCTGTGCATGTTTTCAGTGTAAAGATTGCTTGCTAGTTATCAGTGTATCATGAATTTAAGAAATCTGATCGGTACTTCCAGAGATTAGGTACATTATTCAAACATAAATATAAACAAGCAACAATTGTAACTTTTTATAACAAATTTTAATTTTTTTAGAGTCTCTCTCGCATCTTTATCAAGTCACAAGTACAAAATATGATCATTTATTCCATTTGCGAAAAAATCACACACTTTTCAAATTCCACAGACGTGACCAAATCCGTTCATAGTTTTGTTGTAAAAATATTGCATAACGACCGTAGAGGAAACATAGTCTTGTATAAAATCTGCTCAAACATGAACCGGATAGCACAATACTCGCGTGCGCTGGGTTGCCAGTTTATTCCCAAAATCCTATCGTTTTCCTTATGAAATTATTTCTAACAAAGGCACCTGTATTTTCACATGAGGAGATGTGAAAGGCTTTACACTGCTAAGAAAATCATTCAATAGTTTACATGAAAGGGTGAGGAGAAAAATGAATTTGGCGCTGCAATACGGTGAATTTATAGGAATCGAACTCTGGGTAGAAAACGGAACGTTAGATGTTTTGACCAACCCAGATTTAGATATTTTATCAAGTTTTATAGTTCTGTCGTATCGAATGAGATGAAAGGGGATTATCAAAAGGTAGATGCCACGTTGGATGGGTCGGCACGTATTTTATTAATGTTTTGTGGTCAGCCTTGGACTGTGTTGTTGTTTTGAAAAGCCTCTACCCCGCGTTTTGTAATGAATATGTGATACACTACTTAATTTTGGGTGCGGGATCGGTATTCATATGTCATTATATAATTACATAGTGTTTAAACAACACTTTTATAGTTTTCTTCAGTAAGGTAATATTTTGTGTTTCAACCAAAAACAATATAATATACAAGAACTGGATAAGAACTAAATCGAATTTATCAGAAACAACAGCATCTAACAAAGATATCCTTCTTTTGATAAGTTCAGAACTTCCGTCATTTCTTTAAGGTGCACATTCAATCTTATCGCAGCTTGCGGCACTTTAATCAGATGCGTTAGAAAAATGGCGCCTATTTGTTAACGTCACCACGCAACGCCACAGCCTTACATTTTACAACATACGCATTTTCTTCCGTAATACGGACAGAACATTTGTAGAATTATAATTAAAACACTGGTAAAGGTTTTGATTGATGAGGCTGTGGTTCCTGAGTGCGTTTTCGTTTTTGATGATACATTATCCGTAGAAGCACTAGAACTCTCAAAAGAAACTCAAAATTGCGCTGTCGACAAGGCCTTTTTGTTTTTTTGTTTCACCGTATGCTCCACCGTGTCCTCCAGGCGAGCCACACAAAGGTGAAACCGGGCGTTTCCTCCCGCCAATCCTGACCAGGAATCTCCCGAAACAGCCATGTTCGTTGAGAACCTGCGTCAGGCGGAAGGTGAGGACGCCATGGCGCCTCTCAAGCCACTCCTCAAAGCGGGGCCTTATAACCTCAATTGTGGCGTGCCCAGCGCTGGGTTGTGACAGTCGCTCTCTCCATGTCGCCATGAGAACCTGCCGGAGCTCTGTCCGCCGAGCCGTGATTTGTCGCGGCAAAGGTGTTTCGCCCCGGCCTTTCGCCTCCTCGCACAACTCCCATAAGTGCGCGAGGACTTTTGCCTCCAGATCCCATGGCAGAAATCCGGCAAGGAGGCTCGCTACCTCACCGGAGACCGTGCGGTATCCTCGTACCAGCCGACTTGCCATGACCCTTTGGAACGCGTTCAACCGGTGGGCTGGTCGCCGCCTCAGGGAACGCGCCCACACTGGTGCCCCGTAAAGACCCCGCATGACCCCTGCGTAGAGCCTCCGGCAGGTGTCGACAGAGGCCTAGTGTACAAATTTGACAACCATACATTTTAAAAAGAAAACATAGGGGCTCCGTATATATCTTTCTTTTTCAGTTCATGGAATATCTTTGAAATTTGTCTAATATTGGAAAAAGAAATATGCCAGAGCCGAACCTTGAATTATGACTTTTTACTTAGGAAATTCAGTCGGATGTGTGCGACCGCACTTCCTCTTAAGAAGCGAACTAAAACTGACAGCCCAAAATTCATCTCTTGTTCAGTCCATCCAAAGGTTGTCTGTAAGAGATTGCCTAGTGCGATAAAACCGCCCATTGTACACTTGTTTTTGTAATTTTAGTGGTGTGCAATCAAGTATCAATCAATCTGCGTAGCTTTTTTCCAAATATATTGGGGTCGGCTTACAGTCTAACCGGATTCAGCTTAGTACCAGTGCTTTACATGGAGCGACTGCATATCTGACCTCCACAACCCAGTAACTGGGTGACACGGTACCTACCCCTTGGCAAGACTGGTGTCATATCTCAAGCTTCTGACTACTTGTTACGACTGTCAAAGATCTTCAAATGACAGCCGGGACCAACGGCTCAACGTGCTTTCCGAGGCACGGAGGAAACTCGGTATGTTGAAATGGTCACCCATCCATGGACCGACATCGGCAAGCGTTGCTTAACCTTGATGATCGACCAGTGCGGCTTTTATTTTTTAGCCACGAGCACCTCTGGTGTACAATCAAGTATATAATAAAAAATAAATACAAAGATATAAACAAGAAAAACATATGCTGTGCAGTTGGAGGATACATATTCACAAGCTGGCTGACCAAAACCTATGTATCCTTCTACTGCACAGCATAATTTTCTTCTTATCTACATCTTTTTAGTTCGCTTCAGCAGTCGGGATTGCAGTGCGCAAAAATCGCGATCGTTTTGCTCTAGCAAGATACGTGATAAGCCTGCGGGTCCCCGTGGGGGTATACGCTACCGAAATGTCACATAGACAACTCTTATCTATTTTCAATACATAAACAACTAGAGCCCAAAAAAAGCAGTTGTGATTTTTTTTCACAAATACAAATGGTTTTCGCAGTCACTTCAATAATATTTGACGTGACTGGCCTGTTCGGTTTCCGACTATTTAAACATTTACTTCATCAGTGAAAACATGTCAATGAGTGATGTATAGTTCACCGTCAAACAGTGGAGTAATCACCATACTACGTTTGTATGGAAGAATGACTGACTAAAGTGAACGCAAAATTTCACTTAAGATGTGTGGTAAGTTGATAAATTGCAACAATTAAAGAAAAAAAAAAAAATTGCTTTCGCATCTATGATTGCAAAAAGAAGTAGAATGCAAGTAGGTAGGTAAACATTCGATTTCGGTAATAATACAGTAAATACGGTCGCCTATAACAGGTCGCAACTGTGATCGCCCGCTTGCCGCTTAAAACTTCCGTATTCTCTCCTCGAAGATTGAAATGTACTAAATGTATGAAAACCTTTAATAATATAATTTTCCTTTCGTCGTTAGATTGATCTGTCCCAGGTCAAATTTAGTGAGATAAATTCGGAGGTATAAATCAAATGCAAATGTAGCCCAGAGTTCGTGGGCCGAATTGGAATTAAATGTTGGGAACATTTTTTGAAAAACGACATTTTTTGACAGGTTACGCCTAATAAGCGAGGTCTCAGGTTGTAGGTCACGATGTCTAGTATGCAATAACCACAAAGCCATATATTGGTACTATTTTTCAAGAAAGGATATTCTCCAGAAATATATGGAGCCTGGGCCAGCACTATGTATTGTGGTATTCTGCTAAACAGAACCACATATTTTTTAAGTCTATTTACAATTCATTACACTATACCACTATACAAACCATACCTTCATATCTGTTGATATTTTATCAACTTTGGTAATTAATTTTTATGTTTTCTTTTATACTGTTTGTACCTGAAAAGCATACTTTTAATTATATCTGATTGTTTTAATATCTGAATCTTAACTTATATTGATAATTGGTAATTCTTACAATATTTTTCTACTGTGACATTTTCATCTGACATGACATCTGTCTGTCTATTTTATTTTTCTTAAAACCATAGACCGTAACATAGGTACCATGGATAAAACCTCCTTTAAGCTAGGTTTACACTATTATAAGGGTAGCGTAGACAGAGCCCTTTGTGAACCGTTTTTATTCGTTCTGGTCTTTATTTCTTAATTGAAATTTGAATTTGAAATGTAGGTAGAACACAGAACGAAGAAAAACGGGCGTCAAGTTTTAGTTTTGAATCTGGACGGAACGCCGAAAGTCGGTGGACTACGGAATACTACTTAATGTACGATCGAATCTGAAAGTCTTTAAAACTATTATACTTACGGCTTGTGTAATATTATCTGAAGTGCTCTAATTTTTAATATATATGTATAAATATATATAGTGTTATACTGTGTATAATTTGCCAGCCTTCATACCTACCGTTTACCTGCGCATATACGGCGTGTAACGCCCAGTCCGATCCCCGACGCTCCTTACTGCCTACCTACCACACTTGGTGTATGAGCTGTAGCAGACAGGTCTTCAGACTAGCGCGGCCACAGCGCGCCCGTTTCAGCACGCGCAGATTCCTGCCGCCTACTCATTTACGTACCAGCCCGATTGCCTGCTCATCTGCCTACCCAGGGCCTACAACGTCATCCTGCCCGTCCGATCACACCGTGCCACGTCTGCCTGCCCTACTCTACAGCCTGCCTATCCGATTGCCGTCGTGATGCCTGCTCATCTGCCTACCCAGGGCCTACCACGTCTTCCTGCCTGGTTAGCTGCCCACGTCGTGCGAAGCCGGACCACAGTTTTATTATCTTTATCCTTTTTCTTAGTTTTAATTTATATTACCTTTATTTTTACTAACGTGGCTAACGTTGGCTCTTCGGAGCTTACGTTACGTTACAGTATGTACAATTTCCTAATAATGTAGTTACCTTTTTATTGTTTATTTTCTTTAATTTCACTTCATGTCAATGTAAACTCAAATTAACTTTGTCAAGTAGAGCAAAACAACATAAAATTAAACATGGTGGATCAGATCAGCAGTATGCGAAAGATGTCATTTTGACAGTGTTATTTGATTAACGTGTCGTCGTAATATCTGCATTAACAAAAACAAGACGAATTCAATTGCAATAGAGAAGCAATCAGTCAATTTTCGTAGTAGTAAACTGGGTTGCAAAACTAAAACAATCATTATAAACTCCGAAACACATCCAATTCAAAATCAAAGCAAAGAAAGACTAAAAGACGTCACTTCTTAAAACTGCCAAAGTCGTCAAACGTCTTATCAAACACAACTGTCATGGCTGCCCTAAAAATAATTTTTGTACCGTTCTTCAAATTATTTTTTTAGTATTTTTGTGGCATTCCCCTATTTTTTTCTATTTATCTATGTAGTGTACATAGTGGTGGCCCAAAATCAAACATCTCCTTTTAATGCCAATTCCATTTCCGAGGACAGTGACATAGCTATTGAATTCAGTGTATCGACAAATTATTAGAGATTAAATTTTTCTTGCGGAGAAGCAAAGCAAGATATGGAGTCCCCCGTTTTAAGGTCCAAAAGACAACCCTCCCCTGCGATATCATTACAAACAGTGCGGTCATTGATATACGCGAATCTAGTATAATTCCCGTTTGTAGGAGTTTACCTTTAATTCCCTACATGTGTCCCCTGGGTAATGCTGAATGAATAACAACGGAGCACTGACTACCTTACCATCGCTATTAATCTACGATACGATTTGATACAGTTGCAAAGAAACTGACTATAACTTGAAGTAAAAAACAATCTATTTAAACATTATATACAGGGTGTTTGGAAGGGAGCTGTACATACGCCTAGGGTAGAAACTAGGGATAGTCTGCTACCTACCCCCGCCCATTATATTGACCTTGGCCTCAAGGTTTTTTTTTAATTTATTATTATTTTTTATTTGACTTTTTTATGATTTTTTGACTAAAACTACCTGTAGCTCAAAATCTATCCATGGGACCGGTCGGCTAATGGTCTTGTTTTAATCGTTAGAGTCTTAGGGTCCTGCAAAAAATTATTTTACACCAGAAAATTGTGGAGAAGAAAAGTTATGGGGCCTGAAGTACCGTAGTAAGGTAAAGAAATAATTTTAAGGGCAACTTTCTATGGGGTTTAAAAAAAAACTAACAGGGTTGGAGTTCTTCTGATTTTTTTAAAACATCCTCAGTCCATGCCCTTTCTAACGATATGCTAAAAGTGTAATTATCACTTTTAGTTTTAAAGTTATTAATTAATTTCCGCAACTAGGGCACTTCAAGCAAAAATTTCAACTAATGAAAATTAAATGTGTTCGATCGTAAAAGGATGGCAAATGAAACAAAAAATTTGGTAATGACTAATGTCATTCAATTACAAATTTTAATTAATTACTAATTTTAATTAATTACAAATTTTGTTCAAATTGATGACCATTGACCTGTAAACATGCTCGGCACCTCTTCCTCATCTCCACGGTCACCGTTCTAAGCAGCAGTTCCTCGCGCATTGTATCGAATGCGGCGTGGATCCTGTTAATTAGAACCTCCCTTGTTGGTACTTCTTCTGCGTACACCAACTCTTTCGCCCTTCCCCAGACGTAGAAGTCGAGTGGGGTAAGGTCAGGCGACCTTGGGGGCCAGGGAATTGGCCCACCCCGACCAATCCAAGAATTAGGAAAGCAGTTGTCCAGAAGCTCCCTCACTGCTAGGCTCCAATGAGCAGGACAGCCGTCGTGCTGGAAGACTATGGGCCGATCTTCGTCAAACACTTCTTCCGCTAAATCAGGCAAATCGTTTTCGAGGAAATCTAAGTAGTTTTGCCCGTTTAGGTTGTCTGGCAAAAAGTGCGGCCCTATCAACCGATTACCGATGACGCCTGCCCATACGTTCAAGGAGAACCTTCGTTGAAAACCTCTGTGCCTCTTGACTCTCGGGTTTTGATCTCTGGGTGCCCAGTGATGGAGATTGTGGTAATTTACAATTCCTTCCTTGTCAAACTTGGACTCGTCAGTCCAGAGAATACTCCGTAAAAAATTAATATCTTCCACGTCCGTATGGAGCAAGTGGCGGCAAAACTCCACCCTTCTTGCATAGTCGTTATCCTCTAAGCCTAAAACAATAAAAATATCAACGTTAGCGGTTTCCTTATGAATTAGTAGCTATGTAACATTGATTGCTATCTCTGTCTTTCCATTTCTCTCTCTCTCACACACATGCTCATGTTAATTTAAAAATTGCCTATGAAATTCACATGCTAGTTCATTACATAAGAGCTAAAAACAAAAACTTTATGTAAAAAATTACCTTGAACAGGGGTGTAGTGGAAAGGATGACGTCCATTTTCGCGAAGAACCGACCAGACTTTCCACACGCTTAAACCAAGCGTCCGGGCTACGGTTCTTACGCTTCTGGTCGGATCTTCCTCAAATTCAGCCAATATGCGTTCTTCCGCAGCCAAATTTGGTTGAAATCTGTTCACGGCTGGTTCCCGGAAATTTAAATTTCCGGTTTCTCGCAGACGCCGATAAGTTGAGCCAAACGTTTGGTGGTTAGGCACTCGCCGGTTAGGATACCGTTCTTGATAAATCCTCCGTGCCTCGCGCCCATTGCAATCAGCCATTCCATACACCACCAGCATGTCGGTGTACTCTTCACTGGTAAATCCAGCCATTTTGCCAACAACAAGGTAACAAATAACAAAACTTAACAAAAACGAAGTAATAACAAACTCAACAAAATTAACGAAAACAGTGGAGCGTCGTAACGGCAAGTACGTAAGTTAGCTAAGATGGGTAAATCTCGACTGACTAACAAAGACCCCAACGAGTTACCTGCCCGGCCCCGTCGACCCAAGAGCGAAAGAGACATGACATGACATGTTTTGCTCTTACATGTTGCTCTCGTGTAAGAGTGAGACAACAAATTTGCCAACTGTAGGCCAAACTGGTTTAAATTCTGGAAATTACATTTGTCTTACAAATGTCGACTCGTGGTGGTAAAAGTGCCCTAGTTGCGGAAATTAATTAATAACTTTAAAACTAAAAGTGATAAATACACTTTTAGCATATCGTTAGAAAGGGCATGGACTGAGGATGTTTTAAAAAAATCAGAAGAACTCCAACCCTGTTAGTTTTTTTTTAAACCCCATAGAAAGTTGCCCTTAAAATTATTTCTTTACCTTACTACGGTACTTCAGGCCCCATAACTTTTCTTCTCCACAATTTTCTGGTGTAAAATAATTTTTTGCAGGACCCTAAGACTCTAACGATTAAAACAAGACCATTAGCCGACCGGTCCCATGGATAGATTTTGAGCTACAGGTAGTTTTAGTCAAAAAATCATAAAAAAGTCAAATAAAAAATAATAATAAATTAAAAAAAAACCTTGAGGCCAAGGTCAATATAATGGGCGGGGGTAGGTAGCAGACTATCCCTAGTTTCTACCCTAGGCGTATGTACAGCTCCCTTCCAAACACCCTGTATACCAGGACAACCGAACTCTGCTCGGGTGAAAATAGAGAAATCGACGTTTTTAAAAATTAAACCTAGCTAGATCGATTTATCGCCTCCAAAATCCCCTGCATACTAAATTTTACGCAAATCGTTGGTGCCTTTTACGAGATTCAGATTATATTATATATACATGTATAAAAGAATTGCTCGTTTACAGGTATTAGATTAGATTAGCAAGCTGCCTGATGGCTCGACGCTATTCGATTTAAACTCTGATCAGACCGATAAGACATTAAATACATTAAAAGACATTATTACTAAGCGAAATTGCAATTGTAAGTTGAAATGGACGCAATTCGATGCAATTCTACTGATTTGCATTTGACATTTTCTTAGGAAATACGTAATTGATAACTCAATTTAAATTGCGTCGCACCATCAAGATAATCCTTTATATCTTACATTATTTGTTTTGATGCAATAGGTATAATAGTTTAGTTTATATCTCATCCTAGGAAAAGGGTAGGCAGATTGATAGACCTAGGTACATAAGGACTGTTTTATATACAAGTATACTGTTTTCTATATATTTCTATACAAGTCTTAAGCATAAACCGTGTATATTATGTTATCAAATAAAAACTTTCACAGACCATTTTTTTCCTACAGAAGAATTAGTGTCCCATAATTTTTAAAGCATAAGCATGATGTCAAAGGGTAAAAACGGGACCCTATTACTAAGACTCCACTGACCGTCTGTCTTTTTGCCACCAGGCTGTATCTCATGAACCGTGATAGCTAGACAGTTGTATTTCTGTTGCCGCTATAACAAAAAAATACTAAAAACAGAATAAAATAAATATTTAAGCGGGGCAAAATAAATATTTATACAATAAACGTGAATTTTTGCGATAACGGTACGGAACCTATCGCGCGCGCGAGCCCGACTTGCACTTGGCCGGTTTTTTTATACACTGCCGATATTTTTATTTTATTTTACAAACAACACTAAATACACAAATAAATTATTCCGTACCAAAACAGCAAAAAATATCCAGTACATAACTAACACTTTGACAGTCTGTTTGCAGCCACACACTTATTCAACAAAGTATATTTCTTAACTTGGAACAGTACGACAAATACCTTTACATATGCGAACTGTCGTGAACCCAAATTTGAGTTGTGACCAGCGTTCGAATGGTCTAAAATAGGATACACAACCATTGAGATAATATGTACTAGAGAAGCTATCCTAAGCAAAGGACATGCTCCATTTTGACAAGAGTTTAAACTAAACTTCGCTGCAGCGCTGAAACAATAATTAGCCGTCTAACAAAACAGTATAAACACGCAGCGCTAGAGCGCTTCTAAGGTAAAGTTTTCTCGCGATCAAAAAGACGGAAGCGCCGTGATTTTCATGGCGCTTACGCGTTTCGTTCAACATTCTGCAACAACTTGTCACTCATGTAGACTAAACTGCTGACTGACTACAGAAGTGGTACCTACATAGCTTTATACCTAACAAGCTTCATTAGAATTCACACTTTTTTTCAAAAAAAACAAAATTGTTGAAATAACCTTAGTAAAGTAATATTTTATTAATATTATATTAATAAAATAGTACATTAATGAATATTATATTTATGGACTTCTTTTTTGGAACATTCCCACAGCACTATTCCCAAATCACTGGAACTCCTGAAAGCCAGAATCAATAGTGGCGACCACCTGAAAAGCACCGAGGCAATGAAGCTCGACGAAGTCCCGGTGAATGAATTTAACTCTCTTGGATCCCGCAACGAAATTAATCAGAAAAGAATAAAAATTTAAATTATAGGACAAAATAAAAAAAATCCATTTCCCTCCATATCAAATAGGAGACAGAACAAACAAGGTCAATAGGCACAAAGGGACACACAAAAAATTTTAAAACTGGGATAAGCCCAGTTGAAAAATTAGCATTAATATTAATGTCCTGGCCAGCCGCACGTGAACAGATGGAAAGAATTGGTGGAGGTGTCGGCCCTTGATGGAATTATCCCACCTACATTGCCATTCGGATAAAAGTTCCTCCCAGACGTCAATATGTGGTTCAAATAATCTAGAGATTTTCTCACGGTCACTCCGCGTCCATGGTTTCTCGTGCTGAATAGTACATTGCAGCACATCGTTGCACATCAAGGTAGTCCGGAAGTACGCCAGCAAGTACCGGTAAGGTCTCAGTACTAACCGTCCTGTTTGCTTTGCATAAGAATATCAAAGCTAAAGGCTGACTTTGAAGTAATTTACGTCGTCCCATTATTTAGGTACTAGCTGTCCCCCGTGACTTCGCTCCCGTCAACTGGATACCTACATACCCTACCCTACCCTAGACACCTACACACCTATCATACCTACCAATTTGTTAAACTATTTATTTGAATAACCACAGTCAGTTCCTTTCTGAATATACTTAAGATTGTTATTTTCCGTTATAAAAACCAAAGTCAGCTAATTCTACCTACACTTGTTACACAAATTGTCACATCTTAATTTTTAGTATATATGAGAAATGAGGCAACATGGCGTCCACCAAATATTTCAATTTAAAAATGATTATCTAGTTACTCATTGACGAAAAGTTATTCCTTTGCATTTCGCCGTATTAGTTGAATTATAAGTGCAATAACTTAAAACACACGACAGCATATTTAATGCGTTTGAACGTTTTTTTCGTTTAAAAACAAACAATGACATAGGCGCTCAAGATCTAGCAAGCAACTGAGTGAAGTGCGGCCGGCCGACACCACATGACCGGAACACATCAGTGATGTGTGGTGACTTCTCTAGTGCGTAGTACATTATTACCTCAATGTACACAACTTATTTATTTCCAAACGTTGCTCTTGGGCAGAATCCAATAAGAAACCTGAAATACTGGAACTTGGACACTAGAACGTCCGATTCTGGTTATCTTTTATGCATAGGTACTCGTAGTATTGTATAAGTGGGTAAAGGAATAACTACTACTGAATATTAAAATTTATTTTAAAAGTTGCAATGTCACCAGAATCAAACGTGTGTGCAAAAATTCAGTTCAATCTACGTAGCAAAAAAAAATCTAAATCTATGGTTCAATCGAACACCTGAAAGTGAGACAAATATAACTTGCAAGATTTGTTTACAGATACTGGGATGATGCTGACCTCGATCCTGAGACATGAAGGACTGCCCAAGAGTGAGAGACCGGGATAGGTGAAAGTAAATAAAAGTTTGTAAATAGACGGATTGTACTAATAGATTTTCTTCTTCTTAGCCTTTTCTCACTTTAAGGGGTATATATTACTCAATGATAACGCGTTACTGGCCGTGCGTCGGCCCAGTAACGGCCAGCCAGCCCAGCCAGCCAGCTCGAGAATCAATATTGGACCTCCTTTTGGACAGTTTTGTTTGCCAAATATTTTATTTACATGTCCTATTTAGGTTAAAAGAAATTCTAACATTATTCTTTTCCTGTGTAAAAATATTTTTAAACCTTGTCTTGGAGTATGCAAAAGAAGCGGCAAAATATCGAGTTGTTAGTTATTTTTTTAAAGCAAAAGTATTAGTCATACGAAAAAAACATGTTTCAAAAATAATATACATAAATCAATTATAAAAAGTATTTTTTTCAAACCTTTTAACCTAGCCGTTACTAAAGAGTATAGCTTTAGAAGGTAACCGTTTACTTACGGCGCTATAGCGGAGTAAGAGCCTTAAGAGTTGGGGTCGACTCTCCTTATTTCACGACCCCAAGACGTTCTGCCAATGGTTGTCGGGTCAGGTAAATTCTCCTTCTTGAAAAACTTCATCATTCTGGTCCACCATGACAAAGGAGGTCGTCCTCGCCTTCTTTTGCCTTCATATTACGAAACATACTACATATTACTTCATATTAGATGCACCTAGAAATTCTGTGCAAAATGATCCTTGCATTGGTACATATCTGTCATGGAGCGCCTTTATTTTGTTTTTGTCAATGTTTTTAAATATGAGGAAGCTGTTTGTTTCTGTTTTGTTTGACGACAAAAATCAAAACCTCTACCAGATATCCCGTGGGAATATATTTAACCTCATAAATTTGTTTGTTTACAGAAACGCATTATGAAGCATGTTTACCACACCATATTCGTCCCACGTTAATTCCTTTGTCATGTTAAACCTCCAAAATCACACACTGCGAAAACAGAACTGATCTTGTCTAGACATTAAATGTATGTAAATACAGAAGACGAATACCTTGACTATGTAAGGTAGGTCAAATTTAAACCAGCCTAGCAACCACATATTAACATAAAGACATACTTGGCATTCCACAGATTCAGAAACCGCAAAATAATTAAACAAAACTGGACGCAAATGTTCTTGGTAGGTCATCATCATCAACATCATTTCAGCCGAAAGAAGTCCACTGCTGGACATAGGCCGCCCCCAGGCGTTGTCTTGGTAGGTATTTGGAATATTTTGGTTTCAATGCCGTGTACACTATAATCTATAAACGTAAAGGTTCCGTGAGCATTGAGACGTCCCGGAAGGCTACTGTTTGAGACGGGCATTGCCCCAACTTTATATACAAATCAAGCGTGTCAGAGAATTTCACAGTATACTCCTAGAGACTGACGGTTCGTGACAATTTTGACTATGGCTGTTACAGCCAAAACTAGTGCTCAGCGCATCAATTGTGGGGGCACAAATGTACGAATTTTATTTATTTTATATTTTAAGCACACAAATGTACAGAAGTTGACTGCCTTAGGCACTTTTTACCAGTCAACCTTTGGATGCTGCAGAGGCAAATAGTAGTAGGCGCAACAACGATAATGAAATTATGATTTAAATTTACAC
This sequence comes from Orthosia cruda, assembly GCA_964057195.1. NCBI lineage: Eukaryota > Metazoa > Arthropoda > Insecta > Lepidoptera > Noctuidae > Orthosia > Orthosia cruda. The sequence goes on along the minus strand of OZ059826.1, from coordinate 12,492,353 downwards.
CGTGGCATTTAAATACATTTCATTGCTTTTTTCCACTGTATTTTCTGGTGTACAATACCGTATATAAATAAACTAGAGGACGCCTCGCGGTTTCACCTGCGTAGTTCCCGTTCCCGTGGGAATACAGGGATAAAAAGTAGCCTATGTCACCCGGGGATAGAGTAGCTTTCCAACGGTGAAAGAATTTTTGATATCGGTCCAGTAGTTTTGGAGCCTATTCGGTACAAACAAACAAAAAAATCTTTCCTCTTTATAATATTGGTATAGATAAACAGGACCCTTGCCATCGTAAACAGACTGTACCGAATTGAGCTGTTGCGGTTTTGTTCGATAACTCTGTGCTTGTTGTTGAATCGAATGGATGACGAATGTCAACCATCGGTTCGGAAACTTCTTCCGAAGTTTTGAAACCGGGTTATAACTGAATGGATTGCTTTCAGCTTTGCGCATGTAACCGACAAAGACCTTATACTTTTTACTACTAGACTGTGCACTATGGCGCAAAAACCGGTCCGAGCGAGTGGGCTCCCTTTGGTAGTGTGTCTCTTTCTAATGAGGTGACCATGACCAAACAGAACACGGGACAAATTGATTGTAAAAACGATAGTTTAAGTATTCCGATATGTTGATGCTACCTAACTGCGCAACCTAAACCTACCTAATTTATAGTTAATAAAAAAAAGCGTTTATATTTTTTGGTATCTATATCACTAACCGTATGGTGTCGGGCGTAAAGATTTTCACCATCCAATATTTGCCCGTGGGTGTCGTAAGAGGCGACTAAGGGAAAAACCAGCGAATGGACAGCAGCGTTCTCTGAGCATTTGTAACAACCATACTGCGATCTTCAACCCGCCTGCAAAGCACTCCCCATGAATAGCACAAATAAAACATAGCCCCTATTGCCCGGCAGCCTGTATCCTCGACTACGGTAGCGGTCGAGGTTACGGTATGACAAGGGGTGCTAATAATCCCGGACGAGATCCGACTACCCCGACAAATACCGACGACTGGACCTGGCAGCGTACAACACGCGCACACTCCGGACCGACGAAAAGATCACCGAACTCGAAGAGGAATTGAGCAGTTTACGATGGAGTTTTAAAGGGTTATCTGAATTTCGAAGAGAGAGGGAGGACTCAATAATCCTTAAAACCCAAGTCTCTCCAAGTTTCATTCTTCAGACCATCATATAGATTGGAACAAAAAGCTCTCTGATCCTACTCTCAAGCTCATGAAGGACAGGCTTTAGATGACCCTGCAGTCTTCTGACGGTGCTTTGAAATACCGGCAGCTAAATATACCTCAAAGGATCTCTATGATTTCACATATTGTCCAGTTGCGTAGAAAGTTGAGAAATAAAACTACACCAATTGTATTCCACTAGGAATCAATTTGCAAATAATTAAATTAAATTAAAAATCTTTTATTTCAGACAAAGTCCATAGGATTAGGATTTACTTAAAAACATCTAGTGTTAGTAGGTACAGATATAAGACTAAAAACATATATCTACACTACAGCTACTATAATATTAACAGCCGCTGAATTTCACTCGAACAAAGTCCGCCAAAAAATCCGCAAACCACCATCCTACGTTTAGTATTACCAGGCCCAAACATTTAAAAGTTCTACTCTTACTCAGTATTAATTTATATTTTTTAAATACAACGAATTGATTAAATATAGGAACTGTAGAAATATTTATATACTTTTCTAGAAATATTTAAATACGTGTCAAAGTCTATGAATTGTTCGTTTTGGTATAACATAAAAAGTAAATATAAAATTTTCTACCATTTCTACCAAACCCAACGATTAGTTGAGCTAGCAAGAGGTCAGACAAGGACACACTACCAGCGGAATGCCTCTCGCCAGGACCGCTTTTGGTTGGCTACTGCTTATAAGGAAATAGCTAACCTAGGTGTATGATGATAGATTTCATTTTAGTTTTTTTATTTATCAAAAAATTTTGGTACACAGTCTAGTAGTAAGAAATACGTATAAGGTCTTTGGTAACCGATTGTAACAGCGGGTGACAATTACGGTTAGGCAACGGTTACAATGTGTCGGGAAGATTTTGATTGTGTTAAAAAAAATCGAAATCTAAACTACTTTTTTATTAGTATTCTCGTCTCATGTTTGACCACTATCACACCGGATGGCATGTGATCAAGTGGTTAACATTGAAGCACGCTTGCCTAGATGTAACAAATTTACTTTTGTCTGAAAGACTTCCAGATTGTAGCATTCAGGAAACACAGTCTACTAATATTATATTAAAACTTTTTTTCTTGGTGGTGAGCTCTTGAAGCACTGTTCCAATTACCAAAGCTCATTTACTGACAAAAAACTACACGTTGCCTGTGGGAATAGACAACGGAAGTGAATAGTAACGTAAAATTATCGTAGATGGCGGTTTGACCTGCCGTATTTTAATATGTGAAGAGCTCCGATTATACAAATAAACATCTATAAAACGTATGAGGTAGGTATTTACGCTTTCAACAGACACTGTGGTACTATCACTATTTTATTACTATCAGTTACTGCGTTTTTTTTTCCAATCGATGAATAAGTGATTACAAAATAATGGGCAGCAAAAAAAAACAGTATTTGGTATCAAAGTGAAAATCTGTCAAAGAGATTGTTGGGTATAGTTAATAGCATGGACGTCAAAATAGCAAGCACGCCCCATGGTGGCGATTAAAGAACAACTACGGTTTGGCGCGCTTTTTCTAACCGCTTGCGTGGTGCGGACAGCAAAACTGAATATGTTTGGACCGCCTCCAAGTTAAGACGTCCTAAAATCACTAATCACTAATCCGTAATATTAGTAACCAAGATTGTAACTGTGAGTTGTGGCTATTTGAATACACCCAGTGTTTCGAATAATTTGTGTGATTACATTTTCACAATAGTACCCACCTAACTGCCCATACACGCTGTCTTAACCTGTCTGACCAATGGTTTGCATCTTTCGGCCACCCTTGATGCGTCAGGATAAATAAATAGTATCTACCAACTGTGTGTAAAGCTATCATATGAAGAATATTTAAAATTAAAACTGTCAAAACCCAGTGGGCATGGTCTGTTGTAACAAAGTATGCGTTTGACTAGCACAAATGCAATGCTTACTGGCTGTGCGAATGTTAACTGTAAGCGTTGGTACTCATGTGTGGAACTAATTTTATAGTTGATTTTATTATTTCCGTTTTTTTTAATATTTTATTGTTTCCAAAGTTTTTCTAAATAAAGAGTAACTTTTTAACTCCTGAATTAAATACCCCCTGATTATAGATATCCAGGATAAACACACTTCCGCCGGGAAAGCCACTTCTTAGCTGTTCACTGCCTGACTTTTAAACTTTTTACATTTCTAAAAAGTTTAAAAGTCAGGCAAAACAATTATTTCATACCTACGCATTTTATTAATTAACTTAGTAGAAAATGGAGACTAATTAATAAAGTTTAAACGAGTGGTCTAGGCAGTATCTACCTGAATAAGAAAACTTTTCAACAAAAATAACTTTCATTTTGGAAGTCGGTGACTATGGTAACTACATTTTTTGTTTTTGACACCAACTTCCGAAAAGAAATTAATTTTTCGCTTTGTAGTGTTTTGATTTGGAAGTTGGTTTAATTTTCTAGTTAAAGTTGTTATTACCTTTCATGGTACGCATACGCATTCTTAGTATAACTGAAAATGTACTTGTCAATTCTAGATCAAATTTAAATGAAAACACCTATGAAGCACCAGCTTTCAAATAAAAAAGCATCCTCCAAATCGGTTCACCTAGTAAAAAGTTCTGAGGTCACATAAAAATACAGCCAAATAAAGAAACTCCGCCTTTTTGAAGTCGGTTAAAAACGAATAATAAGAAATCAGAAGTTATTTGCATTTGCGCAAGTGCGTTACTTTACTTATCAACTCGTATATAAAAGTAGTTAGTATAAAATCAACACGCATTTCACATAACTTTAGATGCAGCTGTATTTCCCATTCATTCATTTTAACACTGCCATCTAAAAATAAAATAAATAAATTCAGACCGCTTGTCAAACGGCCAATTGCATTCAAAATAAATACACGCCAGTTCAGAATTTAATACAACACAAAAACAAAACGTAAGATATAAGGAATTAATTAATGTTACGCATAAACTGCATTTAAGTCTGAGAATGTGCACTCGACTTATAAATACAAAGCTACATATGTATTGGATTAAATTAACGTCATGCCCCGCGATTTAGTACGCGAACACTTTCCACACTTATTTTCTTATTTTAGTTGCTCACTAAACGTGTAAGTGATGAATATCTAGATCCCCAAATGGCATCAAATTCAGACACGAGGTTAGCAGTGTAAACCTTAACAGGTTTCTTCTCATCATTTGTGCGTATTGCGCTGGGTCTAGTATATTCTATGTGATCATTTCTTAACCAACCTGGTTCTCGTTTCCATAGATCATCATTAAGTAGAATAGCTGAAGAAACTCCACGAGAAGCGATATCCGCTGGATTGTCTGTGGATTTAACATAAGCCCACTGTGTATTGTCTAGCAAACTAAGGATCTCGGAAGTGCGGGTGGCCACGTAAGTTTTCCAACGACTTGGATGATCATTTAACCAGGCCAAAACAACAGATGAATCTGTCCAAGCATGGATGTTAGCCTTCGGAATATTCATTACTTCAGCTACTTCGATCAATAGTTTTGCTACTAAAACAGAACCACACAATTCCAGCCGTGGAATGGATATCTGCTTAATAGGAGCTATCTTTGTTTTTGCCGTTATGAGGTGTGAGTGTATTTGCGCAGTAGCATCGATAATGCGACAATACACCACAGCCGCATACGCTACATTCGACGCATCGCTAAATCCATGTAGCTCTATCGTAATGTCCTCATCGCTTGTGCTTATCCATCTGGGAATGTGAAAATCCACCAGTTTCTCTAATTCTGATCTGTAATATCTCCACTCTTGTGAGAGATCTGGTGGCAGTTCATCATCCAAGCCTATACCACTAATCCATAATTTTTGTATGAAGACCTTCGAGGTTATAATGCACGGCGCTATCAACCCTAACGGATCATAAAGCCGTGATATTTCTGATATGACCGTTCTTTTTGTTTCAGATGCAGCAGGAGGTGACATCTTCACAAAATAATCAAATTCGTCAGTGTTCCGGTTCCAGGTAATTCCCAAAATCTTAGTTACCCCATCAGTTTTAATTTCCAGATCTCTACCAGAATTTTCCTTTAAGGATTCCAAAAAACACATCCTATTGCTTGTCCATTTTTGCAATTGAAATCCTCCTTTCTCTAATGAACTGTTCATTTCACTATAAATTCTTTCTACTTCTGTTTCAGATTTGCAGCCAGAGATCGTCATATAGAAGTCTAACTTCACCCTTTCAGCAGCCAATGGATACATATTACCTTCATCGCATGCAACTTGCTGCAATGACATGACAGCCAAATAAGGGGCGCATGACGTACTAAAGGTGACAGTCAGAAGTCGGAAGTCCTCTATGTCTTTGTTAGGATCCTCTCTCCAAACAATTCTTTGGAAATCCGCATCTGACCGCGCTACTTTGATTTGGCGATACATTTTTATTATATCTGCTGCCAGACAGATTGGATGTTGTCGCCATCTCATGACAATATGTCTCAAATCTGCCTGAAGAGTGGGTCCTACCATTAAGGTGTCATTTAAGGAAACCCCGTTTGTTCCCTTACATGACGCGTCATAAACCACTCTTACCTTGGTGGTCAGTTTATCTTGTCGAACCACTGCGTGATGGGGCAAATAAACTGCATCACTTTTATTTATTTCAGATTTGTCGGTGGTTTTCTCTAAATGGCCCAGCAATAAATACTCCTTTATCACATCAGTATACTGTGATTTTAATTCAGGATCCCTAACCAGCTTCCTTTCTAAACCTAGCAATCTTTTTACAGCTATATTTTTAGAATGACCGTATTTACAAGGTGGATCTTCTGAACGAAAAGGTAATTTTACGACGTAACGCCCATCTTTCTCTCTTTTCGTTGTGTTTGCGTAAAACTCCTCGCAAGCCCTTTCTTCAGGCGTAAGAAGCTTTTTCGTTAAAGCAGGCTCAGAATCTAGTTCCCATAAACGTTTTAACATTTCGTTCTCTTCTATTTGAGTGTGCATCGCGATCACAGTATTGTGGGAATCAAGAGACCTATCCGCTTTACTAACATGGCCTGACACAATCCAACCTAAATGCGTGTCTTGTGCAACCGGAGAGCCCGCGGGGTTCTTGATTAGACCCTCCTTTAAAATACGGCAATATGTTTCAGCTCCTAATAAAATGTCGATTTTATTAGGGCAATTGAACTTTGGGTCGGCCAGATGTATACTGTGAATTTCTGGCCAATTTTCGAGTTCGAAGTTTGTATTTGGTATAACTGAGGTTAGTGAGCTTAATACATGCGCAGTTACTTTTAGGGTAAAAGAGGGATCATGCAATGATTGTATATTAATAGTAACCACATGTCTAGATACAATATTGCCATGGCCACCTCCTATACCGGCAATAGTAATCTTTGAGACTACTCTCTTTAAACGAAGCAATTGCGCTGCTGCCTCAGTTATAAAAGATGCTTGTGATCCTTGATCCACCAAAGCTCTCAACATGTGAGAGGACCCATTTTGTGATTCGGCCTTTACTAGAGCCGTGGCTAACAAGACTTGACACTGTACTTGTCCATTCACAAAATGAGTTGCTATATTTGCACTGACATCATGTACTGGCTCTGAAGTACCTTCATGTGGGGTTGCAGACACCGCTGGCGTAGTATCCCCACTGGCTCCACTAAGGTTCTTAGGATGCAACAACGAATGATGCTTCCGCTGACATATACGGCATTTTGAAAGAACACGGCAAACTTTGGAAGTGTGGTTACTGCCCAAACAATTAAAACATACACCCAAAGACTTTGAAATGGCACGACGCTCGTCAGTATCTAGTTGACTAAACTTCTTACAATTGGTGAGCTTGTGACTCTCAGAACAATGTGGACATGAACTATTAATAGCACCATGCATTACTTTAGCGTGAGATGTACAATTACTATCGGCTTTTGATTTATGTTTAGGTTCAACGCATTCTAGTGCTCGAAAACGCGTCTCTAAAAACTCGCAAAGCTGTTTAAAGGAGGGTAGATCGTCGGATGATTTACTTACATGCAGTTCCCACTGCTTCCTAGATTCTACGTCCAACTTCAAGCTTACAACATAAACAACAATAACGTCCCACGAACTAACATCAATCCCAATATTGGCAAATTCGTGCAAACAATCATTTGTAACATCAAGCAAATCTTTAAGTGCCTTCGATGATTCGATTCCAATATTACGTTGGCCAAATAGTGGGTTTAATATACATGTTGACATAAATTTCTTATTATTGAACCTATGTTGTAACATATCCCAACATTAGAATTAATATTTGTTTCGGGATATTTACCATGTATATTTAGTTTTTTGTTCCGAAACAAATATTAATTCTAATGATTGTGACCATGTCAGCTTAAAAACTAATATATCCCAACATTTTTTATAGTTAACATCAGTTATAGGAACATGTCTTATAAGCTGCTCTGCTTCACCTGCCAGCTGAGTTTTTAAATAGTGGAGACGTTGTACGTCATCAAGTTTTTTATTATTGTGGACTAATGATATGAACAAATCTCGAAACGATGACCACTCTGTATATTTTCCACTAAAAGTAGGTAAAACTATTTTTGGCAATCTTCCCACACTGTCAGATGAACTATCGCAAACTTCTTTATTGGAATTATTAACTTTTAATTGAGACAGAGCATTTTTTAATTCAACCTTATACATTAAATACGTTTCATAAACTTTTTCATAAATATCTTCCTGAAAGTATTCATACAATTCTTCACCTTCACATTCGCCTACTATTCCTTCGTATTTTGCAGTAAAATTCCTGAATTGGCCCTCCAACATCTCTAGACGTGCGTCCACATAGTTGTAATTTATCCGATCTTTCGGAGACTTTTTGAAGTTTATCAAGCCCTTCTCAATTTGTCCTTGGACATCTTTCAACTATCTCAATTCCTTTTCCATGTTTTATGTCAACAGTATTTTTCTAAGTGTCAATAGGTATGTGGGATTTTTCTAAGTCCAGTGAAGAGTAATTTTTCTAAGTCCCAACAAGAGTAAATTTTCTAAGTGCCGCCAAGTGTAATTTTCCTAAGTGTTTTGAACACTTGTAAAATCGCTTCGAAATCGGGCATAGATTCGAAGTCCCTGACCGCACTATTTTTAAATAACACTTAAATGTACTCACGGTTTTTTGTCCACTGTCCACTTATGCACTACTCTACTCACGTGATCCACAATCCTCAACACTAGGTTTGTTTACCGACTACTAGAGCCACCTCGTATCAATTAGCGTAACTATGCAACTAATCCTTGTTACTTGTGTTCCTCCAATATCGCTCTTCGGCTCGTATGGACCATGTACAATATTGGTACAAGGTGCCTTGGAGACTGTTATACTCAAATAAAACGCAGTACTTCAGAGCAAGACAATTTTAATAATTTAAACCCGAGTCGTATACACTCTGCCAGGTAACGAAACCATAGCGCGATCTAATTCGACCCCAACGCCATCTATCGAGCTATCAGGTAGTTCTTTTTAACAAAATATTGAGTATTTTTTGTGGGATAGCGTGGGGATCGAATTAGTCTTGTTATTACTATTTTTACATTGAACAGTACTTGTATGCAGCTATATCCGATGATAATGACCTACGATTCCTACGAGTATTAAAACAAGCGAAGCATCAAATACAAATAACTTGATTAAACTTTTCCCATAAAATGTGCTTAATAAGAAGCGATTAGAAATTCGATCACAAAATTAAAATTCTTTGAAAATAAAATCGTCGCATGACCTTTTAACCTGTTTAACACCGGTATCATAATGACCAGCCATTAGAGGGCCGGTAGAATACATCACTGTAATCTGAATGGCTTGAAGCTAATGTTTATACTAATTGTTTAATCTCACTTCTTAATGACACTTTGTTAGGCTATGGTTAGGAAACGATAGTCTAAATAAGTGAAGATATCTATAGTTTGATTGACGAGTGAGTAGAAAAATTATATTGGATTGAATAAGGCGTTTACTCTAAGAAGAATTGTGTTAATTTCGGAAGAAAAAAATTGAAATATGTCTCATTGTGTTTATCAGTGCCGATATAAGAAAAAAAAAACAACAATACCATTGATATATGTAACCACTGACACTCGGCTCATAATTTACCTAGAAATATTTGACAACATAAGTGTGTGCTCAGTTTTATTGATACACTGGGTGCTAACAATCTAAAAAACAAATGCATAGACGATTACGGTAACTTTAAATGTTTGGCATTATGTGCACACCTGAATTTCTTATTTTATATTAATGACTTTTCCTACTTGGCAGCAGTGGACGTCTTTCGGCTGAAATGATGATGATGACTCAGCAAAACATGTTTGCAACCCCTGGCAACAGTGAAAAATCCAATTTCTAAACCAAATCAATCAAAAAATATGGGCGTTTATATCGTATATTTGTAGAATCGCAAGGGACTCAAAACCTACAGGTTACTTCCCGTTGGGCTGGAATTATGAAATTTTGCAAGAAGCTTTAAGAAGCAATTTTCGGTGCTTATAGCTTAAAATATGAACTTTAGTAATGTTATCTCATTATTTTAGTGAATGTAGCTGTACAAACAAATAACCTACTTATATGTACCCCTATATCTCAAGTTTTCAATTGATGGAAAGGGGTTGAAAAAAAAATCCTAGACAACAAGAATAGTAGCAAGAATGACTAACGAGAGTACGTTTAACTTGCTGCCGTCCTCCAACACCACGTGCGGAGACTCTTTAAATACATTTGCGATCAAACGACCCTTATTACTTCAAATTTGAATTTAAACCCAGGTATATAAGGACCAATCGCCGCTCCCTTCGAAGCCGTAAAGACTTAGCGCTTACGAAATCCAGGTTGTAGTCAGTAGCACACGGTGTCAGATTTCTGATTAGTTTTAAAATGATTTTTTTTCCTTTATATATTATGCTACTTCAAATTTAGTGACGAGATATCGTTTTGAAACACTTCTTATTTAGTTTTGGCGCTATTTTTCACTCAAAATGTGTTTCCTTTGAGCGTAACATCCAAATGTGCAAAAAATCTGGCAATAAAAACACATGTTGCGAAACAGCACATTAAAATAAAAAACCGGCCGTGTACTATTCGGACTCGCGCACGAAGGGTTCCGTACCATTATCGCAAAAAAACGGCAAAAAATCACGTTAGTTGTATACGAGCCCCACTTAAATATTTATTTTATTTTATTTTTCGTATTTGTTGTTAAAGCGGCAACAAAAATACATCATCATCATCTTCCTGCCCTTATCCCATATTACTTGGGGTCGGCGCAACACATTTTCTTCTTCCATACCGTTCCGTCCCCTGTTACGTTATTACAACAGAAATACATAATCTGTAAAAAATTCAACTGTCTAGCTATCACGGTTCATGAGATACAGCCTGGTGACAGACAGACAGACAGACGGACATACCCCTATTAGTCTACTGAGATTTTCTATAGTGGCCACCTTCACACAGACCTTCAGACAGACGGACAGTCGAGTCTTAGTAATAGGGTCCCGTTTTGACCCTTTAGGTACGGATCCCTAAAAAAAACTGATTCCGTTGAATTCGTATAATCCCGTTACTTTTTATTTGAATATCGGCGGTGAATTGAAAAAAAAATATTGTTTTGTATGTTTTGTTAAAAGTTTTTGTTGTAACTCACTGTTTTAGCTTCACTGCTTGACTTTGAGTCGTTTTTTATTGTTCACCAGCGCAATTATTATCATTTCCAACGATAATTCACTTAGAATGACATTAAAAACAGTCTTCTTTAGAGTTTACAGCGTCTGAATTTCGGTCACTAATAACTACTTTGTTTGTGAATAATATCACAAAATAACAATATGATCTGACTATTGTAGTCCACTTTCACTAATTAACTACTTCAAAGCACTTAATATGTACAGAAACTATTTTAATTATTATTTAATACGGAGCTGTTGTTAACAAAGTGACAGTTGATGTCAATCCTCTTCGAAAAGTAAATTTAATTAAGAAACAGTTTCAAGTGCGAGGTTTTCACTCCGACTGATGTTTTGTGGTAATCTTCCTGATTTTATACTTTCTCATATACCCAACTAGTTCTTAGAATAAAGAAACTACTGGTTTTAGCAATAAAAAAGTTATCGTAAAGGGTTTTCTTTAGGTGACTCGAAAACAACGAGCTATTTGCTTATTTTCATCGATGTTGGATCATTTCAAGGTTTTTATCGTTTTATTCTCTCGTGGATTGAGTTACTTTAAATCCTGGGTAAGATTTTTATTATTGTCGTCAAAATGTTCCGTCTTTTTTGCTCACACAACATTTATAAAATTTTGACCATGCTACTATGCAGGTTCTTATTATCGGGTGCTAAAACAAAATATTTCATATTCATTCACACAACATTTTAAATGGGTCTAGTTTGTTTAGCCAACATATAGGGTTGCAACGTTGGGCGAATTATGGCAGCCCGAAGTCTTACTGCAATATGATGACCACGACCGCCAAGAATGTACCGACGAAGAAGAGAGAGAGTTTATTTTTAGGCTTAGTTAGTTAGTAGTTTTCGATTTAGCTGACCGTAGCGAATGTAGTTATAGTTAAGTATTTTATACGCGGATTATATTTTTTATGCAAATAAATTAAGTCGTAATAGCTTAAATTATTAAAATTAAATGCTGTGTACATTTTATTCCAAAAAGTTATTCCATGCATTCCAAATCAAACACAAATCCGTACAACCAATTAGCGACAATTGAGTACCAAACATGCAAACACCAAACCAAAAATGCAAAAACCAAACTAAACTATCGCATATAACTTTGAATATCAAATTATGGGCAACAAATCACTTAAGTTGGTCCCAACATCCGTGTCAGTCTCTAAACTACTTTCCAACATTTCCTAGCCGTGTAATGCCGTAAGTGGGCAATGTTAACACTGGCCGGTCACAACAGTTTCTTCAGAGCGGTTAATCCGGTACCGTGTCACGGTCCCCGGGAATCCTCCGGGATGTTAGCGATTAAGTGATTGTTCTGTCGCACTCAGCATCGTTAAGCGGTGTGTTACTTGTTTCAGAATTTTGAAAGGAAAAAAGAGGTAAATAGGGAATAAAAAAATACTATACGCTGTTAGTTTAAGAATGGATTAACAGATTCTTAATTCAAATTAACTAGTTAAAAACTAACTATAAAAATAACTTTTTACTAATAATTAATTACTTTTAATTATTAACTATAAATTTTGAGGCGGCTTAATTAACTCTGACACCAGAGATGGCCACACCTCACACGAAAAGGAGGAAAGAGGGGAATTCAAATTTAGAATTTAATGATTTTACAAATTTAATTTAGTGTTCAAACTATTTATATGGATAGTTTTTAGGGCTCCATACCCAAAGGGTAAAAACGGGACCTTATTGCTAAGACTCCGCGGTCCATCTGTCTGTCTGTCACCAGGCTGTATCTCATGAACCGTTATAGCTAAACAGTTGAAATTTTTACAGATGATGTATTTCTGTTGCCGCTATAACAACAAATACTAAAAACAGAACTAAATAAATATTTAAGTGGGGCTCCCATATATGTTCATCCCACACATGTGAACTTTCTGTATGTCTCACGTAAATAAAACTTTCTGCATACGTTACAAAGTTACCTACTATAAAATAATTGCTCAACCAAAACTCTTCCAGAAACAATAGAAAATTCCACTCGAAAGTCAACCGCACTATTATTATTCAGATCAGCCAAAACTCCGAACTTTTTGCGGTCTCCTGTATCTATTCCTTTCACCGAATCACTTGGAATGAGCCCCGCCTGTTCCCAGTTCGCCTATTTCTCCCAAAAAAAAATTGAAGTCATTAGTCTTAACGTATTTAAGTTGGCCTATTGTGGGTAAGACCACTGCTATATTAAAAGGCCTGTTTAGAATAAGGTAATGCTTTCCGTCTGACAGAATTAGTGGATTTATTTTTAGTTTTCTTTTTTCTTTGCTTTTGTGAATTAGGATTGGGGTAGATTTTCTAGATGACTTAGGTATCCAATGTTACGAATACCCTTCGCCCTAGAGCAGGCGCAAAGCTACTTATTAATATCGGACCATTACTAACTAAAACACTTTACCCCAGTATCTGGAAGAAAGATTATCGTAAATAAATGGGACAATTTCCAAACGTGCGTCAGCTGCTGTGATTGTTTGTATGAATTTTCAACAGCCAGTCGCACCATTTGACTTGCGTTTAGTTTGTGGTCCATCAATCCTCTTTGACACGTCAAATCTTTTCAGAATCGGTATGTGGTTTTCTAACCGCCTTTTAGCCGGTAAACCAGACCAAATTGGAATTATGTAATGATCTTTGCTAGATCGTTTCAACTACTTTGTTGAACTCCAATGCAATTACTATCAACACCAATTATTATCATCAAACGCAAAGGGCCACATAAAACCCTGATCCATTAGGTATTGGTCTTCCGGTCATCAATGCATAGACTCATAGAGAATGCATTATGGCTTTGTCTCTGGTAATTGTACTATTGTATGCACAAACGCCTCTATGCATTCGGTACGTGACTTGCTGCTAATACCTATAAGCTTGCGTTTGCGATATAATCCCTGAGTTATCGTAATTACAATGTTTGGACCAAACACTATTATTGGCTCAAAGCGTACTGAGAGCCGAAATTAATTTCTAAAAATATACATAATGCTCACATTTCTACCCAGATAAAAAAGACGATTGCGTTCGATATTTCGAAGTTTGAATGCGCGTCTTTTATAATGGTGCTTGTAGAAATATGTGCATTGTTTTGTGGACATAGTGATTCGATTATCTGCGTCAACATGCTTTAACCCTTAGGAATGCTGTATATTGTTTCTTTATGCACGTTGTACAAGCTGAGTAAACTTATAAGACTAAACTAACTGAGTAAAGCTGAAGTTAGCTATTATTGTTATTCGTTTTATTTTGCGCTATATATGAGAAAGAGCTTTTGTTTGAGTGCTGAATCTCTGTTTGGTTTAAACAACTGCAATTCAAATAGTGAACTTTGTATTAAGCTTGTTTGAAATAATTCTCCCTATCTTTAAATAAAGCTCGTTTACCGGTACAAGCGTCACAAAACCTGCTGACCGAATTTTGTCACGGCGGCACATTTTTGCGGAGACTAACCGTGGACGTGGAAGTTCATAGTACGCAAGAGTGTGTTTGCAAACACAGGTATGCTCTTCCCTTCACTCACTCTCATAGTCCGAAAACACGGCAATATGACTTAACCGGAGATAAATTAGGTGCAGAACCATCGGGTTTACGTACTTTTCGAGGCACAAGGATATAACACCATCCCAACTTCAGGCTGCTTCAGTAGTTAAAACCAATAACACTTTACCCAAAGGGAAAATCTAACCTAGAAACCCACTCTCAGTAGTCGTACTTCCGACCGTGAAACCAACAGGGCGTTAAAATAAACAAGCATCCCAAATAGTAAACTGTCACATTTATATTACTAGTAAGATAAAATTTGTGTAAAGCCTCAACCAGTAAAACAACATAAAAGAGATCGTGTTAACGTTCGAAAAGCCATCAGAATGTCATCGACCTTTTGTTTCGGTTTATCCGAACATTTGAATATAACGGCCGTAAATAAAAGGACGGAGTGTGATTGAGAAAAGTTCTTACAACTTCCTCAATTGATCGCTCTTTGAGGAAACTTCATAGATTGTACTAATACTACAGATGTGAAAGTCTGTTTGTTTGAATGTGTATTATATTGTAAGAGTAAGTAAGAGTATGGAGCGTGTGCTCAACGGTAAGCTCCTGGCATACCTAGAAGCGAACGACATCCTCAGTGACCGCCAATACGGCTTCCGCCGAAATCGGTCCACTGGGGATCTTCTAGCGTATTCCATTCACATCTGGAGTGAGGCCATCGAGAGCCACGGGAAAGCGCTAGCCGTCTCCCTCGATATCTCGAAGGTTTTTGACAGGGTCTGGTACGAAAGCCTCATTGGTAAGCTTCCTTCCTTCGGTCTGCCTAGTGGTCTGTGTGATTGGATATCGGACTTCCTGAGGGATCGATCCATCCGAGTGGTAATCGACGGCTGCTTGTCCGGTCAATTAGATATCAACACCGGAGTCCCTCAGGGGTCAGTGCTCTCGGCAACATTATTCTTGCTGCACATTAATGATCTGCTAAAACCCGGAACCTTTGGGTACGCAGACGACAGCACTGTTGCTGAGAGATACGTGTCCGGCGCACGGGCTACTGGGCCTCAGATTCGGTCTCTCCGGGAGGCCATGGTTGAAAGCTTGAACCTGTCCTTGAAGGCGGTCTCCGAATGGGGTGATGCCAATCTGGTCAGTTTCAATGCTGCTAAGACCCAGGCGTGTCATTTTTCCGCAATTCCATCCGGCTCCTTCTTTCCGTGGTGTAACCGTGCCGTTAACGGACCACCTCGAACTTCTTGGTGTTACGGTGACATCTACCCTCAACTTCGGTCCATACATTGAGGCAAAAGCTCAGTAAGCTGCAAAAAATTTGGGGATTCTTGCAAAGGTGAGACGGTACTTCACGCCTGAACAGCTGCTCAACTTGTATAAAGCACAAGTTCGGTCATGCATGGAGTACTGCTCTCACCTCTGGGATGGATCTGCCAAATACCAGCTTAATGCACTTGAGTCGATTGACAAACGGGCCAAAAGGCTTATTGGCAACGTTGCACTGGTCGCATCAAAGCTCCAGAGCCTCGAACATCGACGCCGAGTCGCCAGTCTGTCGGTCTTTTATCGGTTACATTTCGGCGAGTGTGCGACGGAACTGCACAATTTGATTCCGCCTAGCCCTTTCCATCATCGGACTACAAAGTGTTTTGCTAATACTTTCATTGTGCGCACAGCTGAGGAGTGGAATTCCCTTCCGGAGTCTTTGTTCCCTGATAGCTACAACCTAGGGGTATTTAAGTCAAGAGTGAATAGGTTTCTTCTAGGCAAACGTGCTTCACCGTAGACCACATCATCGCTTAACATCAGGCGAGATGGTGGTCAAACGCTAGGCTAAAGTTTATAAAAAAAAAAAAACAACTTACTTATACCGTTCCCACTGCTAGGACACAGGCCTCCTCTAAAGACGTCACCATTTTATTCATACCCAACTCAATTGTTTTAATACATTCATACATTCATCTCAACACATAACAATAAGGCTGAGAGCTGGTCCACACGTCGTCGACGCAAAACACACACGACTCTCAGCAGCCCCCGGGACGAAGCGGGAGGGATGTACCTACTCAATGAAACGCGACGACGACGGAATCGCTCAGTTGTTTGTGTGTTGATAGGGAGGAGATACACGCAAGCTTATTTAGTTTTTTACGTATTTTTGTATACTGGTGAAAGCTATTTTATTTTAATTAAGAAATTTACATTTTACTTATACGATAACAATAATTATCGCAAGAAACGGCTTCAAAATCACGTTTGTTGTATGAGAGCCCCACTTAAATATTTATTTTATTCTGTTTTTAGTATTTGTTGTTATAGCGGCAACAGAAATACATCATCGAAATTTCAACTGTCTAGCTATCACGGTTCATGAGATACAGCCTGGTGACAAACAGACAGACAGATAGACGGACACCCCCCTTTAAACTACTGAGATTTTCTATAGTGGCCACCTTCACCAACTTTACGTTATATAAGACGGCACACTATACCAGGCAACCCCTTACGAGGCGTCTGGGACCATCTGCGGTAGGTCACGCCTCCAGAGTACTCGCCCCTGGTACTCAAGAGAAAATGTGAGTCGCATCGTGATTACTCACTACCATTTATCCAGAATGGTACCGGAGCTTTAAAGCCGCTCACAACACGCACCCCAGCACGCCAGTACTAGCGCAAGCACCGGCACCAGCGCACCTTGTTGGTGCTAGTGGATTCAATCCCCGCTAGGGACGCCAGAGAAGCTGGCTACTATTTCTCCAGGATGGTTCCGGAGCTGTCAAGCACGCTCACCTCTCGAATACGAATCAACGCATCTATCCAATGCCTACAGCTGGGTTGCCGGAAGACTAATCCAACGGGTAGTCCTCTACTTTCTATCCAGGAAAGTGCCGGAGATGCAGCTCGCTCACAGGAGCTCACTTGCTTGAGGGTTACTCACAAACCCCGCGTCTGACCACCAGGTGGCCCTTTGCCTTAGGCCGGTAACTTCAGACACTTGTTGCGCGCGAGGAATGACGCTCAAACCACATGTAGCCGAGCAGACAACATGCCACTCCTCTGCAACCACCACATAGACCACCGCGAGTCCAAACCCAACGTCAGGTTCCATCTTTGCGCTTGCAATGGTGGAGGGCCTACCTGACCCCGCGTACCCTTATACAAACAGCCGGACCCGTAGTTCCAGCTGCGAGCCCCATCTGTTCGGGTCGTACAGATAGGGGACAGTGGAGGACTTAAAGAAGACAAGAAATTTTTTCTTGTCTTCTTTAAGTTGCTTATTTTCTGGAGTTGTTGCAGACCACTTCTCAAAACCTAAATTGTAAGAAATATGGAGGATCATTTCCATAAATCTTATCCATGCGTGTAGCGTCGACAATCCGTATTTAAACGCATTTTCATTTTCAACTCTCGTTGTAACTTTTAAAAGATCATTCATTTGTCTGGGAGTTGCTCCACAAACAGTGCAGGTAGCACTGGATGATGTGTTTGTCAACACTTGAGCAACTTTCCCATCAATCATTGTCATAAACAGTTGATGTTTAACTTCGATGACTTTGTCTTCTATTGACACAAGAGTTGGAATCAATTGATTAATTTTGGCTTCAATTTCACTGACAACCGCTGTAGTTTTTTCGGGAGTTTCTTTTGCAAATTCTAATGAAATTGGTCTGCAATATCTAACAGATGAGCAAGTAGGGTTTTTCCATATGACCGTAGAAGTTTCTTCGTCTACTAGTCGCAGTGGTACAAGGGACACTATAAACAAATTAGCGTCCGATATTTGTTCGTTTTCTTCCGGTAGAGTTTGTTTATACTCACTTTGCCCGGAGGATCCATCACATCCCCATTTAGTGAAAAGCTTGAGACGATTGTAAGTCGATCCTGACTTTATCCTTATAATACGGCAGACTGTATGGTCTAAGAGATCTTGCAGGTTGATTTTTGCGCTTATATTTGTCACCGTAATGCTGGATGCAGGCGGATAGCAAGCCTTTTTTGCTTCACTTAGTGTTTGATACGAAGGCAATACAGAACTTAAATTCTTATCAACGAGCCTTTTTATTAGGTACGCATATTGTGCTTTGGTTAAATCAGTTTCCATGCATATACTCAATGCTTCCTCTTTTGTAAAGGAAAGTGCGTTATCTGGATTGAGTATATTTTGTAGAATAACTTTTTTCTCTTCTTTTTCCTTATTTCTGATAATAGTCACAATCGACGCTTCGTCATTTTCCCCCATGGATCTTAAACCTTGCACATAAGCGTTACGGACATGTTCCATTCCATACTCCTGGACCAGCTCCATATTTTTTCGTTTCTTTGTGTTTTCCGAGCACTCGTCATATTGTTTTGTTGGTCTTCCACGTTCACCAGAAGTATTCAAACCAGAATTTACAGTGGTTGAGGTACTGCAAGAATTCAATGATACTTTAAACTCACCATTTAACCAATTTGAGTATAGGCTCTCGAACCGGTCCGGCTTTCTTTGAGCTTTGGTCCATTTCTGGTTGCAACTCGATGTTAGATTTTTTTGAATACTCTCTATTACAGTATTAACGTCAGTTTCCGATAGTTGAAAATTTTCCAATAAATATTTTTTGAGGTCTGAAGTACTTTTCCCTTTTATTATTTGATCACAAAGATCGCGTCGAACACAAACGAATTCACTCATTGTTAGATAATAATGTTTTTTATGCGTTAATTGTTATTGAAAAGAAGTATCTGAACACTTTGATGAATCGTATGCTGAACATACACGGGTATTTAAAGGACTAATATTTTAGTGCCTTGTGCAAAAACCATGGGACAATTGATTATAACAGTTCTCATCAAAATAGTGTAATCAGTACTGATTGTAATTATTTACCACAACAGATAAATAGAACTTCCGCAGCAATATAGTTTATCATACTTGTGGTTAAGGTGACCACCCCAAACAAAATTGCCATGGGAAGATTCTTTCAAATATAATAGCAGTTTTTTTAATTTGCAAATGTATGTTTTTATCATAGAAATAGAAAAAACAATATAGACATCAAAGGATAATAACTAAATATAATATTTCATAATAAAAAAGAAGAACCGTAATTTTCGAGGATTTTTCCCCGATTGACATTATTGCTTCAAAATCACCTCTGGCGCAAAAAACGCGCAAGTTTTTTTTAAATCCTCATATTACTGAGTAGATAAGGTCTCTAATAGAGTAATTAACTTGACACCGGCTGCTTTCGGCAACAACGAAAACTCCAATTGAAATTAACAAAAACTAAATTTTCTTTACTTCACTAAAAAAATATTAAAAAATTAAATAAAAATATTTTTTTTACAAAAACTGAACGTGGTTGCAAAGTGTATATTCTAAGCTATCTAATGATGTATAACACTAATATGTTTCCTTGGAAAACTTCCGAATAATTATGTGTTGAACTCCCTTAACGGTAATTTAATTGGCATGAAAATATTTATGCCCAATGTTTGAGGTTTCGTTTTATAATCGTAAAACTTTATATTTTTTTATATTTTGTAATTTATTCGTAAGTTCCATCTTTTGAGAGTATAAAACCATAAAACAATCTATGGATTTACGACTTTCGACAAAACCATTTTTGAGATGGAAAATACTGTTTGGTCCCATAGTGCGACGTCGTGGGTCGTCGCAACGCAGGTGTTGCTTACAATGCGTTGATCCGTTGCGGCGAAGCAACGCACTAAAAAGGCCTCAGCCTTACAGAAGCAAAACAAGTAATCGCAAGACAACTAATCACAAGAAAGATACTATCAAACCGTGTATGTGCGTCACAGTTGCCTCAAGTTCACTTTACCGAAACTGTTGGTCGAACGAACGATTGCCCGAAAAACATTTGTCTAAAGGAACTTTCTTCAGATAAACTAAGACTCAGTTAAACATTATTTGGTCAGGTAAACTTTAAACAATCGCGACGCACTCGCTACTCACATAATCTCACTTTACAAACCCTACAAAAAACCTCGTAGCCAAAACCAAATCCGTTAATCATCATCTAAACACCAAACATTAGGTCAAATAATAACCTTCATACATAAATTGTTGTGCTACCTACCAATACATCACTGCATCCACAGTCTGTGACCCATTGGGAAGCCCTATGACGTAACATTAATTCGGAGGTCAAACGGCCTGACTGCTGTAGTGTAATGGATAATTGGGAGAATTTAAGGCCATTAATATTGAATGCTTCGCCCATGGTCTGACAGTGGTTAATGGGTGCTCGAGTAGTGGTGTGTGACAGGGGAATGGCAGAAGAACTGGAGTGTAGTATTGAATTAAATTTATTTAATAAGTCTAGAATACTGACAGCATAAAACATAGCTTTCTGAAAAGTCTTGTTTTTATTTCTTATTCTACAAATTCTACTGTCATGCACATGGGACCAACAATTTTTTTTTGGTATAAAATGGCCAACAGATTTACTAAATTAAATGATAATCCGACTTGTTATTTAATAAAATGACTTATATTTTATAGCTGCACTTAGTTTAAAAGTTGGTTACTCTAGTTTATACCATTTTATAAACTGTTTTCGTAAAAAAAAAAACACCCTGCATTTATTATATTATTTTATTTTTATAAAGTTGACCTACTGATCCCCATCGCTAAAGTTACCGTGAGGTTGGCGACGTCATGTGCAGTCACCGATATACATGGCAGTATCCCAAATACGTGTATATTGTTCAAAAATATAAAGATTAACTACCATTTTGAACCTTTTCTGTTCGATTTTAAGGTTGAAATTAAGATTTGTAAAGTTTTAAACTTATGTCATTGGTTTGTTTCTATTTTAGTTTTCCATTTATCTCTGAAAGAGCTGACTTTTGTCAGAAAATTCCTTTCATAATTCTATTCTAAATATCTTAAAGTGCTTATGAAACCTTTGATCACGTTTTAAGCTTACGTTCAACTAGTTTTTAGGTTGAAACGGCTTTTTTTCTTGTGAAAGTCGAAGTAAAAAGTGTCCTATGATCTTATCTAGGCTGAAGTTTGCTTGTGGTTCTCAAACTGGTAATTGACTTTATGATGAATTTGAAAGTCACCTGTTTAAGTCGCAATGTATAGATAAATAGCGTAATATAACTAGCCAACAATTGTGTACACAATATTATTTTCAATACTTTCGTTGACTCACACACATAACTTGTAGATGTCATTTGATTTATCAATATATTGGCTGGCGAGAAATTAGGAACCTGAAAGTGTAAAAAAGAGTATACATATATGGCGAAGAAGGTTATTTGATAAGGTAATTTAATTTAAATTATGTAGGTACAAGTCATTTATAATTACCACATTCTATCTAGGTCACGCATGCCGATTCTACAATTAATAGAATTAATTAAACGTCTTTACATAGAGTAACTGGAAGCTATCAGACAATCAGGTTCTTCAGACTAAAACAAATAAGCTCTGTACGTGATCGACATTTTTAATGAGAAGTCTATCTATGTCACCTTGACCCACTATTATCTAATTATTCTAGGGTAGATTCGAGGTCAGAAACTTGTTTTCATTTTTAGCGATTTTCAAGAATCAGAAAAAATATGTTAGTACATTTTGGGATCTCATTTCAATATCGACTAGCGTTTGCCAGTAGTAACTACCCCACGGGGACGCACTACAAATAAATGTCCGATAATGGGGTAAATGTCCAAATCCATGCCATGTTCTATACGTGTTCTAAATTTCATCCAAATTCCCATAGGACTAAATGACTAACAAGCATCCAAATATATGTAAAGAATTTCACATTGTTTATATTAGTAAGAACGACGTAGAATAGAATAATTTCGTACTATTAATAATTAACTCACAAAACAAAGTTTATGAGTTTGTTTTTCACAAAATAATATACACCGACACAAAATAAAAATTGCAGAATCCGTAGGCCTCTACAAAAGCGCTACGGGGCTACGACCGTAGCGTTCGTAGCACTCGCCTACGCGAAAGCACCGTGCCATCGAAAACACGTTTTTTGTAAAGTTCCGTTTGCCGTCGAAACCACGTCGTTTAGCAAAACGATCCTTTAAAAGGTCCTAAAGTGAACACTTTCATAAAAGTTCATATTGCCACAGAATTTTCCATAATCAGTTTTTGGTCGTTAGTTGAAAATCTGAAAGCATTGTATCGCGTCTTTTTAACCGACTTCCGAAAAAGAAGGAGGTTTTTTTTTGTGTATGTTCACCGATTACTCCGTCAATTGTGGACCGATATAGAAAATTCTTTTTTTGTTTGAAACAGTATGTTCCGAAATTGGTCCCATTTTAATTTGGTGAAGATCTGATGAAGAACTTCGGAGATATACAACAGAACTCTTCAATAAATAACGGCAAATCTCTCGGGATTGCTGCAATCGCATGTCTGTTTGTTGTTTATAACATTTCATAACATAACATCACGCCAGTTCGCTCTTAAGGGGTAAGCAGATCTCTCATTTCACCGGTTATGTTCAAGTTTCATGAAATCTATTCTGGCGAAATAGTTCCCTTACTAACTTGCCTATTAGGTACGTACAACTAAAAAGTGAAAAATAAAAAAACTTTTTGCAAAAAAATACTACCGACTTCCAAATACAAAACTACAAAGTGCACTTTGTAGTTTTGTATTTGGAAGTCGGTAGTATTTTTTTGCAAAAAGTTTTTTTTTCACTCATTCATTCATTTAAATCGGTCCATCTATCTACGTAAATGTCCACTTCTGGTTTTATGGGCCTTTCTAGTGGACTGTCCAAACGGATAGTCAAGGGGGCACTGGAATACTGCCATGAGAAGTATTGTTATTGATTATAAAGTTCTTGTAATTGAATGCGAAGTGTATTAAAAAAATATATGAATAGAATCAAATCAGATCTGAACAAAATCTGTTCTGCAGTTTATTCCGTAAAAATCTCGCCGTTTAAATTTGGGTGTAGTTGAAATGATCCACTATTCCCTAGCATAGCGTAGCATAATCCTACAAGCATTTCTTTTATTTTAGACTTTTTAGTTTTAGTAATGTACGAGTTCTCCAAATAAGTTGTGGTAAAAGATTATTTATTTTGCTATCAATGTTACGCTTATCTTGAATTTGTGGCAAAATAAGGGGGAACACGCAAATACTCCGAAATATTTTATTCCGAATTTCGATGTTCCGATTTTCAAAAGTCCGAATTTCATAATACCTAAGAATTATAATGTCTATTATTAAAATCACAAAAATTATTTTACCGAAAGTCGTAAATGCGATTTGTTAGTTTTCCGATTTTCATTCGTTCGAAGAATCAAATGCTTGAAGGGTTCTCGGTCCGAAAAACGACATTCCGATTTTCAATACTTCGAATAAACTAAAAGTCAACATGTTGTGGTACAAAATTTTATGACAGAAACGAATCCCTGCTAAACAGACTTCACGCTGTCTTGTCTACCCTACCCTAGAGTGTATGCGAAGTGTATTAAAAAAATATATGAATAGAATCAAATCAGATCTGAACAAAATCTGTTCTGCAGTTTATTCCGTAAAAATCTCGCCGTTTAAATTTGGGTGTAGTTGAAATGATCCACTATTCCCTAGCATAGCGTAGCATAATCCTACAAGCATTTCTTTTATTTTAGACTTTTTAGTTTTAGTAATGTACGAGTTCTCCAAATAAGTTGTGGTAAAAGATTATTTATTTTGCTATCAATGTTACGCTTATCTTGAATTTGTGGCAAAATAAGGGGGAACACGCAAATACTCCGAAATATTTTATTCCGAATTTCGATGTTCCGATTTTCAAAAGTCCGAATTTCATAATACCTAAGAATTATAATGTCTATTATTAAAATCACAAAAATTATTTTACCGATAGTCGTAAATGCGATTTGTTAGTTTTCCGATTTTCATTCGTTCGAAGAATCAAATGCTTGAAGGGTTCTCGGTCCGAAAAACGACATTCCGATTTTCAATACTTCGAATAAACTAAAAGTCAACATGTTGTGGTACAAAATTTTATGACAGAAACGAATCCCTGCTAAACAGACTTCACGCTGTCTTGTCTACCCTACCCTAGAGTGTAATTTAGGCCCGCGTAGGCGCAAAGCCGGCCAGCAAGCGGAAGCTGCAGTGGTAAGCGTTAAAAACCGCCAAAACCCCGCAGCGCCGGAGTCGTGACAGAAACAATGCTAGCTGCTTGCCTGCTTGCATGCTGCATGCCTGCTTGCATGTTGCATGCCTGCTTGAATGTTGCATGCTTGCTTGCATGCTGCGTGTGTAAAAACGCATCTTTTTTCATTCTACCTCCTCATACTAAACATAATATTATACTTCTCTCTGACGAGCAATTATGTGTTTATTTTCTTGCTATTCAGGTTTTCAAGGCGTTTTTATTTCGGAATTGTATTAATCGGTATTTTAATAATCGAAATAAGTATTTTTGATGTTTCGAATTATCATTAAGTCGGACTTTTTGTTATTTAATCCATCAAAACTCGGTATTTTGAGAATAGTAATTATAAACGTTAGGAATATTGAAATTTAGGAATTATATAAATAGGAGTAATTATAAGTCGCAGTTGTAACTACTCGGAATTTTGAACCATTCGGAACTATGAAAATCTGTATTTCGAAATTCGTATTTGTGACTGACGAAATAAAGTTTTTCGTATTTATGTAGTGTACCCAAAATAATGACATAAAAGTGTTACAATAAATATATTTTTGGAATGGACTATTTAGTTGCTTTCATTTGATACCAATATTTTTCGGAAAACGAAAAAAAATATTGTATCACCCCGTTTCATTTAGGGAGGGCGCGCTATTTAAAAAATATATAGCCATTGCCACTCACTCACACAACTGAGACGAATCCATCGACACCTAATATGTAATTTATTTGTTTATCCTCGCACGGGAACGCCTTACAGCAATTACACCAATGGAGCACAAACTTATAAATACAGGACTTCAAGTCCAGGTTTCCTCACGATGTATTCTTTCACCGTTGTCAGCGATGTCCAAGATAAACTTAGAAAGTACATATAACTTGAAAAAGTCACATTGGTATTGGTATTTGGTTGGTTGGTTGGTGGTCATAACCCGTCAAGCCGTTTGAGCTGTAGAGCGTGCAATAGAAATGGACTTATATACATACGCTCGAAAAACATTACCCTCCCGCAGTCGGATAAAAAGAACAGAGGACATGTTTCCATGAGCACCATTATACACATAACACATGTTGCTACCTAGCACAGGAGCAAGGGCTTCAATAAGTACGTTATACCAGTATTTTGTATCAATAAACAATTTTATTAGTATCATACTTTACCTTTCTAAATTACTTTATAATGTGCTGCTTGGTTAGGACCCATTTTTACTTTTTGTCCATTTCCGAGCCACCTGGCATGTCGTACGTGGGCCCGTTTCGGACTAAAACGGAATATAAAGCTAGAGTTATTATGTAATGTAGTTTCAAAGAGTTTGTTTGTTAGAAGGTTCAGAAAAGAACGACCAGGAGATAATTTCTCTACTTCTTTGATCTCAACAAAGAAGTGCTCATGTTATCTCTTGTTGATTTTGAGCATTTACACTTTTAGCCTACTTCCCACCCTATCCATCTAAATCTATAAAAGCGAAAGTGTGTACGTTTAGATGTTTGTTTATCAATGATGCCTCAACGGCTTAACGGAATTGTATGAAACTTGGCTCATTGTTAGGCCATGACCTCGATTTCAGTACCTCAATTCAATGCCCGAGGCTTACTTTCTGCCAGCACGCAGGAGCTGCTCGTAACAGCTAGTACATTATAAAACTAGGCACATTATTATTTATAAGTCATAGAATTGGATTGCAACGTATAGTGATTATATTATAGTCAATTGACAAACGGGCCAAGAGGCTTATCGGCAACAATGCACTGGTCGCCTCAAAGAGCCTTGAACATCGACGCCGAGTGGCCAGTCTGTCGGTTTTTTATCGGTTACATTGCGGGGAGTGTGTGATGGAACTGCACTATTTGATTCCGCCTAGCCCTTTCTATCATCGGACAACAAGACGTACGGCAACGCGCCACCGGTACATGGTGGACATCCCACCTATATGTCCAAAGCTTTTTGCGAATACTTTCATTGTGCGCACAGCTAAGGATTGGAATTCCCTGCAGGAGTCTTTATTTCCTGATAGAGCTACAACCTTGGAGTCTTTAAGTCAAGAGTGAATATGTTACTTCTAGGCAAGCGTGCTTCACCGTCGACCACATCATCGCTTACCATCAGGCGAGATAGTGGTCAAAAGCGAGCCTATCGTTAAATAAATATCACATGACGCGATGCTTAACCACCATGTTTTCCCAGAATTGTATTGCCGTATTCAATAAAATTTTGGGCAAAAGCCACCCACAACAAATCTCAATTTACGTTACCCTAACAAAAAATATTAAATTTTATTATTTAACTAAAGGTATGACTGACCCACGATCTATTACCCTGATAGAGGCCCTAAATCACTGAAAATGTTTCCTTTATATGTTTCTGCAGCCATTCCTCATCTTATGAGCGAGGCTATTGAATACTAAGTCTAACACAGGTAATTTTTGTTGTTCAGGTAATTTATTTGAGTAATATTGTTGTGGGGAGACACATTTGTTTGGTCATATTTATTCTTTTCTTTTTGGGGGTAGTTGTTGTTGTGTAGTTTGCTGTATGCTTTTATTTCGGTCGGTGCGCAGTTTTTGTATTTCAGGATCACTCAAAATGGTATAGAAATATTGCCATATACTCGTATTTCTCCTACCAAGTAAAAATTACGTAAAAGGTATTATAATAAAAATAAGGTTTCCTTTACTTTACAAAGGAAATGCTCAGTATCAAAGTAAAATTTATTTATTTCCTTAAGGCCGTTAAGCGGCACTTTTGAACGTCAACAATTTAAATTTATAAGTAATAATGATTGATTCAACCGTCCATTCGGAAAAGTAGCTTGTTATGGAGAAGAACGGACAAGAAACAACATACCCAAAGTTTGTTAATTCGATAGGTATTTATTTTATAACGATATAGGGTAAAGGGATTTACACATTTAACCCTTTTAAAGATGAGGTTTCAAAAACGTTTGCTTACTGCTTTTGTTCGTTATATAACAAAACATGTGTGATTATAGATCCAGAGACTCAAAAAACAATTTTTCAGCGATGGTCGAAACGTCAAAATGTAAGGCTACATATGTGCCGTTTCAACAGCGATTAACAATCTTATTATTTTTTGACGTTTTTAACGGACTTCCCAAAAAGGAGGAGGTTCTATGTTCGACTTCAAGTTTGTATTTTTTTGTGTATGTTCACCGACAACTCCGTCAATTGTGGACCGATTTTGAAAATTCTTTTTTCGTTTGAAAAAGTATGTTCCGAAATTGGTCCTATTTTAATTTGGTGAAGATCTGATGAAGAACTTAGGAGATATACAACAGAACTCTTCAATAAATAAAGGCAAATCTCTCGGGATTGCTGCAATCGCATGTCTGTTTGTTGTTTATAACATTTCATAACATAACATCACGCCAGTTCGCTCTTAAGGGGTAAGCAGGTCTCTCATTTCACCGGTTATGTTCAAGTTTCATGAAATCTATTCTGGCGATATAGTTCCCTTACTAACTTGCCTATTTGGTACGTACAACTAAAAAGTGAAAAATAAAAATAACTTTTTGCAAAAAAATACTACCGACTTCCAAATACAAAACTACAAAGTGAAAAATAACTTAATTTTTTGAAGTCGGTGTCCATAACGCAAAAAAATGGTACCTACGAAAGACACCGACTTCAAAAAATTAAGTTATTTTTTACTTTGTAGTTTTGTATTTGGAAGTCGGTAGTATTTTTTTGCAAAAAGTTTTTTTATTCCAATAGTTATCGCGACGCTTTCGTAGACTATCACTTTTCTAGAGCATAAGTTGTCCGTCGGTGAATTAAATATTTGTAGATTTTTCTGTTAACCGATATTCTTAATAAGGACGTATCTCATTCAATTGCAAACTTAATCTGTCCATCAACATCAAATCAAACATCACACCAATTATGTATAACAAAAACAAACAAACAATGCCGTGTAACAAAAGCGGGCTTCAATCAATGAGAGCTGAAACCTAGGCTTCACTGCACAAAGCCGAGGACTTCAGTAAGTCGGAAACAAAGGAGGGAATACCTGTGAGCATCGAGCATCTATCGGAAGTGAACGAGCGGCAATCCGAGACGAGGGCCTTGTGGAAAGTGTGTAATGTATATTGGAGAGTTCTGGTTTGAACTGGTGTATGCATTTTTGTATTGTAAGTAAGTTTCTTCTGGACAAAATGTAATTTTGAGCAATGGATACATGATATTCTATCAGGGAGAACGATTACAAAAAAAAAAAAAATTGATATTGACCACGTGAAGACAATTTTATACATAATGTGAATGTTTTCGCTGATAAAATGTTACTTTTTAACAGACTTTCCAAAAAGGAGGAGGTTTTTATGTTCTATTCCGTTTTTTTTTCATAGATATCTCCGTCAATTCTGACCCGATATTGATTTTTTTTTGTTTGAAAGAGTATATTCCTGAATTGGTCCCATTCAAATTTGATGTAGATCTGATGAGGAACTTCGGAGATATACAACATAACTTCAATAAATCAATCTCTCGATATACAATCAATCTCTCGGGATTGCTGCAATCGCATGTATGTGTATTGTTTACACCATTTCATAACATAACTTCACGCCGGTACGCTCGAAAGGGGTACGCAGATGTATACAGTTCACCCTGGTACACTCTCATTCCACCGGCTATGTTAAAGTTTCATGTTATCCGGGTACTTTATGCTGACATCACTTTGGGCAATAAACTACCTTACTATAGAACTTGCCCTTTACGCACTTAAGTTAAAAAGTGAAAAATAAAAACTTTTTCAAAACTGGTAGATGTGAAACATCGACGTTATTTCGTAAAAGTAGTATGCAGAAAAGAACAGATTGTGGTAGGAACTAAAAATGTCAATAAAATAAAATAAATTATTAAAATATGCAGAAAAAATTTTAAATGGCTTCAATATATTAGTGAACTCAAGAATCTTAGCTAGTTATTTCAATATACTACTAAAGATCGTAAATTATAAATATAAATAATGAATGTTTCACTATAAACTCCATTATGATTAGAAAAATTAATTAATTTTTTAAAGTTTAAATTAATAACAAATAAGAAAAAGATTCGTGCGCTGCACGCCATCAGCTGATTTTAAAATAAAGTTCTGTCAGTCTTAATAAATTTATTCTCTAAGCAATTGTTTTAATGCATTAATTTCAATAAGAATGAAATTAAAATTAATAATTAATTTAAAAACATGATATGCAATGAAATTTATGTGAATTTTAATCTACCTAGAGAGTAGATTTTACATTTACTGGCGCTCAATACACACCAAATATACGCGTGCTAAATGCACAGATAAATGCATACTTTAATTATAAAAATATAATTAACTTACTGATGACTTGATAATGTGTCATAGTGTGATTTTGCTTTCTTTGCAGGAGGCTGATCACTTCCACTCTCTAAATTATCACGGTCAGACATTTTATTATCAGAACAGAAAAATGATTTATTTACCAGAAAAACACAGGTTATGAGTACTGTAATAAACAGAGTATACATTATAGGTATCCGAGCTCAGTGGAGCGAAAGAGATGGCTTAACGCCGGATCGAGTGAGAGAGAAACGCACAGTCGATTGCGCGTGGCGACGCGTCGCCACGCCAGAAATCGGTCTCACGTGCGCCTATAGATGTTTCACATCAAAAATTCAACCGCATCCTAAAAAATACTACAAAGTGTAAAATAACTTCAATTTCGGAAGTCGGTGATAAAACGAAGAAACGAAAACAGGAACACTGATTTATGAAATTGAGGTTATTTTTCACTTTGTAGTGATTTTTGGAAGTCGGTTTTATTTTTAGTAAAAATTAAAATATCAAGGCCTTAACTGTAATAAAAATATTTATATATAGTTTTCTTTTCGATCGCTTTTTTATGAATCTGAATTCGCATAATCAATGACAGGAATAAGAGTCAGGTTAATCATAGATCCATTATACAACGTTCTTATAGATTATTGCTTCATTCTTATATGCTTGCTCTATTTAAAAGATAATTATTACCAACAAAAGTTTTTGGTAAAATTAATAGCATCGTCATGAAAAGCTGATCGCAAAATTATACAGCGAGTAAGTGAAAAACTGTTCAATTTCACGAAGAGATAAAGTGACCATGGTATTAACGGTAATTCTATTAAGAATAAACTTTCTTGACAATAACAAAATATTAATAAACCAACGAAAACCATACAAAATTATTGTCGTCTTGAGCCTAAAGTTTATATCAGCGAAAGGAATTACGTATGAATGTCCTAAAAGTAGTTTTCCAAATAAAACTAGCCTTTGACGACTTTCTCACGACCAACTGCTTTAATAATTCGGCTATATTTACGAAATTGATGTCATAAGTCGTACACAGGAACAAATGACGTATAAAACATAATATTTGGACCGTTATTTTTATTTTCTCTTAACTATTACGTCGAATAAAAAGGCAGTTTACGTCAGCGACTTCTTTTGCGCTTTTAAGAGAAGAAGTAGTTTTCTGTATCCGCACTCTCATGATGTTACAGTCATGTCTTCAAATATTTAGTTCTAGGATATGTCAGTTTATTCACGATTTTCATTTTCACTTTTTTCATAGCAATAGTGATGAAATAAATTACTCAAAATAAAATGCCTGCCTGTGTTCGAAGTTCTACCTACAGCCCGTAAGTTGGGCCGATTACTACTGAGTTACTAACTATTACTGGTATAAAATTATTTAAAAACTTACTCACTCTAATCCGCCTCTCGATATCACCCTCGCAATATTTGATAGCAGTAAATATTAAATTTTCAACCAACAAACATACATCGCTTAAGATTGACAATATACTCCAAATAGAGATAAAACAACAATAAACAATTCTGCCATAGAGGGTCAATCTAACAAATGGACGACTAAGGGCCGATTAGCGGTTTATAGTGCGCGACAATCATATTTGATACTCAGCGGATCAAATATTCTGAGCGCTCCATAAAATGGTAAGTTACAGGTGAATCGTTCGTTACCATTGGGTTATGACTTATTAGCTTGTGCTTGTAAATACGTCCGAGTAAATATTTTCTTTATTAAAAAGCTTTCCTTAAAGGTGTAGTAGGTAATTAGAGTACATAATGGCAAAGAAAAGTTGATACATGTTATCTACTTGCATGAATAACTATAATGTAAGAACAATCTAGAAAAGGTATTTTTAAAAGTAAGCTGTTTTTACATGACGGTATCCTTACAGAAATGAAAAAAAAAATTGTTACATCCCTTTGTTCGTCATTTAACACTGTAATGCATAAACCATGAAACCATTAGTGGTGGTTAAACCATTAACCACCTTGTTAATGGTTTGATAATGATAATGTCGTGATGTTTTCATTGAGAAATACTGTAGATTAAGTTATTAAACTAATAAAAAAAAACAAACACTTAAAAATAATTATTCCGTAACACAACAAAAAAGCTTTTGATCGGAACAGTCACATACAGACAAAATACATACTCGTATCACATGAACGACTTCGAATGAGGTTTATATCCTAACAAAACTTTGGTGGCACTCAAATCTTTGTTGGGTGTTTTGTTTATGAGCCTGATCCGAAAACTTGGTCAAGGATACTTAAGAAGACAAGTAGTTTGTGTTGTTTGATACAAGTTCCAGTTATTTCCTCTTCTCAGTTATTATTCAAGGATTTAGGACTCCGTATTCCGTTTTTTTTCTTTTTGGATATCGCTGCACACGTTGAGATGGTTTTTGGTCTCGCATGGGTTTTTTAATTTATTATTGTTTTTTTTTGTTTTTTCATATCTCTCGTGTCCCCTGTGCGGGTCACAAATATATATTTGTTATTTCTTTCTTTCTGTTAATAAATCAAAACTAATACATTTTATAAATAGGATTGCCTCGTTGGTCTAGTGGTCGCAATCGCTACGTTTGAGCATGGTGTCCTGGGTTCAATGCCCATGTTGGACAAAGTGTTATTAGGATTTTCCATCTAAAGTTTCTCATTAGCAGCCCGGAGTTTGGATCAGAGTCCGGTTGATGGCAATAGGCTTGCATTACTTGAGACTTGAGATCATAACTCTATTCTGTCTATTTTGTTATCTGACTGCCAAAGGAGGTTAATGTGTTTATCAGTCTATGTACGTATGTTTGTTCCTATGTGGCGTTCTAGATACCGAACGCGTTGGCTGATTTTTATGATTCTTACGTTAATCGATTCGTCATAACCTTGCGAGTGTCACTAGCTACATTAAAATTGGAAAATAGAAAAAAGGTGGCTTTTGGGCGCCATATTGCGGGGTCCCAAATTTTATTTACTTCCAAACCCATCGTGTGGGTATCAAAATAAAGGGAAATCCTTTATAAGAGGATAAAACATAAAAATATAACACTTATGTTTAAATGTACCTAATTCGAAACAATATGTTAAATAAAAAGTTATAAATAAAAATAGTTAATTCAAAACATCTGTTTTTGGTCAGCCAGCTCACGAATATGTATCGTCCGACTGCACAGCATGGTTTTCTTCTTTTATACGACTATTTAGATCGCTTTATAAGCAGTCGGGTTTTTAGATTTAGAATTAACTTGTTTTTGTATGTGTATTAGTATTTAAGTATGTAAATTTTCGAATACAAGTTGTTATTTTTAAATATTATTTTGTACCCTATCACAACGTTGTCCTATTTAACCCAAAGGTTGACTGATAGAGAATGCCTTGTAGCATTAAGTCCACCTATGTACCACTATTGTACATGAAGTTTAAATAAATAACCAGCGAAATGTGGACGTATTATATTTAGGTACCTCTTTACTCAGAGCTGTAGGTGAACCTGGTTAGGAGCCTGTGGTTCCCCTTCGGGAACCACAGGCGTCGTCCTATGTATGTACATATTATAAATAAACTAGCCTTCAAAACATAGTACCACACTTTTAAAATTGCAATTCCTCCTAAACTATAGAAGTCAGAGTTTTGAAATAACAAGCGAAATATAGAAAATTTTGTCAACTTTCTTTGAAATTATATTAAAAAGATATTCTCTAACATCTCCTCCGACACCTCGTCTTCACTATGCCAAACCGGCTGGAGCTGTAATCAGAGCGAAAAATACGCATTATTAACTCAAAAACTACTCGTCAGATCATGATCAAATTAAAATGAGACCACATGAGAAGCACCACCTATCAAATAAAAAACGAATCATCGAAATCGGTTCACCTAGTAAAAAGTTTTGAGGTAACACACATAAAAATACAGTCGAATTAAGATGCTCCTCCTTTTTCAAGTCGGTTAGAAATTCACTGTTCCCTTGAGATAGGCCACGGGTATAAACCCGCGGGAAAAGCTAGTCATAATTATTTAAGCTAAGAGATTGACATTTTATGTAAAGGCCTTGTAATTGTATATATAATGGAGGTAAATAGATTTAGTAATTTAAGTTATATTAACTACACAATTGTAATTTGTACTTCAGCAAAGTACTCAGTAACCAAGTTTTAGATAAGTAGATATTAAGTAATATAGAATATCGTCTAGACATAGCATGCTCATGCACTTAATAGTTTTGAAACTATTGAAATCAAAGTTATGATATTATTATAGTCCTTCAAACTGCCAAAAACAAAGTCACAGTACCCATTTTGTGAATGATCACAAGATTTGAACTAAATACTCTTAGCACGTGTTATGTCCCAAGGGGAATAACAAAACTATAGTTGGTATTAAAACTTTTAGAGGTTATAGTTTAAGAGCCCTCTGCTAAAACCTGCATCTAATTTGAAATTTGTTTTTGTTTTTTTTTTTTTTTTTTTTAATTTTTAGAGGTGAACTTTGATTGTTTTAGAGGTGCCTGGCCTACCCTACCTATATATATATATATATCTACCTATCTATTTTACTATCACACATTATCATCATCATCATCATGTTTCCAACATTAATAGGCATTAATAGTAAACTAGTAGGTTTGGAAATGAACTTGTCCAAAACAATGATGATGAATAACAGCGAAAGGAGAACAGTATACGTTGGTAGCGAGCCTCTCAAATATACAGACAGCTACATATACCTGGGTAAACAAATTAGCTTTCACCACAATAGTAACGAACAAGAAGTAGAACGCAGGACACAGCTTACCTGGAACAAATATTGGGCACTGAAGGACATATTCAAAAGCAGCATGCTGATCAAAAATAAAACTAAAGTACTAAACTCGTGCCTAATACCGTGCCTCACGTATGCTTGCCAAACATGGAAATTCAACAAAAAAACAAAGGATAAAATAATTACATGTCAGCGGGGTATAGAACGCAGTATAGAACGCAGTATGCTGAATATTAGAAAGATGCAAAAAATAGGCACACCAAAATTAGAAACATAACCAAGGCAAGGGATGGATTAGAACACGCTCAGTCACTAAAATGGAGTTGGGCCGGACATGTGGCGCGTCTACGTGACAAGAGATGGACAAACACGGTGACCACATGGGCGGGTCCACAGGGAAAAAGAGAGGTAGACCTGTAGCTACTTGGGAAGACGACATCAAAAAAACAGCTGGCCCCAACTGGATTCAAGTAGCCCAATCTAGAGAGGACTGGCTATCTTTGGAGGAGGCCTTCACCTACAGAGGAGTTCTTACAGAATGAAGAATAATAGTATAGTATAAGATTAAAAAAAAACTAACACAAGTAAATTTAGGAACCAAACTTAATTACTAACAAAACTAATGATTTTAAATGTTTTATAAGCTGTAAGAAATAAAAGGCTTTTTTATTTTATTTATTTATCATGTTTATTCTCCTATCAATTATCACATAATAAACACAGCATAGACTTAAACATTTTCTGTATTTATTCCGTATATCCAAAAGTCTCTCAGGCCCACACATATTTTACTACGTACCTGCCGGCAATTTGTCGAAAAACTACCTTACCTTAACGACCAAACGTTTTTGGTACAAACTTTGGCAAAAAGTGTTAGGAACACTTTTGTTCAGCAACAAGACAACTGCTAGATATATGGCTGAGGGGGACGCCGACAATTTTGCAATGTTGCGACAAATTGGCAAAGTGAAAAATTGTGCGCTTGACAGCACGGAATTAGGGCTGCTAGAAGTAGTAGTTTTTAGTTGTTTGTTGAATTTGGATAAAGTGTCAGCTTCAGTGCTGAATTGTGGTGCAGTTCCTAGTTTCTACTAGTGTTGAATATTTTGTTTCTAGAATCCGTTTTGGGATACATTTTTTTTTCGAGATATTTTTACACTTAGTACAGAGCCATGGGTAAAATTTAGGGGATTCTCATTACACCATAGCCTATGCAAGGATAGACCTGAGTAATTGGGTAATTGCCTGTGTCTACGTAATCCACACATTTGCTAACTCAGATTATTTTGTGGAGGCAGGTACCAGGATGTGTGGAATGAAACAGCTGACGAGATCTTATGAATTTATTATTTCGATACCTTACTATTTATACATATTTACAAAATCGTTTTCTATCTTCTACCTACAATAAAATTGGCGAAGTACCCGCCGTTGAACATAATCAGTACTCTTTTGTGCCCATTTTTTTCAGTTTTTCGACACCGACTTCGAAAAAGGAAGTTATTTTTTGCTTTGTAGTTTTTTGTTCTGGAAGTCGGTTTGATTTTTTGTTGAAATGTTTTTTATTTTTCTTGTTTTAGTTTTGGTAGGTAACTCCAATTAACATGATAATCATTGATGGCCAAAGTACATCTCATGACGATTCCAATAAGCCTCAGCACGATTAGGATACATTGTTTTATTTCAGAGTTCCAGTGCCTACCTTCCGGCTTCATCATCAGAACAGTTCAATGGTACCATTTTCATTAGTACCATTCATTTATAAGTATTTGCTTCATCATAGTCGGTTAATTATTCGAGATATTTTATACCCGTGACATACTTAGCATTTAGGAATTCCAGTGGTCATCTGTGGTCTTCTTCATCAGTTCCACTTCACCAAATTATACTTTCTGTGTGCAAGTGATTGCATTGTTGATGAAAATACCAAAATCACTATATGTATGCCTATAATATTTGAGGAGTTCCCTCGATTGCTCTAGGATCCCATCATCAGATCCTGACCTGATGACTATGGGAACAACTAGGAAGTTATACCCTTCAGAACAAAAGAAGATTTATTAAAATCGGTCCAGGCGTCTTTGAGTAATCGGGGAACAAACAAAAAGTAAAAAAAAAAAAAAACTGACGAATTGGAACCTCCTCCTTTTTTTGAAGTCGGTTAAAAACAGCGCTGACCTCACTACATAAAAACTAGTTTCGATCAGTCTGCCGCTCAGTGTTCCCAATGCGCTCGTCGCAGGAGCACGCCGTGTTGACTCCCATAATTTCCTAAAAATAAAACAACATAAAGCATTAAAAATTCATCAGTAGGTACTCCAAACCTCGTCGCTCGACGACAGGTTGCACAGGAGATGTTGACTTTTTGAAACGAGAGTTCAGAGTAATCCGTTCTTTAACCCGCTACCCTTGTTAAAACGTCTTTTTCCTTTACAACTCATCTCTTAAATGCACCCCACGTCTATAATTATGACAGCAACATCTCTAATGACCGCGGTAACCGCGTGAATTATTACGGGGACCGCACCCCTTGTTGCTATCTTTTGCGAATTTCGCCCAAATAAAGATAAGCCGGTGTTGACTCTGTTAAATTAAAATGTAACCACGCCTTCATAATTCTCTTTGTATCTCGGAGAAATAAATTAGAGAGAAAAAGAACACACGAAAATGACCTATTTGGTAGTAAATTTTTTTCACATGATATTGGTCAAGATTAACAGGGAACTAACGATACTGAACAGATATGCTGTTAGCGATAAGACCCCCTTTGTACCCATAGTATTAAGACATGTGTACTTTTTGGTTTACAATAATAGTACATTGTACATCGAGGCGAGAAAACGATCTATTTCTGTTCGAGAGTATGTTTAAGACATACGAGGAAATAGAGAGAGAGATTGACATAAGAGGAATACGATACACCGACGCGAGTGATACATAGTGCTTTATACTACACATACGAGGAAAATAAAATACAATATTTCTTTAATTAAAGTTTATATTAAAATTGTTACAATGGCTAAAACTTATAGTGACGTTTTTTCCAGGAAGACTAATACTTGTGTGAGATGATTGAGATAAAACTGGGATAATTGGTTCTGCTGTTGGTGCACTTGTGTTTGTGAGAGGAGCTAGTTTTATAGTTTGAGTAGAATCATATTCATCGAGGAAGGCTGTTGGCGCTGTGCTCGTTGAAGTTTGTGGGGACTTTTTGTTATGTAAATTTATTGATCCTGATATTTGGTTATTAATGTTTTTTTATTTTCTATGGAATCTTCGATGTAACTTTCTGCGACAGCGGACGATTTCCAACCACCATGCCGTTTTATTGCAGTTAAATCAGTGCCTGTATCTGCAAGGATGGTTGCGGAAGTCCGTCTGAAACAGTGTCCAGTGTAGAGATCAGGGTTTGCGAGTTTTAAATATGAGGCTATTTCTTTCAGTACTGAACTTATTTTGTTCTTTCCGATCACTTGCCTGACGCATTTATTGTTTTTAAATTGTACCAAAACGCGCTTGGAGTTCATATTTCTCGGATGATGATCCATATATCTTTACAAAATATGGAAGAATGTGTCGGTTACAACAAAACTCCTCTCTATTTTAGTTTTTGTTCGGGGAAGCTTGACTAGGGCTATATCTTCACGGATCTCTATGTCGTCAGTAGTTAAATCCAAAAGCTCTTGCGAACAACAGGCACCATTTATGCCCAGAATTAAAATTACCTGTAAATAAATAAAAATCATAAGTTGCTATGATAATTCCGTAAATAAAGTACAACTATTAGGTACAATGATAATGTTCAATAGTTACCTTCATTAGTAAATAATTGTTGTCTGGAGCATTTTGTAAGAAATCAAAGACATCTTTCGTAGTCAATACTTTGGATTTCTTACTGCGAAATCCTTCTGATTTCCGCTTCAAAAACGGTGTTAGTTTAGCATATTCTTTAATATTTACATTGTTTTTCACTGACAAAGAGCTTCTCAGCATAGAATATGTGGACCACAAGGTACTTGGCTTATAATTTTGCGCTTTTTTGCTAAAATATGATAGTAGGACGTTTTCTGAGAACGATTGTGCATTTTTGCTGCTTTTCCACAATATAAAATCATTATAAATGTTGTCGTATTTGGCTCGAGACTTCTCAGGAAGTAAGTTATTTATGACTTCTTGGGCTGTATTTTTTATTTCTGGTGGCATCATCATTACAAAATCGTCACTTTCACTATCAGATGACATTTTGGAAAATTATTTAGAAAATTAAAAGCTAGGTACTGTTAAATTATCAATTTAGTTAAAAACAAAATTTAACGCAACGAAATAAATTGCCGCGCTAAATTTTCGCATTGCAGAATAAGGTTGCCATCCTCATTTCATTAAAAATAGAAAACAAAAAAAAAACCGCCTCTTTTCTCTAATTATTTGATATAAAACCTTTTTGAGATTTGAGGTTTGCATGTTTCCCGCCTCTTTTTCTAATTATTTCTTACAAAACCTTTTCGAGGTTTGACGTTTGTATTTTTTTTATGTTCACTGCTAAAAAACAAAAGAAAGCTAGCCGGGCAGTAATGCTTTTTCATACAAGATTCCTGCCCTGCTTCGGAGGGCAGTAATAAAATTCCATATATAACTTTTCCCGCCGCACATTTTTAAGGGAGAAATTACGAACTTTGTAACCCGTTTATGAACGAGTAATAAGACACTTTCCGAGTGGGTGTGGTATAAAGTATATTTATAATCATCATCATATCCGCCGAAAGACGTCCACTGCTGGACATAGGCCTCCCCAAAGCGTAGCCTCGTTGACCGGTCCCGTGCGGTTCATATCCAGAGGATCTCCGCAATGTTCACCAGGTCATCGTTCCACCTAATGGCAGGCCTTCAAACGTAACGTTTTCCGTTTCGCGGTCGCTACTCTCGAACTTTTCTGCCCCATCGGCCATCCGTTCTGCGAGCAATGTGCCCTGCCCTCTGCCACTCAAGTTTGGCAATTCCCTAGGCTATGTCGGTAACCCTGGTTATCTTGCGGATCTCTACATTTCTTATTCGATCATGCAAGGAAATTCCGAGCATAGTAAATAAAAGATTCAGTTTAACGACTGCAAATAAAACCTCACATCAATTAATTTAATTACTGGCCATTTCAAAGTCCCACCTGTTTTTTACCAGACAAAGTCGGTTATGAAGTAAGTGAATTGTGTTTATTTATTGTGGGCTGTTTTGATGATTAATCATTTTTGGACGAAACTGTTTGTTTTGTCTAACAATATTTTGTTCTTTAAAATTTAATTTACGAGCACGGGCGCACGGTTGGCGCAGTGGTTGAGCGATTGACTGCTGCGCTGCGTGTCGCGGGTTCGATTCCCGCACCGTACAAATATTTGTGTGACCTACAGATAGTTGTTCCGGCTCTGGGTGTTTGTGTATGTGAGTTTATATGTTTGTAAACGCACCCACGATACAGGAAGAAATTCCTAGTGTGGGGCAACGTTTTTTAAAGACAGAAGACAGAAGCATCCTTTTTTTTTAAGTCAATGTCTTGTGTAAATAAAAAACCGGTCAACTGCAAGTCGGACTCGCGCATGAAGGGTTCCGTACCATTATTGCAAAAAAATCACTTACGTTGTGTGGGAGCCGTACTAAAATATTTATTTTATTCTGTTTTTAGTTTTTTTTGTTATACCAACATAAATACATCATCTGTGAAAATTTCAACTGTCTAGCAATCACGGTTCATGAGATTCAGTCTGGTGACAGACAGACAGTTGGACAGTGAAGTCTCAGTGATTATATTTTTTAAAGATGTGAATATCGGATTAAATCGCTATACAAAACTCTGTAGAACTAGACAGTCTGGACTGTACAGGACTCGACAGAAATAATGCATAAAATCAACATAAAAATTCTCACTTCACAGCAAACCTAGCGAAAATAGAAGAACAAACAAACAGGTAGCATAAAACCTGAAAGGGGGAACTCATTAAGTTATTCTCAAAAAAAACAGAGGCGGAAAATATTAATTAAAAACCTTCTCAGTGTAAGGACCGTGGTTACCAAGGCTTCGGCAAACATCTTGGTGCAAAATATTCTTTGAAAAGCAAAAAAGTTTTCGTCTTTGGCTTTGTTGTCGTTGACGGGGCAATCTTTTGAAGTCGCGACAGGTGCCGGCTTCGATCTATCGGCAAAGACTAATTGGGGTTAGAGTCAGAAACTTAGTCATAACTCAACTTGGTTCAGTGTTCGATAAAAAGTGATTGGCTGGTAGCTTTTGAATTTAGAACGGTCTTTTATATTTTAAAAAGAAAATACAGTTTGTGTTTGAACCTTAGTAATATTTTAGAAGCATATTTTATACATAAAGCTGATTCTTGAATTAAGAATTTAAAGTAAGTCCATTTATCAAAATGAAAAACTAAGAAAATGATCAAAAAACAAAGGTTTTTCATCAAAAATGTAAAACTTAATAGAGAAAGGTTGCATCTACTTAAACAATTAGATATGTATTCATTTAACTTAGAAAAAAGTACTAGAAAATACCAAACTGACACAGAAGACTTGCGGTATGAACTTGACCATCTACAGGAGAAACTTACTTCTATGACCATCAAATATACAGCCTCTGAAAACCAAATGAGGGAATATGTATTGGCAATGAATGAGCTGGTAAGTTCACAAATTAACAAATGTGATCATTGTCAACCACCATCTGTTGAACCCACACCGGACCATTCATTGACAATATGTGATGCCACCATACCGCAGTCTAGTGCAAGTTTGCCATTAGAAATTACTAACTGTTTGCCTAAAAAGAATGTAAATACAGAAATAGTATTATTTTGTGATGAAATTGGAAAGGATTTAGGCCACTTATTGACAAATAGATATCCAGGACACTCAATAATGAACTACTGTATGCCTGGCTGTTCTTTATTTGACATAATGAAAAAAGTTATAAAATGCAATTTTAACCAGGATACCACATTAATAATATTTATTGGTAATAGGGGTAATGTGAACAAAGGAGAATTACTCCAACATTATAGAACTTTGTGCAACCTTAGTTTAAACAAAATTGTGATGTTCACTTTCCCTTACAGCCAAAGTTTGCCACAGGAAGAAAACAATCTTAGATATGAATTGAATAGGACATTACATAATTTAACATATAGTAGTAATTTATTCCATTTAATTGACACTAACAATTATGTTGGTAATCACTTTTATTTGACAAAAGATAAATTTTTCATGGATAGGTACTTTCTTTCAAAGTATTATAAAAGACAGATAGCTGTGTCGCTATCATATTATTTTTCTATTACAGCCAAGAATTTGGCTAAACAACTTGCTTCTATTGAGCAATGCCAAGGAATGTTATTTAATTCAGCCAATGATTTGGTATCAGAAATTGATATTGATAATAATTTAAATTAGAAATTAGGACAATAGGGACAACCTCTTGCAAAATTATACAGGATAGAAATTGCAAAATAAAATCAAATAAAAGTTTAAATTCGGTAAATAGTATTAACCTGGTGCATCAAAATATTCAAGGATTTATGAACAAAGATTAAGAAGTAGAATTATTTATGAACTTTAACAGTATTGATATTCTTTGTATAACAGAACATTGGCTTAAAAGCCACCAGTTATTGTTCAATTTTAATAATC
This sequence comes from Orthosia cruda, assembly GCA_964057195.1. Lineage (NCBI taxonomy): Eukaryota > Metazoa > Arthropoda > Insecta > Lepidoptera > Noctuidae > Orthosia > Orthosia cruda. The sequence goes on along the minus strand of OZ059826.1, from coordinate 12,450,023 downwards.
ACCAGGTTGGTAGTTCATTCAGCAGAGTTAATGCTATACATGTAGGCTCATTGATTTTAGTAAGTAACCAGCTTAAATTTAAAGACCGTAAGGATATTGTGAGCCTATCTGTTGAGCGGACAGTTGAAATAGCTTGTATAGAATTGGAGCAGTTTATTGTATTAAGCGTATACAGACCGCCTTCAGGATTGTATGACTGCTTTGAAAAGGTAATGGATGAAGTGTTACACAAGATTTGTAACTCGAATAAATCCATTATCACTTGTGGTGATTTTAATGTTAATTTATTAGAAAACTCAGGTTCTTGTAGTAAAATAATAAGTCTGTTTCAGTCCTACAATCTTGTAAACCTATTTTTGGAGCCCACAAGAATAACCCCAACTAGTGCTACATGCTTAGATAATATATATACTAATGTTATACCAGTCCACAAAGAAATTATAAATTTACTAGATTCTGATCATTGCGGGCAGAGGATTACTATACCAAACCAAAGCAACAAAGTGGCTAAAAAGGATATCACTGTTAACCCCAAAACTGCAAGTCGCTTGGCAGCTTTTAAAGTTAAACTCATTAATAAATTACCAATTTTGTCAATTGATGCTGATCCTAATCATCTATATGATGTTTTTTTTAGTATATACTGTAAACAATTTAATTCGACCTTTGTTCCAAAGACTATCTCCGGTAATAGTAACGCATCATTCAGTGATTGGGCTACAATTGGTATTCATAAAAGTAGAACACGGCTTTATGAGCTGTACAGTGAAAGGACTTATGTAAACACTGCTGAATTTAATTTATATGTTAGAAATTATCCAAAATTATTTAAAAAAGTTTGTTGTTTGGCCAAGTCGCGTTATTTGAGCTCGAAGAATAAAAACAGTAGTAATGTTATTAAAACGACTTGGAATATTATTAATAGTGAAACGGGAAGATCTGGTAACCGAAATATTGACTACGGCCTGTCTATTAATGGCAACATCATAAAATCAGACTCACAAGTCGCAGTGGCCTTTGAAAATTTCTTTTCAGATATTCCCATTTCAACTACTAAATACTTATACTCATCACCTTCTGTTGCTGAGTCTTTGCTAAAAGAAAATGTTAATGTTTGCAATTCGGAATTTCGTTTTGAACATATTACTTGTAAAGACATAATTAAAACCTTTCACACTTTAAATGTTAAAAAGACTGCAGATCTGTGGGGTCATTCTGTAGAAGTTGCTAAGACTATTATTGACATTGTCGCACCTAGTTTAGCTATTATCTTTAATAATTGTATCGACTGTGGGGAGTTTCCTGACCTTATGAAAAATAGTAAAATAATACCTTTGTTTAAATCAGGTAGTACATCAGACCCTACAAATTATAGACCTATTTCAGTACTACCTACGTTTAGCAAAATATTTGAGAAATTAATTTTAGAGCAATTGCAAAGATTTTTTAATAAACATAAATTATTACATAGCAAACAGTTCGGTTTTACAAGGGGTCGTTCAACTACCGGTGTTGAGCTTTTAGGACATATTTATAATGCATGGGAAGATAAGTGCGATGCCTTGGGAATCTTTTGTGATTTGTCCAAGGCATTTGATTGTGTTTTTCATGAAACGCTAATCAGGAAACTCCGCCACTACGGGATCCGGAACAGCGCTCTGGATCTTCTTACTTCATATTTGAGTAATAGGATTCAGACGGTTGACGTTAATGGAAAAAGATCTCCTGGATCTATGGTAACAATGGGAGTCCCGCAGGGCTCGATTCTTGGTCCTTTCTTGTTACTTATTTATATTAATGACTTGCCTTACCTCATAAAGGATAACCATGATATAGTGTTGTTTGCGGATGATACTTCACTTCTGTTTAAACTTAAACATCAGCAGCTGGTTACTGACGATGTAAATAGCGCGATCTCAAAAGTAGTTCACTGGTTCAATGTTAATAATTTACTTCTTAATGAAAAAAAAACCAAATGCATTAAGTTTACCCTACCTCACGTTAGGCAGGTGAAAACCGATGTGTTGATAAAGGGCGAAGAATAGAATCCTGAAAATAGCACAGTATTCTTAGGCTTAACTTTGGATGCTAAGCTTCAGTGGAGCCCACATATAGATAAATTGTCAAAGAAGCTAAGCTCCGCAGCAGATGCTGTTAGAAAAATTCGTAATTTAACTGACATAGAGACAGCCCGTTTAGTTTACTTTAGCTATTTTCATAGTGTAATGTCGTACGGTATTCTGTTGTGGGGAAATGCCGCCGACATCCAGACTATCTTTGTTTTGCAGAAAAGAGCTGTTCGATCAATTTATAAATTAAGCCCGAGACACTCTCTCAGAGAGAAATTTAAGGAGATTAATGTAATGACTGTGCCTTCTCAGTATATTTATGAAAATCTTTTATATGCCCATAAAAATATAAAATTGTTTAAAAAATACAGTGATATCCATAACATAAATACTAGGAACAAACACAAATTTGTAGTACCTACAACAAGGCTCAAGAAAATAGGTGGCTCGTTTAGATGTCAATGTGTACGCTTTTATAATAAGCTTCCAAGCCACGTACAAGATCTAAGTCTTAATAAATTCAAGTCTTTCATTAAACGTAAGTTGTGCCAGAAAGCGTTTTATACAACAAAAGATTACATTGAGGACAAAAAGGCTTGGGATTGAGCTGCTCCAATTAATTTTGTTTTTTTATTATATTTTGCACTATGCATTTTGTTATTATATTTTTTTTTTTTTTGTTTTCTTGCAATGACAAGAATATTTACTTTTTAAAGTATTATATTATTTTATTTTAATTACTGTGAAGACTATGTAGTTTTTTTTTTTTTTTTTTAATCTAAATGTATCTTAGTTTTTAATCATGGTCTGGCAGTTTGAGTAGTTTATGCGGCCTACCCGAATGTCCTTTCTTTGGTATTGTTCGTCGAATCGTTGAGCTCCTTAAATTCTGAGTTGAGCTACTCAGTTATTGACAAATGCGTGCACTGACTGGACAGGTCCACTCAATCTGGCTGGTTCTTGCCTCAAAAGACAATTTCAGACATCAGTCTACATGGTCTTCACATGATCTAATCAAGATTTTGTCAGGACTTTAAAAGAGACTGTGACCTCTGAGTTTGTTTCGGCCTTTCTTCTCAGAGTAGTCAGATAGGAAACGCTGACCTCATCTACTTTTAAAAATATGTTCGACATGTAAAAGTGTTTGTACAAACCAACTTACAGAAATAAAATCATTTATCATTTATCAAACTGTACCTATGTACTTTGTTTGAAAATCTGCCCAACTTTGATGAACTTACCGGCCATTAGTACTAGATACTTATAGGCAGGGACCGAAAACCGTTGTAATTACTGTACCGGTATCGAAGAATTTTGGTAACCTCTACGATTTAGGTAACCGCTATATTGGTAACCAAAGAAGAAGAAACAGGTTACCTTTATTTAGGTTACCGTTTTAATACCTGTTACCTAAAAAAGACCTTGATTAGAAAGAAACAGAATATCGCAATGCCGACAATTTGTTGGCATTACAAAATACATTACCAGGGAGGTCGTCGTGCGTACGTGAGTGTGCGTCTGCGCGCAAGTACTGTTTACGTTCTTTTAGTTCTCCTTTTTGCGGCGTATTGGAGTTCAAGTTAAAAAAAGGAAATTAACAAAGTTATTATTACATTGTAAAGTTATTATTACATTGTAAATTGGTAAAATACCATTTGGTTATCTTTTTCTCTCATCATAGAAATCAATCAACTCGGTAGTTTGTTTATTTAACTTGCGGAGAAACGTATACGCCCGTTTTTCTAATAGAGGGCAGCAATTCCTCGCATTTTTGCTTGAAATTTGTTTTAGCGCGCTAGCACAGTACCCACACTTTTTTATATTAAAACACTGTCATGAAGTGTTCGACCATTTCATGAAATAGTTGTATTATGATGTGGTCAGCAGTTAGCATATGCACCCTAATTGCGTAATACACGATCAATCATAATCTGTTTCATTTCGACAGTTCAACAACAAAAAAAAAAAAATTTCATTGCGTTATTTAAGTTGTTGAGAAGACAATTTTTTTCGAAGTAGCAATATAATAATTCAGAATTGTTTTGATTGATCATGTGTTACGCAATTAGGGTGCTTGCCAGATTATTGAATACGCAACGCTTGACGATATGGACAGTTGTAAACGTACGACTAATTTGTAATGAGGCCAAACATTAGTGATCATATCGTAAAATAAATTTTTTGTTGTGCATCATGGTGGCGGTATAAAAACAAATCAAACAAGGTAGGGTGACCACGCAAAAAGGCGATGGACATTTATTGACTTTTATTATATCCTAATATGATAATTGTATAAAAAACTGGAGGAACTTCTTGGGATTTTGGGGAATTAAAAACTCAGGATGTAGCACGCAGTGATCCACTTATTTTATTTGACTACTAACTGACATTACATGTATCCTAGGGCCGTAGGATAAACGCCTGATAAAAACTTATAGCTAAATATCTTACTGACTACAAATTGCGCTGAGCTAACTGATGCATAAACATGCCCCCGGCCGTTGGAAGCTCGCCTTTCAACAGTTGTCTTGCAGTAATGGACAAATCTTGGAGAATGCCCGTCTGACAGTTCCATTTTGAGTCCTGATGTCGGCAACTCTGCTTATGCCATCTGTGCCAGGATGAAGACCAACAACGTGGCCCAACTTCCACTTCAACGGTGGCTGGTTATCCTCCTTTATGACGACGAGGGAGTCCAGGTTCAGGCTATCGTTGCTGGTACGCCACTTTACTCGCTGTTGAAGCTCGGAGACATATTCCTTGCTCCATCTTGACCAGAAATGCCGCCGCAGCTGCTCAATGCGTTGATGGCGCGTCAAGTGATGAGTGGAATAGTCCCGAATATCCTTTACAGGAAGAGACGTGAGAGGTCGTCCAATTAAAAAATGACCTGGAGTGAGAGGCAACAAGTCTTCTGGGTTTGACGATAACGGTGTTAGCGGCCGAGAATTTCAAATGCCTTCAATTTGTACCAAAACGGAGTTAAGCTCCTCGTATGTTAGATGACAATTGCCCAGCACTCGTAACAAATGAAATTTGGTCGATTTGACACCCGCCTCCCAAAGACCACCAAAATGTGGAGCGTAAGCAGGAATAAAATGAAATTTAATATCATCTTGAGCCGCACTATCAGTTATGGAGTCACAATTGCGTTTCAAGAAATCAGCTATCTCATTGTAAGCTCCTACAAACGACGTTCCGTTATCGGAGTAGATGTTAAGAGGTTTTCCTCTTCGAGACATAAACCGACGTAAAACCTGTAAATAATTACTGCTTGTCAAGTCACCCACCAACTCTAGATGAATGGCCTTTGTAGTGAAGCACACGAAAATAACGATGTATACCTTAACCAATCGACATCCACGACCTTGACGACTAGACGAGGTTATGGGACCTGCGTAGTCAACTCCTACGCTTTGAAAAGGAAAGTCAGCTGGTGAGAGTCTGCTCAATGGAAGATTACCCATCTGAGAGACTACAGCCTGTGGTTTTAGACGCTGACATCGAACGCAATGACGATAACAGGCTCTGGCTAAATTGCGACCACCCAGTGGCCAATAAGTCTCTCTAATTGTACTTAGTAATAATTGAGGACCTGCGTGCTTTAATCTGATATGCTCAAATCTAAATAAAAGTTTCACAAAGTGATGAGTGGACTGTAATAAGATTGGGTGTTTCTTTTCAAATGAATATTCGGAATTGTGTAATCTACCACCTATACGAATAATTTTATTTTCATCTAGAAACACATTTAAGCTTAATAATTGATTTTTATGTGGTAACTTTTTATTATTTAATAGTAAGTTGTATTCAGGAAAAGATTCCCTTTGAGATTGAATAATAATGAAGTTTAACGAATTTTGTAATTCCTGAACATTTAAATAGGACGTATTTGCTGAACGTCTTTTACATGCATTAATAAAACGAAAAACATAACAAATAGAACGCTGTAATTTAGTTAAATTGGAAAAACGATTAAAATCGATTAATGCTTGAAATGAATCTGCGTTAGTGTGATCGTGAGCTAAATTAATCAAAATATTTGATTTAATGTCTGGTAAGACGCCTGGATTCATAACAGGATGTGGCCATGTAGCACTGTCATGCTTTAAGAAACATGGACCGAACCACCACAAATCCAGTGATAGCATAGCGGTAGGTTCCGCCCCGCGTGTTATTAAATCAGCTGGATTGTCGTGTGTTGACACATGTCTCCATGTACCTGGGACGGTTAATTCTAATACTTCGGCAACACGGTTGCGAACAAAAGTATTTAATTTAATAGGTAGCATTTTTAACCAACCCAAAACTATCATGGAGTCAGTCCAAAAAACTACACTAAATGGTTTAATGCGAAGGGAACTAGCAACCTTTTGATATAAACGTGCACCAAGCAAAGCAGCACACAGCTCAAGTCGCGGTATTGTTATTGGTTTAATAGGAGTAACACGACTTTTAGCTGTTAATAATCGCACGTCGACGTCACCCTGCTCATTGATACTGCGTATATACAAACAAGCGCCGTAAGCTCGCTCCGAAGCGTCAGTAAAAATATGATATTCAACCTGTTTGTATGCGTCACAGACTACACGACGTGAAACACGTAAATTATGAAGGCAAGGCAAGGCTTTAATTATGTTTGCCCATATTGTTCCAACCTCAGGTGATAACTGGTCATCCCACTTTAACCCGTCCAGCCAAAGTTTCTGAAGCAACATCTTCATGCTCACGACACACGGTGCTAACAAACCTAGAGGATCAAATATTCGCGCGATTACTGCTAGCATGCCACGCTTAGTATTTTCTATGCACTCAGGAACATTAATAGGAAAACACAGATCATCTGTGTTAGTTTGCCAACTAAGACCAAGTGTTTTATTGACAACATAACTTTCCTTGTGAAAATCATAATAAGAATCACCAGGTGTTTCTGAAATTAAACTGGGTTCGTTAGATTTCCACTTTCTTAAAGGCATGCAAGCAGAAGCAAGAGCATCAGCCACCCTATGACGCAACATTCGAGCATCCTCCAACACGTCTGTACCGGTCAAAAGATCATCGACGTAAAAATCATGAAGGATAACTTCCGCGACCTTTTGATCCTGACATTCAATACCGACCTGTTTGAGGCACCTAGTAGCGAGAAACGGTGCACTAGCCGTACCGTAAGTTACTGTATGCAATTGGTAGGTTTTAAGAGGACTAGAAGCATCATCACGCCAAATAATTTGCTGCAGGTGCCTGTCTGAAGGATGTACAGACACCTGCCTGTACATTTTCTCGACGTCAGCAGAGAGGACGTACTTATACATTCTAAATCTAAGAAGGATTGCGGTCAGATCGTCCTGGATGGTAGGCCCCACCATCTGTATTGTATTTAAAGAAAGACCAGAGGTGGTGGGTGCACTAGCATTAAAAACAACCCTTAATTTGGTTGTACTACTACTCTCGCGCAGTACTCCATGATGAGGAATAAAATATGACCGCTGATCTTCATGAATAGTACACTCGGACATATGGTCTAAAGAAATGTACTCCGTCATAAAATCTTTGTACATTTTATCGAGTGAGGGTTGGCTGAGATTTCTGCGGTCTAATGACAGAAAACATCGTTTTGCACGATAATACGAATCGCCTAAACTATTCGAAGATTCCTTCAACGGTATTTTAACGCTAAAGCGGCCATCTGCCAAGCGCGTTGTGTTTTTTATAAAGTGTTCTTCACACGTCTTCTCCTCAGCTGAATAAGTCGATGACTCATGACAAACTTCCTCGAGCTGCCAGAAACGCGACAATTGGTTTCGGATGTCATCTAACTCAATCGAACTGGAAGAACTTTCATAATAATTATTAACATTTGTAAAATTACATTTAATTAATGAAAGATGAGATGAATTATTACTAAAGCCGCCGTTAATTGGGCCGCAAACTAGCCAACCAAGTCTAGTTTGATAAAGTGTTGGTTTCCCATCTCCTAGTAAAATCTTATTTGATCCTAATAAACTCCAGAATACATCAGCTCCTATAATAATATCAATAGAAGCCGGTGTGTGGAAATGCGGATCGGCTAAGTGAATGTTTGAAGGTATATTCACATGTACCTGTCTAGCGGGGACGTTATCAGTTATTGTGGGCAAGACAAAACATATTAAATCATTAGTGTAAGATTCGTGCAACGATTTAATGTGCACACGACACATATTTTCCACATGCGATATAGAATTATTTATGCCTTGTATAGATTTGTCTGTGTTTAAATAAGGCAGATTTAACTTATTAAATAAATTCTCTGTCATTAAACACGACGAACTACCAGAATCGAGAAGCGCTCGAGCTATGTGTTCTTTATTATTTACGTCGTAGCACCTCACTAACGCAGTTGACAATAGGATGTCGCCTGCGCTGCTCGTATGCGACTGCGCAGAGATATTAGCTGAGAGCGAAACGTGACTATTGTTTGTGTCAACAGTGCAGGATGACTCAACCTTAGCCTTATCAGTCGTGCCGTCAGTTGATTTGTTTGAAACAGGTTTTGATTTAAAGTCTGTGTTATGAATAAGCGTATGGTGCTTGCGTTTACATATTTTACACCCTGGTTTCTTGCAATTATTGGGATAGTGACCGTGACGAAAACAATTATAACATACCTTATAGCTAGGTAGTAAAGACATTCTATCGTTGATGCTCAATGATAGAAACTGTGGACATGAATTAAGGTTGTGATCGCTTTTACATTTTGGACATCTATTTGATGAAGAACTACTAGTGTTTTGTGTTGTAACAAAGGCTTTTATTTTAGTATTCTGTTTTATGTTAGTTGTAGAATGACGTGATTTTTCTAGTGTTTCTATTAAATCAGCCCGATTACGCAAAAAAACAATGAACTGATCAAAAGTGATTCGTTTAGATTTATCGATACGTCCTTTATATTCCTCCCATTCTCGGAATGTCGTAGTATCAAGTTTTTGTCGAATTATATGTATAAGTAATGTGTCCCAATTACTAACAGGTTCGCCTAATGTTTTTAACGCTCTGATGTTTTTGTTTACATTATCTATGATACCTTTTAATGCAGTTGAGGACTCCCTAGCGATCGACTCGACGTTGAACAACGCCGTAACGTGATTCTCAATCAATAATCTTTCATTATCGAATCGCTCACAAAGAAGCTCCCATGCCACATTGTAGTTTTGAGCAGAAAACTCAATTGACTGGATCACGACAGCAGCAGATTCCGATAATGATGACCTAAGGTAATGAAATTTATTAATCTCGTCTATGTCGTCATTGCCATGAATGAGACTGGCGAAGGTATCGCGAAATTCAAGCCAGTTATCATATGATCCTGTGAATTTGGGTAATTGGATTGTAGGCAACTTGACGAACTGACGCTTAACATTAGAATTACTGCAATTCGATTTTATTTCATCTTGGTCAGATTTTGAAAAGTTACCTAACATAATTTTAGCTTGGGCTACCAACCCATAATATTGAGATTCAATTATAGTTCTTTCGAGTGTCTCAGTATCAATGTTATCACACAAGCATTCTAATTTTAATTGAACCTGATTAAATTCATCAAAAATATCATCTAACTTGGCGACTCGCAATTGCAACTCCATTACCTGAAAGGGGGTTATCTCGGAATCTTTTAGATTGCTCAAATAGGTTTCAAATACTGTTAACCTTCCTTTATAACTGCTTCTTTTTAAGTTCTTTAATGTCAGTCATTTCGATTGGAGAGTGTCGTAGACCTGTAATTATACAATTATAATGTTAATGAAACTGTAACAACAAATAATTATCGTAGTGACTAATGTGACTGCCAGCTTAAACTAGCCCAAGTTATTAATTGTACAAATTTAATTGTTAAGTTGTATCACTGCAAATATTAATAATAGCTACTGTAGGAAAGTATGTAAGGTTTAATATTTCTAAGAAATAACGTGACAAACAAATTAATTATCTGCCTGTTAAAGGGTTTACAAAGCAACAATTAATTTTAAAAGTTTAAATTAGAAAATAATACTTGTATATTGAAAAATAAATAACTAACTAATGTAGGTTAACAATAACACTACTGTACTGTATTTTAAGCACACGTTAACTATATTATACAACTGTGATTTAACCTAATGCTCTGTAAATAATTCCTTGTAAATATGTATACACAAAAGAATTAAAACAATTAAATTAATAACTTTGTAAATGTTATACAACAAATATTTTACTAACCTTATTATAAATACTTAATTCCTATATTTTATTTACCTGATTTAATATTAATGAGTGTTGGGTGAATATAATTAATAATATAATGCTTAAAGTTTCCTGTTTTATTTCACTTAATGTCCGATACACTTTTCCTTCAAACACGTGTTCGTTACCTCGTCACTCCGGTACTCATTCAATATCCAATTTCCAGAATATCCAATTCCAGCTTATTCCACTTTGCTAGTATGAAGATACTAATGCGGCTCGTATGGACCATGTATAAAAAACTGGAGGAACTTCTTGGGATTTTGGGGAATTAAAAACTCAGGATGTAGCACGCAGTGATCCACTTATTTTATTTGACTACTAACTGACATTACATGTATCCTAGGGCCGTAGGATAAACGCCTGATAAAAACTTATAGCTAAATATCTTACTGACTACAAATTGCGCTGAGCTAACTGATGCATAAACAATAATTGTTATGGAAAGCGACCAATTTGGAAGTAGCACTCGCACGGCGCGCCCGCGGTTAGTCACACTTCTTACCTAACCCATTCGGGGTGCCACAAATGGAGTGAATTTTTTAAAACTTATTGAAGTGTTATGTTGCATTTTACGGAGCATATGGCACCCAACCAAATAAGTTAGGTTACGGTTTTTTGTGAATACAGTGCGTCCATTATAACTTGTCGCGTGAAGCGATCGGTAGCACTGTTGCTATTCATATTATTAGTTTAAATATTGAAAATAACGCTTCAAATAGACGAGCAGCAATTTGTAGTCGACGAAGCGAACTCCAACTATTGACAGAGGCAAATGCAGTTGTCGCCAGAAGCAACTGCTACTATTGACAAAAGCACCACCTGTACTCTGTCTAAGCTTGGCAAGCCATGATGCCAACATGACGGCAAAAGACAAGTTATAGAGAACGAACGAAAAAACGCCAACTAAAAGGTATAAATATAAAATTAAGTGTGACTCCGGTTATACGAAAACTGATTTTATATTGTTATCCATTCTGCTGATGAAGTACAGAATATGGAAACATCAAATAAACCATTGATACAGGTATCTACTACGTTGGACCCAGATGCATCTACTCTATGAGTAATTAGATTCAAATGTCTCTGCCCCAGATTTATCTTCTGATAATTCATCAAAACAAATTAAAGACAACGGAAACCTGCCAAAGTCAGTATAAAGTATGGAAGATGACAAGATGGCAAAACCCATGTGCAAATTAGTCATAATATGTTTATTATTTCAGGACTAAATAAAAAATACTATATCATTTCTGATGGATTTCATCATGCCAACCAAGCAAATGTTCAATAATGTCTCTGTGATCAATTCGGTGAAAACTGGGTGAGATCACCGCATGGTAAGAGACACATTGAACATTAATATCAAGCTTGAAAGGTCTCGACTGATGAAGTCTACGCTCCGTCCAGCACAGATCCAGATCCAAAACCCCGACACCTTTCAGCTCGAACTCCAGAATCGTTTCAAGAGCCTAGGGAGCTCCGTAGGCCCTTGAAACTTCACGGTTTGTGGAAGCTTTCCATGCGGTCGGGTCTAAGTTTTTCAAGGCCCGCCGTACCGATAAGAACAAATAGCTCTCTGATCCTACTCGTTAAGCTCATGAAAGAGAGGCTTGAGATGATGCTGCAGTCTTCAAAAGATGCGTTAAAATTCCGGCAGCTAAATAGACGGATCTCAAAGTCCTTGAAAAACATCCTCCACCGCTTTAATACTGAAATTATTAAAGACGTGAATGACGAGAATAAGGGCTCCAAGGTAAGGTCCTACTTTGCAAGAGATCTGTCTATTGGGCAGAGCGAGCTCACGAATATGAAGACCGATGATTGCAGTATCCGCCAAACCGTAGCTTCTGAGGGAGATCGAGAGATTCTATGTGCAGTTGTACACGTCAACCAGTAAACTAAAATATAAGCTTATAGCAAAAAAAACGGCATAAAAATCACGTTTTTTGTATGGGAGCCCCCCTTAAATATTTATTTTATTCTGTTTTTAGTATTTGTTGTTATAGCGGCAACAGAAATACATCATCTGTGAAAAATTTTCACGGTTCTTGAGATACAGCCTGGTGACAGACAGGCAGACAGACGGACCGCGGAGTCTTAGTAATAGGGTACCGTTTTTACCCTTTGGGTACGGAATCCTAAAAAGAGCGTGAAAAACAACAACAGTATAAACGTTTTGACTTTGACTTTACTAAAGGCCCTTCAGAAGCTATTTGATTCCGTCATACTTGAGGGGAAAATGCCACAGGTATGGTGCAGGGGTGTGGTGGTACTCTTCTTCAAGAAGGGTGACAATGCCCTACTGAAGAACTATAGGCCCATCTCATTTCTTAGTCATGTCTACAAGCTGTTTTAAAGAGTCATCACGAATCCAGTTATCTGTCAAAATGCCCGATGGGGTATTTTTTTTTTTTCGGTAAGTGGACCCATACCCATTCGGGTATGATTTCATATACCCATTCGGGTATTTTTTGCCGGTACTTACTTTTTCCATATTTTTGTTACTAAACTGTGTTGTAGTGGTGCCCCGATTTCACCTTTTAGTTTAATAGACAAGCGTGAAAAAAAAACACTCCGGTGGTCTTTGGATCCTGTCGGGAGCGTCATATTTATTTCTGAAAATAGTGTTACTACGGTCGCCATTTCGTTCGCGTAAATGTTTTGTTTTTTTTCGTTAAATATTGTTTTATTAATTAAATTCAAGGTGATTTTTGTAGTGTGGTGTTGGAAAACATGAATCGGTAAGTGTTGAACTGTTTTTAAAAGTTTTCTTTTGTATTTGGTGTAAATTCCAGCAGAAATTCGTATTTCTGCAAAGAGCTGCCGGCATTCTTTCGTTGTGATTTTTTTTTCTTTGTTTGTGAATATTAATTCTGCTAATACTCATCAAACTGCCGTTATTACCAATTTTACGCTAATCCAGAATATAAACAATGCATTTAGTTCGATTTTAATTAAAAACAATACCGATAGACCCCGAGTTTTTGTGTCGTGACACGGATGATGAAAAAATGGATAGGACATTTCACTAGTTGTTCAGTAGTTGTTTGAGTGGGATATTTCTAATGTTTTTTTATTTTGTGGGTTGTGTTTTGTTTTGTTATTTTTCATTTGGAGTCATTTTTAGAGTTATTTTAATTCATTCCATAGTTCCCGTTCAGTTGGGACAACATCGTTGGCGTATCCATTTTTCCTGTATTCCGTGTCACATGTACTTGTGTTTTTATCGTAAAATAGTGCATGTTGGTGATTGTTTTTTGTAATGTTTTTATTTAGCAGCATGCCCTTTTGTTTTGTTTTTCAATTAGTAAATATTATTGGCATGACGATTGTGAAATAATATTACAAATAAATGCAATAGTACTTGCTCTGTGAGCAAAATAAACAAAGCGTTTTTTTATCGCTCTTTTTCATGTGTTTGTATTGTGGCTCATTGTTCGTAAACTAAACAATTGTAACAGCTGAAACTATGGGTGTGATGAGATTGGGTACCAAACTATGTAATACAATAGCATTTGAAGCCACTTGGTCTACACAGTACCCAGAACTCAAGTGTAAAGATACATATTTTTTGTGCCGCCGGCCGGGTCATTTTTTTTCGGGCGTGATTTTGTAAAGCTTTTGGGATGAAAAAAATGTATGGGGAGGTGTGATATTTTTATTGATTATTGTGTAATAGGGTGTATTGCTGTAAATAAAATAAAAACTTTGTGAAATAATGGTTTATTTTTTTATTGGTGTACACAAACCTGAGAAAATTTTCCTTACACTGAATTTACACAATAATTACAAATAAATTACAAGGTAAAAGTGGATAAATCCCTTTGAAATATGATAGCCTATTTCATAGCAATTCTAACAACATAAGTTTCATACATGGGTCCCATACAAAACTTCCGAGAAATCGGCGTTTAAAAACGCCGCGCTGATACCGCGAAATCGCCCGCGCGGACTTTGACAGATAGGCGGTGTCAGGAGTTAGCTCGACCTATCAATGGATAATAAATCGGTCGATAGATTAGCTAGTAGTCCAGCACGAATAAAACTGGCATAGGTCCTGCCTCGTCAAGGCCTCGCGGGTGACTGAAGAGCAGTACGGCGGCCGCTGTGTTATATATAAATTTATTATTAAAACAATTAAACTATTTTATAAATTCTACTCTGAGAAACAGAAAGAAAAAATGAAACTATTTTAGATATGTTTTTTAGGAGTAAATATTTCATAATCTTCAAGAAAAATAAAATAAATCATCAAAAAAACATCGTTTCACAAATTTTGGTCGGCGCCAACTTGTATTTTCATTTTGACACTATATTAGCATTTATCGACCCCAAAAACCATCAAAATGACACCCATGATGAAAGTTTCAGAAATTTTGGTCGGCGCCATTTTGTGTTCTCATTTTGACCCCATATTAGCATTTATCGACCCCAAAAACCGTAAAAGTGACACCCATGACAAAAGTTACAGAAATTTTGGTCGGCGCCATTTTGTGTTCTCATTTTGACCCCATATTAGCATTTATCGACCCCAAAAACCGTAAAAGTGACACCCATGACAAAAGTTACAGAAATTTTGGTCGGCGCCATTTTGTGTTCTCATTTTGACCCCATATTAGCATTTATCGACCCCAAAAACCATGAAAATGACACCCATGGCAATCATATCAAAAATTTCGGTTGGCGCCATTTTGAATTTTTATTTTGACTAATATTCGCAGTCTAATAACCCAAAAATAAACAAAATAAAACACACCCATGTCGTATATTTCGGTCTTCTCTGAAGTCTGTTAAAAAACTTTCCTAACCTACTGATTCTGTTACACTGTGGTCTCATAATAAATCGGTCGATAGATTAGCTAGTAGTCCAGCACGAATAAAACTGGCATAGGTCCTGCCTCGTCAAGGCCTCGCGGGTGACTGAAGAGCAGTACGGCGGCCGCTGTGTTATATATAAATTTATTATTAAAACAATTAAACTATTTTATAAATTCTACTCTGAGAAACAGAAAGAAAAAATGAAACTATTTTAGATATGTTTTTTGGGAGTAAATATTTCATAATCTTCAAGAAAAATAAAATCAATCATCAAAAAAACACCGTTTCAGCCTCCTCTTCCGATTTTTTTTTGATCGAGTGAAGTTTTTGATATCGTGTTTTGAGTCTCAGAAATGAAAAGGACATATAGTGAACTACAATATATATATTTTTTGTATTTAAAAAATCACTATTTGTTTGTTTAATAATGAATCAAAGAGATGTAAAAGTCGGGCTACCTGCCCTTAATAAATAAAATTACAGAGAAAATACCACGTAGCGCTAGCAGGACTCTTAAAATCACAAACTCTGTTTATTGTCTGGGTCACCAAGATACAGGTTGTGCCTAGTTTGGAACCCATTGGTAACACGTCAATGTCATTGTTAGTGGATTAAAAAAAAAAAACAAAAAAAATATATATAAAAATAGTATTTTTTTTTAACTCCGCTTTTCTTTCTACAAAAGCAAACTTTGATAGGAACAGATATTTATTTATTTATTTGTAACATAGGAGAAAACAAAATTTCACATTCAGGAGCCAGACCCAGAAATCGTGTTGACCGGTGTTATCTATGTTTTAAAGTAAGGAATGATTTAGCATAAGACTTGCGATCTACAAGAGCTCCCTTTTAAATTCAATTATCTTTTAAGACACCTTTTTAAACTTGGCAGGGATTTCAGTGTTATGTAGTGCCATTTCAATTATTTAAGAAGTAGTACCTATGGGGCTGGTAGGAGGTTATTAGGGTTCCGTACCCAAAGGGTAAAAACGGGAACCTATTAGTACGACTCCACTGTCCGTCTGTCTGTCTGTCACCAGGCTGTATTTCATGAACCGTGATAGCTAGACGGTTGAAATTTTCACAGATGATGTATTTCTGTTGCCACTATAACAAGACTAAAAACAGAATAAAATAAATATTTAAGCGGAGCTCTCATACAACAAGCGTCATCAGTCATCAGCTCTCATACCCTTCGTGCGCGAGTCCAATTCGCACTTGGCCGGTTTTTAAATTTCTAGACCATGGCTGGTGTGGTCTATCAGACGGTTCCAGTTTAGTCCCATATTTAAATCCTTAAGCGCCTAACAGGAGTTACATAGAAAGGGTTCCGGGTTGGTATTTTAAAAGGTAACGGGGCCCCTTCCACTCTCTGGTCTTATTCCCAAAAGTTCAGTCGCCTTTTGAAGGCCCCCGTCAACAAAACAAAATGGCTCTTCATAAATTGACATTCTGTCAGTGTTCTTCCTACCCTGGCCTCATTATTTGGAGCCAGGTCTTCTCACTTTTCTGTGTCAAGTTGTTCTGTCTTGGGTCTCTGTTCGGGCAATTGGGTTTTCTTGAGGTCTCTTTTTATATTAGACCACCAGGTCAATGGTTAATGGTCCGCTGGATGCGGGACGCACGGGACCGGTCAATGTGGCGACGCTTGGGGGAGGCCTATGTCCAGCAGTGGACGTCTTTCAGCCGATATGATGATGATGATGAGGTCAATGGTAGGTGACCTCTACCTCTCTTTTGTTCTGGAAGGCGCAGAGCTATTTGTACGACAATTTCCTTATTGATGATGAAGGAAAATATGAGGAAACAGCCTTTTACGGCATTCATTAATTAAAAGGCATTTTTCCTTTAAAACTTTCAGCCATTACATACGTTATGGCGCCCCTTGAAATGACGTCATCATAATTGTACTGAAACTAATAAATGATTAATTTACCTGATTGATCATTCGTTTTACTCAAAGTAAAACATATATCTTCGGAACTAAAGTTCGAGTTCAGCTGCATTTGTATATAATACAAACTATAATGGTCTTTCCAGCAGCGCAAATTGAAGTTAGTATAACTCACTTCCGTGTAACTAGTTCAACTAAGTTTTTAAAATGCACTGATCTAGGAATAAGAGAAACACGATAAGTGCTCACTTTGATATTATGTTCCGAGAAAAAAGCGCAATTTTAAAAGTTACGGAGTATCTATTCAATCGTGTTTTTATGTTTAAAACTGAACAGAAGAAGAAATGTGTTTTATTTATTCAGTAAGTTGGATTGACATTTTTTTAAAGCCAACTACGAGTAACATCAGTTGCCTTTAACCCGGTGAAGGAACAATTTTTAGATAGTGACATGCTCAGGGCTCAAAGTTCTGTCTCTCGTGGGCAATCTCAAAGGAACTGTGCATTTACATACCTGCATAAGTACACTCACGCCTTTCACCCCAGGGGTAAAGGCACTAACTACAGTACTGTGATAGTCGTTTACGTTCACACATCGTGTCATACACGCACGCCGGTTCTCATGTGAGTACCACGCACAACGACGTTCAATCTTTAAGATTACCGAACATTTTTTGGAATAATATGTATATCTATGATATAATAGAGTTAAAATATTTACAAACATTAGTAAATATTTTCTAAACAAAATTTAATCACAGGATTAAACGTGTTCATAATGGTGCTCCCATTATTAACACGTTTTCTTGTAAGGTAATGTTAGTAAACACAAAATTGTTAGTTAACAAATTGTAACAAATAAAACAGACACCTCGGAACGGAACGTAAATCCAAACTGCTAGCCAGCTAACATTTTCCATGAGTGTAGGAGCACTCAAAACATCTAACAATTCCTAACAGAATGTAACAACTTCTAACATTTGTTATCAAAATGTTTGAATACATTTTTAATAGTACCATAATAATCAGCAATGGTGTAGTTTTCTGACAATATAAGAATTCCGAAAGCATTCAACCCGAATCTCTTCAAAGTTAGAGTAAACAGGCTTCATCTGGGTACGCTCACTCCATCGTCGACTCTGTCTCTGTCACTTATGACTTAGACTAGAGTCAAGAGCAAACCCATCACCAATAAAAAAATAAAAAAATCAGATCAGTTCTACAAGAAATCACCTTTTACAAACAGAAACAATCAATATAACGTCTTTAAATTATTGGTTTAGATGACGTGATCACATATAACTTTCCATTTCAATTTGAAATGTTAAAGTCACCTGCCAGTAATAAAATTCACGTTATTACAATGAAATAACTCCGATAAAATTCCATATTCGAACGTTACCCGTTTTGTCATAAAACGACTCTTGAAATAAATTATGTACAAACCGAATTTTCGTTTGTACTGGCTCTAGTTGTTTCGAATATTATCTTTGCTGTTTCAAATATATAAAACGCTTGAAGTATTTCGTTTGCAGTTGCCATTATGTAAAAAGGTGACGCGATCTTTTGGCTGTTTCATTTACAAGAATAAATTAACAGTCATGTTTTAATGGTTTTGTGTAAACGATTTCAACTTAAATCGTTAGATCAGAATATAGACATATTTACTTAATACTAATGTGTTTATTTAAGTTCACGTTTCCGGATGTCAAAGCGACAGCAGTGTACGAAAAGTGTTCCAAGTTTTTTAATTGAAATCATAGTGAAAATTAACTATACCGGCCGCATATTACAAAATTCTACATCAAGAAGATAGATCTACGCGGACATTATAAAAAGGTACGCCAAAATCCCGAGAATATAAATGGTTATTCACAATTAAAATAACAGAATTGACGTTAGAATCATCGATTGACAACCAAACAGCGTTACCTGACAGTGACATTTCACAGTGACACTTGTCAGTGGCAATCGTTACCCAGTGTTGCTAGCTCAACGGGCAAAATACGTTCCAATACACGCAGAATAAAACGTTTTGTTTTGCAACATGAGTTCTGCGGCAAAATCACTGGAGATGGCACAACTGTTTAAGATCATGAAAACTGAACTTGAACAACAATCCGCAACTATTACAAGGAGCGTAAATGAAACCATCATGCATAATATAGATGAAAAACTACAACCATTTCTGGAAGAAAACAAAGATTAGAGGAAAAAGTAAAATATTTAGAAGAAAAAAATAGGAAAAATAATTTGTTACTACACGGTATAAAAGAAACAGAAGAGAACCACCAAGAATTATTCAATCTTATTAAAGAAACACTGGAAAACCTAGATATCGACATAGATAGATACGAAATAAATAACTACTATAGATTAGGAAAGAAACAAGGAGAGAGTAAAGTAAGGCCAATACTTATATCTTTCACATCATTCCAAAAGAAGCTAATAATACTAAAATATAAAATGAAAATGCCGAAACAAACTTACATTACTGAGGATTTTTCGAAAGAAACGATGGAAATGCGGATGAACCTACATTAAAAACTCAAACAAGAAAAACAAAATGGAAAGGACGCATTCATTCGTAACAATAAAATAGTTATAAAAGAAACACCAGATTCAGAAAAAAAGGAAGAGAGAGGCCACAATATCACCTAATAACATAAGCACATCACTCTCCAGAGGTTCGAAAAATATTATATAAAACCATCTCAACAACATAACGCATAGGAAATGTCAGACACCGGTAACGAAATCAAAACAAACTATATGGGCAAGAGCAAAGAAAAAAAAAAACACACTGAAACAGTTTTAAAGATCCGTTTCCGTATTGCCAAGATCTATTTCGTGCGAAGTACATTCAATCTAGACGCGCTACAGTTACTCAAGTTCGGCATCGACAATTTTCATTCAAAGTCACGACTTCTTAGCATTCCTTTCGTTGAGATCGCGATAATCGATTCGACGCCAACTGTGAGTCCCATCACTATTTTCCATAGCACGAAAATTTGATCATTTTGAGGGGAAGTCTTATCGGAGGGGTATTAAAATTGATATAAAAACGGATAAACCTGAGTGTAAGACGTCGGCTTTTGCCGTCTGTCTTTCTGGACTTCTTAAACGGCTACCATTTTATTAATAAAAATGCCGTATTACCAGCTTACTCCGAAGTTACTCTTGGACTAGCTAACCCCGGCGTAACTAAGGTTTAACTTAGCTTTAGCAATGTTATTAATAAACATGGAATAACCTCGGACTAGCTATTCATTCTTTACTACTTCATTTACGCGTAAGCTATGGCAAGTCAGTGGAATTTAAAAGTAAAAAGAATGAACCAGTTAATGAAACCAAGAAAGTTGATGACATAAATAGAAAAAAAGAAAAACATTGCGGGCAAGGTGACATCAGTTTTGAAAGTGAAGGAGCCAATTTATCCTAACAATTTCAATTTAAATCGCATAAAATAAAATATAAAAAAAAAGAAAGTAACTCTGTCTGTCTGGCTGTAACCATTTCACGCTTAAACTGCTGAATCGATTTTGGATGGAGCTAGTGATTGAGATAATTACCTCAATGGAGTTAGTTTGAGACCCTGGGAAGGATATAGTATAGTTTTTATCCCGGAAACCATCCTTCTACTAATGCTACGCAGACGAAGTCACGGGCAACAGCTAATATTTAATATTTGTAGTGCTTTGATAGATTTGATGACGAGTGTACTAATGTTAATAAAATACCTAAGTATTAACCACATCTACTTCATGCGAATTCCTGAAATAGTGTTTCCTGTCTAGCCTTACGCTGTATTATTTTGATATATTACTAGAACAAGAAGGGGTATGCAATAAAATATGGAATGATTGTGAATATAAATCTATTCTAAACTAAAAAAAAACATCATCAAATCACAACAAACAAAATGACAATCCAACATATTAATTGCAGTCGCCATGGATACACTCTTAATCCAACCTTAATCCTTCCTTAAACTAGCTAGGGCCATGGTGTAACTTTTAGTCCGAGACTAGAGTCAGTTTAGTATAATCCCTTCTTATTGCGTGTTTATTAATACGGAAATTTGTTAGTACCAACCTAATGCTTGGAATAAAGTTAATCTTACCTTAGTCCACGTTTATTAATAAGACGACTAAAGTCTCACATAATTTACGCCTCGGTGACAGCTTTTTTTTATTATTTAATACGTTGCCCACACTAAGAATTTCTGCCTGTATCGTGGGTGCGTTTACAAACATATACACTCACATACAAAAAATAGTTGTTCCGGCTCTGGGTGAGCCGGAACAACTATCTGTAGGTCATACAAATATTTGTTCCGTGCGGGAATCGAACCCGCGACACGCAGCGCAGCAGTCAATCGCTCAACCACTGTGCCAACCATGCGCCCATGTGCGCCTTATGCCATTCATAAGGAAGCACCGAGATGTTACCGCTGCACTCATTACGGGGAGCTAAGGAATTATTTACCGGATTAACGTAAGCTGTAGTCAGGATTACAACTTATTAAACGATTCTGTGGTTCTAGATATGAGTGTTGGTTGCATCGGGGTATAGGCTCAATTATAATTAAACTTTAATTTGATAGAAAGAAACTCAATTGTTGAAACTAAAAACCATGATGGAAAAAGACCAAGATGGTTTGAAAAATCAGACTGATAAGATGGAGTTAACGGTCCTTCATCTGTCCGCAGAGCTTGTATATGGTATATGCAATTTCTTTCCAACCACAATTAAACTACAATTACATAAATAAAAAAAAGGAAACTGAAACCAATGCGGCTCGAAATATTATGGAAAAACCACCGCGCTGAAAAGTTGCTTCAATTTATAAATTCGGTGAAGAGAAGATTTTTTAACGAAATGTCAATGATATTCAAATAAACAGATAGGTTATACACTCACAAAACAATTGAAAAAGTGTTCCGCGGAGCAGCGGCAGCACACATACACATTTTTCATTCATCTGAGATTTCACTACAAGTCGAAAGGGATGGCTTGATAAAACCAACAAGAAAAAAAGAGACAGCTGGAGTTTGTCACTTGCTTGTGAATGTGAACAAACATTATTCTGAACACCAATGTTGTTATCTTTTTCTAACCTCCAAATATCAGAATATTAGGAAAAAAAAGTAATAAATTTGCAAATTGAGGTGTATTGCGTACTTACATATGTTATGAGATCCATTCTGTTTTATGTACTTTGGTATCATATTTGGTACAATTCCTAAATACACACGATGGCATTTTTTTTATTTTGTTTTTGTTTGAACAAAGCCTATCGCTCTTCGCCATGCGTGACATAAACTAAAGGTCACAATTGTGACCTATTAGAGTCTTCACAATGCGCGCGCTTATAACATATCTGTTTATTTGAATATCATTGCGAAATGTGGTGCGATGTGCTTCATTAAAAGCACTGCGTATAGTGTTTTGGTATACGAAAATCGATGAACCGATTCTCTGTAAAATTATAGATTATCCCAAAATTGACATGCAAAGGAGATTTTGGGCTAGTTCTATGTACACTACATAAATAAATATGAAAAAATAGGGGAATGCCATAAAATAAAAATAAAATAATTTAACGAAGTTTACAGTAGTACAAAAATGATCATTTGAATAGTTTATTAATAAGATAACCCAATTTTTAGGGCAGCCATGACAGTTGTATTTGACATGACGTTCGACGACTTTGACAATTTTAAGAAGTGACGTCTTTGAGTCTTTCTTTGCTTTGACTTTGAATTGGATATGTTTTGGAGTTTTTAGTGATTGTTTTAGTTTTACAACCCAGTTTACTACTACGGACATTGATTGATTGCTCTATTGCAATTGAATTCGTGTTGATTTTTTTAAAGCAGTTAATACGATGACACGTCAATCAAATGTCATTGTCTAAAGGACATTTTTCGGAAACTACCAACAAAAAGTACATAAGCGGCGCCGCGCCGCAGACAGAGAGTCCACTACGAACAAAGCGGCATTTTGGATGCACACATTGACATTGCGATATTACAGGGAATAATGGGCAATATTGGACCGAGCTCAGTCGCGGCTGTCACGAGTACTTCGTGCAGGCGTTTGTCACGGCATTCATACATTAAGTACTGTAATGAGGTTGCATTGGCTGGGTTACCTATATTAATTGTTACAGACCGAATATACTTATATATTTTTTATTTTTTTCCTTTTTTTAGTTATAAAGGTAATTAAATTTTTCAAGATGACAAGTTAGAAATTCAATATCTAGGAATATAATAAATTATTTTAAGTATGTATTTATGAATCATGAATTATGTATTTTATGTTTGTAACCTAGACAACCTACTCTTTTTTTTTAATTCGGGTTCAATATAGTAGCAACCCTAGTGTATCTGTCAAGTTTAGCTGTACATTTTCGAAACGGCGGGAGTGGCCCTTCTGTATACTTTCTATTTTGTGCTACCGATCTGATCCACCATGTTTAATTATATTGTGTTGCTCTACTTGACAAAGTTCATTTGAGTTTACATTGAAACGAAGTGAAATTAAAGAAAATTAACAATGAATAATAGTTACTATATTATATAGCGATTTTTACGTGTAGTGTACATAGTGCTGGCCCAGGCTCCATACATTTCTGGAACAACTCCTTTAAAAATTATTCTGTCCAACCAAAACACCACAGCATACAGCATAGCATAATCCAATATCCCCACTGCTGTGACACAGGCCTCCTCTCTGTGAGAGGGAATTGACCATAATCTACCACGCGGACCCAGTTCTTCGATTTTTTTGTTCTAGTACAGGTTTCTTTACGATGTTTTCCTTCGCTATTTTGAGACCAGTGGTGATGTAAAAATTACAAAAATTAATGCAAGTGCCTAGGTTCGAACCCACGCGCAACGAATCGTAAGTCACAACCACAGTAGAGCCACCTCTGCTGACACCTCATAAAAACATAGATAATAAACAATAATTTTATTATGCTTCATAAATGTTCAAGCAACAGCCCCTTTTTATAACAAAACCGGACAAGTGCAAGTTGGACTCGCGCACGAAGGGTTCCGACTTGGTAAATTGCGGTTTACGATTCATGACTTATTAAAAAAAAAACTACTTACTTGATCTCGTTCAAACCAATTTTCGGTGGAAGTTTACATGGTAATGTACATCATCCTGTTTAGATAACATTTTAAGACAATTTTTCAATTGCGTGTAAACTCCTTGCTTGAACTTGCATGACCTGTGTGCTGTGCTATAAATTAAAAAAAATATTACTTACCGCCCTTGGGTTTCATGACAAAAGAAAAAGCTCAAGGGTTTTATATGGGGCATTACGGCCAAGTTAACCTGTATGTTTAGATACTGTTTACGTGCAAGTGTGATGAAAAAGATATTAGACACCTCAATATCATTTTTAAAGACCTATCCATAAATACCCCACACGTACGAGTCTGATAAAAAAAAATTGAGTTTCAGTTCTAAGTATGGGGAACCCCCAAAATATATTGTTTTTTTTCTATTTTTGTGTGAAAATCTTAATGCGGTTCACAGAATACAATACATCTACTTACCAACTTTCAACAGCATAGTTCTTATAGTTTCGGATAAAAGTGGCTGTGACATACGGATGGACAGACATGACGAATCCATAAGGGTTCCGTTTTTACCATTTGGCTACGGAACCCTAAAAAGGCACTCAAACAAAAGACGAGAAACAAAATTGCACTTCACTTTACCCCATCAATATTTATACAAACGGGCACTATTTAAATACTGTAATGGTACTTCATTATCATCCGGCGCAGGTGCATCAGCATCCGAATAGGGATGCGGTGGAGAAGCGATAGCGGTATCGTCGTCCCCACCACGGGTAGCGATCGACGTTAGGTTCGCCAAAATTGGGTTGTTATGACGCCATTTCGTGGTACGGTTTCCTATGTAGTATTCCAGATTGTAGTATTAGCTAGCAATCGTCGCTATAGTTTGTGAATTCGATGCCCTATGGCACAAATATTTAGAAGGCTTGGAAAATAGTTTCATGCTCTAACTCAGAGGTTCCCAAAGTGTCCATCATAAAAAAGAAGAAGAGAAGAGAAAAAGTGAAGTAGGGCGCTGTGAAGTGATTCTTTTTACCACTGTCCGAAACCTCAACTTAAGTGTTAGCGAATACAAAATAATCAACTTAATTTCGAGCGCATAGAAAAATCAAAAAAATCTTACATGGCAAGAATAAGAAAGTTTCATTGAACTCTCTTGCGACAGCAGCCTTAAAACTAGATTCACAAATTCCGATTTGGTGGAGTTTTGGATATCGGCTCAAAATGAATATCCTACTTTATCTTCAAAAGCTATAAGAATTTTCTTTCCATTAGCAAGATCTTATGTATGTGAAGCTGGATTTTCAGTTGTAGCTGTAATCAAGAGCAAATATCCTTATACCACGCTTTGAAAAATGTGTGGTGATCATCAAGCTCACCCGTCACATTATTGAGTACCTAGGTAGCTATTGTATTTTATTTATTTTTGATTTACTTAAGACTCTCTTGAATGTTTTGTGTTAATTTTACATTCTTATAAAAATGCAGTTTAGATTCATAATGTGGATGATTTAATTTTTGTTTCGATCTACGTAACTAGTATTATTTATTGGTGATGTGGAGATTATCAAGCTCACCGGTCACATTATTGACTACCTAGGTAGCTATTGTATTTTATTCATTTCTGATTTACTTAAGTCTCTCTTAAATGTTTTGTGTTAATTTTACATTCTTACAAATATGCAGTTTAGATTCATAATGTGGATTATAATTTTTTTTTACCGATCTATTTCGACCAGCTAGATAGGTCCTAACCTATAGGCGCCACGAAAAATAGTAAACATATATGTGCGCTGTGGATTGAAAAATATTGGGAACCCTTAGAGTCTAACTGATTGAGTAGTTTACACTACTCAAGTGAGAATTACGGTATGGAAGTGGGTACGGGTTATGTAGGATTCTAGTTGCAAGGCAACTGGCGCTACAGTTCATGAATTTGATATCCAATAGTCGATATATATTTGGAAAGAATGCAAAAATTTTTTCAGGGCCTGAGTGATTGAGTGGTGCATGTGAGATTTTATTTACTAACTTTTGCCAGCAGTTTCAACCACGGTAATGTTAAAAAATTATCCCAAGGAAATATTCTAAAAGAATCACAAGACTCTATATATACCATGATTTAGAATTCAGGCCATGGTCTTAAAGTTTGCTAAAGCTCTTCCAAATTCGTTGAGTCGTCAAGAATTAATTAAGAAACATTCAAACAAACATGTATATTATTTCATTCCACTGCTATCGCTCTTTTTATCAACAGTGTTATTAAAAAATTCTGAATCACTTCATATAAAGCAAAAGAGGAATTTACAAAACAATGTGTTACTCTCCGAAACATTGAACATCTTTTTGTAATGAAACAAATAGTAGCGGTCCGGTATGCAGAAAAAGCAAAATTTCACATTTCATCGCTCTGCGCACAGGTTGCCGAATGCTTTTTTATATCTCGTGCATTTTAATATTAAGTCTGACTGTACGAGTACATGGACGTAGTGTAACCATGATGGCAGTAAATCAACTGCATTTCTGTGATTCATTATTTCTTCCGAGATGTGTTCACGATCCCCAGCATTGGGGAAACGCAACGCAATTCTTGCACTATTTCATCCCTGTGGCCTATCCTACAGGATCCGTGCATTTTCCCGGGACATAAAAGTACACCCAGCAATTAGTGAAACTTTCTTTAGTGAAACATCTTTCGTAATCGGATTACAACTCTTATCCCGAGATTAACTCCAGCAAACAATTTTACCTCTTTATAATATTAACTAGCTTCTGCCAGCAGCTTTGCCCACGCAAGAAGTGTTTTAGCATCCCATGGGAACATTGTACTGGCATAAAAAGTAGCCAATATGCCGATACTGCCATACCGATCTGGATGAAATTTGATAATGGTCTGGAATACAGACTTTTATCAAATTTCATCCAGATCGGTTCAACTGTTCAGGCATGATTAAGTAACAAACATACATCCACCCACACATCCATCCAAACTTTCACATTTATAATATTGGTAAGATATAGATGAACTATCAATTTAAAATAAACATATGTTTCAGTTTCTGAAATCCTCATAAAAATTATGTTCCATAGTAGTACATCATTATTTTTCATCCAAATACAATATTTTTGCACGAAATACAATTCAATAGTCTACCCGTAAATCGAAAGAAAATTATAGGTAATTTGTCACAAAAGATGTTGACTTGTTTTATTTATTTACAGATCTTCATTTCAGACACTGGAGTGTCCAGACAACTTTATTATCTAACTAGAATTCGAGAATAGACCTTCTACGTAATTCAGGTCTATCGTATAATTAAACTTATGTAAGTAGCTAGTTATTCTCAGAACATTTCGAAAGCATTTTGGTTGATATAATTGGACATATTTGAAGATCAAATGGCGGAATGATGTCCTACCTAATAACCGGAGAAGGCTTAACGTAATCCGTCAGTCAGAAATAATCCGATTAGATTATTAGAGAATCACTTACGGTACCTATATCGCATTTGATATTAAGGTCTCTGAGCCATGACGTTACGAATTTGGGCTGATAAAACCTGGCATTCGACTTATGAATAAATATAATGCCTAATGTTAATTCTAGAACTATCTAAATATGTAAAGTCTCAAAGGAAAATATGATACATCGAGTCTAGGTTAGACATTGGCGTAAAGATAAATTATTAAGAGTGATTTTGAAGGACGAAGCTCTACGAAAAAACTGTTTTTCTGTGCCCAGCCAAATGATAATCAACCTATAATGTTCTCACTACTGGGGCACAAGCCTGCTGTGTCTGAGATAGATAGGGCATCCACAACGCGGGTGAAGAGCGGTTTGGTGGATGTCACGACGTTTTAGAAAACGTCCTTTACTAAACAAATGAACTTAGACTTCTGCAACATCACTGTTCTGTGAATTATTGTTTTACTGCCCTTACACCAAACCAAGCGTAATTTATCATTGTAATATCATCCTTAAGGGGCTGTAGTCGAACAGTTGACAATCGACATCTGAGGTTCTACGCCACGCCCACTGTCATCGATAGCTTAGGGGCAAACTTTAAATTGGAGGGAAAATTATTTGAAAATTAAATACACAGGGCCGACCACAGAGGCCCACATCATAAACGGACTCTTCCGATGATTTTACAAAAATATTACCGCGCAAGTTCTTATTTCAAACTGGCGGCTAGCATCTGACATCAGATCGTTCACTGTTATTTTGCCTATGAATGCAACCTTATTGCTACGAAAATAAAGATCACTAAAATAGGTAATCTGGCTAGTGTCATTAGAGTCTTTGCCGTGCAAATTGAATAAATATTATAATTATGTCTGCTTCTATGTGACTGCCACATATAAGAACACAGTACGTTACATTTTTTTATATTGTTTTAATAGCTAGATAATTTTATATAAATTATTTTAATGAGTTTTACTATACTGAAATGGACTGTGCAATATTAAACTGGAAACTTTAAATTTGAATTGAGATTTGGTGCTTTCAGTAATCAATTTTATCATTATTTACAATAGGAAAGTCACATCAAATTGTAAAGACAACTTAAATTAGCAAATATCCAAAACTTACTAGGTTTGGAATTGTCTTTTTTAGGCATGTTTAAAATATGCAATAGAATGTATGACGCTATTAATATCATGTGTACAATTAGTAGGTTCTTATTCCTTGTTTAGTATTCTCTTGAAATCTTAATATATCATTTAGTTACTAATACAAGACGACTTTCCGCTCTCCTGGAATATAATAATTACAAAGCACTTACTGGGTTTTGATATACATCAGCCCTCTGTGGTGAGGTCACGTGGTGCCGCTTTTCTGTATATTAGAGTTAAAAAACAAATAGACAGAGCGCAAAAAACACGGTCATGTAAACTTTATCTATCTATATAAATTAAAAAAACCGGCCAAGTGCGAGTTGCACTCGCGCACAAAGGTTCCGTACCATTATCGCAAAAAACGGAAAAGAACACATATGTTGTATGGGAGCTCCACTTAAATATTGATTTTGTTCTGTTTTTAGTATTTGTTGTTATAGCGGCAATAGAAATACACCATCTGTAAAAAAAAAAATTGCCTTGCTATCACGGTTCATGAGATACAGCCTCGTGACAGACAGACAGGGAGATAGACGGAACCCTAAAAATGCTGTATGTGATTGTAAGCGTCTCACTAGAGAACGGCTAAAACTATTTGTTGCTATTATTATTATTATGTCTTTTATTTAACGTTTTTCTAATTTATTACATTTTTAAATATTTTTACAAAACACACAAAAAAGAAAAACATTTAAAAATATAAAAAATAGAGGCCCACCGGTATCGGGAACAGGGTCCAAGCTACCGGCGGTCAGGGCTCCAGAGAGAGGAACCTCCTAACAATACGAGCCGTGTCCAGCAGTACTGCTTTCTGGATCAGGCCCTTGACCCAGCCGCCTAACGAGAGCCTCCTAAGGTGTTGGTCGAGGCTCGTGGCTATTAAGCCATGGGCTGACACGACTATCGGTACAATGATCGCTGAGTCCACATCCCACATGTCGACAACCTCGCGAGCCAAGTCAAGATACTTGATTTGCTTATCTTTCTCGGCTTTCACGAGGTTCCCGTCATGCGGGACAGTTATGTCAACAATCATTGCACGCCTCTCGATTCGGTCCACCACCACTATATCAGGCTTATTAGCGATAATAGTTCTGTCAGTGATGATGGACCGATCCCAGTACAATGTGATATTGCCATTCTCGAGAACTGGGTCGGGCACATACCTGTAGTACGGCACCTCCGACGCCACAAGAGTGTATTTCAGAGCAAGTTGCTGATGGATAATCCTGGCTACAAGGTTGTGCCTATGCAAGTACTCTTCGTTAGCTAGACGAGAACAACCAGAGATAATGTGGCGGATCGATTCACCCGGACGGTGACATGCCCGACAGATGTCAACCGTGCCATCCTTTACAATAAATCTCCGGTAGTTATTCGTCATGATAACTTCGTCCATAATTGCACAGACGAAACCTTCGGTTTCCCCAAAGAGGTCACCGAATCGCAGCCAGGCTACGGACGCTGATTGATCTACTTCGGTCCCATGTAGGGCCCGGAAAAAGCGTCCGTGAAGCTCCTTACTCTGCCATACCTCCTTGCGGTCGTTAGTGTCAAGCACTACAGGCTTGCGCCAGTTCTCATTCGCCAAGGAGAGCGGGGTGAGTCCCTTGTCCACTGCTATTACATCTCGATGAATACCCACGTCGGTGTTTAGAAAATATTCTCTGAGATTGCATATCTCGCGGTTGTGGAGGTTTTTGGCATTTAAAAAGCCTCGGCCTCCACACTTCCGCGGGATATACAATCTCATGACTGACGATCGTGGGTGATGCATTCGATATGCAGTCAGCACTGTACGGACCCGCCTATCCAGGGCGTCAAGTTCCGTTTGAGTCCATTTGAGTATGCCGAAAGAGTACATCAGCACCGGCATGACCCAACCGTTGAAGGCGCGCACCTTGTTTCCGCCCGAAAGAAGGCTATTGAATACCTTCTTCAGGCGGCCAAAGAAGCGTTCCCTCAACGATTGCTTCATGTCTATAGTACTGATACCTAACGCTTCCGACATACCCAAATACTTATAGGTTTCGTTTGGAGAGAGGGATCTCAGGTTTATGGAATCCGCAAGTTGAATTCCTACGGATTCCACAATCTCCCCTCGCTTTACATGCATGACCGCACATTTGTCCACACCAAACTCCATCCTGATGGCGCTACTAAAAGTTTCAGTTACCTTTAGTAGCTCCATCAGCTGAAGATTGCTGGGGGCAAAAAGCTTCAAGTCATCCATGTAAAGGAGGTGAGATATAACCTGACCACCTCTCTTCAACCGATAGCCTAGCCCTGAATTCTCCAGCATCATGCTTAGAGGATTCAAGGCTAGGCAAAACCAAAGTGGACTCAAACTATCGCCCTGGAATATACCTCGCTCGATCCTTACAGGTTCGCTATTCCTCTGGATATTTCGACATCCTGGATAGCGAAGGACTGTGCTCCATTGCCTCATACACGACATCAGGAAGGTGCGTAGAGTTGTATCTATTTTATACAATTCTAGCACCCTCATGAGCCATGTATGCGGCACCGAGTCATAGGCCTTCTTATAATCTATCCAACATGTCGACAGATCCTTTCGGGAACGCCGAACCTGTTGGCTAATGGCCATATCAATAAGGAGTAGCTCCTTAGTACCGCGGGACCCGTTCCTACATCCATTCTGAGAGACCGACATGATGGAGTTATTGTCAACATGTTTATTAATTTTTACTCTCAAAATGGATGTAAGAACCTTATAGACCGTTGGTAAACATGTAATTGGTCTTTAATTTTTGGGTTCCGCGGTGCTACCAGACTTGTGGAGCAGGTGGGTTATTCCTGTTGTAAGGAACTTGGGTAGCGAACCAGACTCTAAGGCTGCCTGGTACTGAGATGCCAAACGAGCGTGCGACCTTTGTAGCCACTTGATCCAAAAGTTGTGCAGTCCGTCCGGTCCTGGAGATTTCCAGTTCGGCAACGGACGGACTGCACGGGCTACATCTTGGGGGCTGATCGTGATAGCCCCCATTTCTTGTATTAGATCACACGCTCGTTCGACCTCCCGAGTCCATTTACCTTCGGTGTGACTGACAGGCACCGACCAGATGCTGCGCCAGAATGAAAACATAGCGTCATCATCCGGCAGGTGCGTATCAGTCACACCTTGGTCGGGTCGCTCCCAAGCCCGATAAACCCACCTTTCATTACTTTGGAATGTGCGATTCTGGGTGTATCGCTCCACTCTTCGCCTGTACCTACGAATACGGTTTGCCCATGCATACACTTTTTGCTTCAGGAAGTCGATGCGCTCTGTGACATGGGATATATAGTCTCGGGGGCTGACATCAGTCCCCGAAAACGCCCGTCTCACAAAGCGCATCATTCTTGGGCGACTATTGCCCTCCCTGAAACAAATTAGTTTGCCGATGAGTGCTCTGGCCCCACCAATACGACGTTCGATCCTGCACTGCCAAGCCGGTACGGCTGGTTTCGGTCGTGTAGCTCTGTCATCTGCAAATTTGACATGAGCTACACGACATGCCGCTACAGCCGCGCAGTACATAATCGAATGTGCATCAGTGAGGTCTTCGCAGTCATCAAAATAGTTTGACAACTGCGAATCCAGAACAGCCACCAGCGCCCTATTTTTGTTATGCATGGGCAAACGAGGTAATCGTGGCCTAAGTTCGGGTGGCATGTAGCGATAATCCCGAATAGCACACTCCAAAGCACTCCTCAATTCCTCATTGCACTGGGTACTTACGTTTGTAACCCTGTCACTACTCTCCACGTCAGCATTGATGGCAATATGGTTTGACTGTGGTGGTACCACAGCCTGCGACGATGGGGCAGTGACACGGTTACCCATTTCCGTTCGGAGGCGATCAAGTACAGTATCATCCAACATACGATTACGCTGGATGACCCGCACCTGATCCGAAAGTCGTTGGGCCGAAACGTTGACGGCTGGCTCAAGCACCTGAAACAAAGAGAGCATCCGGACACGGTACGCGGTCAGGTTGTTTCCTCCCTCTGTAGCCCCAAAGTATGCGCGCATGACATTTTCATTGATGGATGGTGTCCATCTCATGCGCTGCACACTTCCGCCGGGTGCTGGGACCCTATCAGAGACGGGTAGGCCTCGAGGTCCTAAGCGGTCCGGCGGCCGGCGTCCTCCCCGACGACGCGCAGGTGGTGGTGTCGTCGGCGGCGAGAAATACTCGTCGCTCGAGCTCGACGCAACTGCCGCGGCCGATGTCACAGCACTCACGGTGGGGCTGGGTTCCGGCGGCGGCGAGGCGGAGCTGGGTGACGAGGCCGGAGGTGGTGGGCGTGCATTGCGTGCTGCAGCTCGCGTCAACATGACGTCTATTCCATTTTTCTCGTTTCTTGTTGTAATTCGGTCATTTTAATTCGGTTAATTCGGTTATTATTATTATTATTATATACTTTATTGTACACCACAAAAATACAAACATACAGAACAATCATTTTTAAAAACAAAGTGTACAATGGGTGGTCTTATCGCACAGGGCAATCTCTTACAGACAACCATTGGACGGACTAAAACGATAGGAGAAGAATTTAGGGCTGTCAGTGTACAATGATCATAAATAATATTACTTACTTATACATAATAACATAAAATACATAAATACCTAATATAAAAAATATCTAATATACTAATAAATATCGAATATATGACAGAGAAAGGAAAATACTAAAAATTATAGTGAAAGGTAATGCTCCTTTACCATTTTCTTAAACGTTGGCAGTGTTTGAGCACGTCTTATTTCTATAGGTAATACATTCCACAACCGAACTGCTTGAATCGTAAAAGATTTGTCGAAGAAGGAAGTGGAATGCATACGAACACTCAATTTTAAATTCTCCGATGATCTCAAGGACTTAGAATGGGTGTCACAGAGGAACTGAAAACGTTCTTTAAGATAAAAAGGGGTAAAAGGATTAAAAAGCACATTATAAAGCAAAGAGAGTATGTGTGCATTCCGGCGAAGGCGAATAGGAAGCCATTTGAGCTTAGTACGAAATTCTGAAACGTGATCATATTTGCGCAAGCCAAATATAAACCTAATACAGAGATTTTGAAGTCGCTCAAGCTTATCCAATTGGTCTTGGGTGAGATCAAGATAGCTGGCATCAGCATAGTCCAGGATAGGGAGAAGAAGAGATTGTGCTATCGCAATTTTAGTGGTGATGGGAAGAAAATTACGAAGACGCCTCAGGGAGCCCGCAGAAGCAAACAGTTTACGACTAACTTCCTGCAGTTGTTTGGTCCAGGCAAGAGTGCTGTCGATATAAATCCCCAAGTTCTTCACAGTGTTAGCTAAAGGAATAATGGTGTTGTTGAAAGAAACCTGGGGAAGCGTCGACCAATCAGTTTTAGGAACAGTCCGGGAACTACCAACAACCGTCACCTGACGGTTGTTGGTAGTTCCCGGACTTCTTCGCGGGATTAATCTTCAGTCCAAACTGAGCACTCCAGTCACCTATTCGAGCCAGGTCTATATTAATCGTCTCAATGGCATCTCCTAACTCTCCAAGAGGGGCTTGGGTATAAATCTGGAGATCATCAGCATATAGGTGGTAGAAAGAAGAAAGTCGTTGAGAGATAGCATTAATAAAGAGTGCGAAAAGAAGAGGAGATAAAACGCCACCCTGCGGCACACCGGCAGAGGTGTGACACCAAGAAGAGAAATATTCGTCAGTGCAAATACGCTGCCGGCGGCCAAACAGGTAACTACGAAACCAGTCAATTACCGGAGGAGATATGTTAAAAGAGCTTAAGACGCCAAGCAAAATGTCGAAGTCAACGGTATTGAAGGCAGCTAAAATCGAGCAGAGCAAGTACCGTTAACTTTCCCACTTCCATGCCTGATCTGATATCGTCCGTAATGTGTATAAGTGCTGAGGTAGTGCTGTGCCCGCGTCGAAAACCAGACTGGAAAGGATTTAGCAGATTTTGTTTGATAAGGAACGTGCTAAGTTGATCGTGGACAAGTTTTTCAAGGACTTTGGATAGGAAAGGAAGAATAGAAATGGGACGATAGTCAGAAAAAGATTCAGGATGAGATTTTTTGGGTAAAGGAATAATTTGGGCATCTTTCCAGGATTGTGGGAAGACACCACTGGAAATAGAGAAATTGAGGATATAAAGGAAGACAGGGGTAATGTTATCAAGGATGGGGATGATCATATTACGGCTGACACAGTCACTACCAAC
The DNA here is from genome assembly GCA_964057195.1 of Orthosia cruda. Lineage (NCBI taxonomy): Eukaryota > Metazoa > Arthropoda > Insecta > Lepidoptera > Noctuidae > Orthosia > Orthosia cruda. The sequence goes on along the minus strand of OZ059826.1, from coordinate 12,415,035 downwards.
AGCGTTGGATGTAATCGATACAATACTCTTTTTAACATCACAGGCAGTGAATTGACTAAAGACAAATGGAGAATAATCAGGTATCGGAAGATATGAAAGGTAACTAAGCGTAGTTCGTAGTTGCTTTGGTTGCCATAAAAAAAACCGGCTAAGTGCGAGTCGGACTCGCGCACGAAGGGTTCCGTACTTGTTAAATTGTGGTTTACGATTTATGACGTATTTAAAAAAAACTACTTACTTGATCTCGTTCAAACCAATTTGGTGGAACGATGGAAGTTTACATGGTAATGTACATCATATATTTTTTTTAGTTTTATCATTCTCTTATTTTAGAAGTGTCAGGGGGGGGACACATTTTACCACTTTGGAAGTGTCTCTCACGCAAACTATTCAGTTTAGAAAAAAATATATTAGAAACCTCAATATCATTTTTGAAGACCTATCCATAGATACCCCCACGTACAGGTAGGATGAAAAAAAAATTGAGTTTCAGTTTTTTTCTATTTTTGTTTGAAAATCTTAACGCGGTTCACAGAATACACCTACTTACCAAGTTTCAACAGCATAGTTCTTATAGTTTCGGAAAAAAGTGGCTGTGACATACGGAGGGACGGACAGACAGACAGACAGACAGACATGACGAATCCATAAGGGTTCCGTTTTTTGCCTTTTGGCTAGGGAACCCTAAAAAGGAAAACATAAATACTAAAAACAGTGTATGCCTCACAACCACGTATATGTTACTGTAAAAGCCGAACTGTTGTTTCAGTTTAAAAAAAAAACTATGATGAAACTTATTATTTATCGGTAAAACAGATTTACTAAGTCTTACCGGTAAAAGTCTGAAATCGTCATCATCATCATCTACCTGCCCTTGTCCCATGTTACTTGGGGTCGGCGCAACACGTTTTCTTCTTCCATATCGTTCTGTTCCGCACCACGCTATAATTGACTTCCTTTTCTTTCATATCACTCCTCACACAGTCCATCTATCTTTGCTTTGGTCGTCCCTTCCCTCTTCATCCATCCCCAATTAAATACATAAGAGTACACCTAAGTCATTCCAGACATTCTTTTCCCGCACCGTCTAGAACCAGCCCTCACGGTACGCGTCCAAATCATCTCGGCACCTATTTCTGGACCGGCCTCAACGGTGCGTTCCATCTTCAAGATTGTGAGGGCTTGCCCAGCGCTCAATTTGCATGCTACTAACGTGAGCCGTAATGGCATTGGCCCATTTGAGCCGAACAGCCTTTTTACCAACGTCTATTATGCCCGTTTGGGAACACAGCGTGTTCCATATTCGGTCTGTTCTTTTTACATCCAGAATGCTGCGTAAATCTCTGGCAATCCCCAAGTGTAAGTCTTTGAGTTTACTCTCCAGGGCGATCGGCGGCTTTTTTGTTAATAAATAAGAATTGTCAGTGCCGATTTGGCAAAATGATAAGATTAATTAATAATTAGCTTCACAATATTAATAGAATAACAAACTATTACTGTAGCCCGTTATTGCAATTGGGATAGTTAATTGCGAGAAATACAGGACTGATCAATGTGGTGATTCTTGGTGAGCTTTATGTCCACATGTGGACGATTTTTGGTTGAAACGACGAAAAATGTCAAATTCGTGAGAAATAGATTATCATTTCTCACGAATTTGACATTTTTTGGTCAGTTCTAGGTGCCGTATGTTAGAAAGAAACAAAGATTGAAACAAATGGATACGAAGAATTTTATTAGTTCTGTCATTTCGAGACACTGCCAGCGTGGTTGGTACGACCATTCCAAGTTCTGTGTTTTTTGCTTCTATTGTTTTCACATGAACGAAGAAGGTTAAAATAGTATTCGACCTTACCTATATTTTAAATATTGTTTAATTCAAATTGAGATAACATTTGTTGTATTTTCAAAGAGGTTCAAATACTTTTTAGTTATGGACTTAGTAAGTAAACTAAACGACGTGAGTCGTTTATAATACAACAAAAATATAGATGCCAGTGACAGCGGTAGTGCCAAAAAATAAAAATAATACAGACTTTGACAATATTACTTGTGATTTCGTTAGTTTCAATTAAAGCCACCAGGCTACATGATCTGGCTGCATTATACCTGATATTTTTTTGACAGATTGAATTGACGAGAAATAAATTGAATATTATTTTTGCTTTTTGCGGAAAAAAGCGGCATACGTCCACCTAGCAACGCCGCAAAGCGGTCACTGTCGAATTGCACTGAATGGAAAGAGAAGCACGATGTAATTTGTATAGACTTTTTTACAAAACGTAATTATATGATTTACTTAAAAATAATGAATGAAACTTCAATATATAAGACAATGAAGTTTTGCGTCCTTTTATGATACGTTATTGTTGTTAATTGTACAAATGTACGCTGGTCAGTATTACCGGAAAAATCTTTTGAAGATCACGGTAAGAGGTTACTTTGCCATTCAATTGTATCGAGGTTTTTGTGCGTAAACGTGTTTCGGCCACAACAAAGTTTTCGGAAATATGATCAAGATTAACATATCTTTTTTCTGCTGCCACATCTTCAATAGATTTGGCTAAAAAATGTTTCAAAGAAAGCCTATTTTGAGTATTCAGCCCCTTAACAGCACTGAATAAAGTCGCGAATCAGCATAGCATTAGTTTTCGTTTTTACCTGGACTTATCTTTATCGATATGTCAACTTTTATTGGTGACAAAAGTGAGGGAAGCTTACGTGTCGGTTTTTCTTCTTTAAGCTTCTTTAAAATCGGAAATTTTCAGGTGACCTACATGTCATCGATGTGACCCGTGTCTGTAAGGTATTTATTTAGTTACCTTATTTTCTTTTTTTTATTGAATGAAATTATGTGGTATGATTGGAGATCTTATGCATCAACTGTCTATTGCAATTTTATTGTGGTTAGGTATATTTTGCTGTCCCAATGTTGGGTGAAGGCGCCCCCAGCAAATAGCAAAGACTAGATGCAAAATTATATATTGTTAAACGTTTTCCTACAAAAATGTTAGGATATAATAAAAAAATATAATAAATTGTATTTTTAGTTATGCTTTATTCATTGATTTACGATGGCCAAAAACCACAAAGACTATCTGTTTAAGCTAGCGTTGCGCAGTAATCTTCGATTCAGCTCGCATTGTGAGAAGGTTCTCCGGAGCTAAAACACATAACCGGGTCTGCAACATGCTCCAAACACCGACAGACTAATACTTGCATCCCTGCAATACTTTACTATTCAGTCTACTTATATTAATTATATTATTACTTATACTATTCAGTTATCTTATTTACTTTAACCTTCGTCTTAAACCAACATTTTATGTATTACTACCTTGTTATAAAAATATCTTATTATGTACCTTCTTACTCCGTCTAGCAGACGTCATTTCCAATCAACTTTATTTAAGAAAGTTTTAGAAAGCATCCTATTTTCAAGACAGAAACAATTTTCTTTTGTGCTTGTCGCCTCATTTCATATTTCGGGATTACTTTGAAAGCGGCTGGTGTAACATTAATTGGTTTTCATATTTTTTTACCTTGTTTTAAAACGCTTTTGTATCCAACTTGTAACTTAGTTATTCTATTCCTATGTAGATTCTTACACAGATTCTAGGTATGATTTGATTTAAATATGAATTTAAACTGTTATTTGGGTTTAGAGCTTCCAAAAATAATAGACAGTTCAAGTCAAACTCACATTATTATGTTTCATAAAACACCAATTAAGAACATGATACATCCAGCACTATTTATTCGTACTAGTACACAAGTTAACGTCCAACTTAAGACTAAACACGCAGAATGGGCATGACAACCAAAATGACGTTTACCCCACCATCCTATCTACATTCCAAGTCCAACCAACGCGCTCTGATTGGTTAGTCGTGCCATCTATGAACACAGTCGGTATTATAGTAGTCAACACAATTACTTTAAATATTAAAATTAGATTTAATTTAACATATAAAATTAGTGAGTCATCGTTGTCAGCCGGCCTCTCGACCAATAGGTTCACAACAAATTAGAAAGCTTGCGACCCGATTGGTCGAGAGCCGGCTGACAACGATGACTCACTATTTTCTTAACGCTAAAGGACTACAGTATTTCAAGAGACTAAATTTTACAAACATGTCACTCTTCTGCTGAAGCATACCGTTATAATACTTTATTAAAGGTATTCATTTAAACAATTATTAGCAATTCTCAATCTCAATCAATCTTAATATGTCATATTTACTGGTTCTTATTTGTATTGGTTTTCTGCCATCTTGAAAACATGAATCGGAGTGGAGTGTATCCCCCAAATTAAAAAAGGTTTGAAGCAGACAAGCAAAAGATAAAATACCTAAAACCTTACAAAAGCATCATATTATTTTGACGCCGTCTACACTAGACTTCAGTTGGGGGCAATTTTCTCAAATACTCTACATACAGCCTCACCGATCTAGAACACTTTACGAAATCGAAGTTGGTAGTTTACGAGATAACTGCGCCCCAGAGTAACTGTAAATTTGCAGAGGAAGTCCTTATATCGCTCATAAAGGGAGTTATACAGTGTTTAGTATAACTTGTCTGGATTTTTTTGAATAGCTTAGTCTTCAAGGGGTTTTGTTCTTATCTTTATAAGCGTGACGAGAAGGGTAAAGTTTCGAGCTGTTTATTGCTAAAATTCCTTTTAGATAATCATGTAAAAATAATATTACGCCCAGAAGCCAAAAGGTTAAGCATTGACCTATAAGGACGCACCGCGCATTTGTCCGACGCCACAATTCGGTCTGATAAAGGTCATACTCGCCACGCGGTCGGCTATCTTCGGGTGCGGTTATATGCAGGAGAGATTAAACGTGCCGTGTTGCTTGTATGGTGAACGTGATTAAGCAAACGTTTACTGCTAATATTTCTATTAGCTCATGAACTAAAATAAGGTAATTTAATAATAAAAATCCCGACTGCTTAAGAAGCGAACTAAAAAGATGTAAACCAGAAGAAAATCATGCTGTGCAGTCGGAGGATACATATTTGCGAGCTGGCTGACCACCTGATCCTGAGTCCCATAATATGGCACCCAAAATCCGCCATGTTTTTTTTAAATGTCATTTATCTAAGAACAATGAGGAGCTCGTGTCTAAATAATAACAGCCGCACGGGTTGATCAGTAAGGTTATGCAACGCTTGACGAGGTCGGTTCGTGGATGGGTGAACATTTCAACATACCGAGTTTCCTACGTGCATCGGAAAGCACGTTAAGCCGTTGGTACTGGCTGTCATTTGAAGATGTTTGACAGTTGTTACGAGTAGTCAGAAGCTTAACTCTGACACCAGTCTAGCCAAGGTACCTTGTTATCCAGTTACTGGGTCAGATAGGCAGTCACTCCATGTAAAATACTGGTACTCAGCTGAATCCAGTTAGACTGGAAGCCGACCCCAACACAGTTGTGAAAAGGCTAGGCAGATTTATTTATCTAAGAACAATTCGGCGGTCAGGGCAAAAAAAAATCCATCCAGTGGTTTGAAAGATATGAGGTACTAAAGAATATTACGTATAAGATACGCGCGAAAAACATAACCCTTTCCTTGTAGTCGGGAGAAAAATTATGTATTTATTTTGAAAGGAATCGAAAAAGGTTTTGCAATTTTTATACAAACGTTATTTTTCTACAGAGCGGGTGCAAGTTATGTCACTTATTGCAAACTGCCATTTTCGTTCAGAATGTAAAAAAAAATAAAACCTTTGAAAAAGGCAAAGTATAAGTAAAAATTTGCCTTCAGGTGCTTATCATTTTTATTCGTTGACCGTACACAGTGTTGCTATAAAAAAGAGGAAAAAATCACTTAACACCGCATTAATACGTCTAATTTTGTTTTAAAATAAAATAAGAATAAAGTATTGATACCGAATTATTTATTTTATAAATTTAGTAAGAATAAAACTTAGGAAATAAATTTTGACTAGGTTTGAAGGTATAACGCTGAACAAACGCGTACCTATCCTCAACGCAGTTGCAAACGGTTTGATTCTGGCTTATGCGTCCAGGTGGAAACAAATCCTTAACGACATAAAACTATGTTTTAATCTGTGGAATGTTTAAAAGATTAGACTAACACGTAATTGCTAGGATAATTCTAACAAAAATAAATGTTATATAAAAAATAATACGTCAGCCACTCGTGGACGCTACACGCCTGACGAAAAAACTCCGCAGTCAGTTAAAAAAGTATTTTTTTTTGTTTTAGTTTAAAAAATTAAATGTTCATTCTACCTCGATTTTTCTAGTAATGAGGTTTTTTTCATCAGAAATTTTGATTTATGTTTTCTTGTCAATCGAAATTTGAATATTAGAATGATGTAACCGGTAAGTTTGGCAAATCAAAAAAAGGCGTGTTGGCAATAATATTACGTCTTATAGCATTTTGCTACAACAAATAGGGTAAACTAGTGTCGAGTGTGTCGACCCTGAGTCTTAACCCCGATTTTCCCAGACTTCGCCCACTAATACTAATAAAAAAGCCAGTTCCTTTGTTTGTTTAGACAGGATGAATAGTGATGCCCACATTGTAACCTAGGTGAGAAGAATAGACTTATTATATCCCGTACGGGTCATTATTCCGTGACAAAAGAAAACTATTATTATTATGAACATTATTTTTATTCGTCTGTGCTGAGTTCAGCGGCTGAACTTATTTGTGTACAGTTTTGTCTGAATATGTTAAGGATTTCTTTGGCTTATTGTTGTCTCTTTGGGACATTGTCGATGTTTTTTTTAGTGGTAATAAGTACAACCACGTGTGACATGTTCGCTAACCTAATTAGCAGATTTAATTTCGACTTCTTCGTTTTTAAGTTATTTAGATCCTTTGGTCTTGAAATTGGAACGCTGCGTACCTGGTCAACTCATGCTCTGGCAGTTTAAAATCATTCAAACAATTACAGTACTGTAATAAATCACTAGACCGGAAACAGAGCTAGTACAAAGCTAGCCGTGCGTCCAAGGACAGTGGCTAGAAATATACTCAAGAATAAATAAGACTCACGTGTAGTTGGTAAATCAGAAATAACGCACAGGTTGGACTTTGAACTATTCTTTATTTTTCAGTTCACACTAAATTATCTAACTAATTCTTAGATCAACAAAACCATCTTCCAAGCTCGTCCCAACCTGACTACCCAACTCACACAACACGCTTCACGTCATATCATTCGCCCTCCAAACGTCAACCGTCATTAGATGTGACGTCATTTAACATTCGAATATTTTCTAGAGTGTTCAATTTAACAACTTTTAAATACCATTTGATGTTATGGGGCTGTATTCGAACAGTTGACAATCGACATCTGAGGTTCTAAGCCACGCCCACTGTCATTGACAGCTTAGGGTAAAACTTTAAATTGGAGCGAAAAGTATTTGAAAATTAAAATCACAAGGCCGACCACAGAGGCCCCGCATCATAAACGGACTCTTCCGATAGTTTTTACAAAAACATTACTGCGCAAGTTCTTATTTCAAACTGGCGGCTGGCATCTGACATCATATCGTTCACTGTTATTTTGCCTATGAATGCAACCTTATTGCTACAAAAATAAAGATCACTAAAAGAGGTAATCTGGGTAGTGTCATACGAGTCTTTGCCGTGCAAATTGAATAAATATTATAATTATGTCTGCTTCTATGCGACTGCCACATATAAAAACACAGTACGTTACATTTTTTTATATTTGTTTAATAGCTAGATAATTTTATTTATATTATTTTAATGAGTTTTACTATACTGAAATGGACTGTGCAATATTAAACTGGTAACTTTAAATTTGAATTGAGATTTGGTGCTTTCAGTAATCAATTTTATCATTATTTATAATAGGAAAGTCACATAAAATTGTAAAGACACCTTAAATTAGCAAATATCCAAAACTTACTAGGTTTGGAATTGTCTTTTTTAGGTATGTTTAAAATATGCAATAGAATGTATGACGCTATTAATATCATTTGTACAATTAATAGGTTCATATTCCTTGTTCAGTATTCTCTTGAAATCTTAATATATCATTTAGTTACTAATACAAGATGACTTTCCGCTCTCCTGGAATATAATAATTACAAAGCAGTTACTGGGTTTTGATATACATCAGCCCTCTGTGGTGAGGTCACGTGGTGCCGCTTTTCTGTATATTAGAGTTAAAAAACAAATAGACAGGGCGCAAAAAACACGGTCATGTAAACTTTATCTATCTATATAAATAAAAAAAACCGGCTAAGTGCGAGTTGCACTCGCGCACAAAGATTCCGTACCATTATCGCAAAAAACGGAAAAGAACACGTATGTTGTATGGGAGCCCCACTTAAATATTGATTTTGTTCTGTTTTTAGTATTTGTTGTTATAGCGGCAACAGAAATACACCATCTGTAAAAAAAATAATTTACAGAGATTTAGAATTTTAGAGATACAGCCTCGTGATAGACAGACAGGGAGATAGACGAAACCCTAAAAATGCTGTATGTGATTGTAAGCAATATAACAAACAATAGCAACAAATAGTTTCAGCCGTTCTCTAGTGAGACACTAGAGAACGGCTGAAACTATTTGTTGCTATTGTTTGTTATATATCAATCAATCAATCCATCATTTATTTGCAATAAGTATTGGTTCAGTGTAGGTGTTTAAAGATAATATAGAAAGAAAGAAAATGTTTATATGCGCCAGGCACAACGCATGCCATAAAAAAAACCGGCTAAGTGCGAGTCGGACTCGCGCACGAAGGGTTCCGTACTTGTTAAATTGTGGTTTACGATTTATGACGTATTTAAAAAAAACTACTTACTTGATCTCGTTCAACCCAATTTGGTGGAACGATGGAAGTTTACATGGTAATGTACATCATATATTTTTTTTAGTTTTATCATTCTCTTTTTTTAGAAGTTTCAGGGGGGGGGGGACACATTTTACCACTTTGGAAGTGTCTCTCACGCAAACTATTCAGATTAGAAAAAAATATATTAGAAACCTCAATATCATTTTTAAAGACCTATCCATAGATACCCCACACCTACAGGTAGGATGAAAAAAAAAATTGAGTTTCAGTTTTTTTCTATTTTTGTTTGAAAATCTTAATGCGGTTCACAGAATGCACCTACTTACCAAGTTTCAACATCATAGTTCTTATAGTTTCGGAAAAAAGTGGCTGTGACATTCGGACGAACAGACAGACACACATGACGAATCCATAAGGGTCCCGTTTTTTGTCTTTTGGCTAGGGAACCGTAAAAAGGAAAACATAAATACTAAAAACAGTGTATGCCTCACAACCACGTATATGTTACTGTAAAATCCGAACTGTTGTTTCAGTTTAAAAAAAAAAACTATGATGAAACTTATTATTTATCGGTAAAACAGATTTACTAAGTCTTACCGGTAAAAGTCTGAAATCATCATCATCATCATCTACCTGCCCTTGTCCCATGTTACTTGGGGTCGGCGCAACACGTTTTCTTCTTCCATATCGTTCTGTCCCGCACCACGCTATAATTGACTCCCTTTTCTTTAATATCACTCCTCACACAGTCCATCTATCTTTTCTTTGGCCGCCCCTCCCTCTTCATCCATCCCCAATTAAATTCATAAGAGTACACCTAAGTCATTCCAGACATTCTTTTCCCGCACCGTCTAGAACCAGCCCTCACGGTACGCGTCCAAATCAACTCGGCACCTATTTCTGGACCGGCCTCAACGGTGCGTTCCATCTTCAAGATTGTGGAGGCTTGCCCAGCGCTCAATTTGCATGCTACTAACGTGAGCCGTAATGGCATTGGCCCATTTGAGCCGAACAGCCTTTTTACCAACGTCTATTATGCCCGTTTGGGAACACAGCGTGTTCCATATTCGGTCTGTTCTTTTTACATCCAGAATGCTGCGTAAATCTCTGGCAATCCCCAAGTGTAAGTCTTTGAGTTTACTCTCCAGGGCGATCGGCGGCTTTTTTGTTAATAAATAAGAATTGTCAGTGCCGATTTGGCAAAATGATAAGATTAATTAATAATTAGCTTCACAATATTAATAGAATAACAAACTATTATTGTAGCCCGTTATTGCAATTGGGATAGTTAATTGCGAGAAATACAGGACTGATCAATGTGGTGATTCTTGGTGAGCTTTATGTCCACATGTGGACGATTTTTGGTTGAAACGACGAAAAATGTCAAATTCGTGAGAAATAGATTATCATTTCTCACGAATTTGACATTTTTTGGTCAGTTCTAGGTGCCGTATGTTAGAAAGAAACAAAGATTGAAACAAATGGATAAAAATAATTTTATTAGTTCTGTCATTTCGAGACACTGCCAGCGTGGTTGGTACGACCATTCCATGTTCTGTGTTTTTTGCTTCTATTGTTTTCACATGAACGAAGAAGGTTAAAATAGTATTCCTTACCTATATTTTAAATATTGTTTAATTCAAATTGAGATGACATTTGTTGTATTTTCAAAGAGGTTCAAATACTTTTTAGTTATGGACTTAGTAAGTAAACTAAACGACGTTAGTCGTTTATAATACAACAAAAATATAGATGCCAGTGACAGCGCTAGTGCCAAAAAATAAAAATAATACAGACTTTGACAATATTACTTGTGATTTCGTTAGTTCCAATTAAAGCCACCAGGCTACATGATCTGGCTGCATTATACCTGATATTTTTTTGAAAGATTGAATTGACGAGAAATAAATTGAATATTATTTTTGCTTTTTGCGGAAAAAAGCGACATACGTCCACCTAGCAACGCCGCAAAGCGGTCACTGTCGAATTGCACTGGATGGATAGAGAAGCACGATGGAATTTGTATAGACTTTTTTACAAAACATAATAATATGAATTACTTAAAAATAATGAATGAAACTTCAATATATAAGACAATGAAGTTTTGCGTCCATTTATGATACGTTATTGTTGTTAATTGTACAAATGTACGCTGGTCAGTATTACCGGAAAAATATTTTGAAGATCACGGTAAGAGGTTACTTTGCCATTCAATTGTATCGAGGTTTTTGTGCGTAAACGTGTTTCGGCCACAACAAAGTTTTCGGAAATATGATCAAGATTAACATATCTTTTTTCCACTGCCACATCTTTAATAGATTTGGCTAAAAAATGTTTAAAAGAAAGCCTATTTTGAGTATTCAGCCCCTTAAAATAACTAATTAAATTATTAACCAATAAAAGATGTGTTTATCAAAGAAAACCTAACAGTAGCGAACGTGCGTTTGGCATTTTGACAAATTAAATTAGAAATAAGTTTCGATTCAGAATTTATTTATTTATTAGATGGAAAACCAATAGCTATACATAAAATGAATATACAAGTTGAGTATGTTACATTAAGCCAATTACAGGTTCTCACGGCTAGAGATATAATAATTTTAAAGAGATCTTAGGGATCACTAGCAGCAGGCACAACAATCAGAAAAATTAAATCACTAACGCTAAAGGACAATATTGCACACTATCCACTTTTGAAAAAGTCAAGGTTAAGCTGCTTACGCACTGACAAGCTTTTAGTGGTAAACACATCAAACGAGAACTCCTTACACAATAAGTTAAGATCCTTACTCGCTCGCACTAAGTATAAATTAGGCCTGTAGTTAGATGAAGAGGAGGGAATGGAGATGGGAGGATTAAATCTTACTGATCTTTGTGGAACATTGAAATACTGTTTATGGAGGAGATCAGGGCAGTCGATTTCATTTGACAATTTTTTTAAAACATACGTGCAATCCTTTAACCTGCGACGATTCCTAAGCGGTTGCAGATGGAATTTCTTGCAAAGGTCTAAGTAATTTTCAGAACAATATTGAATACGGAGGCGAAAACTTTTGGATACTTTCAATACGGTCTATGTATTTATTGTAAAAAGGGTTCCAAATTTGAGACGCATACTCGAGATGACTCCGCACAAATGAGCAATGCAAAATCTTTAGGGTTTTCACTTTCTTAAAGCATCCTGCAAGTCTCATGACAAAGCCGAGCGACTTCGAGGCTTAAGCCATTATATGTTCCACGTGTATGTTAAATAAAAGCTTAGAATCGTGACAGACTCCTAAGTCACGCACTCCATCGCATCGCTGTAGTAGCTGCCCTTTAAGTATGTAAGTAGTAGGGAGTGGCACACGTCTTCTAGTAAATGATATTACGGATCATTTGGAAGGGTTCAAGTCCAATTTATTGATGCGGCAGTAATCATCTAACCGTGCTAAGTCTGATTCGAGAGCATCCATATCATCCAATGATGAAATTGAAGAAAATATCTTCATATCATCAGCAAAGCAGAGCAAGTTAGAATGATGAAAACACGAGCCAATGTCGTTCACGTAGATGATAAAAAGTAAAGGACCCATCAGAGAACCCTGAGGAACACCACTGGGAGCCGAAACCCAGCTTGAGATGTAGTTACTAACAACGACTGCTTGAGACCTGTTATCCAAATATGAGGAAAACCAGCGAAGTAAGTCGCCTCTAATACCGTTGTTAAAAAGCTTCGTTTTGAGGATGTTATGATCGATTCTATCAAAAGCTTTGCTATAGTCCGTGTAAATGACATCCACCTGTGCCCCATCATCCATCCTTTCCGTTAGAAAGTCATTCAGCAGAGTCAAGTTAGAAACAGTTGAACGGCTTTGAGGAACCCATGCTGTGAGGGACTAAAAGACTTACTGAGCGCAGCATACACTTGGTCATAGACCACCCTCTCAAAAATTTTAGCTAAAATGCACAGTTTAGAAATTGGCCTGTAGTTAACTACTTCACTTTTATGCCCTTTTTTATGCACTGGAGTTATAAAGGCAGACTTCCAGATATGGGGAACAGTACATGAAGAGAGTGATTTTTTAAACAAGAGAGATACTGGCAAGGCAATGGATTTAGCACATCCGATCAAAAAAAAAAAAACAAAGTAAAGCAAGTTCGCTTTGTGACAGAGCTGTTGTCATAATATAATAGAGACATCAGCACCGTCAATACTAAGCACTACAACGCTGCTAAGCGGTAAAAGTAGCTCGTATGTAGGTTCTTATTATAACAAATTTTTCAGACAAGCTCTCTCTCTTCAGCCCTTCAGTGCCTCGGCAAGCACGGTATTTGCACTGGCTTTTATTAATTGTAGATCTCTGACAGTGGTTCGTGAGTCGTATTACCCACATAATTGGTAATTGCGGTCGGGTGCCATTAAAAATACTGTAATTCATCTGCATCTAGTCACAGAATATAGAAGCCGACCATAACAGGAACAAGCTAAAAGTTTCATAAAAAACCCGGCTACGGTTTGTTAACCTATATGGTGTAACAATTAATAATACTGTTGCATAGAATAGCGACATCTCTGATTTTCGACTTGTTATAAGTCTGCTTTCGGGTTTCTACATCCTTTGTTGTAATAATTATTATAAAGCTCTTTTGAGGCAACCTGCAACTAAATCAATTAATTAGTTCTAAGAAGTTATGCTAAGGTTACGCAATTATTTAGATACGTTTAGATTAATAATATTCAACGTATCTTTGTTGCTAGGTACTGACTATCCGGAGCCTCTTTAAAAAACTTTTCAATGTCGGCTGGTGACAAAACATTAGATTTGCGACCAATATATCCGTCCGAGCCGTCTCTTCATAAATGCCATCAGGTTACAGTACGTTTTGCTATCAACACCATGTTTGAGCACCACTAGGAATAGATGCACCACGGGAAGCCGGGCTTTTATATATTGGCGAGTTCAGAGAAATACGCCAAAACACATTTTCACCTTACTCTACCATTGTAGGAAACTATCGTAAGCAGCTCATTTAGTATTTCTGGCTAACACTATCAATAATGTTTATTTTCTGCAAGAAACCTTAATTAATAACATTTCTAAAATAATTTACCACAGCGACAAATACGATAAAAACAAAATATGACAATTATGGGAAATGGCGCGCAAGTTTTTTTTTTCACAAGCCAAATGCAAGGTGAGTGAACATACAGCCTACTTCAAAATAAGTAATAAAATGCAAATAATAAATATTTTATAACAAATTATTGTGAAATATGAATAATTTGATAAAAATAAATGTTTGCTTGACTTAATTAAGAATGTACACATTTATTTATTCCAATAATATATATGGATTTTCAGCGGCATAAAACCTCTTTATTGTTACTAAAAAAGAACTGTAATACCCGGTTAAATTGAAAATACTCGCATATAACTTGCAGAAAGGTACCTAGGTACTAATTTAACTTTGTAGGGATAAAACAATTACGCACTAGTGTGTAATGTTATTACGCACGTGTGTATCTTTATAGGATAGCTCGGTTTATGGCCCTAAAAGCGATGTAATAAGGCTCACTTTACGAGCAAGTGTGTTGAAAATTAAATTATGACTTCATAAGAAGCTTGCTTGAAACCTGGTCTGTTTTGGAGTCTATGCAGCGATGCCAAGTTGACTGGCGATATATCCAAGTGCTGAGATGTCTTTATGAAAATGCAACAATGACCGTCCAAAGTCAGGACCGGCAAACTAGACATATCTCACTGCGTCGAGGGGTTAGACAAGGGGACGTAATTTCCCCGAAATTGTTTAGTAACGCGGTGGAGGATATGTTTAAGACGCTGGACTGGGAAGGACGCGGCATTAATATTAACGGCGAGTACATCTCACACTTGAGATTTGCGGATGACATCGTCATAATGGCAGAGTCGGTGCACGACTTGCAGCAGATGCTGGATAGCCTAGCTGATTCTTCTGCACGCATCGGTCTCCGGATGAACTTGGACAAAATCCAGGTTATGTTCAATTACACGTCACTCCGGGATCGATTGTGGTCAATGGCGGTGCTCTCAAAGTTGTTCGAGAATACGTTTACCTCGGGCAAACTCTGCAGTTTGGTAAGAACAACTTTGAGAAGGAGGCTAGCAGAAGAATACAGCTGGGCTGGGCGGCGTTTGGAAAACTTCGTCGAGTGTTCTCATCGCGTATCCCACAAAGCCTGAAGACTAAAGTCTTCAACCAGTGCGTCCTACCTGTTATGACCTACGGTGCCGAGACGTGGACACTCACAATACGGCTGGTTCATCAGTTCAAAGTTGCTCAGCGAGCTATGGAAAGGGCTATGCTCGGAGTCTCTCTAAGGGATCGAATCCGAAACGAGGTGATCCGGCAGAGAACCAAAGTGGTCGACATACCTCATAGAATAAGTAAGCTGAAGTGGCAATGGGCCGGCCATATAAGTCGTAGAACCAATGACCGTTGGGGTAAACGTGTTCTTGAGTGGAGACCGCGAACTAGTAAACGTAAGGTAGGACACCCTCAGGCTAGGTGGAGCGACGACCTTCGCAGGGTGGCTGGTAGCAGCTGGATGACAGTTGCCGAAAATCGAACCAAATGGCGTGCAATTGGAGAGGCCTATGTCCAGCAGTGGACTGCTATAGGCTGATGATGATGATGAAGAAGCTTGCAGGGGCTGACTGGATGCTGGAAGCGAAAGACCGGTAGCCTAATTGCGTAAGTGAATTGGGCAAAGAACCGTAACGTATAGGTAAGGGTGACGACACCTTTAAAATAACGAATTATTATTATTAGGTCATGGATAGGACATGTGAATTTAACTCATAGGGTGGAGGCCGTTATACCCTTTCTAAATTATTTACGCAATACCGAAAACATTTAAAGGAAGTGTGTCATACTCTTTCATGAAGTTGTCCCCTTTGCCCTGCCGAACTCACCTGGTACGCAATTACTTGGGAGAGGCCTATGCTGAGCAGTTAACTCCTGTTATTATTTATTATTATTATTTATTTATTTATATTCACATAATGGTAAGTAACTTATAAACTAAGCCCCACAAAACCGTAGTAATGGTTTGACTGTGGGGTCGGTGAGTCTCTTTACACTCATTCTTAAATTTCATACATAAAGCTAATTATTAATTAAAGACACATATCTAAATAATATTTTTTTAAACGATTTTTAAAGCTGTTTATATTCGTTTCACTCTTTATATCTGCCGGCAGACTGTTCAATAGATATGGTATTCGTTTTTTTAGGGTTCTATCACCAAAATAATTAGTGACTCTGGGTATATTGAATCTGCCAGCAGCCATAGATCGTGTATTGTGGTTGTTGATTACGTAAAAAAATAAAGAAAAAAATATTATATTATTAAATTATTTTATTATTATTTTTTGTTAAATTTATATTTATTGATTAGCTCACGTTTTAAGAATAGTATCCCACTCTTGATAAGCGAATGATGCAGTCGACGAAGACACACTTGTGCCTCAAAGTAACCCATTCACTTGAGACTTGAAAACGAAGAATAATAAGAATATTTAGGTATGGGTACCTAAGACGCGTAACTCTTTAAGTAAACTAAATAAGTTTCAGAGCCCCTAGCACGAGTTTCTGCGTAATTGGATCGACTACGTTAACGTATCGCCTCCGACAATTTTTGTATGCAAAATTAATCAGCGCCATGTGTCCGTATTTGGAACTAACAAATCGGTAGCACAAGTTTTTGACAATTGCCTTCGTATCGAGTTCACGTATTTACGTTGCGTTAACGTTCCAAATGTATGGGAATCGGTAGCACGAGTTTTCATTTTGACATGTAGTATCGAATTTTACGCTAGGTGTGACGAAAGCACGTCGAAAACTATCTCACTGACATTTTCTCGGTGAGACATTTCACGTCAAACAATTTTCCGTATTTATTTGGGTATTTTTGCAATAAAATGCTATTTAATCATGAATAAAAGGGGCAGGCATGCTGTCTATTGATTATCTTACCTCCTAATTTAATAAAGAGGCTAGGAGAAGATGTTAAACGAGGTAGACAACATTTTCATTTTCTTTGTAAACAAATGTAGCAGTAGTTTCTTTTAATAAACCATTTCTATAAGTTATTGATACTAACCACACATAGAGCGGCGCGGCAGGCCCGCGCATCGCCCGCTCTGTTTTCCTGCCGTGGTGGAGTACGGCCCTAGCGCGTTATTCCCGCAACTCTACGTTTTACTTGCGGTTCTCCATAATTATCATGACTCATTTAAAGATTCAAGAATCGAAGAAAACGGCGATATGCCTTATAAATTAGAGATTATAATACTAGTATGCACGTATGCCTATATATTTTGCATCCGGTTTATACCGGTATTTACAGTTAGTTTGGGAATATGGGATAAACAACATTGGCAGTTGCTTCAAGGCAACTGAAGCATTTATCGGCAGCTAAAATGTTCTTGAGTAGGTACCCTATTAACAACAATACAAATCTAAAACGTATTAATATACATTTTCTTCAGCAGGTCTTATGGGAATGGTTGCGGTATTTTAAGTAGCAAAAACCGTAAGCCGTTCTACAATTCTAGCTAGTCTGTCGATGATAAACAGAGACAGATGTACAACGAAAGAGAGAAAACTAGGACAAAAATGAAACAGAATCCCTTCGCAGCGTGACGAACGGTCTATTATAAAGACCTTCCATCGTTATTGCCACCTGACAGCCAATGTTCCAGAATCCAGAGTAATCTTTATGAGACGAGAAATCGATGCAGAGAGTGGACTGTGATAGGACTCTACTTCAAAACTAATCGAATCCTAAGTCATATCGTTCCTTCGTACATGGAAAGCCTTGTTGGCTCAGCCTATTATTATTTAAAATTCCTACTTGTTGTTGATGTTTATTGAATTTAATATATTTCTAACATGTACTTAAGTATACGTGAATTGAATAAGTAAATAACTAAGCTATTAATGTGATAATAAAAACCAAAATAAACAGAAACTATATGTTTTTCCTAATCTAAACATACATACATAAACTTACGCTTTTGCCGGATGAGTATAAACTACAGAATGCCACCTGCTACGTTATATCCACGTTCATACTTCTACACGCACGCGGGTTATGACATGCACGCACGCTGGCCTTTTTGAAGAACATCACAATAAGATCTGTTGCGGACGGTACCCGGGTGCTGTAGCTGTAAGTACCCGCGGTCGCCCTGGGACAGTATCCCACTGTTGTTTGACGTGCTTTCCATACGCTCTGAGTCAAGCGACTCTGCTGGTGGCACTTGCTACCACGCACCCCTGAATGCGTAGGGTGGTAGGTACTAGGAAGACCCACATACAAGAACCAAGTTTTGACCACAAAAATAAAAAGCGGGCTTTTTCATGAAAAATATTGTTGCATGTGTTTCAGGACATTTTTGCGTTCATCTTTACTTAGCCGAAATCTTAAGAACCTTATTTATAAACCTTAATACATAAATATAATCATTACAGTACTAATAACCGGCGTGTGTGTATGACTAGATGTATGAATGTGAGTGAAGCAAAAGAAGTATGTAAGGATCGTAGCAGGTGGCGTTCTGTAGTTTCTGCTTACCCCCATGGAAAAAAGGCGTGAGTTTATGTATGTATGTATGTGTATAATCATTACAATTTTTGATTTTTTACACACGGGCAAGGTTGGCATACGACAATAATAATTACACATTTTTATCATCATCATTTTTCAATCTATCATTCAAAATTACACCAAACATAGGTACTTCCTATTCTAAACTAATATTGTAAAATTGTTTTAACTATATTTGTACAAGGTAATCTCTGAAAGGAAACGCCAGCCGTTCCTAGCGCTAAGTGTATCAGTAAGAACTTCATGGGCTGATAATGCGTTAAGAATAAGTAATAGAATATATAGCTGTTGTAGGTGGTACTAATTTATATAATGCATTGATGAAATAAAATGCAGATTTAATGAACAAAACTTTGTATTACATAATGTTCTTTCATATTCGCATCATAATAAATTGACAGAGCTTCTAAGATTCCAACCATATCTCATAGCTGCTCCAAACGCTTGAATTAGCATGAAGAGCATTTGTACCAAAACGGTTGTGAATTAGTAGATACTTTTAACGTCGTCGTAAGTTACAAAATATTCCCCCAATTCCTTCGTTGGATGTCACTATTACACGAAGAGACGTATAGCTTGCCGTGGGCTTTGAAGAAATCACGGCTGCAGTCTTGTAGACGGTGGTGCAAGCGATTGGAATGGCTTGTCCTCTCTTAGTGGCAATGCTGGCTTATAACATTCCGGTGTCGACAAAGGCTTTTGGCTAGTACCGGTAATATTTTATTATTCATCTCCTGTTGGCAAAAGACGTTGATATATAACAAAATACAAAGATTCTGTAACTAAATACAACATTGTCGGTCGTGCAGTGTTATTGCACTTTTTCATTTGGAATTTCTTAGTGGCAACCCGGAGTCTCACTCTAAGTGCTGTGCACGGCAATAGGCCCGCCTCTTATTACATGAGACCTCATAGGATTAAGCGGATGAAGCACATTTTGCATAATTGTATGAATCTGTGCAATTAACTTACTTGTTTGCTTCTTTATGAAGTTCACCATGATGATGACCTGAGTGACGCAAGTTCTTTTTGGATTCGTTAATTCTAAAATCACAGAACCGTCGCACATAACAGATTTACGTATGAAATTGGTAAATTTAAATAATTATTTGAAATGACAACAAACAACAATATACGTTTACATCTTAGGGTCTGCTCACACCGAGACGCAATGCGATATACCATATAAACCGCGCGGCATTTAAAATTAAAAAAGTGATCAAAGTCTCCATCCTCTATTATTTCTGTTTTATGTTTTTCTTTTGGAGTAACAGATGCTTTCTAGCGTTTGTATTTAGGCTTGTAAGTGGCGTTGTTAACTTCAGCTTGCTCAGTCATAACTTTGCTGATGAAATCTATTTATATACATAATATTATTATACGTAAAATGTGAATGATTATGTGGACAATACTGGTGAGTAATAGTGGAGGTATACTTATTATGTGTCGCATTCTGGGCATGATTGCTGACAGGCTGTGTAGTATAGAATCGTTGCTCCAGTATTTCAGCTGGAATATTGAAGCAATGATGGTTACCTGTGTGTAAGTGTTAAATGTTTGTGTGTATAAATGTTGTTTGTTGTTATTGTGTTACTAAAATAGGTGTCTTTTTACATAGTTCTCACATATCTTTGTAATTTTCTTGTAACCAAATACTTGTAATTGTATTGTGTTGATGGAAAAGAGTGTTCGTGGAGTTTCTTGCACGTTCTTCTCCATAGAGACTTACTGACGCTTGTGAATGTGCAACTAGTTTCATCTTTTGTTTGTCTATTCAATAATGCCTTTAAATGGTTTAGTTGAAATAAAGTATTTTGACTTTGATAAGTTTATATTGTTACTAATACTATGTATATAATATGTATTTAGGTTATGTTATTCTGTAGGCTCTATTGCCTTTAATAAATTAATTAATAATTAAGTATAATGGTATTTAACGTTTCGGTGTGGACGTGCAAAATACCTATTGGAACAAATCACTGAGTTCGGAAAGTTCGTCGGAAGAATTTCGCTTCTACACGCGTTTGCATCAGTGTGCTAACGGTTTTATGTTTTTGTAATTTGAAGGAAACCGTCAAACATTAAGTGACAATTGTCAAACGTCATGTACGGGACCGTTCGAAACCGAACAATTTATCATAAATTAAAATTCCAATAAACTGAAATTTTCAATGATTTGTTAAAAAAAGAATTAATAAAAATGTTAAATATGTTTTAAAGTGTGTTTATAACAAATATTTGTTCAGTTTTAGTCTCTAAATTATTTAAGATAATGTTAACCGTTTTTGTCTTCGATTTTCAGAACGCACCATTCACTACAAACCAATCCAAACGCTATTGGATTCTCGGCCTTAATTAACCATAGTTCAATTACTACTTCCGAGTTGTCGCAAGATGTTTTTATGAACTCGTGCTGCCAAAATAACTTGTCGCAGCATCGACTACGTTTTCGTCTGGTAAAATGTCACGATGACGATACGAAAACGTTAGAAACTTGTGCTAGGGGCTCAGAACCCTTGAAAACACGAGAATAACATCCTGCTTTTGTTTTAATATAAGAGATTTCTTGGTACATAGGTAAACCTACATTGGATCATGACTGTAAGATTCAATTTATTAACATTAACCCCTAAACTCAGGGAAGGTTAAAGCTCATTTACTTGATGTCAACGTAAAATATGGTAATGTCTTTCACGAAGTTACCGCACGAATTTTGGGAGAAAAGCGGAAATATATTGAAACAGTGAACAATCAGAAACCATTGGATCATTAGAGAAGATTTATAGTCTATGCCTTCGGGGTACTTTGTATAATAGAATTCGTCGAGTCATCATTATGACGTCACTCATAAATAGAGATTTTTTCGTTCGTAAACATTCTCTATTAGAAATTAAAATGAGACGTGATGTTTTGCTATTACAGCTAGATAGGTTTCCGTGTTTATCTGGAGTTTGTAGCTGAGCATTAGCATTAGTTACTTAAAGAAAAAAACTAGTTTGTAGTATGGTAGTAGGTATCTACTTATACCAAATAACTGGATTGGTACTTAAATAGATACATAATAGCTACCGCTAGCTAGCTAGCCGTTTCATTATAAGTCTGAATTTGTTACCGGACAAAATATAGACTTGAAATAAAACTGGGCATAAATTCCAATTCCCGGCTAGATTCCCTTCCCTCTTGGATACTGGTAACCAATATCTGCCAGCCATTTTATCAGTAGGAGGTGGGGCGTGATACTGACTCAGTATCACGTCAGCCTAATTGCGTAAGAGAATTCGGCAAGGCGAAGGATTTAACTCCCTTAATCGACCAATCAAATAGACGGACATCGCGTCTTGTATCTCGCACGTGGTTGGTCGATTGGTGGGACGAAATCCTTCGCCTTGCCGAATGCACTTACGCAATTAGGCTGCAGATTTCCTACTGATAAATTACCAATAGAAAACTCAATAACACGTTGCTCCACCTGGAAATAGAACCCGGAACCTCCCGCTCAGCAGGTATGCCTGCCACTACTAGACCAAGGCAGTACAATGATTAGGTACATGATATCTTTTTATATATTACAAAATATATTACATCTTACTTACTTAATGTCATTCGCGCCTAAATTATCTTCACTTCTCTCAACGAACCCTCGCATTCAATAACACAAGCAACCTAATGAGGGACATTGACCATTTTGATATATCGGTACCAATCACTTGTGACCCTGAACAATGCAACTCATATCTTTTAAACCCTACACATTACTTGAAGGTTTTGCAACAAAATATACGTAGCCTAAACTGTAACTTTTAAGAATTACACGTTCTGCTGAAAAGAATGGCACTATCATGCATATTATTGTGCTTTCCGAGTGCTGGTTATCGCATGTTGTTAACTTACCGTTACTCCAAGGATATAATTCTCATGAAACTAATGTTAATTTTAACCAAAATGACGGTGTAGTTGTCGACACAAATAATAACTTGGAATGCATTGTAGAGGAACCTTCCCTATCAGAAGCGAATTGTTTAACGATTAAGATAAGGTATGATACTATAATAATTGCAATTTATAGACCCCCTAGTTTTAAATCAATCGATACCTTTCTAAATTCGTTAAACAATTTACTAGCGAGTGTATCTTCATATAAAAACATTATCATAGTCGGGGATATAAATATTGACCTCATCGGCACCGGTCCCGGAACCACCTCGTACTTGGATACCATAGCCTTCCATGGACTATTCCCTGGCATTAATGCTGCCACCAGAGGTAGAACATGCTTGGACCATGTAATACTGAAAACAAAACTAAATGCGTTCACGTTTTCCTTAGGTACTAGTATTACCGACCATGAAGCAGTCTTATTCTGTTTAAAAACCGAAGTCATCAAGACAAAACCCGTAAAGACGAAAGTAAATTATAAAATTGACATGGAAAAACTAAAATCTGAATGCAATGACCTTAATTTTGACAAAGTGTATCAGGAACCAAATTTGAATAATGCTATGAATAATTTCATTAGCATCATACAACTACTAATTACAAACAATTTGATAAAACGTCAAATTCCTCGAAATAAAAGAATAATTAAACCTTGGATCACTACGGGTATGTTGCGCTGCATTCAGAACAGAGACAGAATGCACAAGAAATTAAAAACATGTAATAATGATACTATATTAAAACAATCGTACTTGCGATACCGAAACTATTGCGACAATCTACTAAAAAACTTAAAAAAACAATACGAAAGAGATCAACTGATAATGTCAAAAAACAATTCTAAAAAGCTCTGGTCTACCATAAAAACTATCACTAACAATATTAATAAAAAGCAGATACCATTGCAACTACTAACTACGGATAAAACACCTAAAGAATCAGTAAACAAAACAAATGAGTACTTCTCCAATATCGGTAAATTATTCAATTGTTTCAGAGTCAAATTATGTAATTTTTACATGACTGTTGGTAAAATATGACAGTTTTTTTATTGTTTCTCAATTTGGCACTGCTTATAAGGTACTGTATTCAAATTGCCAAAATTAACACTCTATGCACTTTGGTGGGTACTTACTTACTCACTTATGATATTCATTTTCGACTCTAAGCTAACGTTGAGAGGAAAGAAAATCTTTATTTTAATTTTCTCTGAAATTGAGTCAAGGGAAAATCTGCGGTTTTGGTTTGCCCCGAAAAATGATTTGGCTCGTCGTGGGACGAATATAAATAAGTCAGTGTGTTATAAAATTTTCTCAGAAATTGAGTTTATCACGCTGTTTTAACCTCTTCACTTCCCACAGGTTTACAATTTGATCAGTAAAATCATCCTGTATTCAAAATGAACATTTACTCAGAATTTATTGAAATTTTCATCGTGCAGCGATCGCTTGATCTAGGTAGGTAAGTTTAGGTAAGCAGGGTAGGTACAGGTAGGAAGGTAAGTAGGGTAGGTACATGTAGGTAGGTAAGTAGGGTAGGCTGTTAACGGGAGCGAAGCCACGAGAACAGCTAGTTATTCATAAATATTCAAAAATTATAGGCCCATCTCAATTCTTAGCCAAATCTACAAGTTGTTTTCAAGATTCATAACGATTCGTCTCACGCGCAGGTTTGACGATTTCCAAACAAGCCGGTTTCTGAAAAGGCTTTAGCACCGTAGATGACATAATACGCTACGGCAGGTTATACAGAAGACCGAAGAGCATAACCTGCCTCTTTGTTAAGCGTTTGTGGACTACGAGAAAGCCTTCGATTCGATCGAGACTTCGGCTGTACTGCAGTCTCTCCAACGGTGCCAAATCAACTACCGGTACATAGAGGTGCTGAAGTGTTTGTATAAAAATGACACCATTTCAGTCCAACTTCAGGATCAGAATTCGGAACCTATCCTTCTTCAGCGAGGTGTAAGATAGGGAGACTTCATATCTCCGAAACTGTTGTCTAATAGAGACGGCTAGGCATCAACGTCACTAGCGAGTAAGTACATCACTCACCTTCGGTTTGCCGATGATACAGTGGTCATGGCTGAGACCATGGAGGAACCTCAGTAAAATGCTCGATGACCTCAGTAGAGCTTCCGAAAAAGTTCTAGAGTGGCGACCGCACACCGGAAGACGCAGCGTTGGAAGGCCTCCCACTAGATGGAGCGACGACCTGGTCAAGGCTAGGCAAAAGGTTGGACCAAGACCTGAATTCGAATATAGGATACTTTTCATCTCGGCAGTACGTTCCCTTGGAATAATATCAAACTACAACGCGGGTAAAGCCGCTGGCAGGTTCTATAAGTTAATATATTTTACACCGCCTACTACTTTTAAGTTAGTTTATTAATTAAACAAAATACTTACTGAAGTAATCTAAAAGCTTGTTTTATCAGGATGGATCTTAAAATAAGCTTTTCTAACACCTTTTCATTTCATATCTCTTCAATATTTAATTAATTAAGTATAAGTGGTCGCCCAGCGGTCGAAATTAGACCTTAATACAGTTTAAAAAAAAACTATTATAGCATTCTATGGGCCGATTTTTGAATTGAATATTAGGGGTTCGGAACGTGTAAAACCCTACTTTAGTGTCAAATTACAAGATTTCAGGCAAAAATAAAGGTTGGTAAATACTTAATTCAGAAATCAGAGCAAGGCTCTAGCTATGTTATATTCTAAAAAGCGCCATATTGAGAAAAAAGTATGGCACAGCAGAGGCTCTAGGTGAGTTCTATCATCGAAAGCGTGGCGATAGCGATTGTAGAAAAGTCAAAATTAGTTATGCGATATCGAAAAATCACGTGATCAATCCCTAACATAACATCGAATGGCACTTGTCTGGAGCCTCCGGTACATACACTTTTAACATTTTCTCAAGCACTTCTGAAATGTCACGTCATGAATCCTTTACATTTTGGCAATTTGACCATCGCCATCTGAATGAATAGCATTCCTTCTCCATATAAATCTCAAACCATACACTTGAGCACAGATAATATAATACTAGCATACAGATGTCTCATCCCATACAAAGAAACCGTGCCGAGTATTATATTATATGTGACTTGTGTGTATGCAAAGAGACATACAAAAATTTAGATTATAGATGTTTAAAACTCGTTTTCTCATTTCTATATTCACTAAGCAATATTCGGATCTCAATAGAGTGTAACCGCAAGTGCTTGTTGCGGGTAGTCTAAACAGTATTGCCGCGGGCTAAGCATTGAAAATTGACGAGCAAGAGAGAGATACATAGGATAATAATTAGACCATAATTTGTTCACGTGGTTACCGAAACCACTGAACAAAATCCTAAATCTGGGTAGATAAGTAGAGCAATTAGGTTTTGCTGTTGTGTTATTGGAGCAAAACATTTTCGGTATTATAATAGTTTTCACGTAATTTATAATGAGGAATAATCTTACCCGTTCATAATTATACTTGAGAATTTCAGCAAGGCATAAATTTCGATAGCATGTTGTGACCAAACAGGAAGTAACTACTGAGCTGACGCTTTATTGATTGGACTGGAAGAAGAAGTCGCTTAACTGGTCAGCAGTCGGATAGGAAAGGCAACTGAGCAATTAATAAGCGTATGGTGTGTTCCTTTTTCAGAAGGAACTTTAAACTAACTGAGGATTTATAACCTAACTAGCTTCTGCCCGCGGCTTTGCCCGCATGAAAGTTGAATACTATCCAGAGGGAACATATTCCCGGGATATAAAGTATTCAATGATCCATTCCTCTGTATCTGTGCCAAATTGTATCCAGATCTGTCCTGCCGTTTTAGCGTGAATAAGTAACAAACACACACAACATACACTCACAAAATTTTGCATTTATAATATTTATTTATTTATTTATTATAAGATACACCAACAGCATTACATACAAAACAGTTTGTAGTAATCAAAGAAAAATAAAGGTGCTGGTATGTATGCCTATTACAGGTATACGCAGCTTACACCATATGGTCAGAAACACTAAATTATTTAAAATATTAATATATATATTAATCTAAATTAAAAAAAAAAACAAAGTAAAAATAAAACATACAAAATGAAAAACACACATAATAAAAAAAAGAAAATGAAGTAGGATGTTTATGTTCGTAATAAGACTAAGTTGAAGTATTTGCGCGCTCCCGTACCTCCGAGATTGCTCTTCTAAACTTATTCAGTGAAACACCGTGTAAGTCAGTATCTGGTGTTGTACAAAAACTGTTATAGCTTCTACACATGCGGAGAAGTGGAGCGTTGAGGCCCAGGTTGGTTTTGCGGAACGGAATATGGAGTAATTTTGTGATGGGATGTCTTGGCAGTTTTGAAGGGACTGAATATTGGATACATTCTACTAAATCACTGCACTTAATGAACCCGTTTGCTACTTTGTAAAGGAAAATTAGATCACGCGTACGGCGACGGTCACGCAGTGTCTTTATTTTGAAAAAGTGTAGGCGCTGTACATATGGACAGCGATGACTAATTCTCCTAGATATAAACGCAAGATGTTTAGTGAAAGCTCTTTGAATTTTTTCAAGTTTTTGCGAACGAACAGCGTAGAGTGGGTTCCAGGCGACACTGGCGTATTCCAACCGACTTCGCACTAGGGTGTTAAACAAAACTATTTTGGTTTTTGGTTGTTGGAAGCCTCTTGTGGTGGGGTTTACAAAACCCAGAATCTGCGCAGACTTCTTTACCACGTAGTTGATGTGTGGCTTGAAGGAGAGCCCATCATCCACCAGAACCCCTAGATCCCGGTTTTCTCCAACCTTTGCCAACGAGGTGTCGCATAGTGTGTAGGTAGTTGGGAATGATGACTTTTTTCTAGAGAAACGGATGTGAAAGCATTTTTGGGAGTTTAGGGTCATATTGTTGGTTTTGCACCAATTTTCGACGTTTTTTAAATCGCTTTGAATAAGCGTGATGTCTTCAGGCCCAGTGACTTGTTTTGTAAATCTTTAAGTCATCTGCAAACAACATTGTTTGACAGTGCTTGATATGATTTGTTATGTCATCAACAAATAGTAGAAACAAAACTGGGCCAAGGTGGGAACACTGTGGAACACCGGAGCGTGCATGAAATTCGTAAGAAACATAGCCATTGACAGCAACGAACTGTGAACGATTTACTAGATAGGATGCAAACCATCTCAATAAAGATCCGTGGACACCACCAACCTCAAGTTTTGCTATCATGAGTGGATGACTCACCTTATCGAACGCGCTGCTGAAATCTGTATATATTGCATCGACTTCGTCTCCGCAATCGAGCGCTTCAGATATGTCGGAAAAATATCTGACTAAATTAGTCTCTATGGAACGTCCAATTCGGAATCCATGTTGGCTATTGGAAAGCTTAGTGTCCAAGTAGTTGGTAATGATGGGACAAACGAGATACTCAAAAAGCTTTGAAAAACATGATAGGATTGAAATAGGCCTGTAGTTTTTAATATTACTGGAGTCGCCTTTTTTGTATACCGGCACGATCCGAGCCTTCTTCCATTCTTGTGGAAATACTCCCGACTCTAAAGATCGATTAAATATTAGACATAGTGGCTCTGCAAGTGCTCTCCCACATGATTTAACAAAAACTGGTGGAATACAATCGGGACCAGCACCCTTGGATGTATCAAGTTTCTTTATCTTCGCTAGAACTTCTTGTGAAGAAATTTTTATGTTACTAAGCACTCCGGATGATTCTTGGATGTTTGTTTTGGTACTGTCATTTGGATCGGTGAAAATTGAAGAAAAATGAGAAGCAAAGAGATTTGCAATGTCATTACCACTATTAGCTACTACATCTTCCATGTGCATTCTGGCTGGAATCACTGATTTATTATTTCTTTTATTTTTAATATAACGCCAGAATAATTTGGGATTTTTTGTTATTTCGTGTTGTTTATAGTCACTGTAGTTTTGGTTGATCATTGTATGACAACGGCTTCTTAGTAAATCGTAGGTCAACTTGTCTCGAGGATTATTGTATTTTCGAAATTTACTACGGTACTTTTCTTTTTCGGATAGTGCTTTTATGAGAGCTTTACTAAACCAGGAAGGATATTTTGAGTTTTTATAATTGTGTTGAGGTATTTATTTATTTATTTAACCATTTATGCACACACACATAATATACAGACAAGAAGAAGAAACAGAAAAATAGATACATAGGTGATGCTTATTTCTATAGAAATCTCTTCCAGCACACCATGCATGTGCTTATCGATCAACTCTTTTAATTTTGTGTAGAATACAGAAACTAGATTATTAATATCATTGGAGAGCGAAAATTCTAGATCCCAGTCAATTGCTTGCAGGTCAGACATAATTTTCACATAGTCACATTTGTAGAAGTTTGGGCGAATGTTGTTATTTGAACGCAAACATTTAATATTAACATGTGATATGGAAATGATTAGGGCAGGGTGTTTAGGATCAAGTCTAGTAAGAAGGTTGGAGGTATGGGTAACATAAAGATTGCGCATATTACTTATAACTAAATCAAGTGTTCTTTTATCAATGTTACAAACGCAGTTAAATTGAAAAAGACTGTTAATTGATAGAAAATCAATAAAAGTATCCCCTAAAGTATTATTACAGTTCTTAGGACTAGTATAGGTTTGTCCATGTAAAGGTGACCAATTAATGAATCCGAGATTAAAATCTCCGAGGATAAGAACTTCTTCAACGTTATTTACAGTGTTACTTACAGTATTTAGAAAAAATTATAAAGACTCTACTTTTACAGGAGGAGGTAAATATGTGACACAAATGGCTATATTTTTAACAATGTTATTAAATTTTAATTTAACTGTCACCCAGAGGTCTTCATTGTCACTTTTCCAATTGTGGACTCTGGCTGAAGGAACATCCCGAGAAATAGCTAGGAGAACACCGCCGCCATCTTTTTTAGCAGTATTATGGCATAATCTATCGCGACGGTAAACAGTATACCTAGAATCAAACAACTCACTATTCAGGATGTTTGAATTCAGCCAAGTCTCAGTAAAAGCTATTATTTATAATCATTCAGCAAAGTGTTTTGGTACAGTTCGTTTGTTTTCGTTCTTAAGCCTCTTACATTTTGGTAGTAAATCGCAGCAATAAGAATCACAGCGTGAGTAACGTCTTTACGCACAAACACTCGTCCATTTCGAACCCACATAAACTTATAGCCCAACTCCTTGGCTGATTGCCTTGTGGCAGCATGCAGCTGTTTGTTAGCTGGACACAAATGCTCCGACACGTACACTGGCGTTTGATCTCCTCCTATTCCCAAATGTTTAGCGTTGAGCTTTTCTTAAGGTTGTTTTTTTTATTGAAATTTACGACTGCTGCTATCAAGCTGTCGCGGAGACGGGGAGTTCGTAGTTTAACAACCATAGGTCGAGGCCTATTGCTCTCAGCGTTTAATTTGGCAACTCGTGTCGCATGAAGGATATCGCCATCTCCAAGTTGTTCTCCTACAGCTTTTGCTAGTTGAATAACAGTAGTGATAACATTTTCTGTTTTGTATTCCGGTATTCCATTGATTCCCATTGATTTCATCAATATTAGTAGGATAGAGTGATAAGTGTGAAGATACAGGTCGGTTGTTACTTAGTTGAGTATTTGAAGTAATAAACGTGTAAAGTAGACATACTTCTTTTGCTTCACTCACGTTCATACATCCGGTTATGAGTACTGCGCGAACATTCACATGTTCGCGCACTTGGGCAGGTTTGCCAGCCGAAAAAAACATAAAAAAATAAGAGTCTCTTTAGAAATTGACTGGCTGGTCACAACCGCATCCAAAATGATAGATCTGTATGTGTGTTATTAAACTCACACATACCTTTGACTGTTCACTTGTCCGCAAGAGTTAAAAAGAGATGATGAACATTCAAACCCAAAGACCCTAGTGCTTGTATTACAGCAAAACATTCAAAATCTCACACTTACATAGTTAATTAGCAACTTACTGGAACTAGATAGCAAGGTATAACATAACTACAACGTATCGCTAACTTTCAACTGTTACAAAACTTCGCTGATTGCGCGAATTAAACTTTAACCAACAGTTATTGTTTGGCTTGGTTAACGATATTATTTGAGTTTATTTTACATTATCGAGCCAGGAATTACCTAATAATACTAGCTTATACTGCCGTCAGAACGATAAAGAGCACGACTTACAAATTGTAAATCTCTAGATAAATTAGTTTAAAGTTATTATCATGCAGCATCTATCTAAGTTTACGCAAGTGAACAAGTTTGTCAGTTCTAAACTGTTCCCTAAATGCACAGTCACATTTATTAAGCGAGATATACTGGTATGTGCTTCTAACACTGATATGACAGTCAAAGCTTAGGGAGATGTTTCTTGGGATCTGATTTGTATGTCTACCGTGTCTAAAGTGTTATTATATGTTTGATGATAATCGGTTCAGCCGTTAAAAATGTATGCGCATTTTACTCTTTGAATCGGGGTGTATTTTCGCAAGTTATCATATTACAATTACGTGTTTCGATGGATTTTCGCTCGAAGCGTGTTTACTACTAGATATGGGTATATATACTATAGAGCCACGGTTTTTTTTTGAAATTTAATTTGTTAGTTAATGCTTATTTATTATCATTAATCCATGTATTTAAGGCGACACGGCCCATATAAAATAACTTAAACCTAAACATATTGTAATCATGGTGTTAGTAATAATACAAACTTATACCAATGTTAGTAGCACAATAACAACAAAAATCACATCAAACGTGTCCTTATTAAAAAGCATATTATAAAATCAACGTATTGAAGATAAAAATGTTGGCTTTAGCTTCTTCTGCGCATGCGGCTTCCCTGGTAACTCATAAACAGCACAAATATGTGGATGTCTCTAACTATTCTCAACGTCATTTCTTCTGTTATTTTTTTGTTTTTTTCTTTTAATTGGACTTTTTACAATAGTTCGCAATCATCTTTATAGCCCTTTGCTAAGAATAGTTACAGCACCGATAACAACATTTGTGCCACATGTTAAATTTAGTTTTGTTATATATATAAATTTACCTTTGTATAGATTCTTTTACCGATTATTTTGTGAATGTGTGAACATTGTAGGCCTTCTAGATGTTAGTTATCCAGGTGGATGATCGAAGGAGCCCAGTACGCCCGGTCCATGCCACGCTGAGAGTAGGTGGGTGGTCGAAGGGGCCCAGCACGCCCGGTCCACGCCACGCGTTGTCCAGGTGGATGATCGAAGGAGCCCAGTACGCCCGGTCCATGCCACGCTGAGAGTAGGTGGATGGTCGAAGGGGCCCAGCACGCCCGGTCCACGCCACGCGTTGTCCAGGTGGATGGTCGAAGGGGCCCGGTACGCCCGGTCCATGCCCCGCTGAGAGTAGTTGGGAGGTCGAAGGGGCCCAGCACGCCCGGTCCACGCCATGCGTTGTCCAGGTGGATGGTCGAAGGGGCCCAGAACGCCCGGTCCATGCCACGCTGTGAGTAGGTGGGTGGTCGAAGGGGCCCATTATGCCTGGTCCATGCCACGCTGAGAGTAGTTGGGTGTTCGAAGGGGCCCAGCACGCCTGGTCCACGCCACGCATTGTCCAGGTGGATGGTCGAAGGGGTCCGGTACGCCCGGTCCATGCCACGCTGAGAGTAGGTGGGTGGTCGAAGGGGCCCAGCACGCCCGGTCCACGCCACGCGTTGTCCAGGTGGATGATCGAAGGAGCCCAGTACGCCCGGTCCATGCCACGCTGAGAGTAGGTGGATGGTCGAAGGGGCCCAGCACGCCCGATCCACGCCACGCGTTGTCCAGGTGGATGGTCGAAGGGGCCCGGTACGCCCGGTCCATGCCCCGCTGAGAGTAGTTGGGAGGTCGAAGGGGCCCAGCACGCCCGGTCCACGCCATGCGTTGTCCAGGTGGATGGTCGAAGGGGCCCAGAACGCCCGGTCCATGCCACGCTGTGAGTAGGTGGGTGGTCGAAGGGGCCCATTATGCCTGGTCCATGCCACGCTGAGAGTAGTTGGGTGTTCGAAGGGGCCCAGCACGCCTGGTCCACGCCACGCATTGTCCAGGTGGATGGTCGAAGGGGTCCGGTACGCCCGGTCCATGCCACGCTGAGAGTAGTTGGGTGGTCGAAGGGGCCCAGCACGCCCGGTCCACGCCATGCGTTGTCCAGGTGGATGGTCGAAGGGGCCCAGAACGCCCGGTCCATGCCACGCTGTGAGTAGGTGGGTGTTCGAAGGAGCCCAGTACGGCCGGTCCACGCCACGCGTTGCGCAGGTGGATGGTCGAAGGGGCCCAGCAATAGTCAGGAGGCCGTGTAGGCACTTCTAACGATTTCGTTCTATGTATCTTCTTTCGAGAGCTATGGTTTGTAACGACTTTGACAGATGTCAACTTGACGTAACACTTAAGACTAGTTTTTGGCGCGACGAAGAGAAGTCAAGTTATGTGCATTGCCCTATTCTGGCAAGTTACTTGTTCATGAAAATGAATACATTTCTTGTTTAAATAACTTAATGCAAATTTTATCTTGTCGTCATAGTGACCGTTTGTTGTTTTTTGACACCAACAATTTTGTTTTGATTGGGAACCATATGTTTCTTCCCAAAAATAGTCGAAATTTATTAGCTACATTGTTAGCTTTTAATATACACGCAGTTATTGATGATTTAACTGAGACTAGGTTTAGTGATTTAACAGTATTATCCAGTTTTTCTGATAGTACTACTGATTCTTTAAACGATTAGAGCCGACAAAAGAAAAGACCGATTTGGACCAGAAGTTTTTGTAAAACTTGGTTAAAACCAGATAGGATGTTGTTTATTGTAAATAATTTCTCAGTTGTCAGCGCGTACAACAAATCCACATTGGGTGGTGGTACCTTGATACTTTGTAATAGTCATCTCAAATATGAGAAAAGGCAGGATATCACTGCTTACTCTGTTGATCGATTATGTGAGGTACCATGTGCAGAGATCGAGGGGCATACTATCTTGTGTGTTTACAGACCACCAGCATCAAACTTGTCATTGTTTTTAATTACAATGGAAAAATTATTATGTAAACTTTTCAGAGATAATAAATTAGTATTTGTTTGTGGTGACTTAAATATAGATCCGTTAGTCAATTCACCTGAAAAATGTAAGCTCATTTCATTTAACTTAAAATATTTATTTAATGAACCAACAAGAATAACAGCAACTTCAGCTTCGTGCATAGATAATGTTTTCACTAATTGTAAAGTAAAAGAATCGTTTTTTAATTTGTGGCGTTAGGTCAGACTATACTGGTCAACTAGTATCTTTTGTGTCAGATAAAAAATTACATCAAGCTAAATCAATTCGATTAAGACCTCTTACTAAAAATAAATTAAATTCTTTTAATAATAATGTTTTGAGCAACCTTTGTAGCCCCAGTTTTGATTCAAAAGATCCCAATATAAATTACGGCACGTTGTTTTCTACAGTTTGCCAAGAATTCAATAAAACGTGTCCTGTAAAAACAGTTAAAGTCAACAATTCCAAATCGAAATTTAGGGAATGGGCCACTGTGGGCATAAGAAAAAGCCGAGATATCTTATATAATTTATATTACGAAAAATCTATGAATTCCGATAAAGTTTTTCACACTTATGTTAGAAACTATTCCAAAATATTCAAAAGAGTCTGCGCTCAAGCAAAATCTCAAATAATAATTAACAAGATTGGTATTTCTAACAATAAAATAGAAACTGTGTGGCGCGTAATTAATAGAGAAACTGGTAAGACACAACTACGCGATCAGAATGAGTTGTCTTTGAAAATAACTAATCAAACCATTTCTGATAAGCAAGAAGTCGCTGAGACATAAGACAATTTCTTTACCAACATTCCGTTAGAGGTTACGAAGTCTCTTCCCTCCTCATCGAAATTAGCTGAAGCTCTTCTTAAAGAAAACTTTACTAAAGACATACCAACCTTTAAATTTAAACCAATATGTATTGATACAATTAAAAACGCGTTCAAAAGTCTCAATATAAAAAATACTGAAGACTTATGGGGGATATCCGTTAGGGTTCTTGTAGATATTATTGATACGATTGCTCCTGTCCTTACGGACATAATTAATCAATGTTTGGACAGCGGCACGTTTTCTGACTTAATGAAGCACAGTAAAGTAGTACCAATTTCCAAATCAGGCTGTAAGAGTGATCCCTCTAATTATAGACCTACTCGTATATCCGTGCTTCCAGCATTGATTAAAATCTATGAAAAAATCATGCTGGACCAGATGTTGTCTCACTTCAATTCTAATGGGATCCTACATAGTCAGCAGTTTGGGTTCACGAAAGGTAGGTCGACAACGGACGCGGGAGTAAAACTCATCAGCCACATATTGGAATCTTGGGAGAAGTTCCAGGATGCCATTGGCGTTTTCTGTGATCTCTCAAAAGCGTTCGACTGCGTCGACCACAACACACTGATCTGTAAATTACACCACTACGGCATTCGAGGACAAGCTGCTGATCTCGTGCTTTCCTATTTATCAAACAGACAGCAAAAAGTAAATGTTAATGGGGCGACGTCCTCCGGGTCTCTAGTCAAGATGGGCGTGCCCCAAAGTTCAATTCTCGGCCCTTTCCTCTTTCTTGTTTACATTAATGATCTCCCCTTTATGATGGCCAAATTATCGGATATCATTCTATTTGCTGATGATACTTCGCTAATTTTTAAAATAAATAGGCAATATACGGATGTCTTACATATCAACGAAAGTCTAATTATTCTCTAAAAATGGTTCGCAGCTAAGAGTCTGTTACTGAATGCGAAAAAAACGAAATGTTTGAAGTTCTCTTTACCAAATGTACCACAACGTGACCTAAACTTAAATCTTGACGGCAAAAATCTTGAAGTTATAACGGAAACTGTATTCTTAGGGATTACTATCGATTCAAAATTGCAGTGGGGCGCGCACATCAGAACTCTTTCGGGTAGGTTAAGTTCAACTGCATATGCAGTAAGGAAAATAAGACAGTTAACCGATGTAGCCACAGCTAGGTTAGTATACTATGCTTATTTCCACAGTATTATGTCTTATGGCATTCTGCTGTGGGGATCAGCAGCAGATGTTGACTCAATTTTCATATTACAAAAGAAGGCAATCCGCGCAATCTATAAAATGGGTCCTCGCGAGTTCCTCAGAGATAAATTTAAAGAGATCGATATACTGACTCTACCTTCACTTTATATTTTGGAGTGTATTATGTATGTCCGCAAAAATCGAGAGCTTTTCAAAACTATAAGCGACTTATATAAATACACGCAGTAAGCACGAAAATGTAATACCCAAATTCAGATTAACTAAAACTAGCAAGTCTTTTCTTATAAACAGTATTCGCTTTTTATAACAAGTTGCCAAAGTCAGTTATAGAATTGACCGATGGAAAGTTCAAAAATCACATCAAACGTGTCCTTATTAAAAAAGCATATTATAAAATCAAGGACTACGTTGAAGATAAAAAAATTGGCTTTAGCTCCTTCTGCGCATGCGGCTTTCCTGGTAACTCATAAACGGCACAAATATGTGGATGTCTCTGACTATTCTCAATCTCATTTTTTCAATAATTTTTTTGTTTTTCTTCTTTTAATTGGACTTTTTACAATAGTTCACAATCATATTTATAGCGCTTTGCTAAGAATACTTACAGCACTGATAACAACATTTGTGCCATATGTTAAATTTAGTCTTATTATTTTTTTTATTTACATTTGTATAGATTCTTTTACCGATTATTTTGTGAATGTGTGAACATTGTAGGCCTTCTAGATGTTAGTTAACATTTGTTAACTTTTTTATATATTATATTTATTTTTTTAGTTTCTTACGAATTATTGTCGGGCCTACGTTTTCCCCCCATAGTACTAATGCTGTGACATGGAAATATTGTAAAACCAAACCATTTTTTAAAAGAGTAAAAAATGGAGTTTCTTGGCGGTTCTTCTCCATAGGAAACGACCGACCCGAACCGTGCACCTTTTGTCGACGTTTTATAAGTGCCCATGTAGGCCTATGTGAAATAAAAACTTTTGATTTTGATTTCAAGATTCGAACAGTAAGAATATGGCGGGTTTGATTGAATTGTTAATTTGTACTAAAAACTGGACTTTAATACAGTGATAGTGACCGAGTGTTCGTGTATATAAAACTACGTGTTTAGTGGAATGTCATATACCTAAGTTATTCGCTAACACATAATGTGACCCTACATACAAGCGAAGAAGTTGGTTTGTCTAACTCGTATTAGCCCGAAAAGAACCCATGCAAATAATGGCTTTTCCTGACAATTACACAGTATTCCCTACATATTGATCATGTTTTTTTGTTATTTTTTTTTTAATAGTAATTTTAGTTAGAAGATGTATAATAATTGTAAGTGTAATGCAGGAAATAAAAGGCATTTTTGTTACATTTGTTGCAAATAATATGCACAAATTGACCCCTATAATATATATATATATACGTAATTGAGGAATTGTTTGAGGTGCGAATCATTGACTAACAACCTCACCTGTAGTTGTGCTGCCGCTCTACAACCTCTCATGTCACAACATGTTGCTACTACAACTTTACCCATTGATCATACTGCAACAACTTTGAACCCCACCAAAAGTAATGTCTTAGTATTTTCTGATAGATTAGGAACAGGTTTTGGATCTTTGTTAAATAACCGTTCTAAACATACAATAGTGAACCATTGTTATCATAAACTGCAATTTAATGAGCTTATCCATAAAATTCAACAGACACAATTGAATGAGCAAACTACCGTAGTACTTCTTATTGGAAATAGCCTTAGTATAACAAAAAGGGACATAGTTAATGGTATTGACACCCTACTTAAGTTAAGATTAGGCAAATTAATATTATGTGCATTGCCCTATTCTGGCAAGTTACTTGTTCATGAAAATGAATACATTTCTAGTTTGAATAACCTGATGCATATATTATCTTGTCGTCATAGTGACCGTTTATTGTTTTTTGACACCAACAATTTTGTTAGTGATTTTGTTTTGATTGGGAACCATATGTTTCTTCCCAAAAATAGTCGACATTTATTAGCTACATTGTTAGCTTTTAATATACACGCAGTTATTGATAATTTAACTGAGACTAGGTTTAGTGATTTAACAGTATTATCCAGTTTTTCTGATAATACTTTAAACGATGATTCTTTAAACGATTAGAGCCGACAAAAGAGAAGTCGAATAGTAATATTTTACTATATCATCAAAATATAAATCGCTTCTCCGGCAAAATTTTAGACGTGGAATTGTTAGTAGATAAATACCACATGGATATCTTATGTTTTTGTGAAACTTGGTTAAAACCAGATAGGATGTTGTTTAATGTAAATAATTTCTCAGTTGCCAGCGCGTACAACAGATCCACAGTGGGTGGTGGTACCCTGATACTTTGTAATAGTCATTTAAAATATAAGGAAAGGAAGGATATCACTGCTTACTCTGTTGATCGCTTGTGTGAGGTAGCATGTGCAGAGGTCGAGGGGCATACTGTCTTGTGCGTTTACAGACCACCAGCATCAAACTTGTCATTGTTTTTGATTACAATGGAAGAATTATTAAGTAAACTTTTCAGAGATAATAAATTAGTTTTTGTTTGTGGTGACTTAAATATAGATCTGTTAGTCAACTCGCCTGAAAAATGTAAGCTCATTTCATTATTTAAATCATTTAACCTAAAATATTTATTTAATGAACCAACAAGAATAACAGCGACTTCAGCTTCTTGCATAGATAATGTATTCACTAATTGTAAAGTAAAAGATTCGTTTTTAATTAGTGGCGTTAGGTCAGACCATACTGGTCAACTAGTATCTTTTGAGTCAAATAAAAAAATTAACCTAGCTAAATCAATTCGATTAAGACCACTTACTAAAAATAAATTAATCTCTTTTAATAATAATGTTTTTAGCAACCTTTGTAACGCCAGTTTTGATTCAAACGACCCCAATATAAATTACGGCACGTTGTTTTCAACAGTTTGCCAAGAATTCAATAAAACGTGTCCTGTAAAAACAGTTAAAGTCAACAATTCCAAATCGAAATTTAGTGAATGGGCCACTGTGGGCATAAGAAAAAGCCGAGATATCTTATATAATTTATATTACGAAAAATCTTTGACTTCCGATCAAGTTTTTCACACTTATGTTAGAAACTATTCTAAAATATTCAAAAGAGTCTGCGCTCAAGCAAAATCTCAAATAATAATTAACAAAATTGGTGCTTCTAATAACAAAATAAAAACTGTGTGGCAATTAATTAATAGAGAAACTGGAAAGATACAACAACGCGATCAGAATGAGTTGTCTTTGAAAATAACTAATCAAACCATTTCTGATAGGCAAGAAGTCGCTGAGACATTAGAAAATTTCTTTACCAACATTCCGTTAGAGGTTACGAAGTCTCTTCCTTCCTCATCTAAATTAGCTGAAGCTCTTCTTAAAGAAAACTTTACTAAGGACATACCAATCTTTAAATTTAAACCAATATGTATTAATACAATTAAAAACGCGTTCAAAAGTCTCAATATAAAGAATACTGAAGACTTGTGGGGGATATCCGTTAGGGTTCTTGGAGATATTATTGACTCAATTGCTCCTGTCCTAACAGGCATATTCAATCAATGTTTGGACAGCGGCACTTTTCCTGACTTAATGAAACACAGTAAAGTAGTACCAATTTTCAAATCAGGCTGTAAGAGCGATCCTTCTAATTATAGACCTATATCCGTGCTTCCAGCATTGAGTAAAATCTATGAAAAAATCATGCTGGAACAGATGTTGTCTCACTTCAATTCAAATGGGATCCTGCATAGTCAACAGTTTGGTTTCACGAAAGGTAGGTCGACAACGGACGCGGGAGTAAAACTCATCAGCCACATCTTGGAGGCTTGGGAGAGGTCCCAGGATGCCATTGGCATTTTCTGTGATCTCTCAAAAGCTTTCGACTGCGTCGACCACAACACACTGATCTGTAAATTACACCACTACGGAATTCGTGGAAAATCTGCTGATCTCGTGCTTTCCTATTTATCAAACAGACAGCAAAAAGTAAATGTTAATGGGGCGACGTCCTCCGGGTCTCTAGTCAAGATGGGCGTGCCCCAAGGTTCAATTCTCGGCCCTTTCCTTTTTCTGGTTTACATAAATGATCTCCCCTTTATGATGGCCAAATTATCGGATATAATTCTATTTGCTGATGATACTTCGCTAATTTTTAAAATAGATAGGCAAGATACGGATGTTTTAAATGTCAACGAAAGTCTAATTGTTCTCTCAAAATGGTTCGCAGCTAACAATCTTTTACTGAATGCGAAAAAAACAAAATGTCTAAAGTTCTCTTTACCAAATGTACCACAACATGACCTAAACTTAAATCTTGACGGCAAAAATCTTGAAGTTATAACGGAAACTGTATTCTTGGGGATTACTATCGATTCAAAATTGCAGTGGGGCGCGCACATTAGAACTCTTTCGGGTAGGTTAAGTTCGGCTGCATATGCAGTAAGGAAAATAAGGCAGCTAACCGATGTAGCTACAGCTAGGTTAGTATACTATGCTTATTTCCACAGTATTATGTCTTATGGCATTCTGCTGTGGGGATCAGCAGCAGACGTTGACTCAATTTTCATCCTACAAAAGAGGGCAATCCGCGCAATCTATAAAATGGGTCCTCGCGAGTCCCTCAGAGAAAAATTTAAAGAGATCGATATACTGACTCTACCTTCACTTTATATTTTGGAATGTATTTTGTATGTCCGTAAAAATCGGGGGCTTTTCAAAACTAGAAGCGACTTCCATAATTTAAATACGCAGTAAGCACGAAATTGTAATACCCAAATTCAGATTAACGTAAACTAGCAAGTCTTTTCTTATAAACAGTATACGCTTTTATAACAAGTTGCCAAAGTCAGTTATAGAACTGACCGATGGAAGGTTCAAAAACTACATCAAACGTATCCTTATTAAAAAAGCATATTATAAAATCAAGGACTACGTTGAAGATAAAAACATTTGGCCTTAGCTCCTTCTGCGCATGCAGCTTCCCTGGTAACTTGTAAACGGCACAAATATGTGGATGTCTCTAACTATTCTCAATCTCATTTTTCTTTACTTCTTTTAATTAGACTTTTACAATGATTTTCAAACATCTTTATAGCCCTTTGCTAAGAATAGTTACAGCACTGATAACAAAATTTGTGCCACATGTTAAATTTAGTCATGTAATACTATTTTTATTTACCTTTGTATAGATTCTTTTACCGATTGTTTTGTAAATGTGTGAACATTGTAGGCCTTCTAGATGCTAGTTAACATTTGTTAACTTTTTTATAAAATATATAATCCTTTTATTTTATTTTTTTAGTTTCTTACGACTTATTGTCATAAGTCGGGCCTACGTTGTCCCCCCATGTCTAAGTACTAATGCTGTAACATGGAAATATTGTAAAACCAAACCATTTTTAAAAGAGTAACCATGGAGTTTCTTGCCGGTTCTTCTCCATAGGAAACGACCAACCCGAACCGTGCACCTTTTGTCGACGTTTTATAAGTGCCCATGTAGGCCTATGTGAAATAAAAAATATTGATTTTGATTTTGATTTTAATGTAAATTGAAATTAAAAGTTTAAAATATATTTTTTGTTAAATCGTCATAAGATACCCGTTATGTCTGCGGAGTTTCGCTTACTAAACGTAATTTAAGTTAGAGTCGGGATTGTAGACATTGGTTACGGAAGGCTACGAGCATGGTACGCTACAAAATGCTACGGACAGCTACGATGTGATACGGAACTAGCGTAGCATTACGTCTGCGTAGACCACAAACAAATGCGGTACACTCTATGCTGGCCCACAGTTAATTTGCAAATGCCTGGTTTATTTTTGGACTAAAAGCATGCGGTAAATTAAATATACATTGGCGCGTCATAATATGTTAATTTTAATAAGCTATAATGATTAAACCGTAATGTCTTTTAGATTTTGCATGTTCTTTCTGACATGCAATATACCAGTTAAACAAGCGTTTTCAGAAGATATTAAGTAAGGTTGGGTTGTTTATTATGTTTATTCGTCAGTTGACAGAGTTTAGCGATAAACTTATTCGATTGGTTACATACAGATTGTGGATTGTAATGAATAATTATTCTTTAGCCCATATCTAAAATTATGTGGGGTCGATGCAACATGTCTTTTCCGCGCCCCTTGAATTGTAAAGAATATTCTCCCAAAACGTGAAAATATTTTTAGTAAAAAAACATAACATTACTAATGCTGGGTTGAAACCTTTAACCTTTCCATAGCATCAAAGATTAGATCAGATCGACCGTAACTTATTTGATCGGAATACTTCTAACTTAAATCAAACTCATCCAACTTTTGAATAAATTATCAAGAATTTATTGACTTTTATTTAGAAACTCTGACACGGTTTAAAAATAGAGCTCTTTGTAAAAGTTTGTAGTTTGAGAAAGTAACTATTTTATGACTATTCTGTTTTGTGGTTCATTTATTTCATGTAATTTGTTACTTTTTATATTTTTTGTCTAGAAACAAGCTAAAATCCATACACATAATTACTTAAATGTATAATTTAAAGACGGTTTCACTTAGATATTTTGTTTTTACTCAATAAAAGAAAATAACCATAACGACTCCAAAAATACCATAAATCGTACCCAAGATAATAGTTTAAACAACCCACCATGCAGCCCTTTATATTATTATTATTATTGTTCATCAAGCGTTATCTCCAAAGCAGGATAGATAGATATCCAGGTGAGATTTCTAATGTTCGTACAAACTATTGTTATGTGACCAAATCCCGAAATCTGGGGGTTTAACAGTGCCTTGGAGACGTTTTGTGGGACCTTCAGTATTAATGTTAGTGATAACGCATTCAACGCCTATATGTATAGGATAACAAGGTGCTATTAATGTTGGTTGTTTTGTTAGTTAACCTTTTATTTTTCCTCTATGATTGTATTTGGCATGTGGATTGTGTTTTATGAAATACTGTGTTAATGATAACATAACAGTATTTTTTTAATATAGACTGGACTATCATATCTTCGAGTAGATTTGCACAGCTTATATAATATGTAGTTTCAAAATCACAAATATATTTTAAACAAAGACTATGAAATTAAACATATAAAAATATGCTGTCGTTTGTTTGTTGTTAAAGTAAAAGTAAAACTAAAACTAGGGATTGAATCGTGTTTTTTTCTAGCCATTGCAGTCCCACTACTGAGCAAAAGCCTCCCTCAAGTCCTTCCAGACTTTTATTGGCCCACACCGTCTCGAACCAGCCCTTAAATACAATGTGCTGAGTGAATTTTAATGGAAAGCGGTGTTGGGAATTTAGAATCATATTAATATAAGTTTATAGTTCAGTTTATAGGGCGAAAATAATCAAACCAAATAATTAAACATTCTTATATTTACGAACACAGTTAAGTTATTGTTACAATTTACATTGCAAAATGAAAACCGCTTCACACGCTTATTAGCTGCGATAGTAGAGTAGAAAGTATAAACAGGCTAGTAAGATTGTAAAGCAATCTAAACATATAACTAAAAATCTTTCTTACAATGCTTTGTAACTAATAGATTAGATACTAACTTTAGGAAAAGAAAGAGAGATCTACAATAAAAATGAAAAGACCAGGAAGTTAAACAAAGCGTTATAAAAGACACTAGTAATTATAACAATAGGTATATTATAATTATAAATAATTCTTTAGGAAAAAACACTCCCTTAATATAACTTAATAACGAATAGGAAATAACAAATCGTGAATTACAAATCTCAGAGACAGCAATGGTAAGAAACAAATAAATTAAGGCAAAATTCTAGACATATGCGCTATATTTTGTTAATCCCTATATTCTGATACAACTCAAGTACCTGACACATCTAGCTAATTCTGTTCAGACAGTATACCACCAATCTCCGGTGGTGAAGTCCATTTTGCACCGAACAGTAGGGCATGCGGTGAAGATGACATTAGCACCGAAATCTTGAAAATTGGTGAACTATCCGTTCTTCCCCACATTACTAACCTATTCAACGACTTCGTTTGTACAGGTATTTTTCAACAAACTTCTGCCATTCTAATATTATCTTG
This sequence comes from Orthosia cruda, assembly GCA_964057195.1. Classification (NCBI taxonomy): domain Eukaryota; kingdom Metazoa; phylum Arthropoda; class Insecta; order Lepidoptera; family Noctuidae; genus Orthosia; species Orthosia cruda. The sequence continues at coordinate 12,371,430 of OZ059826.1, read as the reverse complement.
CTGCATAAGAAAGGAGATAAATCAGATATAAATAATTATAAACTCATTAGTCTGATCTCTCAACTTTATATAACCTTCATATAAGTTATATAAAATCGTATTGCCGAAGAATTAGATAAGTAACAACTTCATGAAGAAGCATGCTTCCGTCTCTGTTTCTACTACCGATCACTTGCATAACAACAATCAAATAATAGAAAAAACATATTGATTTTAATATTTCACTTTACCTTGCATTTGTGGATTACTCAAAGAATCATAATCATACATTTGCCATATTTGACGCCCTTAGAAAATAAAATGTTAAATCCACCTTCTACAGAATATTTATAACAGCAGCACAAAAATATATATTATAGCCGCTATCAAATTAGAATGGATAAGTCGGTCGGGGTCGCAGAAGACCGAGGAGATGATAGCGAGATGCTTTGGCTGGGTTCCTCGAGAAATGGCGAGATGAAACACAACACCGAAAAAAATGGGGCATGCCATGCAACCCAGGAGTGGTAAAATAAAGGATACTAAAAATTTGGACCAAACATCAAAGTGACTTACTTCACTTTCAATCGGCGGGTTTCCTCCTGCCTCAAGTAGCAGTACACTCCAGTCTTCGATCTCACTGATTCTGTTCGCTATTATACTTCCAGCTGTACCAGCCCCCACGATTATGAAGTCGAAAACTTCTGAGTCTACCATTTAAAGTAAAAGTTCTAGCATTAAAATTTTGATAAATTCAAAATACTTGCTATATGAAATTTGATGTCTGAAACATAGCTGGCGAAATTACGGTGAACTTAAACGTGCACCTCTGCAAAACATATGCGTTGGAATTCTTGTTATTTTCCCGTTGCGGTGCAAACTTTAAAATAGTTCACGTAGTGATAGAAATATTAGTTAGCAAGGAGTGGAATGTACAATTTAGATGCCACCGCTCATAATTGCATTCAAAATTATGTAGACACCGAATTAGTTCTTATTCTTTATTGTACACACAAACATAAAGACACAAATGGTATATAGACCATTAACTTTTGGTTTGTAAGTAAAAGACCTTAAATTTCATATTTTTTTAAAGTTTTGGTTTACACTGACATTTGACATGGATTGATGTAGTTATCTTTCATGCCTCGCTTCTCTTTATGGCACGCATTGGCTCAAAAGTTGATAGTCTGTGATGAATACGTAATCTTTTGGCATTTAGACCATCGCAATCGCTGATATCAAATGACACATGTCTAGAGCCTATGAGGGTATTACACTATCATATACCTAGCATGACAAATCTATGAGTCATATTTAATGACTCATAGATATAAAGTAACATATCGTCTTTGATATGTTTGTCTCATTTATATAGGGCATATACATAGGAATGTATGATCCTGTACGATCCTAGATATATGTAATACCTCCCTAACTGTGTTTTAAGCTATTTCGCTCTTTGCATTTCGGTTCTCTACAAAGTCTGTTATTTTATTTCATAAGTTGTTTTTTAGTTATAGGACGGGTTGGTTAATGCGGGTGGTGAGTCGGTTTGGTATTTCGTTAAGTGCTAGTAGTCTTGGTTATTTAAATTTTTCTACATACCGTGTAATTCAGTTTCGGGTGGCCAATCATTGTACTGTACAAGCCATTGTGCTGTCATAAAGAACTGTATCGCAGAATTTTAAAATACACTTATTTAAAAATCAAGTGCAGACACGTTGATTATAACAATCTGCTAAAGTAAGAATGTCTGCATATCTACAAAGTATTCAACGTCATGTGAAAATGACAGACTAAATAACTAGAATAAAATAACTTACTAATTAATCTTGAGAATTATATTTATTTATTTTTGTTTTAGCTTGATATTGATATGCATCTTAAAACTTTGTTACTTGTTAATATGGTGCAATTTTAACTTTTAAATAAAAACAGCTAGTTACGGTTTGCCAACCATAAAGGTGCTGACTTTAATAAATATCAATATTATACTACAATTAAATTTAACAATTACATCTTGTAACTTGTTAAAGATGTAATCAGTTGTGTCCGAATACTACAAAAAGAAAATATAAATAAACTTATCTGTTACAGCCTTGCCCGATCATAACAATAGTTTCACATGCTAATAGCTTTATTACCTATTGTAGACGTAGTTATAATACATTTATAGAATAACAAGTACAAACAACAAGTTTTAATACATTCACTAAAATTATTATTATATCTTGGTATTATATTTCACAATGGACCTCATCAGAATGTTTAAGGTCACCTAAAGGGCAATGGAGAGGGCTAGGTTCGGAGTTATAAATACTATTATTAATATGTTATATATACTTCTATTAAAAATATTATTTAATGATTTAATAGAGAAGCTAGAAGACGCTGAAGTCCCAAACGGAAGTCAGATCAAAATTTCGAGGAACTGCAGATACTGATCAGCGCCGCACTCTACCAGATTTCTTGTCGGAACAGATGGACAAATACCATTGACAAGTTGATACGGAGGCACAATTCTCAGCATTGAGAATTCAACTAACAGGAAGAGATTAATAATTGCGGATGACTAAAATTTATCAAATAGTTATCATCATGTCGTGACGCTCCAGAAACAGTCTCGATATGGCTTATATCGAGATTTATGTTGATTGAAACAGAAATCACCTGATAAAAATATAGAAATTTCAAAAATATTAAAAAGTTGTGTTTTCTTCTGCCTACTATGTTTACCAAAATTGAAATCGCAGCAGTCAATTAAATGCAAACGAGCGCCTTACGGTTATAAAATGGAGCAATACTTTTCCTTCCCCGTAGAAAAATATAAACCGGTGAAAAATATGATTCATAGGCAAGATGTTCTATAAATTCGTACAGCATAACATCTCTCTTGTTCTTCAGGAAAGCAAACTGTTTGTAATCCTTATTACATGCTGATGTTTGCATTAAGTCGCTTTTTTAACCGACTTCCCAAAAAGGAGGAGGTTCTATGTTCGACTTCAAGTTTGTTTTTTTTTTTTTTTTTTTTTTTTTTTTTGTGTATGTTCACCTATAACTCCGTCAATTGTGGACCGATTTTGAAAATTCTTTTTTTGTTTGAAAAAGTATGTTCCGAAATTGGTCCCATTTTAATTTGGTGAATATCTGATGAAGATCTTCGGAGATATACAACAGAACTCTTCAATAAATAACGGCAAATCTCTCGGGATTGCTGCAATCGCATGTCTGTTTGTTGTTTATAACATTTCATAACATAATATCACGCCAGTTCGCTCTTAAGGGGTAAGCAGATCTTTCATTTCACCGGTTATGTTCAATTTTCATGAAATCTATTCTGGCGAAATAGTTCCCTTACTAACTTGCCTATTAGGTACGTACAACTAAAAAGTGAAAAATAAAAAAACTTTTTTTCAAAAAAATACTACCGACTTCCAAATAAAAAACTACAAAGTGAAAAATAACTTAATTTTTTGAAGTCGGTGTCCATAACGCAAAAAAATGGTACCTACGAAAGACACCGACTTCAAAAAATTAAGTTATTTTTCACTTTGTAGTTTTTTATTTGGAAGTCGGTAGTATTTTTTTGAAAAAAAGTTTTTTTTGTACTACAGTCTTGGTCTGTGAAATCGTGCGCTTATGTGTATGATGGTACGCATTCAAAACCAGCAATCCTGTTTCTGACACACGCTATACCGAAAGATAAAACTTTACGACTAAAAATAAAGCAAAAGGAATTTATTTAAAAAAAATTCCAACGTATAATAATAATAGGCATGTATTCAACCAAAACTGTGAGTCATCGCCCAAGTTTAACGCGTTAAACGCTATGAAAAAATTGAAAACGCGTCCATTCGTGGCGTCATTCACGGATTATTAAAATTGTGCAGCCATATTGACAAAGTTCGGCGAGTTTTTGTCGTTAATTTAAATGTTGGCTTTTGACATCAAGTATTTTACAGCGTGACGAGCTTTCTTTTAAAACATCGACGGCACAAAATATACATACGCTTTCGGAATTTAATTATGCTACAAGCCGTAAAATGTTAAGCCTCGCCCACCCTTGGCGAATGTTTACACAATTCAATGAATACATCTACCGTATAACGGAACCCTTTTAAAAGCAATTTCATATGTCCGAAGTACCTTTTTGATCCCTAATGTGACTAGTTTCCGCAGAAAAATTGTATGAAGTTTATTGTATATGCGCCCGTCATAATAATATATGTATTAGGTGAGGTATTGCGTAAATATTTTATAAAGAAATTATTCTATCATGTGATCAAAATTTAGGAACTTGTAACAACAATTTCTATAAGTCCAAAATACTGACATTTATTGACGGATAAACACTAAAACTATCTTAATTTGTCATAAAGAAACTTTTAATCACAATTGACCCTTTGTTTTGCATTCAATCAAAATCGGCTCATCCTACTATCAGCCTTCATCGTTGGCATGACAGCCTGAGTAATGCAATACCTTAACCTTACCACAAAACAATGGGACCTGAAACAAAGACCCATTTGTGAACCAACCTGCCTTGAAATCTTATCATCGGCAGGTTGGTTCCTCAGACATATTCAAATATAAAAAAATCATTTACATATTCCCCGTATCGAGGCAGGATCTCTTTTTCATGAGGCCATTTGGCAACCCTACGTGTGTACGTCGTAAAAGTTCTCATGGCTGCTTTATAAAAACAAGCCTATGATAGGGCTGTGCACGAGAGAAGCCAGTTCTGTGAAAAGTTTAATATGTGGCATATAAATCAAGAGGATTAATTTTAAATTATTTTATGCATACTTCTTCTCATTTTTGAATCAAAATGTTTCATATTCTTCACTTCTTTTAGGAAATAAGGACTTAACGAATTCGTCTAAGACAAAATCGTCGCCTTCACTTGGCTGTAAAATATATTTCCGTCGGGTTTCTATATTTTAATTTAAGGCTTGTTTTATGCATATTTTATGTCTATCAAGATGTGATACGCCTCTCTTTTCTAAATATAGCATCCAGGCTCTAGGACCTTTTTTTAGCGGACATATATGTTTATAGGTATTTCTACAATATACTATCGTTATGATAATATGAGTAACTTCAGTTTCTTAAATTTTCCCCAAAAATCGTTCGTTAAACTAACAAACAATTAATGTGTTCAGCTTATAAATTACTAAGCAGAACTAAAATGATTTTACCACAGAACCAGAAGGCCTGAATATTTTCCGAAATGCCTAGAGTATAATAATCTCTTCAAATACTATGAATGCTCTTAGTAATACATCAATGCCAGCAAAAATCACTGAATCATTGAATCTTGAGTTTTTAAGTTTCACTTCTTGTCTGCCTCAGAAAATAAGATGTTTTTTTAGTGAAGCGAATACAATTGTGTTGTTCGTGGATCGATTTTGAGCTAAACTGTTTTTGAGAAATTCTATTTCTAGGTCATGAAAGTAATTTGTTATGTACGTACCTCAATGTGATTCACTTCATCTTCCTATTTTCAAATTTTATTATTAAATTAATATGTAAGATACTTAAGGATCACTCACTCTATATATCATAGGTTTTAGAAACACGATTACTTGTAGTTTCCTAGATAGAAAAAAAAAACAAAATAAACTAGTAACTTCACGGATGGGCATCAGCTTTTAAATAATAACAAAACTACATGTTTTCTATAACGTATTGGTTTTAGATTTTCAAAATGTGTATGTTTAATAATATGAAGGAAATACCTAGGTTGGCGCGCGTTCCGCCCATTCTAACTAGAGCCGCCGCTCTTCCCCCATATCCGCTTTAGTACTGCTTCGGCCGTTGGACCGGGAGCCTGTGTCGCTTGCGCAAACGTACGTTTTAAAAAACTTAACAAAGAATTTTGTGTTAACTAACTTTATTTTAAATGGTGAATAAAGTTAACAAAACAAAGAATAGAAAGGGTTCGTGAAAAACAATTTTAAACGCTTACATGAAGAAATAAAATGTAAAACTCGTATCCTATCTATTGAAGACACGGTGTTGTGCTTAAGCTGATTAAGAGCCACCCTAATCTCGTGCAGACGTGACGTCCGGAATGTCTTCGGTATAGTGACGGGTCAAACTAGCTCTAGGGTCTTCTGCTAGTTTTGCTACGGGTTTACTGGTTGACGTGTACAACTGCCCACAGAATCTCTCGATCTCCCTCAGAAGCTCCAGTTTGGCGGATATGATCCTGCCATAGTCGGTCTTCAATTTCTTAAGCTGGCTCTGTCCAATAGTCAGTTCTATTGCAAAGACCTAGGATGGGCATCGTGCTATCTGACATCATGTCGCACGACAGGCTTTTCTTTCTAATGCTTTGCAACTTTGATGATCTATAACTTCAAGAACAACTACAAAGTTCGATCAAAATATTAAAAAAAAATAAAAAAATTGTTTACATTATAGTTAATAATTATTTATTATAGCAATTAAAAAAAATACATACATATTCCCTATTATCATAGTCTTGCTTGACAGTCAGAAAGATTTTCTATTGAATTAATTTCGAAGAAGAAATAATTTGGATTTGAAAATAAAGGGTCGATTACCGGGATGTTTACCCTATTTAGCCGTTTTGTTATTTTACATTATTGAGTTTATACATATTGTGCTCAGAATATTATCATAAAAGGTAATTATGAATTAATCGATTACAATATATATACCGAATTCATATTTCATTGATCATGAATAGGTACCTATCTACTTACCGACAGCAAATGATTGTGTAAAATCTGGCAAAATATTTCTAACTGTGAATAACTTTAATAAAAGTAGGTATTTATTTTAAATGGTTTTAGTTGTTTTATTTTGTAAATATTGTACTTGGTAGCAAGGGCGGACACAGGGTTTATTTCTGGGAGAAGCAAAAGGGGCGGATGGACAAAAAATAAACTTGAAGTATCATACTTCAAGTTTATTTCTACAAGTTCATGTATGTATGAAATGTATAAAGCTCTTGTATTTCATAAATCTTAATTTATGAAAGACAAGAGCTTCATTCATGTTCTTTCTGTTATTTAATTAATATATTTTAACAACTCTGATAATTTGATTTGCTTGTAAGCATGTACTGTCATGAAATCTCCACAGTACACAAAATACCGTCTGGGGGGAGGCTTTTGCCCCAGTGCCCGCCCCCCTTAAATCCACCCTTGCTTGGTAGTACCTCAATAGTCGATAGGCGCGCGGAGCGACGCGCGCGTCTGTGCCATACGCACACACACGTACCGAATACCAAAAATCGATTACCGCAAAAAGCTCCGTATGCCCTAGGCCTCCGCTCTGTGAGAGGGAATGGGCCGTAACCCACCACGCGGGCCCAGTGCGGGTTGGTGAATATCACATGTCTTCGAATTTTTATTCTAGGACATGCCAGTTGTTGATGTTTTCTTTTAACGTTTTGAGAGCAGTGGTGATGAAATAATTTACACAGACTAAAGCTCCTGCCTGGGTTAGAACCCAAGACATACAACTTGTAAGTCACTGCCGTTATCACTGGGCCACCACTGCTTCACGATATTAGCACCAGCGGAGCAACACGATATCATCTTCCATTTCGAGCTGTGAACCGTGAAGATATCCTGACTCCCTTTTTAATGATCCTAGCCAAAGGGTCCAACCGGGGGCCCTAATGTTACTCACGTGTCCCAGTCCGTCTGTCCGTTGTATGTCACACGGGTTTTACAGACAAACTGTTGGAGCCACAGTCTTAAAATTTTCACAATATAAGCATCTTGTCAACCCAAAGCTATACAAATTATCAAAAAATATTTATAAATGTTTTAAGGGAGACTCCCATAAAAATGAAGGAGGGTCAGGTTTTTTATATTCCTTATACAACCAACATAATTTTGCGGATTGAATGTGCGAATTCCGACACGCACTTGTCCGGTTTTATAATAATATCATTCCTCATACCATCCATCCTTTCTCTGACCTTCCTCTCATTCTACATTCTACACTTATTTTTAACTTTGTTTAGTCCACCAATGAAAATATCAAGTGTATTATTATTAAAGTACATAAAGTTTTATGTCAGACCTAGATCAAAATAATAGCTTTATTTTTTCTACAATCAAACCAGATTTACCAGGTTTATTGTTATACTCTTTGCTTTTTATTAACCTCTAGTTTATGGTCGTTCTAGGAGTGTAATTTTTTGTTTATGATTCATTGATTTCTGGCTAGGATCGTTGAGTTGGTTTAGTAGTTCAAATGAAATAATGAAGTGGTTTTGTACTGCAGTGTTATCTTAAGTAGTAAGTTATTTAGTTCAAGGTTCTTATTTTGTTTTTGCCATCCACATTTAATTATAGAAGTTACTGTCCTAGTAATCTTATACCTCTAGAAAATACTGGAAGAGGTTAATAAAGGTTAATCAACATACATAACATCATACCTGCACTCATTGAAGGGTTAGGTAGAGGACATATAGGTAGGTACAGTTTATTGTACAGAAAACGACCCTTTTTTATCAACTGGCCTAAAATCCAGACATCTGTGTGTGATTGAGTATTTCCGCATGTTAAACCCCAACAAAACTATACGCAATCCGAGTATCATTCCCACATTTTGTCTACAGGTAAATGCCAATTATTTATACACAGAACTGCTGAAATGAAACTGGCCATTTTAGGCCTGTTTTTTTTCAAAACTCCAAAACAAAGCTCACCTCTACCCATTCATATTTAAATGTTATTAAAGCCTCCATAGACATCGCAGAGAAAATTGTTAGCCCCTTCCCCCGTACGGAATTACCCACAGGCCCCAACTAGTTCATATTCATATTCATATTCTTTATTGTACACAAACTATACAGTTAAAAATACAAAAGGAAAACTTATGTACACAGGCGAGCTTAACCCATAATTGGGTTCTCTGACAGCAAACCTCAGTGCTAAAGAGTGATTTACAAAATTAGGACAGTTAACAAAAGTGCACAACAAATATTGAAAACATTTGAAATCTTACTAACTAAATACACTACACAAATACGTGTACAGCACATAATGCATAAACATAATACATACATATATCTAAAATACATACATATTTATTGCGTCATGTTGACAGGAAATGTTCCCTAATTCTTCTCCTGAATATCCCTAGTGAAGGGCTATCCCGTATGGAATGAGGAAGATTATTCCAGAGGCGGACAGCACGAACAGTAAATGATCCACCGTAACGACTTGATGAGTTGGGAGGAAAACGAAGGAGAAGAGATGATGAGGAGCGGCAAGGCTTTCCTCTCGGAACAAAATACTCAAAGCGTTCTTTAAGATACGAGGGAGAGGTAGGATTGTGAAGAATAGAAAAGAGTAGAGAAAGAGTGTGGGTATCTCGGCGCTGCCGAATAGGCAGCCACTTCAACCGCTTCCGAAATTCCGACACATGGTCGTACTTTCGGAGGCCAAAAATGAAGCGAATGCACAAATTCTGCAAACGCTCGAGCTTATCAAGAAGTTCCTCAGTCGCATCAAGAAAGCAGACATCAGCATAGTCAAGAAGAGGAAGAAGAAGAGACTGAGCGAGAGTAATTTTAGTTGAGAAAGGCAGGAACTTCTGGAGACGTTTTAGAGACCGAAACGAGTAAAACACCCTCCTGCTTACTTCAGCAATGTGAACATTCCAAGATAGGTTGCAGTCCAAGAAGACACCTAAACTTTTGACTTTTTTGGAGTAGGCTATAGCGACGGCATCATAGTAAATAGTTGGGAAAGACTGGTTGCTCAATAAATTAATGAAATGTCTGACACCAATAATGAGAGCTTGTGATTTTGTTGGGTTCACTAAAAGTCCAAAACTTTTAGCCCACTGATAGATATTTTCAAGATCATTATTGATGGCATCGATAGAACCAGTGAGCTCCTCAAGTTTGAAGTGGCGGTAAAGCTGCAAGTCGTCGGCATAGAGATGATAGTGTGAAGATAAGACCTTAGTGATAGCGTTTATAAAAACGGAGAAAAGAAGAGGAGAAAGGACGCCACCCTGAGGAACACCCGCATCTAAATCGCACCAGTCAGCGAAAGCCTCCTCTGAGCGGACGGATTGCGAGCGACCCCGAAGATAAGAGTTAAACCACACGATCACAGCAGGAGATACATTAAGAGAGGATAGGATACCTAAGAGGATGTCAAAATCTACTGAATTAAAAGCACTGCTAAAGTCCAGTAGAATCAATACTGTAAGGAGTCTGTTTTCCATGGCCAGTCGGATATCGTCAGTTATTTTGACTAAGGCCGATACAGTGCTGTGGCCAGGACGGAATCCAGATTGAAAAGGACTTAGCAAGCCATTAGAGGAGAGGTAATGAGACAGCTGATTATTGACAACACTCTCAAGGACTTTAGATAGGATTGGAAGAATCGAAATAGGACGGAACTGGGATACTGATGAAGGTTTAGGGACCTTGGGTAGAGGCAGAACATGTGCTTTCTTCCAAGCTGAAGGAAAGCAGCCAGAAAATAGGGAGTAGTTGATAATGTGGAGGATAACAGGAGTGAGTTCATTTAGGATGGGAAGAAGCATCTGGATTTGTAGACCATCATCACCCACAGCCTTCGTGGATATAGAAGTGATGGCCCGCTTTATATCCCCCTCTGTAACCGGGTGAAATGAGAATGAAGTACATATTGGCAGAGGCAGTTTAGAGAGATTGTTTAGAGTGGATGCTTTAACGTTGACGTCAAGAGTGACAGGGGGCTTCGCGAAATGTAGATTAATTGCGTTAAGGTCAATATCAGGCGTGCTGTCATCAGCAGCTTTGCCGATACCAAGGGATTTGAGAAATTGCCATACTTGTGCTGTGTTGAAGTTTTTAACAGAGTTGTGGATGTGGCGCCTTTTAGCATCCCTACACATACGACCGCACCTATTACGCAACTTCTTGTAGAGAGACCAGTTCTCATCAGTAGGATCCTTTTTATACCGCCTTTTAGCCTTGTCCCTTTTCGACATTGCACCTTTAATGCTGTCAGATAACCAGTTCAATTAGGATTCCTGTTCCAACTATGAACAACTTTGTCGTCCGTTACATATTGTTAGTTATATGTATTGGGGTAGTTATAGGAATCCTAGTCCTTGTTGTTGTCCTGGTTCAACTTGAGATTTAGATATCTGTTTGGCTTTTGTAAAAAATAAAAAAATCTTTTACAACAAAAACAAAACTGTGGTTTTTGTATGTTCTCTTTTAAAAATAGTTGCCCCACATTAGAACTCCCGTTTCATGGGTACGTTTAAAAACATTTGAACTCACATACACACACAGCCAGACCCAGAAAAACTAACTGTAGATCATACAATTATTTGATTCGTGCGGTAATGGAACCCTGGAGACGGAGCGCAACAGCCGATCACTCAACCACTGCGCCAACCGCGTCGTCACTTCGAATCATATTTATAATAATAAATCGACAATCCATACTAAATATTGGCAGCTTTATAATGTATTCTCCCTCTTTTTTGTTTCGAGTCGATGGTCCCTCTTGGTATGGGCCTAGAGATGGCCACGCCAATAGCAGTGACAGTGGCGTTCATATGGCCACTTCGGGCACTCTAGCATGTGGTTTTAGTGGCTACTTCTAACAATAATATTTTATATTGCAAATAATAATAAATTTATTTCGAATAATTTTACAAACTTCTAAAATATATAGTCTTACGTAGATACCTCATTTTAATTATAATAAATACCTTGTTAGGAGACCCCGCCTTTCTAAAACTAGAAACAATAATAATGTAGGAGTGTACCTACATACAAAGAAAATGAAGAAATGAAACTTAAATCAAGATTTAAAAAAAACCAGTATGGGTTTGTATAACGGAGAGTATGTGTGTGTGTCGCTAATCTTTAAACTTTCAAATATTCAAGAGTTAAAACGACATTGCCTATTAGCCTTACATACTCTAAAATAAATGATGAGATGCAGAATTAACGCTGCAGAAACAACTCGCAATATCAATGTTGCGCTTGGAGAGGGGAATTCTAATGAACGCACCGTGCGATTTTGGTTTAAACGTTTTCGTGATGGAAACTTTAATTTGAAGAACGAACCACGTGGAAGATCGCCCACGCATGTGAATAACAATGAATAGAAAGAGATGGTGGAAGCCGATCTGAGCAAAACTACCCAGGAATTAGCGGCATGGTTTAACAATACCTTACCAACAATATTGACTCATTTGCGTCAAACCAATAATCTGGTCAAGCACAAGCCTATCTACAATAAAATATATATACATAAATATGAAACATGGGTGCCTCATGATTTGACTGATATGCAGAAAGAAACGCGTGTTGAAACTTGTGTTGCCTTGTTAAATCGATACAGAAATGATGGAATATTGGATTGAATTGTGACATGTGATGAAAAGTGGATTCTTAACGATAACCGTATGTGCAAAATGCAATGGCTGACCCCAGGTCGAACGCCGCAACAGTGTCCTCAAGCAAAAGCTTACCAATAAAAAGGTAATGGTAGCTGTTTGGTGGTCTCAGCACGGTGTTATTCACTATAGGTTTCTCAGATCTGGTCAAGCAATAACGGCAGATGTCTACTGTGCCAAACTCCGAACAATGATAGCAAAACTAGCAGTGAAACAGCCCCGACTCATGAATCGATCTTCACCATCATTGCTCCAAGATAACGTGAGTCCTCATACAGCACGAGAAACCGTTGTAACTCTACAGGAACTGCAATTAGAAACCATTCGTCACCCTCCGTATTCGCCAGACCTTGCTTCAACGGATCACCATTTTATTCGTGATTTGGACAATTTTCTACGTGATAAAAACTTTTCTTCTCAAGAGGCAGTACAAAATGCTTTCACACAGTTTGTCGAATCTAGATCACCAGATTTCTATCGCAAAGGCATAAATGACCTTCCTATTAGATGGCAGCAATGTAAAGATAATAATAGTAATTATTTCGATTACATAAATATATTAAATAAAAAATTAAAAAACAATTTTTCAGTACAAATCGGCAATTTTATACTTTAACCCCTAATATGAGTCAACAAACAAACTTTACAACATTTAATTGCTAATCTATCCATGTATGGTGATTGTTTTGCAATTTTCCTTCTTGTTATGGTATTTATTTCCACCCAAAGATGAGTTGAAATTAGTGTTGAAATATGAAACATTCGACGCTCATAGCTTTTGAAATACACGTTTTTTTTCCTTTTTTTCCATACAGGGCTAAATAATGATGAGACCATTTTTTATTTTATTTTGGGCGTACGCCATAAAACAGTGGAGTAATCGCCATACAATTTTTGTATGGAAGAATAACTGACTAGGGCAACCTTAAGTCCAGACTCGAGTATAAACTTGTGCCTGGTTTATAGTAATAGGCTCGCTCCCTATTTCACGGTACTTAAAAATAACTAGCGAAATGTGACTGTATCAAAGGTGTATCTCTGCCTATCCCTTGGGAATTACTAGCTTGATGTTATGTAATTTCTTTATTAATTGACGGCTTTCGTCATCCAATTTTTTATTGGATTAATTGTATTCATGTTGTGATGGGGAACATACGAAATATTTTACTACAGAAAGAATGGCGTTTTAGCAGCATTCTATCGCACCATTTTATTGCGTTGTTGGTTATCAGATGGTTTTTTTTATCACATACTTAAGGTTTTCTCCATTTTAAAACATGCCGAGCTTTCTTTTATTCTTTCTTTACTTTTTTTCAGAGTATAACATACTCTACTAATAAAGTTGAAAAACCAAATTATTTTGGTGAATGTAGCTGCTTGTACGGAACCCTCAGTGCGCGAGTCCCACTCGCACTTGGCCGGTTTTCATATTCTGTGCTTGTCAACTATATTGATAACTATAAAAAGTATCCTATGTGCTGTTGCAGACTATAATCTATCTCTGTGCCAAATTTCATCCAGATCCGTCCAGCCGTTTGAGCGTGAAGAAGTAACAAACATACAAACACACACACACACTCACAAACTTTCGCCTTTATATCATATTTGTAATGTGATATATATAATTATAGTGAGTCCATCATACTATAATTATTCCCTTTTTTTACTTCATATAATCTCAACTACCGCCGTTTCGTTTGATCCATGATTTTTTACCCGTCTTGTATCACGAAAAAGTTCCCTTTTATTTCTCTCTGTGTTAGAATCACACAAAGTTTTGCTGGAAGAAACATGATGGATGACTTTTATTATTTGTTTATTTGCCGTTAATTTCGTCGAAAGAGTTGAGGGGTTCGAACAAAATGCTTATGTGTTTTTCCTGTTTGCCGACGTGATTTATTTATTGCTTGTGCTTTAGGGATTGATTTAGGAAATGGTGCTTGAATTTTCTTTGTACCATGATTTTGATGTTGTACATTTTTACTATAGAGAAATACTAAGGAAACGAGGGATGGACTTTGGATTATAAAAAGATGTTTTATTGGGATGACAGCTGAAAGAAATGTATGTTTATTGTGATTTATAATTTCATATAATAAATATGACAGCTGCCAATTACCTTATTTGTTTTCAATTGTTGCAAGCGTGGATCATAGTGTTGGATGTAAGGCGATGTAAGGCAATCATAAGTGATTCATCGAATCGATGTGACATGACTCCTCCATGCATAAAAAACCCCATAAATCCCATAAATATTTTTATAAACGTAATATATTTAAATATCATTAATTAGCATTAATAAAAATAGTACCTACATACATTTTTTTTTATAAATAAGAAAAGACAATAAAACAAAAGCTATTGATTAAATGAAGTCTGACATAAATGAGTAGAAATTAAATTAGGGCTGATATTTTCTTAACAAATGCAATTTTTTTTTGCCGTGATATAGTTCCATTCTTCATCAACTTAGATTTTCGGCCAACTTTTAATCACTCAGGATAAGACACTATTTTTATGTAACGATAAAGTGGCAATCACCCCTAATGTCAGTTTAGTCTACGAAATCAGAGATTTGGTATTAAATTTATTTTCCTTCATACTATATAAAAAGAAAAAGGATTTCAATTAAATTGCCACAAAACGATATACAGTAGTACCTATATGTTGCTTAAACTAAACCCTTAACGATAGTGTTAGTAGTTCTTAAATATACAGGGATTGTAATTGGACAATGAGAGGGCATGTCCTTTCTTTTTAGAGGGTTTTTCAAGGACAACTAATAAATTTACACATTCATTTAGCATTCACATTTGATAGACTTATTAGGTTTATTTGGTACTTACTTTAGTGTGAAAGTTTCGGTTTTCCCAATATTTAACAACCCACAGCATGACTTTCATGAACTGACAATCAGGAAGTGAGTACTATGTAAGTACTTTTACTTCTCGAAAGATTATAAGATCATTTTGCATAGTAAGTTGTTCATATTAATAAGTTCACAACACATTCTTTAGAATATCGCAGTTCTTATTTCTAGGAACTTCAATAGAATGTAGCTATTCTTATTTCTTGGAACTTAAATTCGTTCACTGCTTTCCCAAGAATAAAAAAAACGTTTGAGCCTTGAAAAATCTCATCAAAATTCTACGCCCGAAATAAATTTTTCGAAAATAAAATCGTCGCGTGACCTTTTAACCTGTTTAGCTCCGGTATCATAATGACCAGTCATTAGAGGGTCGGTAGAATACATCACCGTAATCTGAATGGCTTGAAGCAACTTATTATACTGATTGTTCAATCTCACTTCTTAATGGCACTTTGTTAGGCTAGGTTAGGAAACTATAGCCTAAATATGTGAAGATATCTATAGTTTGATTGACGAGTGAGTAGAAAAATTATATTGTATAGAATTAGGCATTTACTCTACGAAGAATTGTGTTCTTTTTTTTGAAGCTTTCTGAAAATGTTTGGTGTAATGTCTCATTATGTTTATTAGTGTCAATATATACACTATATTTAAAACAAAATATTTCTACAAAACCATTGATTTCTGTAACCACTGACACCCGGCTGGTTTGCTACCAAATTTAATTTACCTAGAAATATTTGATAACGTGTGTGCTCAGTTTTATTGATACACTGGGTGCTAACAATCTAAAAAAATCAAATGCATAGATGATTACTGTAACTTTGAATGTTTAGCATTATGTGCACACCCGAATTTCTTATTTTATATTAATGACTTTTCCTACTTGGCAGTATGTACCACTATTTCTCAAGTTTTCAATTGATGACATGGCATTGAAAAATAGTGTATTACTACAGCGGCCAGCAAAATAGGCATTGATGGACGAACGTGTAACGACCTTTATTACTACAAGTTTGAATTTAGACCCTGTAGGTATATAAGGGCCAATCACCGCTCCTTTCGAAGCCGTAAAGATTTAGCGCTTACGAAATCCAGTACGTAGTCAGTAGCACACGGTGTCAGAGTTCTTATTAGTTTTAAAATGAACATTTTTCCTTTATATATTGCCTGACGGAGTATCGTTTTCAAACACTTTTAATTAAGTTTCTGCGCTATTTTTCACTCAAAATGTTTTCCTTTGAGCGTTTTACATAGGTTTAATGTGCATAACATCCAAACACGCTAAAAATCTGGCAATAAAAACGTTTTTTATTTTTTATTATTGATAGGCTTGCGTTTGACCACTATCTCACCTGATGGTAAGCGATGATGTGGTCGACGATGAAGCAGGCTTGCCTAGAAGAAACCTATTCACTCTTGACTTAAAGACTCCCAGATTGTAGCTATCACGATGTATTTTACGTAACAGCAGTTCAAAATAAAAACTGCAGGACAAAATCTCTTCTCATACAGATAAATATTATTTTTCTTCCTGCCATGTTACCTGTTACTTGGGGTCGGCGCACGTTTTCTTCTACCATCCCCCGTCACGCTATCACAGACTCCCTTGTCTTTCATGTCACTCCACACACGGTCCATCTATCTTTTCTTTGGCCTTCCCCTCCCTCTACATGTGTACTCCTTTATGTTCATAATTCTTTTTAACCGACATTACAAAAGGGAGGAGGTTCTATGTTCGACTTCATGATTGTTTTTATAGTTTATTTTCACCGATTTATCCATCAATTGTGGACCGACTTTGAAAATCATTTTTTTAGTTTAAAGTAATATGTTCCGAAATTGGTACCATTTTAATTTGGTGAAGGTCTGATGAAGAACTTTGGAGATATACAACAGAACTCTTCAATTACTATCCGCAAATCTCTCGGGATTGCTGCAATCGCATGTTTGTTTATTGTTTATACCATTTCATAACATAACACCCCGCCAGTACGCTTTGCAGGTGTATGCAGATGTGTACAGATCACCTTGGTACACTCTCATTTCACCGGTTATGTTACAATTCCACGATATTCGGGTAATATATTCTGGCATTATACAACTTGCCTATTATGTTGGTACAGCTAAAAGGTATTTTTATTTTTTTACAAAATATTACTACCGACTTCCAAATAAAAAAACTACAAATGAAAAATAACTTTCTTTTTTGAGGTCGGTGTCCATAACGCAAAGAAATTGGTTCCTACCAAAGACACCGACTTCCAAAAAGAAAGTTATTTTTCATTTGTAGTTTTTAGGGTTTCATACCCAAAGGGTAAAAATGGGACCCTATTATTAAGACTCACATTTCTGTGATAATTATCGACGTGCAAAGTCCGCTCACAAAAGTTACCAATACACCTTTACCTACTCCTACCCAATTTTGAGGCGCATAATCATTTCGTAATTCGTTTGAACTAAAAACTCAATCAGTACGAATTTAATTACGAGACGTGATGAATGAAAGTCTATTTGTTTTAGAAACCAAGCTTTACCTCGTCCGTGGTGATTGTGACAATTTGATAACGTATTTTGAACGTAGAGGACCTAGAAAAAATAATACTGACTCGTGCAAAGTTATGCTGCGTTTACATGGAGTAAGAAAAAATGCTGCTTTTTTTTAGATGTATTGCTTATTTTTTATTCAGGAAAATGATACCTTCTAAACTGTAGGTATTATACGTAACAAGTTATTTTTCAATTATTTCGGCATCGTGCTAACATTTTTTATTTTTACTTTTTGGCAGTTCAAAAACATACGTAGCTTCCGGTAAGACGAAAGTCATAACATGCATTATGTTTTACGTGTCGCATACACGTTCATTTTATTTTCTATTATATCTTGATTTCCCATCTTTTAGTACGCTTTTAATAAGGCTTTCGTGTTTTACGATTTTTATAATTATATTTTATGCTGAGTGGAAGCCTTCTTGTCACAACCACGACATGCATCTGCATTTATTTATACTCACATTGTAACAAATAAATTTCTGTAACGGCTTTCAGCGACATCTGGTGTCAAGCATTCTTTCATCTGGGTGTGTCACTAGGTGGTTGAGGCACTTTGGCACTAGATGGCGTTGAGGTCGGTGCGGAATTATTAAAATTCTTTACAAAACCTATTAGATATTGTGTGTATTAATATAATTCTACAAGCACACAATTTCCTACATATCTAGGTTATTAATTTCTGGTAAACATAATTACTTCAAGAAAATATGGACATGACGTGTCTATTGCTTAATAAAATGCTCAGTGTCTATGGCCGACAAGAGTGACATTTCTTTTCCATTGCTAATTGATACGGAGGTGGTCCAGAAAAAAAACCTAATAAGAAAAGAAAATAAACCACAATTAAAATGACTCAGAGGTGGCAGGGAAACAGCCCTAAATATAAAATATTATGTGCCAGCAAGCGCTGTGAGTATTAGTGGAATTAAACTATATTTTCATGTTTGTGAGACATGTGCTTGTACGA
The DNA here is from genome assembly GCA_964057195.1 of Orthosia cruda. Taxonomy (NCBI): domain Eukaryota; kingdom Metazoa; phylum Arthropoda; class Insecta; order Lepidoptera; family Noctuidae; genus Orthosia; species Orthosia cruda. The sequence continues at coordinate 12,352,651 of OZ059826.1, read as the reverse complement.
CGCTCATCTTGGATTCTTTTCCATCAACAGGGCTCATTAGGATTAATTTAAATATAAACAATAAATAAATATTATTAAAATATGGTCAACGACGTGAAAGAGTAACAGCTATAGCATTCAACAACAGGCTCCGAATACCCATGATATTTTGACCGGTGAGATACTGGATGCCATCTGCACAGAGGAACGATGCTGATTGAGATATCATACATCTGGTACTATGTTTAAAGGGTATTTTATATCCCATACACAAGTAAGTGTAATAACTATAAATTGTGATGCTGCAGTGATGCCAATGTGTTATTAAACTAGTTGACCAAATAGAAAGACTTTTACTTCTGTCGACCCTCATGCGAAATCATCCCTGCAATTGTCTCATCCTGAACACTACCCCTGAACTGGCTGGTGAGTAAGGGAATTTACCTTATAATTGGCGCCCAACGTGGGGCATGAAGCTTGATAGAAGTACTTAACAAACTTGCAATTTGTACGACCAATGTGTCGCAAGTAGTTTGATAGTAGTACTTAACTACTTATTTTGTGTCTAGTAGTTATAACTTAAATACTAAAGAATTTAACCAAACTATAGGTTATCTTCATGATTTCTTAATTTAAAACTTAAAATAACAAAACATTATATAACATTTTATAAGTGCGGTTATAGTCACATGTTTTATTTAAAAACTATAAACCATTTCACTGATAAATGTTTTGTTAAATTGAATATTAATTAACAAATTAAGAGTTAATAACACTCTAATTTAACATAGTTATTGTAACTGTTAATTAGGTTTAAATATATAAATGGAACAAACAATTGTTTTGTTCAACATGCATAAAGTATTACTTTATACTAAAAAAAACAAAACTTTAACATTATGTATAAATTTAAAAGTGGGGTTATAGTCACATGTTTTATTTAAACTATATACCTTTCCACCAGTGAATGTTTTGTTTAACTGATAATTAGTTTTGAGTATTTAGAACAAAGTGTTTTTGTTCAACATGCTTATAGCAGTTTTATTTGACTATCTTCATAAAGAAGAATTAGTTCATATACTTAAATGTTATTATATTTCAACAGATCATAAAGCAACTGGAGATGTGGTCTGCAAGCAGTATCGTTCCCCGTGTAGTTGTATCATAGTGGAAGCATCAAGGAGATGGATTATCCCGCACATATGTTGTCTGATGAGGTACACTTGTGTTCGGAAACCTGTTGCTGAGCTGTTCATTTAAATAAAGAGTTAAATTCAGGAGGTACTTTTACAATAATACGTATCGTAGCTCGCTTTAAACATTACTTAATGAGAATTTCTCTAATATTTATTTTCACACTTGATTATTATACTAAAAATAAATATAACCTAATTGCTAAATTCTTTTGGAAGATATTAATGCCAAAAGAAAATGTGGGACATCTATAATAACTATTTAGTTATGATCCCACTGGCGCCCAATCTTAAAATAAATAAAATAAACAATTTGTAGTGACTTATTAGGATGTTTTTGCTGTGGCAAAAGAAGCACAATTTTTTAATATTCTAATTGTTATGTTGATACGGAATGCAACAAGCAATTCTATGATTGAAATACTAGTGTTTCTTGTACACAAAATTACCTAAATTTGTACATGTGAACAATGCTTAAACTTATTAGGTCTATTTTTTTCCTGTGTCAACTAAAAAAAACACAAAGTAGTATTTATTATACTCTGATCAGTATAGTAGATATGTTATGTTGTTTCCTATACGGATTACAACAAACAATGCTATAGTGAAATTTTAGTGTTTCTTGTACACGGAATGCCTAAAAGTGTCCATGTTAACAATGGACCTCAAATGATTTAAATACATTAATTTAAAATATGAAGATTCTCTAGTTATAATCATTGTTAAAATATTTACACATAATTCAATAATGGAGGTGTAAATGTTTATAATTGAATATTTGCACGGAATTCAATAATGGAGGTGCAAATATTTAATTAAGAAAGGGATGAATGAATGCTGATAGGGTATAAGGATTTTTTTTCTAAATTAATGCATTAACAATCATTTAATAACTGGATATGTATATAGATGGATGAAAGGAAACACAGTGATGCAAAAACTTAGTAGTATTCTGAATTATAAAACTTAACTAAAGTAGACATTTACCTACATCTATACAACGGATAGGTGCTCACTGTAACCCTTGCTGATTTAAAAAGGCGGGTTTACTTTTCGTTGCGAATCTTAACTTGATTTAGGTATTATCCTATATCTATACAATGGATGGGTACTTAATGTAACATTTGCTGATTTAAAAGGCAATGTTACTTTCTGTTGCGAATCTTAACTTGATTCAGTACTTGTCTACATTTACTTATATACATTTGAACAACTTGATACTTATAACTTTTGCCGATTTAAAAAAGCAGTGTTTCTGTTGTTGATAAAACTTAACTTGATCAGTTATTGGTCTAAACTTAAAAATAATAAAAGGTTAAATCTCTTGTGAGTATAATCTGACTCTTAAACATTTAACATACTTAAATGCTTGATGAATCAAACATAAACTTAAATAAACTTAGTTAATGGCATAACTAGCATTTAAACTGGCTACTTGGCGATTGTTCGGTGCAATAATTGCAAACGAACAGCTCAGCACTATTGCCTGCGTGCATTTCCATAAATGCATGTATCACAACTAGCGTCAGTTAGTGCCTGTTCGGATACCAATCGCGTAACTCCAATCAAACCATTTTAGTGCTACTTTAGCTTAGATTAACCATTTACCATTATTTTAACTAGTATTTAATATAACTTTTAAAACCATTATTGCGTATCATTAAACCAGTGGTCGTAAACCAATAACCAAACCGTTACCAGTCTAATATAAAACCAATCAAATCAACCAACTCAGAGTTTAGTGCTAAACCAAGCAGGCGCTAAATTCTACATGGTCCTTCGAGAATTAAGGGACTCGGTTCGCGAAGTACAGTGAAGTGTTTGTGCGCCGGGACCTTGCAACCAGTGTTTATTTTTTACCAGTTGATAGGGAGAGTAGGTAGGCAGTGACATCAAATTGAAGAAATTGGGCAGCTGCGTAAGGAGAATCTAAGGTCAGACCAAACCATTTTATAAATTTTATTTTGTTTTACCTATTTAATTGACCGTGAGAAGAATGGAGCAATTAGCAGTCAGCCAAACGGAGATTTACGACTCCTTGGTTAAACTTCTTACTAATATCAAGAAAGACGGGGCTGAACGAAAAACCATAGATTACTGCAAGCGGAAGTTGGAGATATTAGAAAACTATTGGAGAGAATATCAACGTAACCATAGGACGTGCTGTGAACTTGCTGAATTTAACCATGTTTATTTCACTAAAAATTGTTTTGATAAGGCGGAGGAAGTATATCTGTCAATCAAGCAGCTAATCACCAACACCATGGAGAACTTGTTGTCAAAAAACCAAGAACCTCACCAGCCACCGCCGCCGGTAGCAGCGGGGACATCGAAGCAAGCAGAGATTCGTCTCATTCACAGGCACCGCAACAGCAGCGTAGGGAGACGCGTGAAGAGAGTAAGCTAGAAGGAATGATGAAAAAGCAGACTATCCACTTTAGGGCGTTTATGAGAACGGTAGCTACCATAGAAATCGACCAACTGCAGAACAAATGGGAGTTCGACGATGCATTAAAGTCTCTTCAAAGTCGTTGGGCTATTATAGACAACCTGCACTGGGATATAGAAGGTGAAAACGGAGATGAGGATGTCTGGTACCAAGAAGAGTTCAACAGATACGAGAAAATGTATAACGATTTGAAGAAAACCATAAACTCAAAAATGTGGTCTGTATCTCATCGCGACAAATCAACTCCACAGATGGATATTCCAACATTCCAAGGCAACTACCACCAATGGACGTCGTTTAAAGACTTGTTCACGGAAACCATTCACAAAAATCCATCGTTATCAAAAGCACAAAAAATGCAGTTCTTAAAGAGTAAAGTATCAGGAGAAGCTGAGCGTCTGATCCACCATCTTCAGATTAGCACAGAGAATTACGAGGTATGCTGGGAAATACTGAACCACAGATATGGCAACAGTAGACTAATTTTCACGTCTCACGTCAACATATTACTGAACATCCCTAGCATGCAGCAACAATCCATCGGTGCGATTAAAAAATTGCATGACGTGACCAAAGAATGTCTCCACGCAATACAGAACCTAGGAGTAGATATCACCACCTGGGATCCGCTGTTGGTACTATTATTATCACAGAAACTTGACAGTGAGTCATTCACTGAATACATTGAGTCTGTGAAGAATCCCAGGGCATTACCAGTCCTTCAAGAATTCCTAGATTTCTTGGAAAACAAGTTTACCGCCTTAGAAGCTTCAAGACGTAAACAAGAATCAAATAACCAAAAGACCAACACCCAACCACAAAACCAAAATTGGCAAGCAAACCAGAAGAAATATTATAGTTCATATAATAACCAGCAGTCATCGAACAAAAATTATCCCAGCAACATGAAAAACCATACGAAATCGTTACATGTGTCGCGGTCAATCACCTGCGCATTGTGTAACGCTGACCACGGGTTATGGATGTGTTCCCAATTTTTGCAAATGTCGGATTAGCAAAAACTAAAAACTGTCAACCATCTAAACTGTTGCGCAAATTGCCTATACAACCATTTAAATAAACCTTGTTTATCTAATAAAACATGTCGCAAATGCAACGCTAAACATAATTCGTTATTGCATGACGCAATTTCAACCAAAAACAGGCCAAACACATCAGCAAAACCAAACCATAAGGCTGCGCATACACTTGCGACATCATGCGTCACCAACGATGAACAACCAGCAGCTTCAACCCATGTATCTTGGGATGACGTGTCCGAGACACTCTTAGCTACAGCTTTAGTGGAAGTCCCGGGACACAATGGCACATACCATAACATGAGAGCTTTGATTGACCAGGGTTCTCAGATTTCTTTAATAAGTGAGAAGGCAGCGCAAGTTTTGAAACTACGAAGACACTCTTGCAAAGGAACCGTATTCGGCATAGGAGAAAAAGAAAACAGCTGCAAGGGAGTCATGAACATCCGAATTAAATCATTGTATAGTGAGTTTGCCTTAGAAGGAGAGGTCCTTATAATGAATAATCTTATCAAAAGTTTGCCAAATAAATCATTTATAAAACCAACTTGGCCTCACATACAGAACATTAATCTGGCAGACCCAGAATTTAATACCAGCCGACCAGTGGACCTACTGCTTGGAGCAGATGTATACTGCAAGATAGCTTTAGGTGGCCTTTTGAGGGGCGGTAGCGAGGACCAGCCAATAGCCCAACAAACGCAATTAGGATGGTTGCTTTGTGGGACAATGACACCACGCTACAGGTGTAACGTCGTTCTTAACAAGACGGACGATCTGCGTAGATTTTGGGAAATTGAAGACATCAACCAGGAGACTGAAATGTTCACCGAAGATCATGAATGTCTGCAATATTTCCTGTCAACAACAGAGAGGCTAGAAAATGGGAGATACCAAGTCCGACTGCCATTCTAACCAGAAACTAAGGATCAGCTAGGGTCTACTAAACCATTAGCATTAGCACAATTTCGCAACTTAGAGAGAAAGTTACAAAAAGATCCAGAATTGAAAATAGGATACACCAAGTTTATGAAGGAGTATCAAAACCTAAACCATATGATGCGGTCAGCAACAAGTACGAAACCAGAGTGCTACCTACCACACCACTGCGTCACTCGTGCTGAGTCAACCACTACAAAATTGCGTGTTGTGTTCAACGCGTCTGCTAGATCATCATCAGGACATAGCTTGAATGACGTCATGTACCGAGGACCCAACCTACAGCAAGATCTGCAGGAGCTGATTTTAAAATGGAGACAATATCAGTTCGTTTACACTGCTGATATCGAAAAAATGTATCGACAGATAATGGTACATCCTGAAGATCAGTCGTACCAGAAGATATTATGGAGAGACTCACCATACCAACCTATTCAAACATACCAACTTACAACCATAACTTACGGCACAAAGCCTGCACCATTTTTGGCTATGATGTGCTTAAAACAACTAGCTGCCGAAGAAAAACAAAATTTCCCCGATGCAGCAAAAGTATTAGAAGAGTGCTTCTATATGGATGACTACTGTGGCGGTGCAAATACTATGGAACAAGCCAAACTGCTTAAATCAGATCTAATAAAACTACTCAGCAAGGGTGGGTTCAATTTACGAAAATGGGCCACAAATGAACCAAAATTACTCGCTGATTTAGACAAAGATTTGTGGAACCAGCAAATCTACGAGTTTAAACAGTCAGACTCAACGAAGACATTGGGGCTAGGATGGAATCCGCAACAGGACAAATTCATCTTTGACTCGAAACTGGAGCCATTATCACTACCAAAACCAACCAAAAGGTCGCTTCTCTCTGACATCTCAAAAATATTCGACCCATTAGGCTGGCTCACACCATTAACTATCACCATGAAAATGCTATTCCAAAGTGTCTGGTCATCAAATCTTAACTGGGATGACGCGCTACCAGAAGATATCAAGATCAAGTGGCTAAGCTTAAGGGAAGAATTAAAAGACACCATAGAAGTAAAACGATGGTTAGGAATAAAGGAAAACCATAGCTTGCAACTACACGGATTTTGTGATGCGTCGAACAAGGCGTATGCCGCAGTTATATATTGCAAAGTCAGCAACCAAAACAATGCAAACGAGGTAACTTTGGTTGCAGCAAAAGCAAGATTAGTGCCTGTTAGTAAAGATGTATCAATACCAAGGTTGGAGTTAATGGGTGCCCAACTATTATCACAGCTGATGCAAAAAGTACAGACTTGCTTGGAGTCTTATAACCAGGAGATATATTGCTGGAGTGATTCAACAGCAGTGTTGGGATGGATTCAAGGAGATCCAGCAAGATGGAAACCATTCGTCTCAAATCGTGTTAAAGCTATCACCAAAATAATACCAAAGGAAAAATGGAGTTATGTCAAAACCACTGAAAATCCAGCTGACTGTGCCAGCCGTGGGTTGAGAACCAAACAATTAAAAAACCACGATCTATGGTGGCAAGGGCCATCATGGATCCAACCGTTCCAAAACCATGACATACCTCAAACCACCTATGAAACCAGCTTAGAGATAAAACGGTCTAATGCAGTAGTTGCGGAAAAACACCAGAAAATAACCATGACCATACCAAACATTATCCACCATTTACTAAACAAATTTAATTCCTTCGCAAAAATTGTACGTGTTTTTGCATGGATACTGCGAATACCTACTGCAAAGGCAGGCCGTCAACCTTATCTCACATTACAGGAACTCCGTCGCGCAAAACTGATGATTATTAAAGGTGTGCAACGTATGGAGTTTTCCAGTGACATTAGTCACTTACTTAAGAATGGAAACGTGGATTCGAAAAGTAAACTTTTAGAATTACACCCTATCATGGACCAAGATGGTACTCTGCGAGTAGGGGGCAGATTAAGAAATGCACAAATAAGTTCAGAGATGAAACACCCAATCATATTACCACACAACCATCGACTTACCACGCTAATCATACAATACGCTCATGAGCTAACCTACCACGGTGGAGCGCGCCTTACTTTGTCAAACATTCGACAAAATTATTGGATAATCAGCGGATATTCGGCTACAAAGAAAGTCATACGTCAGTGCGTTACATGCAAGAAGCAAGAGCCCATTCAACAATATCAGCTCATGGGTGATCTACCATCATCAAGAGTGAACCCTGAAAGCGCTTTCTATCATTGTGGCGTCGACTACACAGGCTTTGTGGAAGTGAAAGCAAACAAAGGGCGCGGGATAAAAACTAACAAAGGCTACATAGCGATTTTTGTATATATGGTGACGAAGGCTGTGCATCTAGAACTCGTCTCAGATTTAACCAGCTCAGCATTCTTAGCCGCAATAAACAGAATGGCAGCACGACGCGGAGCTCCACGTCATATCTATAGTGACAATGGAACCAATTTTGTGGGAGCCAACAGAATGCTGCAAGCAGATTACGACCAACTACAAAAACTTTTCAATGACTCATTCTTTAGAGAGATAACAGAGCTACAAATTGAATGGCATTTCAATGCACCTTCTTGGCCTCATGCGGGAGGACTTTGGGAAAGAGCCGTGCGAAGCCTCAAACACCACCTCAAACGCGTGATTGGACAACAAAAACTTACGTTTGAAGAATACACCACACTGTTATCAAAACTGGAAGCTTGCCTGAACTCACGACCACTTTGTGCGCTATCAGAAGACCCGGAGGATCTAAATTGCCTCACACCAGCCCATTTCCTAACAGCACGACCAGGTTTAACCATAATTGACACGGCAGACGACGCCAGAACCAGGTGGCATCTAGTGTCAAAACTATTCGAAGATTTATGGAAGAGATGGAAAACAGAGTACTTGACTCAATTATCAACCAGAAACAAATGGACGAAACACCAGAAGAATGTCAACGTAGGTGATTTAGTAATGATACTTGACGACAACTTGCCCGCAGGAAAATGGCCAATGGGTCGTGGGTATAATATTACCAACCACAGCTACATATAATATCACGCAATTCGATATCAACAAAACGTTGTACTTTGACACTGTGGGTAAAGTACAATTAATTCGGGACAAGTGGAAACTAGTCACATATTTTGACATGTCTCCATACTGGCAAGGAGACAAAGCCATCAAGGATTTCACAAGCTACCTCGAAAGAACATGCGAACCAATTATAGAATCAAGTCACTGTCATATGATACTCCAACAAATACGTCACGATTACAACGAATTGCAATACTACAACCAGCTGTTGCTTAGTCAGCATTACGGCGAGCGTTTACGAATACGACGCGGCCTTATCAACGCTGTCGGCTCAATTGCAAACTCATTGTTCGGAGTATTAGACGAAAGTTTCGCAGAAAAATACCGACAGGACATTGAACTTGTGCACCGTAATCTAAAACACCAAGGTCAGTTATGGAAAAACTTGACATCTATCGTTGAAGCAGAGCACAATGTACTACAAAGAACTGAAGACATAATAGCAAAGCAACACAAAACCATAAATAAACAGTTAAATGCTTTAGACAACGTTAACAGTAAGCTGCAACAAGAAATCGATGTGATGACTGCACAACAGGACTTCACATTAGTCTCTATAGCAACCATTAATATGATGCAAAACTTGAAACGGATACAGGAAACTTTAATAGATACAATATCGGAAATATACCATGGCCAAATCAGTCTGCATCTATTGACACCAGCGCAGCTCAAACGAGAGCTACAAATTATCTATGGGCAAATGCCTCAAGATTTAGCACTGCCAATCGAAAATATTGAGACAGACCTTCAGCGCATCTACAAGCTACTGAGAACAAAAGCTCGGGTCACCGAAAAATATATTATTTTTGAAATTACATTCCCCCTCATAGCAAGAGAAAGTTTTCAATTATATAGAATAATACCAGTCCCACAACAAACCAACTACAGTATGATAACCATAACGCCAATATCGGAATACGTCGCAGTAAACCTGAAAAAGGATGCTTATTTCGTACCAACTATACATGAACTTGACACATGTTTGTACCACGGAGAATTTTTCATATGTGAGCTCTTCAAACCAATCCAAAATTTAGAAAATGACGAAAACTTTTGCGAAACTAACCCAATAAACCAAAGGTGCAAAACAGAAAGGACAGCGTGCCAAAACAAATGGGTAGAATTACACACTACGTCACAATATTTATATTTTTGCTGTGACACATATTCGATCAAAATCATATGTGACGATCAAGTTACCGTACGCCAGCTGACCCGAGCTGGGGTCATTAGCATGACTCAGAAATGCTTTATTAAAAGTAAAGATTTCGCATTATACTCTTTACAACAGCAAACCAACCAGTTAAACTTTTCACCAAATATGCTCGTACCAGAACTAGACCAGATAAACCATATTGTGAACATTACAATACCAACGGAAACAGCATTACCAGAGGACATGAGTCTGAATAGATCTCTATCCATTCTTGGAGAACAGATTAAAACGCTAAAAACCACCAAAGCAGAGGTCGATGGCGTATCAGTTCATGACATCCACCAGTACACCATCGCCTACATACTGCTGGGAGTTGTACTATGCGCGGCAGCAGTCTGGATCTGGAAACGAGCGAGTTGCTGCTCGCATTCTACGGCCGGCCGGGCGCAGCCTTACCACAGACAGGAGTCTGTGGCGACCACATCAACCAGAGTGCATAGTGAAGTGCAACCGCGACAGCCTAGTACCGCTGATCGTCAGCAAAGTGAGAGTGAACATATAAGTTTAAGTGCATATTTCGCAAGACGATGGCCCAGTGCTATGCGTAGTGCGGGTAAAAAGGAAAGGGCTACGTTGCCTATAGTGCGAAAAGAACGTGTGCTTACAGTGGAAGACTCATTAGTTTAAAGAATTCGTGTTTTAAGGGCAACCATAATTTACTATACATATAATTTATTTTCCTTTTACCTTTGTTAACCATTTTACACTAAGTAAATTGTTCACCATTTTATAATTATCTAATTTACTTTTGTTTACCATTTCTTGTTTAGTTTTTACCACTTCTTGTTTATTTCTTGTATAATTATAAAACTAAGATGATTTGATGAGTACTTTATTTACCCTCTTCTTATCTTATCTTGTGCTCGGGAATATGTTCGGTGCAATAATTGCAAACGAACAGCTCAGCACTATTGCCTGCGTGCATTTCCATAAATGCATGTATCACAACTAGCGTCAGTTAGTGCGTGTTCGGATACCAATCGCGTAACTCCAATCAAACCATTTTAGTGCTACTTTAGCTTAGATTAACCATTTACCATTATTTTAACTAGTATTCAATATAACTTTTAAAAACCATTATTGCGTATCATTAAACCAGTGGTCGTAAACCAATAACCAAACCGTTACCATTCTAATATAAAACCAATCAAATCAACCAACTCAGAGTTTAGTGCTAAACCAAGCAGGCGCTAAATTCTACAGCGATTGTGTTTAGATATATGGATGATTTTCATTGCTATCTGTTTTCGACAATCACTGAGTATGTTGAATTAGTCTTAGATGAGAACAATCAAAGTTTTTATCTACTAGTTATTGGACTATTACTAATGTTCTAATATTTAGTACATTTTGTACATAATTAGAAACTTAAAAACTTGAGAAATAAGTTTTGAACTTTATTTTTATAAAACTATTAGTTTCTTTTTTTTAAACTTAATGTAGGTAGTTCTCATATGAATTGGATTTTCTGGGACTGCCGCAATGTCTGTTAGGGAAGAAGATAGATTCAAAATATGCATGGAAATATGGTAAATAAAAAAAAAATGTAAATCAATTTTTTTTACCGGGGTAAGATGTACTGTAACAAATAAATTTCCGTAACGGCTTTCAGCGACATCTGGTGTCAAGCATTCTTTCATCTGGGTGTGTCACTAGGTGGTTGAGGCACTTTGGCACTAGATGGCGTTGAGGTCGGGGCGGAATTATTAAAATTCTTTACAAAACCTATTAGATATTGTGTGTATTAATATAATTCTACAAGCACACAATTTCCTACATATCTAGGTTATTAATTTCTGGTAAACATAATTACTTCAAGAAAATATGGACATGACGTGTCTATTGGTTAATAAAATGCTCAGTGTCTATGGCCGACAAGAGTGACATTTCTTTTCCATTGCTAATTGATACGGAGGAGGTCCAGAAAAAAAATCCTACTAAGAAAAGAAAATAAACCACAATTAAAATGACTCAGAGGTGGCAGGGAAACAGCCCTAAATATAAAATATTATGTGCCAGCAAGCGCTGTGAGTATTAGTGGAATTAAACTATATTTTCATGTTTGTGAGACATGTGCTTGTACGACGCTCATCTTGCATTCTTTTCCATCAACAGGGCTCATTAGGATTAATTTAAATATAAACAATAAATAAATATTAAAATATGGTCAACGACGTGAAAGAGTAACAGCTATAGCATTCAACAACAGGCTCCGAATACCCATGATATTTTGACCGGTGAGATACTGGATGCCATCTGCACAGAGGAACGGTGCTGATTGAGATATCATACATCTGGTACTATGTTTAAAGGGTATTTTATATCCCATACACAAGTAAGTGTAATAACTATAAATTGTGATGCTGCAGTGATGCCAATGTGTTATTAAACTAGTTGACCAAATAGAAAGACTTTTACTTCTGTCGACCCTCATGCGAAATCATCCCTGCAATTGTCTCATCCTGAACATCTACCCCTGAGTTGGCTGGTGAGTAAGGGAATTTACCTTATAACATTATTTATTTTCTCTTTTTTTTACTTTCACTTACTAACATAATTTAAGAACTACTAACACTATCGTTAAGGGTTTAGTTTGCAAAATCTACTACCACTGTTCTTGTTCTTGTAATGTTATTGTTTAATACAAGTATATGTCGTTTTGTGGCAATTAAACACTAAACTTCTTATTTCATTCTTTCTTCTTTTTTCTGTGTTGATGGTCAGTTTTACCTCTACAACCCTTAAATTAGCACATAAGCTTGAACAGCTTCTTTAAATGGATTTTTAAGTATTTGTGTATTTGGACGTTTGCAATTGACAGGATTCTGTAATCCGTAAATGTCCCTGTCCCTCTCTAAATCACAAGAGACACCTCTCAATCGTATACAATTACGGGCATTTGTTCGTGAACAAAAGATGAATATTTGCGACACCTATTACGTCACAGATTGCTGTGGGAAAGCAATTTGCACTTGATTTACAATTACTGTGTTAGTGCCTTGATTTGAATAGAGATTGGGCCCAAATATTATTTGGTTTAGATTTATACCAACATTTTAGGGCCTTTGCCTTGGTAACGTACCTTTTAAAGAGTTAAAATAATGGCAGTCTTCCTCTCTGCCGCAGCGATAGGTCCCACTTTTGCAGAAAATATAAGATTTGCAGTGATACGTTGTGGTTTTCTGATTTACAGATCCACATTTTTTTAATTCTATTTACAATTCATAACACTATACAAACCATACCTTCATATCTTTTGTAATTTTATCAACTTTTGTAATTCATTCTTATGTTTTCTTTCTATTGTTATCATCTGAAAAGCATACTTTTAGTTATATCTGATTTTTTCAATATTGTTTCAGTATCTGTAAATTCTATTGATAATTTGTAATTCTTGCAATATTTTTCTATTGTGACATTTTCATCTGACATGACATCTGTCTGTCTATTTTATTTTTCTTAAAACCATATACCGTAACATAGGTACCATGGACTAAACCTCCTTTAAGCTAGGTTTTACACTATTATACGGGTAGCGTAGACTGACCCCTTTGTGAACCGTTTTTATTCGTTCTGGTCTTTATTTCTTAATTGAAATTTGAATTTGAAATGTAGATAGAACACAGAACGAAGAAAAACAGGCGTCAATTTTTAGTTTGGGATCTGGACTGAACGCCGAAAGACGGTTGAATTCTTAATACTACCAAGTGTACTATTGTATCTGAAGACTCTTAAAAACTATAACTTATACGGCTGTGAATGTTATCAATCTTTGAGTGCAATCAATATATTTTATTGAGTGTGAAACTTAAATGTGAGCATTTTTACTGCGTCATTAACCTCGTCGGTTACCGCTTCATCTAAAAGGCGGCATTTGATCGGCGTATGAAGCCACAGCCCGGCCTCCACACCCCTTGCTGCCTGTGCCTGCACTCCTTGCTGCATGTGCCTGCACCTGTGCTACTGCCTACCTGCTCGTTAGCCTGACTATTAATTCAGCTGCCTTCGACCATCTATCTGTGTGCCTGCCTATCCGTCCTGCTGTCATCATTACATGGTGGGCTTTCTTACCCGTACATCATAAAAAACGTTTGGAATACTTTCATTGTGCGTAAGTACAGCTAAGGAGTCGAATTCCTTGCTGGAGTCTGTTTCCTGAAAGCTATGGGGATTTTGACTTTAACACCTTCCTTAAACTCAGGAGTGAATAGCGTAAAGGCAACAGTGCACCATTTTGGACCACATCATCGCCTACCATAAGATGAGCTAATATTGATGTCCACTTTGTCACTAAGGTCAGCTTCTTCGTAGGGCAGAATGGAATAATCCTGAGCCTTGAGATTGGGCTTCGTGGTTTTACACATGGATCATGTAACGCTAAATGATGTACCTCTAAAAAATATCAAATTAATATTTCTTACATTGATTTTAATTAATGGACTGTATAACAAGACATAATAACATATATTTGATTACGAGCTTAACGAAAAAAAAAGAATAAAAAATGTCCTTTGCCAAAACATAAACATGAGTGTATCCTTGACATGATTAAAGTATACAAAAGCGATTCATCTTTATTTACATAGCAAGCTCAATCCAGAAGAAAATAACTGTATAATAACCTTACGTTGTCTAGACAAAATACGCCTAAGGAAGAATGAAGACACTTTCGCGCGAATCGCTAACGTAGGTAAAGGCTGACTTTAAATTACTTGGCTATTTTTCAGGATGGGAAGTTCTCATGAATATAGTCATATTTTATTATGACCTTAATTATCAAATGTTATTTTGGGAAAAGCTGTTTTTTTAATGGTACAATCTCATCTTGAAACATTGCAAATCAAAACTGCCACCATGCTCAAACATAGAAATATTGATGGAAGGTGGAAGTCTCAATTGAAAATGCTGGAAATTAAAACCTCTCTGAATGGTACAGCTATGACACTTATCAAATTATCGATAATATTTGAGTATTATGTAGTTCTGTATTTTACATGAGAGCAGTGGTGGCCCAGTGGTATCGGCTGCGACTTACAAGTTGTAGGTCGTGGGTTCGAACCCAGGCAGGCGCTTTACTTTGTGTAAATTATTTCATCACCACTGCTCTCAAAAACGGAAAACATCGTGAGGAAACCGGCATGTCCTAGAACCAAAAATTCGAAGATATGTGACATCCACCAACCCGCACTGGGCCCGCGTGGTGGATTATGGCCCTCCCCTCTCACAGAGATGAGGCCTGTGTCCCAGCAGTGGGAACATTAATAGGCTGATGATGTGTGATGATGTGATGACGTGTATTTTACATAAATCTTTCTTTGTTTACTAGGTAAGTTACCTACAAGAAAACTTGTTGAATGTCTCCTACCAAAATGGATTTACATGAAATCCCTAGACGAAAGATCTTGGAAATAAATCTCATTGATGTGAAAATAGAAATGTCAAGAAATGGCATATCTTTATCACTTTGTGGGTAAACAGAGCTCATGAATTCAGACAAAAAGCTTTAAAGTTTTACTTTTAAACTGGGTAATAATTATTTTGGGGCTAAGAAACGCTGGACTTGTTCCGGATAGATTGGTCGAAATAGGTAAAATTCAAATAAAGTTGGAAAACTATGTGTACCATTGGGATAATATGGGTTAACTTAAAAGTGCTACTTACGACGAAAGTACTTCTCTAATAGAATTCAAAGTCAATCCATACTGTTAATACCATAAATGGGCAAGTTCTCTGTATTAACTATCTTTTTATCCTTATCAGCCGGTCAAATTTGGATACGAATGACGAAGACACACATAAGCCAGGATCAATTTAGGATCTTTATGAGTTTAGTAAGTTCCCGTGAATTGATTTCAATAGATAGTTACACTTATTTCGTAAAAGGCAGGTTAAAAATAATGCCTCACTATAAGATATTTCTAATATTTTTTATAATGTACTACAAGATGACATAGTATCCCATGCCACCCTGACCAGTTGGATGCCTTCCGGCTTATTACATGCCCACTTTGTCTATGGTATATAGGGTGGCCTTAATTTATATAGCTTTGTTACCTTACGCAAAGACATGTCTCCACATTTCTGAGAAACGAGGATAATTGTGGGTGTGTTAAATTCCAGTGTCGCCAATACCATGATAATATTGTTAGCAACAAGGTTGTCCCAGAAAGATCGGTAATTTTACCTACTTTGGGCAAATATTTAATATTGATATTAAGACCTAAAGATGAGGTCAAAAAATTCTTCCTCATTTCTATTTCGATAGTATTTTCATCTCACTTATTTCTTATAGATGTAAGAATGCAGGTGATTTTATTTCAACATTCAACATGGATTCAAATCAAAACATCAACTGAGAATGGACTCCAAAAAATAATAAATTGGCTTGACTGCAATTTACTCATGTTAAATTTACATAAAACCAAATATAACTTTTAGCATCAAAACAATTTACAGCCCCCTTCTGATTTCCTATTGAGAGCACACTCTTTTGATTATTCTCTTCTTATTGGAGATTGCGATTGTCATATTTAACAGCTACTAATAGTACTAAATAGAATTGGAAATCACATATCAGTAATCTTAAATCTAGAATTCGCAAACTAATACCTATTTAATAAAAACAATTGAAACCTGAGAGATAGAATGGTTTACCTAGCTTTATGTCAATCAATCGCTACTTACGGTATCGCCGCCTGGGGTGGTGCACGAAAAAGAGATGTAAGAGAGTAGAAACTAACCACATGTTTCTATCTCTACTGACCCCACATTTTTTTTGCAAGAATGTATCCGCCATTTTCAATAACATTGTTTTTAAGTGTGATTTCATTAGCACGACTGAATGCCGATTCTGATGTCGCATCAAGGCTGGCCGATAGATGAAAGGAAGTCAGGATGTATTCGCTTAGGTTAAGACATCGTGTGTGGGCAGGTCGGAGGGTACAGTCCTGAAAATTAAATCACACAAGTTATTCGATACACTGGGTTTATTCAAATAGTCACAACTAACATTTACAATCTTGCTTACTAATAATACGGATCGACACTGATTCTACAACGTCTTAGCTCTACGGCTGTCAGTACTCAACTGCCATATTCAAATTCAAATCTTTTATTTGCAGAATATGGGTAGGTACACAGGTGTTAAAATTAAAAAAATATATATATCTCCATAATCAGTCTCACGCCATGCAAATTGAAAAAGCATATTAATAAATTAAAAATTAATTAATTATACACAGTATCAAGTAAATAAGGCAATATATTACAGCTGAAAATGTCAAGCATACAATAATTTCTAGTTTATATTATTACAATTAATAGAAATAGAAAGATCAATACATGTCAAACAATGCAAAAATAGTTATACAAATATACATAATTCGATATATTACGATACATGTACGATTAGATTAACAATTATTATACACATTTTATTTTTCTCTAAAATTTATCATCAAGAAACTCTTTTACTGAGTAATATGATTTATCTCACAGTATTTTCTTTAGTTTATTTTTAAAAATATTATTGTTAGAAAATGCGAGTAAGTAATTGGGTAAATGATTATACACTCTAGGAATCATACAAAATACACTATTGTTCAATAGTGCAATTCTATTAGGAATAAAGCTTATTTTAAATCGGTACCTTTGACTTTTTAATTTAATAAAAGAACTGCTGTTATTTCTGACAAACATAATCATGTCCAATATATATAAACAAGGTAGAGTTAACACTTTAATTTTTGGAAATATTGGTCTACAGCTTTCAGTCTGTTTCATCCTAAAAATCGCTCTAACGCATCTTTTTTGCGCCCTCAATACCATTTTTTTATCTGGAGAGTTGCTCCAGAACATGACACCATACATCAATAAAGGGGTAACATAGCCATGATATGCTGTTAGAACTGCTGTCGTATTAACAGTTTTCGATAACATGTAGATAGCATATGAATATTGATTCAGTTTTTTACACAACATTTCAACATTTGGTTTCCAATTTAACTGAGAATCAATGTTTACTCCTAAGAACCCTGCTACATTTACTTGTTAAATTTTTGTATCTATGTATTGTATATCCATTTCTTGTAATTTATCAACTCTATTTCGAAACGTCATTAATTTTGTTTTGCTTAGATTATTTTTTATATTATTTAAGGTTAGCCATTTTATATTTTTTTCTAAGGTATTATTTATCTCTATTTGCATTTGTCTTTTGTCTCTTCCAGTAAATATAACTGTACTGTCATCAGCAAAAAGAACAGTATCATTAAACGTTACTCCGGGTAGGTCATTTATATATATAATAAATAATAATGGCCCCAATACACTACTCTGTGGTACCCCAAAATTATTATTTTTGTAATTTGATTCGTAAGTAGTATTTATTTTTGATGAATTATCTAATCTTGTGATGTGTGTTGACTGTCTTCGATTGCTAAGATAGCTTTTTATGTGATTAATTTTGTTTTGCTTTATGAGATTGTAAACGTTTCCCCTAACTCCATACGCATACAACTTATCTAACAATATACTGTGATCAACGTAATCAAAGGCCTTTGTTAGATCCATATAAAGGGCGCACGCATAGTTTTTTAAATTGAAAATATTGCCATATTTATCCTTTTACCTTTCCTGAAACCTATTTGTTCTTTAGCAAATAACTTATTTACCTCGAAGTAATTATATATGTTTTCGTGGATAACTTTTTCTCCTCTACGTAAGTGCTTATAAAAAGCGTGCCAATGCGTGTCGCTCTTGATTGCCGCCAGGGGCGTGCTTGTGATTTGTTTTCATATCCGTACTATTGACTAAACCCGACATGTATATAAACATTAGCACAAGTTCGTAGGTCAAAGGCAAGTTAAGTAAATCCTTCGAAACATAATTTTGTAAAAAAAAAGCTGAATTTGGTAGCTTCTCGTTCCTTTGTTTTCTAATATTAAACAAAAAAACAGTATCCATCGAGGCCTAAACAACGATACCACACTCGATGTAGTAGATCAACTTGTGTGACAGACGACGGACAGACATACGGACATATAGACGGACAGACAGACAAGCGAGTGACAGCAATAGGGCTCCGTTTGGACTCTTCAGGTACAGATCCCTACAAAATAGCTGACAGAGAGAGATGGCATCGCATCTTTAAGCAAATTTTGGCACCCGGCAAGAGTGTATCGAAGAAAAGAAATAAATTTATTATTATTATTATTATTATTATTATTAAAGAAGATAATAAAAAAATATGAATTATATTTCTTTGACTTCCTTTACAAGATTCCCTAACATTTAATTCTCTAAAATACTTATCTACAAGAAATGTTCTTAATTAATTTCGCAGAATATTCATTGAATTCAATTAATTTGAATTTTAAAAGAAACTAATTCATCGCTTTAATTATAAAGTAAATTATTCTTAATATTATTCAAAGCAATGAGATTGACTTTGAATAATATTAAGTTGTTGAAGGCCGGAATTAAATTATAATTGACAGAAGTCTGGTTCCTTCTAATTCCTGAATATTGTATTGTGCTAAGGGTGTACAATATCCA
The DNA here is from genome assembly GCA_964057195.1 of Orthosia cruda. NCBI lineage: Eukaryota > Metazoa > Arthropoda > Insecta > Lepidoptera > Noctuidae > Orthosia > Orthosia cruda. The sequence goes on along the minus strand of OZ059826.1, from coordinate 12,333,202 downwards.
TTGAATCTCATTTCTGAGAGTCTAGAAAGTGACATTTTATCGGCGATATCAATTGATAAAAAAACTTTTTGCAAAAAAATACTACCGACTTCCAAATACAAAACTACAAAGTGAAAAATAACTTAATTTTTTTAAGTCGGTGTCTTTCGTAGGTACCATTGTTTTGCGTTATGGACACCGACTTAAAAAAATTAAGTTATTTTTCACTTTGTAGTTTTGTATTTGGAAGTCGGTAGTATTTTTTTGCAAAAAGTTTTTTTATTTTTCACTTTTTAGTTGTACGTACCTAATAGGCAAGTTAGTAAGGGAACCATTTCGCCAGAATAGATTTCATGAAACTTGAACATAACCGGTGAAATGAGAGATCTGCTTACCCCTTAAGAGCGAACTGGCGTGATGTTATGTTATGAAATGTTATAAACAACAAACAGACATGCGATTGCAGCAATCCCGAGAGATTTGCCGTTATTTATTGAAGAGTTCTGTTGTATATCTCCGAAGTTCTTCATCAGATCTTCACCAAATTAAAATGGGACCAATTTCGGAACATACTTTTTCAAACAAAAAAAGAATTTTCAAAATCGGTCCACAATTGACGGAGTTATCGGTGAACATACACAAAAAAAAAAAAAAAAAAAAACTTGTAGTCGAACATAGAACCTCCTCCTTTTTGGGAAGTCGGTTAAAAAATAAAAACCTGTCGAAAAATGATAAAAACAAGAGACTGCCGAAACGAAAGTTAATTTGCACTTTTTAGTGTTTTGCTTTTGAAGTCGGTTTATTTTTTCAGAAAATGTTTTTATTTTGTTTTAATATAACATCACTAAAAAGTGAGCAAGTTCTTTAGTATGGTACCTAAAGGATTGACAAAATAACTATAATAACTCAATTTAAACATTCGTGCTGGTTGCCGCTAAGGAGTTCAATTCCTTATATCTTGAAAAGTGCTGAATCTATATTGTTTATGAAATTTGCACTATTCCCTACAATGAGAGATACTTCATCCAATAACCAAATAATGATCACGATCCGCTTAGTAGTTTCAGAGAATTGCGTGGACAAACGTAATACTTACACACATACAATTAATAAATTCGGCACACATGGTTAGAAGCCCTCAAAAAGTTACATAATTATGTATATATTGTGCAATGCCATTAATATATTTGAATTGATAGTCTCCTTATTTTGAACTTGGTAAAAATAAAAAAAATTGGGTTTGACAAGCGCTACCGAAATTTCACGTCTACAATCTAATCTTACTTTTGAATTATCGACAACAGTGATCGTTGATAGACATTCACTTTTTATAGAACATATTCCTGTAGTGCTATTCTATAGTCCTATTCTGAAAAAAATTACCGTAATGACTAAAGTGAAGTCATCATTGTCATTCCAACCGATAGATAATGGATTGATAGCTTACTTCGAGTTCACTTTGCACACACACATGTATACAGAATCGACCGGCTATGACTATCTCACCATGATAACTTAGGTGAATTAAGTTGTCAATCCTAGCATCAATTGGAATAACAACTCACTTCATGGGTTCATTTCACGTGAGATTTCACGGCGATTTTTTTATAGGTTCGACCGGCCGTTGCTCATAAAACTATGGTGTTAGGTATAGCTAACTATATTACACTATAGTTTTCTAAGTAAGTACGAATCTTTATGTAGTACATGATACGTACTCAAATTCGTTCACAGGTATTCATTAAAACTAAACTAGGCCTAGACAGAAAGACTCACTTTCGCATTTTTAAATACCTACTATTAGAATGGACTAACATCTGTCAGCGGTTTCGCCCTCGTAGAAGTCGAAAATGGTATACCCATGTGCAAAATTTCATCTGAAACATAACAAAAAGACATTCAGACAGTGTTACTTTGGTATTTATATAATAGGTACTTATAAGTGTAGATAGGTACCTAGGCCACACGACTAGGTACATTAACCATGAACAAATTAAGATTAAGGCAGTGTGTGGGTACCTTTTGCTAACTAGATCTCTGCCCATACTAGCATATCGGATAAAAGAGTTAGGTGTGGTCTGTGAGATTTGTTAGTGAAAGGTCTTATCCTGTGGTCGTATCAAAGCCTTTAACGATGCCTTTAGATTAATGTCATGGGTTCAAGAAGACATATATTATGACGAAAATACTTATGCTCTTTCGGTTAAAATTAAATTCAGTCCTGTCAAAAATATAGTGATCTTCAAAATAGTATATTTCAAATGGCGTAGTGCAGCTGGTATGAAAACTCAACAATGTGGAATTGAATCCTGGTGGCAATTGAAGTAATCCGCTGAACCCGATGCGAGAGGCCAGGGACCAGCAAGGTGATCTTTATGGGAGTTATTTCTAGCAATAGTGTTAATTGGTTGAAAACATTGACGATGGTTGGCGTAGTGGTTGAGCGATCGGCTACTGCGCTGCGTTTCGCGGGTTCGATTTCCGCACGGAGCAAATATTTGTATGGCCTACAGATAGTTGTTCCGGATCTGGGTGACTTGTGTATGTGAGTTTAAATGTTTGTAAAAGCACCCATGATTCAGTAAGACATTCCTAGAGAGGGGTATAAAAATATAAATGGTTTCGGTACCTACGGAGCAAACTGACGTCGATAACAAAGACTTCTCTTGTATCTATTACTAGCTTCGGCCACTTGGTAGTCGGAAATTACCTGAAGAGAATATACTACAGGGATAAAATGTGTCATGCCCTAATTCAAAGCATGATCTACCCATGTCCCAAGTATAAACAAAATCCGTTCAGTCGTTGTGACGTGATTGATTGACAAACATCAAAATATCTATAATTATAAATATGCAATTAAGTATTAAGTTATTATTTTCCGTGTGTGTGATCGTGTTTTCAACAGTGGGACCTTATCAAAATATCAGCGCAGCGTTATTTCCTTTTTGGATATCGCTGCACATGCTGAGATAGGAGCTTTTTTGGTCTCGCATCGGGTTTTATTTTCATTATTGTTAAATTTTTTGCTTATTTCTCGTGTCTCCTGTGCGGATCACAAATAAATATTTATTCCATCTTTCTTTTAGCCATACAGACTTTTCCTACACAATACGAAGCATCTAGTAGGTAGATATATAATATTTGTAGAATCTTTAGCTCAAACGGGCGTTGACAAGCGACAGCTCATCAAAATTCAAGGATATGTTTAACAAGCTCAGATTTTAATTAGTATTTTTATCGCATCAACTTTTGAACATAAATCGCCTTTTTCATCAGTTCACATATGAATTAGGTACTTTTCATGAACGGGTTCATGTGTAGGCACAGGTCTATGAAAAAACTTTTTTATGACTTCTTTTTATGACTTGTTCAATTATTTTGTGAACGTGTCACACCCACTTTTAGAGGGTTGTAAAGAAGGTCCTTTTTGTGGATATTTTGCTACTAGTTTTTCCCGTGACTTTCTTTCCCGGGGTTTATCCCAAAGGAACCCTCCATTTTTAGGATGAAATCGAATTTATGCATAATGCAATAGCCTTTTATCAACGAAAACATTCTCATAATCGGATAATAACTTTCAGAGAGTACTTTTAAAATTATAAAAACAGATTCAGTTTTTATATTTTTCTTGAAAATAAAGTTTTTTATTACTTAATATTTGGTTATTTGACCACAGCTGTCTTTTGTCCTATTATAAGGCTTTTGATTTATTTCAAAACTTTAGATTTAGAGCATTAAAATCCACGCACACTACATTCAGCAGGTATAATTTGTCTTTTGAATTCTAAATCAAATTATAATTTTAGCTTGTCGAAACTTTGCATAGTTAATTATTTAGTAAGGAATGGCTTTAAGTTCTTCTTGGTTTTACTGAGCGTTTCTACGAATGTTATTTTTTAAAGTTATACAACAGAAACTTTATTCATTACCTTAATAATATTCAATAGATAGTCAACAGCAAATATTCAAGAGATGTTAAATAGCTTACTAAGGGCTTATTCATGTATGTTCAAGGGTATTTATGTAGCAGTAAAAAACTTTTAAATCATTCGAATCGGACATTTAATTTCGGAGTTATCACGAGTATAAAAATGCAATAAGCGAACCGTTCGACGCCGCCGTGACGTTCCCTTCTCTATTAGTGATAGGTCCATAGCTGATACCTATAGGCTATAGCTGTTTCTTTTAATCCCGATTTTCCCACGGAATCGAAACTTACGAGGGTGAAACCGCGGGGCTAGTAATTATACATACCTGCAACCGAGCATTTCTGTGGTGTGGTCGGCACGGCCGCCCCTTGTTATTATTGCAGGTTTCTATACTAGAGTCCGTAAGCTATCTCTTGACCTACCTAACTAGGTTTATTATAAGTAAGTTACCCAGTAACTGGGTTGTAGAGGTCAGAGGCAGTCGGTTGAGTGATCCCGCGGGTCCATTTCGAATGGGTCTGGATGACCAAAGACTCTCAACTGCATTCTGTGAGACTGGCAGCCAATAACAAAATTGTTTTTTTTGTTAACGATAGGCTCTTGTTTGACCAATATCTCACCTGATGGTAAGCGCTGATGTGATCGACGGTGATGAATGCTAACCTAGAAGTAACTCTTGACTTAAAAACTTCATTTTTACCCGACTACGGCGAAGTCAAAAGGAAGGGTTATTTATTTATTATTTATTTATTTGTTTTCCCCTTGTACTGGAACGCCTTGCAGCAATTACACCAATGGAGCACAAACTTACAAATACTAACTATAAGTCCAGGTTTCCTCATGATGTTTTCCTTCACCGTTGTCAGCGATGTCCAAGATAAACTTAGAAACATCTGTACTCTGATGACTTGCAACTTTACGCTCAGTCAGACATTGCCAACCTTGACAATTGCATTTCTCTACTCAATGCTGATCTTCGAGCTATCAGTGAGTGGTCTGGCAAATTTGGGGTTTCTGTTAACGTCGGGAAATTTCAGGCCATCCTCATTGGTAGTTCGTACTATTTGAGAAGTGTGAACACTGCCCAACTTATGCCACTGATGTACGAGAACTCCGTCATTTCTCTTTCACCTCATGTAAGGTCTGTAGGTACATTGACGACAGTTTTAGTTGGAATAAACACGTGGCACAGGTGAGCCAGAAAGTCGCTTTCTCGCTGCGGTCTCTCTATAGATTTAAGCATTTCCTCCAATCCAGCACCAAAATCACTCTGGTCCAGTCACTTGTGCTTCCCATTATCGACTATGCTGATGTTTGTTATCCTGATCTATACCAAGAACTTCTAAATAAATTGGATCGACTTCTCAACAATTGTATTCGCTTTGCTTTTGGCCTTCGTAAATATGATCACATTTCTTCCTACCGTTCTCAGCTTAAATGGCTGCCTATCCGCCTCAGGAGGTCCCTCAGATCTCTCTGCTTGCTCTTCACTATTATGAACGATCCTTGTGCTCCCGATTATCTAAAAACTTATTTCAATGTATTGAGCAGTTCTCACAGTCGTAACCTTCGAGCTTTTAAAAATCTACTCCTCCAAATTCCTTCACACCGCACTGGTTTTATGTCTAATTCATATGCTGTCTCAACAATAAAGCTCTGGAACGCGCTACCCTTTGGCATTTAAAAGGCTTAAAGCAAATTCACTTTTAAAAGAAAAGTTCGTGACCACTATTTCAGTCAGACTAAATAGCTTTCATCTAGAGTCAGACTAGAACTAGACTAGTTGGTATAATTATTATTAGGTTTCTCGTTTTTTTTTTATTGGTATTTATTAGTCTATTTTATTTGTATATGTGTAATATTAATAAATATGTAAGTATATACATTTTCGTATACAATTTGTTTAAATATTATTTTGTACCCGTTCACAACGTTGTCCTTTTTAACCGAAAGGTTGACTGGTAGAGAATGCCTTGTGGCATTAAGTCCTCCTATGTACCACTATTGCACATGAAGTTTAAATAAATAAATAAAGTACATATGAATTGAAAAAGTCACATTGGTACTTGCCCGGATTTGAACCCACGACCTCAAGCACGAGAGGCGAGGTCTTAGCCACTGGGCCACCACGACATATTAAGCAGACTATGCGGATACATATATTTACGTGTGGAACAAACGTGTCTATACTATTTATCCAATTTTGATGAATAAGGTATCAATTGATTCGTTATTATGGCCCAGATGCAAGTGTAAAAAAATACCTTAGTCGGGTTACAGTTCTTAAACTTTTGAATGTTGTTGCTATCACAAAACTCAGGCTCCGGGCATTCCACTCCTTAGCTATTCGCACAGTGAAAGTATTTTAAGTATTTGAGAAAAGGCTCAGACACGACGATGATGACTATAAGATGAATCTAACCTGTCCGTGTCAATGTTCCCAAAGATCCCGAGCTCGCTTTGCTTGTTCTTGACTAATTCCTTTCCTCCTAGCCCGTTCCATCATCGGACTACAAGACGTACGGCGTTGCGTCATCGGTACATCGTGGACATCCCACCCATACGCACCAAACGTTTTGGGAATTCTTTTATTATGCGTACAGCAAAGGAGTGGAATTCCCTGCCGGAGTCTGTATTTCCTGATAGCTACAATATGGGAGTCTTTGTGTATGTGCGATTAACCGTTTTAGTCACCTGATTTTCATTGAATTAAGAATTCTGCTATCACATACTAAGGATTAACCATTTTCTGTAAAATAACGAATAACTTAAATCTTCGAGTCAAATGTCAAATCCTTGCTGCTTTACGGGTGGGAAACGGAAAGGTTACAAAAGGCATCTCATGCCAGATCCAAGTCGTCGTCAACCGTTGTCTTCGACGCATACTCTGCAGTTACTGGCCCGAGACCATCACGAACGTAGAGCTGTTGGAAAAATACTACGGGAGCCCGTTTGACCGCCAGATCAAGCGTCGTAAATAGAGTTGGATTAGTCACATGCTGCGAAGGGATTCTTATCGTATATCGAAGCAAGGGCTGGATTGTAATCCCCGAAGCAAAAGAAAGCGTGGTCGTCCCCGTCAACACATCGCGCGTCGGCGTCAGCGTCGCACTGTGTTGGCAGAAGCGACGAGTATCAGAATGACGTGGAGCAAAGTAAGCTTGAAGCTCAAGACTGATCGCGATAGAGGACTACTGTGGACGCCCTCTGGCCCATACAGGGGACATAGGACATGTCAAGTAAGTCACGAATAATTGTTACCACGAGTCATGTTTTTATTATGATTACTTTCATGTAATACTTGTTTTATTTCTTTCTTCCGTTTCATTCTCGATAAATTAAAAGATTAAATGCCACGTGTACATGAAGCCTATTTTTAGATGAAATATCGTTTCCTAAAACTTGGAAATTCCATTACATTTCATCAGTGACTGAAGTGGCTGGAGTAATTGTCCGTTCTTTACTTGAGCTGAAAGTAAATGTATTGGGGCAAAGACATTAGCGACGAACCTAAATACTTCACACCTAACCAAATTATTCCAATTAAACTTCCTTCATACTTCTCAGAACCATGGATAATTATTCCATTATAAGTGGAAGAAAGGTTGGCTAGATGAACTTTAATATATTGTGTATTTTTTATAAGGAAGCCCACTAGCTCGAGACAAAGCGATATTATATTTTTCAGGTAAATGAATAATTTAACACTGTCTAGCCCATATATTTAAACAATGGCCGCTGGTCAAAATGTTATTTTGTTTAAGCCTCTAGAACCATTTTTTCAGTTTCCATCGCGGTAATGAACTTCGCAACAATGGGGTACACTCGAATTCTAGTCCCAACGATGATTACAAGTAGAACACTACATTTTTTATACCCACGTAAAATATAAATCTGGCTGCAGTAGACTCGATATTCCATGCGTTACAAACTTTCGTCGGACGTCCGCCAAAATAACTTCGTAACCGCAGTTTTTAAGCTTTAATGTAGAACAAGCTATTTTTAATACTTACGATCATACGTTTACTCTGGCCGCATCCCAGTTGCAGAATTCTCTTCGAAAAGTAAATTTAATTAAGAAACAGTCTCAAGTGCGAGATTTTTACTCTTACCGATGTTTTGTGATATTCTTCCTGATTTTATACTTTTTCAAATACCCAAATATTTCTTAGAATAAAGAAACTACTGGGTACTGCAATAAAAAAGTTAGTTGTAAAACATTTTCTGCAGTTGACTCGTAATAAGTTATAATAAAAGTTTTTCTGGAGTCGACTCGAGAACGACGAGCAATTTGCTTAGTTTCATCGATGTTGGATCTTTTCAAGGTTTTTAACGTTTTATTCTCTCGTGGATTGGAGTTACTTTAAATGCTGAGTAAGATTTTTATTCTTGTCGTCGAAATGTTCCGTCTTTTCTGCTCACATTCAGCATAATATTTATAAAATGTTGATCATGCTACTATGCAGGTTCTTTTTATTGGGCGCTAAAACAAAATATTTCATATTTTTTCACACACCATTTTAAGGGGCTGTAGTTGAACAGTTGACAATCGACATCTGAGGTTCTAAGCCACGCGTCATTCTAAGTCATCGTCAGTTTAGAAGAAAACTTTAAATTGGAGCGAAAAGTATTTGAAAATTAAATACACACGGCCGACCACAGAGGCCCACATCATAAACCAACTATCGAATTTATAGTGTAACTTTGAATATCACATTAGGGCCAACAAATCACATAAGTTGGTCCTAAAACATCCGTGTCAGTCTCTAAACCACTTTCCAACATTTCCTAGCCGTGTAATGCTGTAAGTGAAATCTTAACACTGGCCGGTCACAACATGTTGGTCAGAGCGGTTAATACGGGATGATAGCGATTAAGTGATTGTTCTGTCGCACACAGCATGGTTGACCGGTGTGTTACTTGTTTGAGAATTTTGAAGGTAAATAGGGAATAGGGCTGTCTTAGTGTAAAAATACTATAGGTACGTTGTTGTTAGTTTATACGTTGTTAGTTTAAGAATAGATTAACAGATTCTTAATTCAAATTGAAGGATGAAATGTGGATGTAGGTATTATAGATGTATCGTAAACCTTCGCTGAATATGGATGTTATGTTAATGTATACTTATTTCAAACTAGCTGTCCCACGTGGTTTCTTTCCTATGAACTGGCTACCTACCTAGTTTACCTACTTAGCTTAACTTTAAACGCTTACGCAGCGCACGCAACGGAAGCTCTCAAAAAGGAATAATTTTGCCCGTTTTTGCAATATTTTTAATTTATGCTCCGCTCCTATTGGTCGTAGTGTATTGTATCCTTCCTCGATAAATGGACTATCCAACACAAAAAGAATTTTTCAATTTTTACCAGTAGTTCCTGAGATTACCGCGTTCAAACAAACACTTCAGCTTTATTATATTAGTATATATTTTTTGAAGGGAAACACCGAGAGGGGATGCCCTAGATAAACAGACCTTATAGGTGATGTTCTTCAAAAAGGCCAGGTGCGCAGTACTCATAACCGGCGAGTGTGTATGACTAGATGTATGAATGTATGTGATGCAATAGAAGTATGTAAGGATCCTAGCAGGTGGCGTTCTGTAGTTTCTACCTACCCCCATGGAAAAAAGGCGTGAGTTTATGTATGTATATATTTTCTGTGCAGATTTTGAATTTAGAATCTAATCAGTGTTCAAACTATTTATATGGATAGTTTTTAGGGTTCCGTACCCAAAGGCTAAAAACAGGACCCTATTACTAAGACTCCGTGGTCCGTCTGTCTGTCACCAGGCTTGTATCTCATGAACCGTGATAGCTAAACAGTTGAAATTTTCATAGATGATGTTATTCTGATGCTGCTATAATAACAAATACTAAAAACAGAATAAAATAAATATGTAAGTGGGGTTCCCATACATGCCGGTTTATTTTATAAATAAGGCAAAATGTGTTGCTATTCATTAAACTTTTCCTGGATAGCATTTTGTTTTTGTTTAATTAAGTGACACAAAATTACAGGCGTGATTCAGTTACAAAGCATAGTTTTCATAATTCAGTGGAGAAATTAAAAAGAAATAGAATGCTACGCTAATAAATAAATTTTCAGGTTGCCATTTTAAGGGATTTACCTGTTAAACTATGTTGTTAGCCTTAGTTTAAGACGAAAATTACTGAGCACTTCGAAATGTAATCGTTGTTATTTTAAGAATACGAAATGAAATCTATTGAAAGGTATTTGAAATCGCAAACGATTTCTTATGACAATGCCTCTCTGGTTTAAACTAAAAAAATCTGTTTGAAAATTTGATGTTCTGATTGGACAAAAATTGAGTTGAATCAATACGTAAAGATGAAGAACTTTCTGTATGTCTCTCTTAAATAAAACTCTCTGCATACCTTATAAAGTTAATTAAGATCCTATGGCCCCTAGCTGGGGCAGAGGGCTTCCACAGTTATCATCCATCGAGACCGGTCTTGAGCTTCGCGCTTGACCTCGCTCCACGCCATTCTGATACTCGTCGCGTCAGCTAATACGGTGCGTCGCCAGGTTTGACGGGGACGGGCTCGCTTCCTTTTTCCTTAAGGATTCCAATCCAAGGCAGGTTTAGGAATGTAATCGGAATCCCTCCGGAGCGTGTGACCAATCCAACACCATTTACGCCGCTTGATCTGGCGGTCGATTGGGGTCTCGTGGCATCTCTCCAACAGCTCTACATTAGAGATGATCTCGGGCCAGTAAATTCCGAGGATACGACGAAGACATCGGTTGACGATGACCTGGATTTGGCGTGAGATGTCCTTTGTTACCTTCCACGTTTCGCACCCGTAGAGCAGCACGGATTTGACATTGGACCCGAAGATTTTGAGTTCAACCCTTCGGGTCAGTTTCCGCGATTGTCACACAGGTCTCAGCTGTGCGAAGGTAGCTTGCGCTTTGGCGATCCGTGAAGTGATACCCTCTTCAGTTCCTCCAATCTCTGACACAACACTCCCGAGGTACGTGAATTTGTGGACGCGTTCCACAACCTCTGTGCCGATTAACATTGGTGAAGAATTCCTCACACCTGTACGCATCTCCTGGGTCTTCCGGATGTTAATTTTGAGCCCAGTTTTCGCCACCTCCTGGCGCAGGTCGTTCAGTTTCGCTTGCATGTCGGCATGTGTATGTCGGCTTTTCCGACCTCTTCTTTCTTCTCTTTAATCATGATTATGACTCGCAGCGCGCGGGCTCGCCTAGAAGAGACCAAACTCAGTCAGGCTTTGAGCGAATTAAAGGCGTCTCAGGAGTTCTGTGACCAACTGATAAGGGAAAAAGATGAAAACGAAATAGAGTTCCTTAGTGTCCTTGACAGGAATAGCAAACTGAAAACAGAAATGGCTCAGTTATATACTCAACACACTGATGCCATAGCAGCCCGGGACAGGCTCCAAGTTATTGTGGACGGGTTCAGCCAGTGTAGCAATGAGTATGAACAAGCTCTTAGTCACAATTATTTACTACAACAGCAGCTACATGAGGCTCAAAGTCAGATTGAATATCTTGAAACTACAAATCATAACATCACTGCCTCGTTGAATCAAAGTCTATTCAATGAATTGGTGCCTGTTGCCCCGTCAATGGTTACTGCAATAAATTCCTCTTACACAATAGATTTAACAGGTCATGATGATTCAAAATCAATTAAATCATTGAGGGTAGTCACTAGTAAAAATAAAATAAAAAAGTACATTAAAATTAACAAATACATAGTTAAAACTAAGAAAATGATCAAAAAACAAAGGTTTTTCATCAAAAATGTAAAACTTAATAGAGAAAGGTTGAATCTACTTAAACAATTAGATATGTATTTATTTAATCTAGAAAAAAGTACTAGGAAATACCAAACTGACACAGAAGACTTGCGGTATGAACTTGACCATCTACAGGAGAAACTTACTTCTATGACCATCAAATATACAGCCTCTGAAAACCAAATGAGGGAATATGTATTGGCAATGAATGAGCTGGTAAGCTCACAAACTAACAAATGTGATCATTGTCAACCACCATCTGTTGAACCCACACCGGACCATTCATTGACAATATGTGATGCCACCATACCGCAGTCTAGTGCAAGTTTGCCATTAGAAATTACTAACCGTTTGCCTAAAAATAATGTAAATACAGAAATAGTATTATTTTGTGATGAAATTGGAAAGGATCTAGGCCACTTGTTGACAAATAGATATCCAGGACACTCAATAATGAACTACTGTATGCCTGGTTGTTCTTTATTTGACATAATTAAAAAAGTTATAAAATGCAATTTTAACCAGGATACAACATTATTAATATTTATTGGTAATAGGGGCAATGTGAACAAATGAGAATTACTCCATTATAACTCTTTGTGCAACCTTAGTTTAAAAAAAAATTGTGATGTTCACATTCCCATACAGCCAAAGTTTGCCACAGGAAGAAAACATACTTAGGTATGAATTGAATAGGACATTACATAATTTAACATATAGTAGTAATTTATTCCATTTAATTGACACTAACAATTATGTTGGTAATCACTTTTATTTGACAAAAATTAAATTTTTCATGGATAGGTACTTTCTTTTAAAGTATTATAAAAGACAGATAGCTGTGTCGCTATCATATTATTTTACTACTACAGCCAAGAATTTGGCTAAACAACTTGCTTCTATTGAGCAATGCCAAGGAATGTTATTTAATTCAGCCAATTATTTGGTATCAGAAATTGATATTAATAGTAATTTAAATTAGAAATTAGGACAATAGGGACAACCTCTTGCAAAAGCATACAGCATAAAAATTGCAAAGTAAAATCAAATAAAAGTTTAAATTCGGTAAATAGTATTAACCTGGTGCATCAAAATATTCAAGGATTTATGAACAAAGATTTAGAAGTAGAATTATTTATGAACTTTAACAGTATTGATATTCTTTGTATAACAGAACATTGGCTTAAAAGCCACCAGTTATTGTTCAATTTTAATAATCACCAGGTTGGTAGTTTATTCAGCAGAGTTAATGCTATACATGGTGGCTCATTGATTTTAGTAAGTAACCAGCTTAAATTTAAAGACCGTAAGGACATTGTGAGCCTATCTGTTGAGCGGACAGTTGAAATAGCTTGTATAGAATTGGAGCAGTTTATTGTATTAAGCGTATACAGACCCCCTTCAGGATTGTATGACTGCTTCGAAAAGGTAATGGATGAAGTGTTACACAAGATTTGTAACTCGAATAAATCCATTATCACTTGTGGTGATTTTAATGTTAATTTATTAGAAAACTCAGGTTCTTGTAGTAAAATAATAAGTCTGTTTCAGTCCTACAATCTTGTAAACCTATTTTTGGAGCCCACAAGAATAACCCCTTCTAGTGCTCCATGCTTAGATAATATTTATACTAATGTTATACCAGTCCACAAAGAAATTATAAATTTACTAGATTCTGATCATTGCGGGCAGAGGATTACTATACCAAACCAAAGCAACAAAGTGGCTAAAAAGGATATCACTGTTAACCCCAAAACTGCAAGTCGCTTGGCAGCTTTTAAAGTTAAACTCATTAATAAATTACCAATTTTGTCAATTGATGCTGATCCTAATCATCTATATGATGTTTTTTTTAGTATATACTGTAAACAATTTAATTCGACCTTTATTCCCAAGACTATCTCCGTTAATAGTAACGCATCATTCAGTGATTGGGCTACCATTGGTATTCATAAGAGTAGAACACGGCTTTATGAGCTGTACAGTGAAAGGACTTATGTAAACACTGCTGAATTTAATTTATATGTTAGAAATTATTCAAAATTATTTAAAAAAGTTTGTTGTTTGGCCAAGTCGCGTTATTTGAGCTCAAAGATAAAAAACAGTAGTAATGTTATTAAAACGACTTGGAATATTATTAATAGTGAAACGAGAAGATCTGGTAACCGAAATATTGACTACGGCCTGTCTATTAATGGCAACATCATAAAATCAAACTCACAAGTCGCAGTGGCCTTTGAAAATTTGTTTTCAGATATTCCCGTTTCAACGACTAAATCCTTAAACTCATCACCTTCTGTTGCTGAGTCTTTGCTAAAAGAAAATGTTAACGTTTGCGATTCGGAATTTCTTTTTGAACATTTTACTTGTAAAGACATAATTAAAACCTTTCACACTTTAAATGTTAAAAAGACTGCAGATCTGTGGGGTCATTCTGTAGAAGTTGCTAAGTCTGTTATTGACATTGTCGCACCTAGTTTAGCTATTATCTTTAATAATTGTATCGACTGTGGGGAGTTTCCCGACCTTATGAAAAATAGTAAAATAATACCTTTGTTTAAATCAGGTAGTACATCAGACCCTACAAATTATAGACCTATTTCAGTACTACCTACGTTTAGTAAAATATTTGAGAAATTAATTTTAGAGCAATTGCAAAGATTTTTTAATAAACATAAATTATTACATACCAAACAGTTCGGTTTTACAAGGGGTCGTTCAACTACTGATGCCGGTGTTGAACTTTTAGGACATATTTATAATGCATGGGAAGATAAGTGCGATGCCTTGGGAATCTTTTGTGATTTGTCCAAAGCATTTGATTGTGTTTTTCATGAAACGCTAATCAGGAAACTCCGCCACTATGGGATCCAGAACAGCGCTCTGGATCTTCTTACTTCATACTTGAGTAATAGGATTCAGACCGTTGACGTTAATGGAAAAAGATCTCCTGGATCTATGGTAACGATGGGAGTCCCACAGGGCTCGATTCTTGGTCCTTTCTTGTTTCTTATTTATATTAATGACTTGCCTTACCTCATAAAGGATAACCATGATATAGTGTTGTTTGCGGATGATACTTCACTTTTGTTTAAACTTAAACGTCAGCAGCTGGTTACTGACAATGTAAATAGCGCGATCTCAAAAGTAGTTCACTGGTTCAATGTTAATAATTTACTTCTTAATGAAAAAAAAACCAAATGCATTAAGTTTACCCTACCTCACGTTAGGCAGGTGAAAACCGATGTGTTGATAAAGGGCGAAGAATTGAATCCTGAAAATAGCACATTATTCTTAGGCTTAACTTTGGATGCTAAGCTTCAGTGGGGCCCACATATAGATAAATTGTCAAAGAAGCTAAGCTCCGCAGCATATGCTGTTAGAAAAATTCGTAATTTAACTGACATAGAGACAGCCCGTTTAGTATACTTTAGCTACTTTCATAGTGTAATGTCGTACGGTATTCTGTTGTGGGGAAATGCCGCCGACATCCAGACTATCTTTGTTTTGCAGAAAAGAGCTGTTCGGTCAATTTATAAATTAAGCCCAAGACACTCTCTCAAAAAGAAATTTAAGGAGATTAATGTAATGACTGTGCCTTCTCAGTATATTTATGAAAATCTTTTATATGCCCATAAAAATATAAAATTGTTTAAAAAATACAGTGATATCCATAACATAAATACTAGAAATAAACACAAATTTGTAGTACCTACAACAAGGCTCAAGAAAATAGGTGGCTCGTTTAGATGTCAATGTGTACGCTTTTATAATAAGCTTCCAAGCCACGTACAACATCTAAGTCTTAATAAATTCAAATCTTTTATTAAACGTAAGTTGTGCCAGAAAGCGTTTTATACAACTAAAGATTACCTTGAAGACAAAAAGGCTTGGGATTGAGCTGCTCCAATTAATTTTGTTTTTTTTATTATATTTTGCACCGTGAATTTTGTTGTTGTTTTTTTGGTTTTCTTGCAATGACAAGAATATTTACTTTTTAAAGTATTATATTATTTTATATTAATTATTGTGAGTGTGAAGACTATGTGGATCGTTCTTTTTTTATTTTAATTTAAATTTATCTTAGTTTTTAATCATGGTCTGGCAGTTTGAGTAGTTTATGCGGCCTACCCGAATGTCCTTTCTTTGGTATTGTTCGTCGAATCGTTGAGCACCTTAAATTCTGAGTTGAGCTGCTCGGTTATTGACAAATGCGTGCACTGACTGGACAGGTCCACTCAATCTGGCTGGTTCTTTCCTCAAAAGACCATTTCAGACATCAGTCGACATGGTCTTCACATGATCTAACCAATATTTTGTCTGGACTTTAAAAGAGACTGTGACCTCTGAGTTTGTTTCGGCCTTTCTTCTCAGAAAAGTCAGATAGGAAACGCCGACCTCATCTAGTTTTAAAAAATATGTTCGACATGTAAAAGTGTTTGTATAAACCAACTTACATAAATAAAATCATTTATCATTTATTTATCATTTATCATATGACTCAGCAGGCATTGACCATCAGCATAGTCCAGGTCTTCCAAGACGTTGGTCAATCCCCACTCTATCCCGCGACGCCTACTATCGTTAATGCGCAACATGATTCCGTCGAGAACGATTATAAAAAGGAGGGGTGAAAGAAGACAGCCCTGGCGGACACCAGCGTGCACTGCGATGTCCTCTGAAATGAGGCCTTCGTAAGTCACCTTGCAGGAATATTTCCTATAAATGCTCTCCAACAGGTGGACCATTTTTGGCGGCACTCCTATGTCCAACAGGCGGGACCAGATGCTGGACCACTTCAGCGTATCAAAGGCCTTTTCGAAGTCGACAAAAGTAAGATAAATTTCCCTTTGCCATTCTGCTGCCTGCTCCAGAATGATACGAAGAGTGTTGATCTGGTCCGTGCAAGAGCGGCTCGAACGGAAACCCGCCTGCTTCCCGCGCAGAATAGGCTCAACGGCCTTCGACAGCCTATCAAGTAGTATCTTACAGAAGACTTTAGAGGGAGTCGACAGCCAAGTAATGCCCCTCCAGCTATCGCAACTACTGAGATAACCTTTCTTGGGCACGGCAATTGAAAGTCCCTTGTTCCAGTCATCTGGGAGTTCTTCAGCGGTCCATATTCTTTCAATTAAAGGCGTCAGCACGTCGACGGCGGATGCTAAGTCTGCTTGCAACATTTCCGCAGTTATCAGGTCGAGTCCAGGTGCTTTGCCTGCCTTCAAAGAGAGGATCGCTTCAGTCACTTCAGAGATTGACAGTGGTTCCATGTCGTTGACGAGAGGCGCGTCAGGCGTCAGAGATGCTGAAAATCGGAAGACCTCCTCAAAGTGTTGGCGCCAGCGCTGCAACCGCCAAAGTTACCTACTAAAAATAATCACTCAACCAAAACTTCCACAAACCAAAGAAAATTCCACTAGAAAGTCAACCGCAATTTTATTATTCAGATCAGCCAAGTCCCCGAACTTTTTGCCGTCTCCTGTATCTATTCCTTTCACCGAATTACTTAGAATGAGCCCCGCCTGTTCCCAGTTCGCCTTTTTCGCACAAAAAAAAATGGAAGTCAGTCTGAACGTATTTAAGTTGGCCTATTGTGGGTACGACCACTGACATATAATAAGGTCTATTCAGAAGGTAATGCTTTCTGACTGACAGAATCGGTGGATTTATTTAGAGGTTATTTTTTTTTGCTTTTGTGAACTAGGGTTGGGGTAGCTTTTCTAGATGACTTATGTATCCAATGTTACGAATACCCTTCGCCCTGGAGCAGGTGCAAAGTTACATAATAACATCGGACCATTAGTGACTTAAACACTTTACCCCAGTGTCTGGAAGAAAGATTATCGCAAAAATTAATGGGACATTTTCCAAACGTGCGTTAGCTGCTGTGATTGTTTTAATGAATTTTCTTCAACCCGACACACCATTTGACTTGCGTTTAGTTTGTTATTCGTCAATCCTCTTCGACGCGTCTTCTTCGCCTTTCATCTTTTCAGAACCGGTATGTGGTTTTCTAACTTGCTTTGAGCCGGTAAACCAGATCAAATTTGAATTATATAATGATCTTTGCTAGATCGTTTCAAGTACTTTGTTGAACTCCAATGCAAATACCTACTATCAACACCAATCGCTATCATCAAACACAAAGTGCCACACAAAACCCTGATCCAATAGGTATTGGTCTTCGGGTCATCAATGCATAGACTCATAGAGAATGCATTATGTCTTTGTCTCTGGTAATTGAACTATTGTATGCACAAAGGTCGTCTAAGCGTTCGGTACGTGACTTGCTGCTAATCCCTCTAAGCTTGTGTTTGCGATATAATCCCTGGGTTATCGTAATTACAATGTTTGGACCAAAGTTTGGCTCAAAGCGTACTGAGAGTCGAAATAAATCTTCATATCGTAATGCTCACATTTCTATCCAGATAAAAAAAGACGATCACGTTCGATATTTCTAAGTTCGAATGCGCGTCATTTTTAATGGTGCTCGTAGAAATATGTGCATTGTTTTGTGAAGATAGGATTCGATTCTCTGCGTCAACATGCTTTAACCCTTAGGATTGCTGCATATTGTTTCTTTATGCACTTTGTACAAGCTAAGTAAACCAATTAGACTAAACTAACGGAGTAAAGATGTAGTTAGCAATTTTTGTTATTCGTTTGATTTTGCTCTATATGTGAGAAGGAGCTTTCGTTTAAGTGCTGAATCCATGTTTTTAAACCAAACATGGATTCAGCACTCAACATGAGCAACTGCAATTGAAATAATGTATTAATCTTAATTGAAATAATCCTCCCTATCTTTAAATAAAGCTCGTTTAGCGGTACAAGCGCCAAAAAACCTGCTGACCGAGTTTTGTCACGGTGGCTTATTTTATCGGAGACTAACTGTGGTCGTGAAAGATCATAGTATGCAAGAGTGTTTGCAAACACAGATACGCTCTTGCCTTCACTCACTCTCATAGTCCGATAATACTGAAGTACGACTTAACCGGAGATAAATTAGGAGCAGAACCAACGGGTTTACGTACTTTTCGAGGCACGAAGGTATAACATCGTCCCAACTTCTGGATTTACCCAACCCGAGAATCTAACCTAGGATCCACTCTCAGTAGTCACACTTGGGACCGTGAAACCAACAAGGCATTAAAAGTAATAAGCATGCAAACTAGCAATTTGTCACATTTATAATATTACTAGAACGATATAAGGAAAGATTTGTTTAACGCCTCAACCAGTAAAACTACATAAAAGAGATCGTGTTAACGTTTGTGGTATTCTGCTAAACAGAACCACATATTTTTAAGTCTATTCACCCAGATCCCATTTTAATTTGATGAAGAGCTGATGAAGAACTTCGAAGATATACAACAGAACTCTTCAATAAATAACGGCAAATCTCTTGGGATTGCTGCAATCGCATGTCTGTTTATTGTGTATACCATTTCATAACATAAGATCACGTCAGAATGCTCTAAAGGGGTACGCAGATGTGTACAGTTCACCTTGGTACACTCTCATTTCACCGGTTATGTTCAAGTTTCATGATATTCAGGTAATCTATTCTGGCATTATAGGTACCTTAAAACTAAAAAGTGTTTTTTAATTCTTACCAAAAAGTTTTTTTATTAATTTGAATAAAATATAGGAGATGTCTCTACGACAGAAGGGCTTTGAAAAAATACATAGTAATCGTACTTAATCGTAGTTCCGTATGGTGTCGGACGTAAAGAATCTCACCATCCCATATCTTCTGCGATCGCCAACCCGCCTGCCAAGCGTGGCGATTAAGGCAAACCCCCCCAAACCAAAATGAAAAGCACAAAGAAAAAACGGCCCCAAGTGCCCGGCAGCCCGTCTACCCTCGACTACGGTAGTGGTCGAGGCGATGGCGTGGCAAGGGGTGCGAAGAATCCCCGGAGTGGACCCGGCTACCCTAATAAACACCGACGACTGGACCTGGCAACATATAACACGCGAACACTCCGGACCGACGAGAAGATAGCCGAACTCGAGGAAGAATTGAGAAGGTTGCGGTGGATTATTATAGGGTTATCTGAAGTCCGAAGAGAGGGGGAGGACTCGATAATCCTCAAATCCGGTAACCTGCTCTATTTCCGAGAGGGTGACCGGCAGTCCCAGGGTGGTGTCGGGTTTATCGTCCACAAGTCCCTTGTGAACAACGTGGTGAAGATCGAGAGTGTGTCGACCAGGGTGGCGTACCTTATACTCAGAATATCCTCAAGATATTCGCTGAAGGTCATACAGGTCTACGCCCCAACCTCGGCACACCCCGACGATGAGGTAGAGACCATGTATGAGGATATCTCCAGAGCCATGCATGGTTTCAAAACTCAATTCACCGTTGTCATGGGGGACTTCAACGCGAAACTGGGCAAACGAGACGAGGATGAGCTGCAAGTGGGCCAATTTGGAGTAGAACATCGGAACCACCGGGGTCACCTACTGGCCAGCTTTATGGAGAAGGAGGGCCTCTATATGATGAACTCCTTCTTCAGAAAGCTTGAGCACAGGAAGTGGACCTGGCAAAGCCCCGATGGTGCAACTAAAAACGAGATCGACTTCATCATGTCAACCAAGAAGCAAATGTTCAATGATGTCTCTGTGATCAATTCAGTGAAAACCGGGCGCGATCACCGCATGGTGAGAGGCACATTGAATATTAATATCAAGCTTGAAAGGTCTCGACTGATGAAGTCTACGCTCCGTCCAGCACAGATCCAGATCCAAAACCCCGAGAGCTTTCAGCTCGAACTCCAGAATCGTTTCGAGTGCCTAGGGAGCTCCGTGGACGAATACAGCGATGGGTTGGTGGAAGCTGTCCATACGGTTGGGTCTAAGTTTTCCAAGACCCGCCGTACAGATATAAACAAAAAGCTCTCTGATCCTACTCTCAAGCTCATGAAGGAGAGGCGTGAGATAATCCTGCAGTCTTCAGACGATGCGTTGAAATACCGGCAGCTCAATGGACGGATCTCAAAGTCCTTGAAAAGCTATCTCCGCCACTTAAATACCGAGCGTATTAAAGACGCGATTGAGCGGAATAAGGGTTACAAGGTCTTTGCAAGAGATCTGACTATTGGGCAGAGCCAGCTCACGAAACTGAAGACCGACGATGGCAGAATCGTATCCGCCAAACCGGAGCTATTGAGAGAGATCGAGAGATTCTATGGGCAGTTGTACACGTCAACGAGTAAACCCGTCGCGAATCTAGCAAAAAACCCTAGAGCTAGATTGACCCGACACTATACCGAAGACATTCTGGACGTCAGCCTGTATGAGATTAGGATGGCTCTTAAACAGCTTAAAAACAACAAGGCGCCGGGTGGAGACGGAATAACAGCCGAACTCCTAAAGGCGGGTGGAAAACCGGTCCTTAAGGCCCTTCAGAAGCTGTTTGATTCCGTCATACTCGAGGGCAAAACGTCATAGGCATGGTGCAGGGGTGTGGTGGTACTCTTCTTCAAGAAGGGCGACAATGCCCTACTAAAGAACTATAGGCCCATCTCACTTCTTAGCCATGTCTACAAGCTGTTTTCAAGAGTCATCACGAATCATCTCGCGCGCAGGTTTGACGATTTCCAGCCTCCTGAACAAGCCAGTTTCCGTAAAGGCTTTAACACCGTAGACCACATACATACGCTGCGGCTGGTTATACAGAAGACCGAAGAGTACAACCTGCCTCTCTGCTTAGCGTTTGTGGACTACGAGAAAGCCTTTGATTCGATCGAGACTTGGGCTGTGCTGCAGTCTCTCCAACGGTGCCAAATTGACTACCGGTACATCGAGGTGTTGAAGTGTTTGTATAAAAACGCCACCATGTCAGTTCGACTTCAGGATCAGACCTAGGAACCTGTCTTTCTGCAGCGAGGTGTGAGGCAGGGAGATGTCATATCTCCGAAACTGTTCACCGCTGCACTGGAGGATGTCTTCAAGGTTCTGGACTGGAGAGGGCTAGGCATCAACGTCAATGGCGAGTACATCACTCACCTTCGGTTTGCCGACGATATAGTGGTCATAGCTGAGAATATGGAGGACCTCAATACAATGCTCGATGACCTCAGTAGAGCTTCCGAAAGAGTGGGTCTTAGGATGAACATGGACAAAACCAAGGTGATGTTGAATGCCCATGTCACACCCACTCCTATCAGGGTCGGAGACTCTACACTCGAAGTTGTGGATGACTATGTCTACCTGGGACAAACGATCCAGTTGGGTAGGGCCAACTTCGAGAAAGAGGTCAACCGTCGAATCCGACTCGGCTGGGCAGCGTTCGGGAAGTTGCGCGGTATCTTCACGTCCAACTTACCACAGTGTCTCAAGACGAAAGTCTATGACCAGTGTGTGTTGCCAGTTATGACCTATGGTTCTGAGACGTGGTCGCTCACAATGGGCCTCATCAGAAAGCTTACAGTCACCCAAAGGGCAATGGAGAGGGCTATGCTCGGAGTTTCCTTACGTGATCGAATCAGAAATGTAGAGATCCGCAAAAGAACCAGGGTTACCGACATAGCCCGAAGAATTGCCAAACTTAAGTGGCAGTGGGCAGGGCACATTGCTCGCAGAACGGATGGCCGATGGGGCAGAAAGGTTCTGGAGTGGTGACCGCGAACCAGAAGACGTTGCGTTGGAAGGCCTCCCACCAGGTGGACCGATGACCTGGTAAAGGTTGCAGAGATCCGCTGGATGCGGGACGCACGGGACCGGTCAATGTGGCGACGCTTGGGGGAGGCCTATGTCCAGCAGTGTACGTCTTGCGGCTGATATGATGATGATGATGATGAATCGTACTTAATGTTATAAATGTGAAAGTCTGGATGATTGGATGTCTACATGACAGGATGTTAGGTTAGTCAATCGCGCTTCAATGGCTACACCAATTTGAATTTGGAATTTTTGCCTGTATGCCACAGATCATGGATTAGGACATGGATGGATAAAAATCCGTTTTATCAGTTAACCAATTTTGATGAATTATGGCAAAGATTTAAGCTGACTGAACTTCAAAGACGGTCATAGCATACTATTAATACCGATAGTACGTTCCTGTGGACAAATTAAGAATGAAATATAGAAAGTAAGTAAGAAAGAAAGAGAGACAGAAAGAAAGAAAGCAAGAAAGAAAAATATTTTTTTGTGACCTGCACAGGAGACAAGAGAAATAAGCAAAAACAAAGAAAAACAATAATAAAAATAAAACCCCGTGCGAGACCAAAAAGGCTCCTATCTCAGCATGTGCAGCGATATACAAAAAGGAAATAATGCAGCGCTGATATTCTAAAAAGGTCCACTGTTGATGCCACGGATACACTCACGGAAACGGAAAATACTTAAAATAGAATATATATATAGCAAACAAAATAGTATAAACACAGTAGGTGGGTCAATGTATTAATAATTAAGTGTAAGTTTAATACAAACATATAAATAAAACATAATAAATGTAGGCAGACCTATGTAGACCGACGTCCGCGATGCTCAATGACTGTGGGATAATTTTCGACATAAACAAGGGTGAATCCGTTGGCAAAAATCAGTATTTTACATTCAGTTAGTGGTAGTAAATTCACGAGTAAAAGAAATAAAACTGTAATAAAGCAATTTATTATTTATAGAAAAGTGTTTTTTTTCCGTTATGATATTAAGTGAATGATTTGTGTGTGCCGTATTTAGAATACGAATTTATTGTTTTGCTGTTTTCTGATAATATACGATGTTTAGCTATTATTTTAGTAGGTGGATAATATAATTAGCTGTTTTCTGTTAGGGATGTTCTGTTGATTTTGGACGATGTGTTGTTTTCGTGTATTTAAGCCACAAGCAACTTTTTCCAAACGTGCTGGTGGTAATTTTACAAAAAAAAACTGTATTGAAAAAGGCTCACTACCGGCGTACATATATGACCGAAAGCCGTATATCTGGATCGAACAAGGTGGCGTTCTGTAGTCTCTGCTTACTCCCGTGGGAAAATAAAACCGGCCAAGTACCAGTCGGTTTCGCGCACTATGGGTTACGTACCACTATCGCAAAAACGACCAAAAAAACACGTCTGTTGTATGGGGGCCCCACTTAAATATTGTTTTTTTTTTTTTTTGTATATGTTGTTATAGCGGCAACAAAAATACATCATCTGTGAAAATTTCAACTGGCTAACTATCACGGTTCATGAGATACAGCATGGTAACAGACGGACAGACAGACAGACGGACCACGGAGTCTTAGTAATAGGGACCCGTTTTTACCCTTTGGGTATTCTTCTTAGTCGTTACGCTCTTGACAGAGAGGTCGTGGTCGTCGTGAAGTATTGGTAGTATATGCGGCAGATGTAATATCGGTGAGATCGGCAAACGCAAACCAAGCAAAACAGATTCATCATCATCATTGCCGTGGGACTCGCATCTAGCTGAACCCCGCACGCGGTACCAGGTCATCGCTCCACCTAAAGGGAGGCCTTCACACACAACCAGACAGATTATTCAAACAGATTCATCATCATCATCAGCCTTTTAATGTTCCCACTGCTGGGACACAGGCCTTCTCACTGGGCTCAGTGCGGGTTAGTGGATGTCACATGTCTTCAAACAGATTATTAAATTAATATTGATGTTAATTTTTAGAACAATTAGTTAAAATTGTATTAATATTAAATTGTTTTAGTACACATCTAACTTTTTAAAAATTTAAAATCTGTCAAATCAATCAAGCTACATCGAATCAGGTAAACCTAAGTATAAAATTCTACTTAAAATAAAAACAAAAAGAGACTTGAATACAAACCATTTTGTTTTTAATTCAAAACATTTCATATCTTTGATGGATGAAAGAATAAAAACATGATTGATTGCCGGCCGCTTACAATGGGCATCATCAGAAGGCTTAAAGTCACTCAAAGGGCAATGGTTGGGGCTATGCCTGGAGTTTCCTTGCGTGATCAAATCAGAAATGAAGACATCTGCAAGAGAACCAAGGTTAACGACATAGCCCGAAGAATAGCCAAACTTAAGTGGCAGTAGGCAGGGCACATTACTCGCAGAACGGATGGCCGTTGGGGCTGAAAAGGTCTGGAGTGGCGACCGCCAACCAAAAAATACCGGCTAGTCCAGTGGAAGGCCTCCCACTAGGTAGACCGATGACCTGTTAAAGATTGCGGGCAACCTGCTGGGTGCGACCGCACGGGACCGGTCAATGTGGCGATACTTGGGGGAGGCCTTTGTCCAGCTATGTTCGGCTGAAATGAATATGATGATGATTTATTTTTATGTGTTTATTACGAACAATTAAATATGTAAAGATATAAAATAACCATAAATTAAAAACAAATATAGTATTTTTCTTTTGGTGCTTACTATTTTTATTTTTATTCAAAATAGTAAGAGGCTCTAGACCATTTAAGTTTAGATAAAAATATAGAGCTATCCTGTCTGACACACTATAATACAACACAATATATTATTCAAAGCCGCTACCATACCATAGTGTTAGAATACAATATATTACATCCCTCACAAGTTTCATAGCTGCATTGGCCAACTTATATGGGGCCATACCGCCATACTTTTCGGTCCTTACATAAACATGTCTATCAGATAAGTTATTGGGCTCGCGGATAACGTGACGTAGTTCTATACACGTTCCAGTTTACAGATTTTACGACTTTGCCACTAAGTAGGTGAATAAAGACAGAAAATATTTTATTTTTCTTCTTTGGCATCTGAGCCGATAACTATTATTCTGCCAATGGCATTCAGTGACAGTGGTGAGGTGAGCCATCAAACTTAGCTCTTTTTATGAAAACGATTGTACAATTTTTAATACACTGGATAATAGTTTTGTCATAGAGTAACCGTGCTTGTTGTAAGAATAACGCAAAGGAAAATAACAAAAATAAATCAATCAGCTATGCGTACAGCAGTCCCCTGCTGGACAGAGGCCTCTCCCAAGTTGCCACAAACACCCGGTGTTCCCCCTTGCGTGTTCAATCTGTCCTGGCCACCTTTTGTTTTGGTTAAGTATTATTTTTTTGAGAGAAATAGGGAATCTATGTCAATTGTTATTGATTGTCTTGGGTTTTTTCAATCCAGATTTTTCAGTCATAGCCCTGTAGAGTCAATTGTAAGCATGAATGCTTCTGCGGTTTGTATAAACATCGTTATCATGGAGGAATGATGGGAGATGTGATATTAGGAAAGTGTATTTGGAGGCATGCAAAATAGGATGTAAAGTACCACAAACCTCGATAGAAAAGGTAGGGTTGTGTCTGAGCCGGGCAACTGATGCTGGATTTGTGGGACGTCATACCATTAGTTCGTAATTGGTGGCATTGGTGCTGCTACATGTATTTAGAGAAACCTGGTAGGATATTGCACTGCCATTTTCTTTAAGTTTGTTAGTAAAGGTACTTCTTAACTTTTCTATATCACGACTTTATTAGGCACATAAAATAAACGCACATGTAAATACCAGTTTCTCAATTCATGTAAACGAAAATCGAAATGTATGTTTTTCGTCGTTTTTCGCCATATTTTTATGGTTTTGTCTTGTTTGCCAGTTTCATCCGATTTATTCTTTTATTTTACTGTGATTTCTTGATTAATTTTACTGTTCGCTTGGATTTTATTGTGCTATCTTATGTGATAGGTTGCCAGTATACCTAATATTGAGTAGGATATGTAAGGGACGTTTGGTAAGAAAATATTTTTGTGTGCGCGGTTTATAGATGCTTAGGTAAACATACGCATATTTTTATGTTTATAGATACACATATTTTATGTAGCTAAAAATATTTTAGGTGTTTTTGAAGGCGTGTATATACTGAATATTCAAATTGAGTAAGTAGGACAGTGACCCTGTCAGGGTGCCTTTAAATTCGTGTGGCACCATTGTTTATGACCATGAGTAGGTAATTTTACGTCCTGAAACATAGCTAAGTAGACCACAACCCTAGCATCGTCAACATTTTGCAATTACCTTCTGTCACAGTTTTCAATATAAACAAAGTGAACTGATTGAAATTGAAAAAGACAAAACTACACTTTTTATCCTGGCTGGAAATAGAGTTCAGATCTTAATATCCGCAGCCGGTCCCGCTTCCACTAGACTTGACTAAACCGACAAAGTCATCCATAGATATTTTTCACTCTTAGTTTACATATAACGCTATTTTGAGTTCTAAATAGGAATTCCGATCACAAAACCTGTTGCAAAAAGGGGAAAATTCGCTTCAGAAATATTATATGAAACAAGTAAAATTTAAAAAACCCCGGCACATTTTTATTTCATGCTACATAAGTTATTTAGAAGTAGAAACGCTTCGATCGAAAACATATTGAACACGTAATTATTACACGATATCTTGCGAAAACACCCCGATACAAACAGTACTAGTAAAACGCCCATAACTTTAGAACGACTGAACCGATTTTCATCAAACATAGCTAAAGAACAATTTCGTTAAAGTCACCTATCACATGTCAAACTTATAACGCCCCGATCTTTCCATCGGGGTTAAAAATAAATAATAAGATTACTATTGAAATCGAATGTGTTTTGTTTTTATTATTGACTAGAGGACGCCTCGCGGTTTCACCCGCGTAGTTCCCGTTCCCGTGGGAATACAGGGATAAAAAGTAGCCTATGTCACCCGGGGATAGAGCTTCCCAACGGTGAAAGAATTTTTGAAATCGATCCAGTAGTTTTGGAGCCTATTTGGTACAAACAAACAAAAAAATCTTTCCTCTTTATAATATTGGTATAGATATGATTGCGTTTGATCACTATCTCATCTAATGGGAACGGTGGTGTGGTTGACGATGAAGCCCGTCTGCCTTGAAATGGCGTATTCACTCTTGACTTGAAGACCCCTAGGTTTCAAGAAATACGAATGCTCTCTGAATCCGTAAAAGCGAGTTTCTGGTTTATTCTGTAACAAAAATTTCTTTGTTAACTATACCTACCTACATATGCATAGTTCCCCCTTTTATCTCAAACCATACACGTCTGACAAGGTTCGTAACTACTACAGCCGTGCTTAGTGTAAAGGTTCTTATAGCCGTAATGGTATGTTAACCACAGAAGAATGAGGTTACTTTTGGCAGGTTCAAAGAGAGGATTAAAACAAAAATTTGATACTCATGGAAAAATATTTCATGGCGCATATATACTTGTATAGGTATTATTACAGTCTGAATACATTTTCATTTACACATTATACAGGTCTAGAAGCATGAAATGCATAAGAGTTCCTCACGTAATTTACAGTGGAAGTAGTCCTCTTAAGAAAGAATTTCTGTAAAATCAACCGGCTAAAAAAAAGATTGGATTTGATAAAATATTCAAGTTTAAAAGCTCTATATCTCTTTCATAAATTCTACGCAAACTAATTGGTAACTAATATCGTAAATAACTCGCAACTTACATGATACATAATTACTTAAGATTTGATAGATGAAATTAGCAACTCTTATAGTATACAGGCACACGATAGATCGTTTAAAAAATGGCTAGCTTTTACCCCAAAATTGCCATTTTATTATCTCTTGTCCTCCAGCAGGGCTAAGGTGAACCCTAATATGACGTATCCTCATTACTGGAGGTCAAACCACATCGATAACATATCCACGTGCTGCATACCAAATTCCATTTCGTTGGACCAATTGGGACGAGAGCAGGTCTAGTGAAGGTCTTATTTATTTAAACGGACCTAGACCTTGTGGGATTGAAAAGGGAACCCACTAATGTATACTGAGTGGATTGTAGTTTAGTTTGGATTATTTGACCATTGATTCAAGTCTGTCTATCAGTGAAATTGGTGAAAGCTAAATAAAGTGATAAGAAAATGAAGTTTGAAGAGTATTATCAGTTTCATAGAAATCGATCTGTTTATATCTCTCGGTGTACGAAATTGTTGAGAAATGAACCTTGGTACGACAGTCTCAGGTTTGATTTCTACATATAATAGAAAGAGATAATAGTATGAGCATAACTAACTTACCTATACCGTTCCCACTGCTAGGACACAGGCCTCCTCTAAAGAGGTTCTAATACATTTATCTCGACACATAACAATAAGGCTGAGAGCCGTTTCACGCGGCGAGTTGCGTCAGCGTTGCATCGACGTAGCGCTTATATATATAGCTTTCCATACTAATAACCATAGTGTCCACACGGTGCGCTGCGTCGACGCAACGCACACAAGACAGACTGCAGCCCCCGGGACAAAGCGGGAGGGCTATACCTACTCATTGCAACGCGGTGACTACGGAGCGGCAGCGCTCAGTTGTTTGTGCGTTGAAAGGGAGGCGATACACACAAGCTTATTTTGTTTTTAAACGTATTTTTTTTATACTGGTTAAATCTATTTTATTTTCAGAACTAAATGTACATTTCACATATAAGCAAAAAAAAAAACAAAAATAGGGTAGGTTGATAAGTCATCAATAACACTAGCCGCAACTTTGCGTCGCCACTGCAACGACGGACCGGCTCTGAGGCCTTTGTGATGCGTTGCGTTGCGTCGTCGCAGCGTCAGCGCTGCGTCGTTTTACATGATTGTATTTTTAGTGGCATGCCACATTATGCATTGCCATCGAACGCGACGTTTCAACGGATCGACAGACAAGAAACGAAGCTGGTGAAGGGTGATGCGCTGCGCTATCGGAGCTCCGGTGCAACGACGGACAGTGTTCCACTGCTATTTCTTAATTTAATAAAGGGTTTTGTTTGTTTCGACGGTTGCGTAATGAAAGCAACAATAGAATACGTTTGTTCTGATTCATTGTCGAATCTGAAATCCAAACAAAGACGCTGAACTGCGACGGCGTGCGTCGCCCTCGTGCGTGGCGGCTTCGTGGTTCGTCGCAACGCAGGTGTGGCTTACAATGCGTTGATCCGTTGCGACCCCGCAATGCACTAATGAGGCCTCAGGCTTACAAAAGCAAAACAAGAAAGATACTATCAAACCAGAGTGCGTCACAGTTGCCTGAAATTCACTTTACCGAAACTGTTGGTTTAACGAACGATTGCCCGATAAACGTTTGCCTAAAGGCACTTTCTTCGGATAAACGTTCTAAGTGCTAACCCTAGAAAAAACCTCGCAACCAATACTAAATCCGTTAATAATCATCTAAACACCAGACATTAGGTTGAGTGTTAACCCTCAGACATAAATCGTTGTGCCATCTACCAATACATCCTCATCCGGCCCTATGACGTAACATTAATTCGGAGGTCAAACGGCCTGACTGCTGTAGTGTAGTGGATAATTGGAAAGATTTAAGGCCGTTAATATTGAATGCCTCGCCCATGGTCTGACACTGGTTAATGGGTACTCGAAACGGGGTGTGTGACAGGGGAATGGCAGAAGAACTGGGGCGTATTATTGTATTGTATTTATTTAGTGAGTTTGGAAGACTTACAGCCTAAAACTTAGCATTCTGAAAAGTCTTGTCTGAATTTCTTATTCTACAAATTCTACTGCACATGGGACCAACTCATTTATTTTTTTTTGGTATAAGAGGGTATGATAAATAGAAAAATAGATGGTGGATCATATTACTGAAAGATGCTGAAAGACGTCCACTGTTGGACAAAGGACTCGCCCAAGCGTAGCCCCATGGACCAGAGAGCTTTAAACAGCACGCTAAATTAGCTGAATGGCTAAATAAAATGATTATCTGAATTGTTATTTAATAAAATGACTTATATAGCTTCACTTATTTTAAAAGTTTGTTATTCTAGTCTATACCATTTTATAAACAGTTTTCGTAAAAAAAAAACATAGAAGCTTACCAACGCTGCATTTTATCCTATTATTTTACTAACCGACTTTCAAATAAAGTTGAACTACTGATCCCCATCAATAAAGTTACCGTGAGATAGGCGACGTCATTTGCAGTCACCGATATACATGGCAGTATTCCAAATATGTGTATAGTGTTAAAAAAAAACCGGCCAAGTGCGAGTCGGACTCGTACATTACCATCCGTACCATTATCGCAAAAAACGTCACAAATATCACGTTTGTTGTATGGGAGCCCTACTTAAATATGAATATTATTCTGTTTTTAGTATTAGTTGTTATAGCCGCAACAGAAATACATCATCTGTGAAAATTTCAACTGTCTAGCTATCACGGTTCATGAGATACAGCCTGGTGACAGACAGACGGACCGCGGTGTCTCAGTAATAGGGTCCCGTTTTTACCCTTTGGGTACGGCACCCTAAAAATATAAAGATTAACTACCATTTTGAACCTTTTCTGTTCGATTTTAAGATTGAAATTAAGACTTGTAAAGTTTTAAACTAATGTCATTTGTTTGTTTCTATTTTAGTTGTCCATTTATCTCTGAAACAGCTGACTTTTGTCAGAAAATTCCTTTCATAATTCTTTTCTAAATATCTTAAAGTGCGTATGAAACCTTTGATCACGATTTTAGCTTACGTTCAACTAGTTTTTAGGATTAAACGGCTTTTTTTTCTTGTGAAAGTCGAATTAAAAAGTGTACTATGATCTAGGCTGAGGTTTGCCTGTGTTTCTCAAACTGATATTTGACTTTATGATGAATTTGAAAATCGTCAGTTATAGTCGTAGTGTATAGAGAAATGTATTGACTAGCCAACAATTGTGTACACAATATTATTTTCAATGAAAATATATTGGCTGCCGAGAAATCAGGAATCTGAAAGTGTAAAAAAGAGTATACGTATATGGCGAAGAAGTTATTTGATAAGGTTATTTAATTTAAATTAAGTACAAGTAATTTCAACTAACACATTCTATGTAGGTCAAGCATGCCGAATCTACAATTAATAGAATTAATTAAACGTCTTTACATAGAGCAACTGGAAGCTATCAGCCAATCAGGTTCTTCAGACTGAAACAAATAAGCTCTGTACGTGATCGACATTTTTAATGAGAAGTCTATCTATGTCACCTTGACCCGCTATTATCTAATTATTCTAGGGTAGATACGAGGTCAGAAAATTGTTTTCACTTTTAGCGATTTTCAAGAATCAGAAAAAATATATGAGTACATTTTGGGATCTCATTTCAATATCGACTAGCGTTTGCCATTGGTAACTACCCCACGGGGACGCACTACAAATTAATGTCCAATAATGGGGTAACTGTCCAAATCCACGCCATGGTCTACTCGTGTTCTGAATTTCATCCAAATTCCCATAGGACTAAATGACTAACAAGCATCCAAATATGTGTAAAGAATTTCACATTGTTTATATTAGTAGAATATAATAATTTCGTACTATTAATGCCTCACATAACAAAGTTTCTGAGTTAGTTTTTCACAAAATAATATACACCGACACAAAATAAAAATGAAGAATCTGTAGGCCTCTACAAAAGCGCTACGGGGCTACGACCGGAGCGTTCGTAGCACTCGCCTACGCGAAAGCACCGTGCTATCGAAAACACGTTTTGGTAAAGTTCCGTTTGCCGTCGAAACCACGTCGTTTAGCTAAACGATCCTTCAACAGGTCCTAAAGGGAACACTTTCATAAAAGTTCATATTTCCACAGAATTTTCAATATTCAGTTTTTGGTCGTTAGTTGAAAATCTGAAAGCATTGTACCGCGTCTTTTTCACTCATTCATTCATTTAAATCAGTCCATCTATCTACGTAAATGTCCACTTCTGGTATTATGGGGCTTTCTAGTGGACTGTCCAAACGAATAGTCAAGGGGACACTGGAATACTGCCGTGAAAATTATTGTTATTGATTATAAAGTTCTTGTAATTGAATGCGGAGTGTATTAAAATAATATATGATTAGAGTCAAATCAGATCTAAACAAAAACTATTCTGCAGTGTTATTCCGTAAAAAACTCGCCGTTTAAATTTGAGTGTAGTTGAAATGATCCACTATTCCCAATATTTTTATTTCAGACTTTTTAGTTTTAGGAATGTACGAGTTCTCCTAATACGAGTAAGTTGTGGTCAAAGATTATTTATTTTGCTACCAAAGTTACGCTTATCTTGAATGTGTGGCAAAATAGGGACATAAAAGTGTTAAAATAAATATATTTATGGAATGAACTATTTAGTAGCATTCATTTAATACCCATATTCTTCGGAAAAAAAAAATTGTATCATCCCGTTTCATTTAGTGGGGGGCGCTATTTAAAAAAATATATAGCCTATGCCACTCACTCACACAATTGAGACGAATCCATCGAAACCTAATATTTCATAACCCGTCAAGCCGTTTGGGCTGTAGAGCGTGCTATAGAAACGGACATACATACATACGCTCGAAAAAAATTACTCTCTTGCAATCGGGTAAAAAGAACAGGGGACATGTTTCCATGAGCACCATTATACTTTACCTTTCTAAATTAGGTACTTTTTGTATTATATGTGCTGCTTGGTTAGGAACCACTTTTATTTTATGTCCATTTCTGAGCCACCTGGCGTGTCGTACATGGGCCCGTTTCGGACTAAAACGGAATATAATGCTAAAGTTATTATGTAATGTAGTTTCAAAGAGTTTGTTTGTTAGAAGTTTCAGAAAAGAACGACCAGGAGATAACATGTCTACTTCTTTGATCTCAAAAAAGAAGTGCTAAAGTTATCTCTTTTTGATGCTGCATTAACACTTTTAGCCTACTTCCTATCCTATCCCTCTAATTCTATAAAAGTGAAAGTGTGTACCTTTAGATGTTTGTTTATCAATGATGCCTCAACGGCTGTACGGAATTGAATGAAACTTGGCTTATTGTTAGACCATGACCTCGATCTCTTCTTCTTGGTCGTGTTCTTCATTACTGAAGGTCGTGTCCCTGAAAGGTTCTCGTGGCTTTATGCACGATGTTCTTCCACTTCAATCGGTCCTCAGCTTCTCTCAGGGCGGTTGTAACAGAGAGTCCAGTGAGGGCGGTTACCTGGTCTGACCAGCGGTTAGGTGACCGGCTGCGGGGTCTTTTCCCATCCACCTTGCCCATTTCAAAATCAAAATCAATTTTTTTATTTTACATAGGCCTACATGGGCACTTATAAAACGTCGACAAAAGGTGCACGGTTCGGGTTGGTCGTTTCCTATGGAGAAGAACCGGCAAGAAACTCCATGGTTACTCTTTTAAAAATGGTTTGGTTTTACAATATTTCCATGTTACAGCATTAGTACTTAGATATGGGGGGACAACGTAGGCCCGACTTATGACAATAAGTCGTAAGAAACTAAAAAAATAAAATAAAAAGATTATATATTATATAAAAAAAGTTACCAAATGTTAACTAGCATCTAGAAGGCCTACAATGTTCACACATTCACAAAACAATCGGTAAAAGAATCTATAGAAAGGTAAAACATAAATAAAAATAAGTATAACAAGACAAAATTTAACATGTGGCACAAATTTTGTTATCAGTGCTGCAACTATTCTTAGCAAAGGGCTATAAAGATGATTGAAAACCATTGTAAAAAATCTAATTAAAAGAAGGAAAGAAAAAATGAGAATGAGAATAGTTAGAGACATCCACATATTTGTGCCGTTTACAAGTTATCAGGGAAGCTTCATGCGCAGAAGGAGCTAAGGCCAAATGTTTTTATCTTATCTTTTTAACGTAGTCCTTGATTTTATAATACGTTTTTTTAACAAGGATACGTTTGATGTAGTTTTTGAACTTTCCATCGGTCAGTTCTATAACTGACTTTGGCAACTTGTTATAAAAGCGTATACTGTTTATAAGAAAAGACTTGCTAGTTTTCGTTAATCTGAATTTGGGTATTACAATTTCGGGCTTACTGCGTGTATTTAAATTATGGAAGTCGCTTCTAGTTTTGAAAAGCCCTCGATTTTTACGGACATACAAAATACATTCCAAAATATAAAGTGAAGGTAGAGTCAGTATATCGATCTCTTTAAATTTTTCTCTGAGGGACTCGCGAGGACCCATTTTATAGATTGCGCGGATTGCCCTCTTTTGTATGATGAAAATTGAGTCAACGTCTGCTGATCCCCACAGCAGAATGCCATAAGACATAATACTGTGGAAATAAGCATAGTATACTAACTTAGCTGTAGCTACATCGGTCAGATGCCTTATTTTCCTTACTGCATATGCAGCCGAACTTAACCTACCCGAAAGTTCCCAGTTCTAATGTGCGCGCCCCACTGCAATTTTGAATTGATAGTAATCCCTAAGAATACAGTTTCCGTTATAACTTAAAGATTTTTGCCGTCAAGATTTAAGTTTAGGTCATGTTGTGGTACATTTGGTAAAGAGAACTTTAGACATTTTGTTTTTTTCGCATTCATTAAAAGATTGTTAGCTGCGAACCATTTTGAGAGAACAATTAGACTTTCGTTGACATTTAAGACATCCGTATCTTGCCTATCTATTTCAAAAATTAGCGAAGTATCATCAGCAAATAGAATTATATCCGATAATTTGGCCATCATAAAAGGGAGATCATTAATGTAAACCAGAAAAAGGAACGCCCATCTTGACTAGTGACCCGGAGGACGTCGCCCCATTAACATTTACTTTTTGCTGTCTGTTTGATAAATAGGAAAGCACGAGATCAGCAGATTTACCACAAATTCCGTAGTGGTGTAATTTACAGATCAGTGTGTTGTGGTCGACGCAGTCGAAAGCTTTTGAGAGATCACAGAAAATGCCAATGGCATCCTGGGACCTCTCCCAAGCCTCCAAGATGTGGCTGATGAGTTTTACTCCCGCGTCCTTTGTCGACCTACCTTTCGTGAAACCAAACTGTTGACTATGCAGGATCCCATTTGAATTGAAGTGAGACAACATCTGTTCTAGCATGATTTTTTCATAGATTTTACTCAATACTGGAAGCACGGATATAGGTCTATAATTAGAAGGATCACTCTTACAGCCTGATTTGAAAATTGGTACTACTTTACTGTGTTTCATTAAGTCAGGAAAAGTGCCGCTTTTTTTTTTTTTTTTTTTTTTTTTTTTTTTTTAATGCGTGGCGTCTCGCAGTTCGGCCAAAGTAGCCGTCCTCTGCTTAACCGGACTAACCTGTGGAGACTAAGCTAAGTAGCCTCCGGCCAGGCTTAAAGTTTCTAAACCTAAAGCGACAGCACTAAGGGCTACCCCAGTTGGGGTCGGACCTCGGCTCAGGGCGTCGCTTGGGGGATGGCAAAGGCCGGATCTGATAAAGTGATTCTACCATCCGTTCGGAAAAGCCTACGTGGAGAAGAACGGACAAGAAACTCCATAATATCTGACTTGCATTTAACTATGGCTCAGCACGCGGGCTAGCTTATAGAATCGAAAAGGATTACGCGACGAGCCTCTGCGGTGAGGACGGAACGAATATGTAAGATAATTTTGTATGAACGGCGGGTTCGTACTATTTACGAACCCACTGACCGTCCTTGTAGATAAGGCTATCGAGCTCCTCAGTGATGGACTCATACCTCGAAAAGAGGTTGGCGCATTCAGCGGGAAGGAGAGAGCCCGCATTCCGGATTTCAGCATCCAGAGCACGGGCTTGAGGGGTCATAAAAATGGAGTACGCGCTAATTATATTTATACCAACGCATATATATGGCTTTTGCCCGGAGGGGGCGACAGGGGGCTGGCACTTAGCAGCAGGGGTGGTGGAAGCCACCTTCTGGCTTTGTGCGGTCATAGGGGCGGCCATAGGGGCGGCGGGGGGCATTGAGTCGGGGATAATAATTGGCGCTGCGATGGGAGTAGCCATCAGCGCTGGAATTGGCTGGGAGCAAGACTGAGGAGCCACACTTTGGTGGTTCAGCTTACCCCAGGGTGAAGGCCTCTGAGGGGCTAGTCTGGGGGGGAGTTGAGTGGTAGGGGCTTGACGCGCTTGGCGCGCGTCATTACGCCTGGCCATTTTAGGCGCAAGCTTAGGGGCTCTTGGGCAACCACGGTAATTAGCCGGGTGCCCGACTTGTCCACAAAGCACGCAGCTGGGAGGCTCCGTGCATTGTGATCGGTCTTTTGGACGGGAACAGTCCTTGGTATTGTGCTCTCCCAAGCACTTAACGCACCTGGGAGGAGCGAAACAATTGGTCTGAGAGTGACCGTAGAGTTGGCAGTTGTGACACTGACCAACGAGATGGGGACGGTATGGCTTTTCAATGGAAATGCCTGACAAGTTACATACGGTACTGACATTGAAAATGGGATTGTGACCCTGGAAGGCGAAACACACGACAAGGACCATGTCGTAGAGATCTCCGCCTCTTGCTTTATGCAATCGGTGGACCTCTGAGACGGGGACTTTTTGCGCTAACAAATCCTCTCGGATTGCTTCCGTCGGGATTTCCTTCGGAACGCGCTTAATGATAACTCTAGTGTACTTTTCCTCCGGAAGGGAGTAAGTATGGAAATATACTTTCCTGTCTTTTAGAAAACGAGTCAAAGCTCGATAATCATTGGGAGTGGGGACCTGAATTCTGATGCCTTGTTGGCATGCAGTGGCCTTGGTTAAATTAATTTTACGCGCTACACAGGCGCTCGAAATGTCGCTCCATTTCCCTTTATCTTGAAGATAAATGGGTGGAGGAGGAGGAGGCTTCCTAGTGGTAGTATTATTTACTACTACCATAGGGCTAGGCGAGCGGTTTGACCGCTGAGAAGGACTAGCGGGGGCGGGGGCGGGGGAGGGTTGCCTGTCGGGCAAGGCCGGCGGCAGAACTGGCTGGGGAGAGGTCTTAGCTACTGGCTTTTTGGCCTTGGTAGCGTGAGGGGGACTTTTCCTCATTTTCCTCTTTCCACCAGAGTGGACTATGAAGTCTCTGTTATCAGAGTCAGAAGAAGAGGACATGGTGGCATAGTCCTCTGACAAATCGGGCTTATTGGGGTCAATGGGTAACACCTGATCGATGTGTTCAGCTACTGATGCCCATTCATCGTCGGTACTAAGGGCTGTGTCCATGTCGATGGGAGAGTCACCTTCCTCATCGACCCAAGACTTGGATCTGGACTTAGTGTCCGCGTGAAAAGCGGCTATGCGCTCCTTGTACTTTTTGTACTGGAGGCGATCGGACTTCCTACGAGGAGGAGGCTTTGTAGCCGAAGTCTGGGGCTTTAAAGGGCTACGGTCTCTCTCAGAGGGAATTTTATCTGACTTCCTAACCTCGCCCTGGGAAAGGGTGGGTGATCTAGGCCCGGAAGTGGGCCTGACGGGTGGGGTGGGTGATCTGGGAGAGTCCTTCTCCTCACATGGCACGGGGGCCATGCTAGGTTCGGGTTCCAATATCGGATCATCCACGACCGGATTTATGTTTGGTACTAGTGTTTCTAACACTGTGCCAAAAAGAGTGGCGAGTCTAGCTCGGAGATGAAAGTCCTGAGCGAACCTCTCCTTAATTGTTTTAATGGCATATTGCGCATTTTCGGGGAGCTGACTAAAGTCAGAATAGGGCGGGGGGGCAGGGGCACTGTAAGGTTCACATCTGGCAAGAGATGAAAGAATGATCTTAAATCGGGCCTGGTTTTCATGACGCGGACTGGGATTGTCCGACATCAAGTCCTTGACGAGCTCTATCAACACCTCAACGGGATGCATCGTTGTCGATAGAGTCAGAACAAGGAGAAGAGAAAAAAGACTAAAAACTACTAAGGGGCTGATAACCTTATTCCCCGGGTGGATGGGCCCGGGGATGTGTGAATCCTACCCTCCCAGCCGGGTTAGACTGGGAGGTGAGTATCTGGTGAGCCCTAAGCTTGTTATCCTGCCACCAATCTTATTGGGTGGCAGGGGTCCTAGGGTACCGGTGAACCCACCGAAGGTGAGCCACCCTCCTCCTGTGTACCGAAAGTCTGGCACGTCGGGGTTGAGACACCCGACCGTGCCAGGTGAATCGCTGTGGGGCAGAGACAGGGGTTGACTAGGCTATCTACCAAGGCCAACTACCCTGCTCCCGACTCCTTCTGACTGCCGTGTCCAGACGGGACTTGGCAAGTGGGCGGGTCACCACTTCACTTGGCTTAGTTAACACCGTTAGGTTTCCACCAAGGACCACTAAGTCGTGGTTTTAACCCGGAAGGGGCCAAAAAAGATGTCCCTACTAGTAACCGAAGTTACTAGTAGCGACACCTGTGAGCGGCGCGCGGAGACGCGGCGACCGCAGTGACGTCACGCAGTGGCGCGACGAGTCGGAGAGAGGGGCGCGGCGGGGCGCGCGGTGGGGGCGGCGAGAGCGGCGGGCGGCAGCGAGACGTCCGCTCGGCGGCGATGGCAGGCGAAGAGTGGAAAAGTGCCGCTGTCCAAACATTGATTAAATATGCCTGTTAGGACAGGAGCAATTGAGTCAATAATATCTCTAAGAACCCTAACGGATATCCCCCATAAGTCTTAAGTATTTTTTTATATTAGACTTTTGAACGCGTTTTTAATTGTATCAATACATATTGGTTTAAATTTAAAGGTTGGTATGTCTTTAGTAAAGTTTTCTTTAAGGAGAGCTTCAGCTAATTTTGATGAGGAAGGAAGACACTTCGTAACCTCTAACGGAATGTTGGTAAAGTTATTTTCTAATGTCTCAGCGACTGCTTGCCTATCAGAAATGGTTTGATTAGTTATTTTCAAAGACAACTCATTCTGATCGCGTTGTTGTATCTTTCCAGTTTCTCTATTAATTAATTGCCACACAGTTTTTATTTTATTATTAGAAACACCAATTTTGTTAATTATTATTTGAGATTTTGCTTGTGTGCAGACTCTTTTGAATATTTTGGAATAGTTTCTAACATAAGTGTGAAAAACTTGATCGGAAGTCAAAGTTTTTTTGTAATATAAATTATATAAGATATCTCGGCTTTTTCTTATGCCCACAGTGGCCCATTCACTAAATTTCGATTTGGAATTGTTGACTTTAACTGTTTTTACAGGACACGTTTTATTGAATTCTTGGCAAACTGTTGAAAACAACGTGCTGTAATTTATATTGGGATCGTTTGAATCAAAACTGGCTTTACAAAGGTTGCTAAAACATTATTATTAAAAGAATTTAATTTATTTTTAGTAAGTGGTCTTAATCGAATTGATTTAGCTAAGTTAATTTTTTTATCTGACTCAAAAGGTACTAGTTGACCAGTATGGTCTGACCTAACGCCACTGATTAAAAACGAATCTTTTACTTTACAATTAGTGAATACATTATCTATGCAAGAAGCTGAAGTTGCTGTTATTCTTGTTGGTTCATTAAATAAATATTTTAGGTTAAATGATTCAAATAATGAAATGAGCTTATATTTGTCAGGCGAGTTGACTAACAGATCTATATTTAAGTCACCACAAACAAAAACTAATTTATTATCTCTGAAAAGTTTACTTAATAATTCTTCCATTGTAATCAAAAACAATGACAAGTTTGATGCTGGTGGTCTGTAAACGTACAAGACAGTATGCCCCTCGACCTCTGCACATGCTACCTCACACAAGCGATCAACAGAGTAAGCAGTGATATCCTTCCTTTCCTTATATTTTAAATGACTATTACAAAGTATCAGGGTACCACCACCCACTATCTGGTTTTAACCAAGTTTCACAAAAACATAAGACATCCATGTGGTATTTATCTACTAACAATTCCACGTCTAAAATTTTGCCGGAGAAGCGATTTATATTTTGATGATATAGTAAAATATTACTATTCTACTTCTCTTTTGTCGGCTCTAATCGTTTAAAGAATCATGGTTTAAAGTATTATCAGAAAAACTGGATAATACTGTTAAATCAATAAACCTAGTCTCAGTTAAATTATCAATAACTGCGTGTATATTAAAAGCTAACAATGTAGCTAATAAATGTCGACTATTTTTGGGAAGAAACATATGGTTCCCAATCAAAACAAAATTACTATCAAAATTATTGGTGTCAAAAAACAATAAACGGTCAATATGTCGACAAGATAATATATGCATCAGGTTATTCAAACTAGAAATGTATTCATTTTCATGAACAAGTAACTTGCCAGAATAGGGCAATGCACATAATATTAATTTGCCTAATCTTAACTTAAGTAGGGTGTCAATACCATTAACTATGTCCCTTTTTGTTATACTAAGGCTATTTCCAATAAGAAGTACTACAGTAGTTTGCTCATTCAATTGTGTCTGTTGAATTTTATGATTATTCAGCTCATTAAATTGCAGTTCATGATAACAATGGTTCACTATTGTATGTTTAGAACGGTTATTTAACAAAGATCCAAAACCTGTACCTAATCTATCAGAAAATACTAAGACATTACTTTTGGTGGGGTTCAAAGTTGTTGCAGTATGATCAATGGGTAAAGTTGTAGTAGCAACATGTTGTGACATGAGAGGTGGCAGAGCGGCAGCACAACTACAGGTGAGATTGTTAGTCAATGATTCGCACCTCTCTGCATTATACTTCACCAGGTCCACCAACTCACAGGCCTCCTGCATGCGTTCACTCAACATCTGTTGACTACATTCATATTTACAAAATATTTCCGTAAGTGTATATTCCCTACTCAATAATTCCCTTTCAAGGTTCTGTATTTCAACATCATACATTTATGTACTAGTTTCTAATTTACTATTACATATATTTATTTGGTTTTTTAAGTTTCTTAAATATTTCCTAAGGTTAACATTATATTTGCAAACAGTTTGAGTTTTTATAAGTTTCTTATATTTCTTAATATATTTCTTAATTTTATTATGACTACTTAGAATTGGACATTTAGCAATCATATCATCCCCTGTAAGGTCTATGGTAATGGTGGACGGCTCACACTCCAGTTTGGATGCATCCATCAGCTAATTGTACATGTTACTGGTGTTAGAAACCTCTTCGCTGACTTTCAGCGAGTCGATGGAGGTAATGGTGTTATGAGCCTTGCACAATTCTGCTTCTAGTACAGATATACGCTTCAGTGCCTGGTCATGAGTGTCATGGCACTGCTGATAATCTGACACCAGTAGACGGAGATGGTGATGCTGGTCCAGTATATCCATATGCTGGGAGTGTAGTTCTGCAAGCTGGTTCTTGAGTTGAGTGTTTTTGTTCACTATTAACTCAATTTCTACTTCACTTTCTTCTCGTTCCCGCAGTAGCTTGCTGCACTCATTTCATTTCTAGATGAATCCAGCTCCCTCAGCACTGCTTTCAGTTTGATACTCATGTCACGAACGGTAGCTGCCCGGGTCATCATATTGAATGTTTTCCTTAAGCGACACCTGTAATGTGACAGGAAACAGCTGAGTATGTGAAGAGAATACTATGTTAGTTGAAAACTTGAGAAAGAAGTAGGGGTTTAAAAGTTAAAAAGAAGTAAAATGTTTAAAAACAATAGAAACGTTATAAAAAAAGATTATAAAAATATATGAAGGTATATGAGAAAAAGAAGAAAAGAAAAAAACTAAGAACAAAGAAATGCTATTTGAATTAATATTCTCAGACTTAATTAAAGGTAATACTTTAAGGAAAGGCTTTATTAAACATTGGCGTTTATTGCTCGATTAGATTTTTGTATAAGGATTATTGCTAAGAACATTTGTTTTAGTGGAAACAAAGTATTTACAATGCTTATGAACTACTGGGTTTACCTATAATATTAACACTATATTAAAGATATATTATGTGTGAAGTAGGGTTTGCAGTGAATGTTATGTCTGGGGAAAGTGTTTTCGTCCTCGATTTTGCTTCCACAATTTGTCAAACAAAATGAGACATAAACGTAGCCGGTGTGTACTGGACGTCGCTTAGAGCCCTGAGCAGTGTATGAGTGGTTTATAGTATGTAAATAATACAGCAATAAATACGTAAATCAAAACAAAATACTCCCCCGGTTCGAAGAATTCAAATCCACAGTTGACAACCGGTACATGACTTAGTGAAATATCAATTGTTATTGAGTTATTACAATAAAAACTGGTCACAAACACTACGTGTGTCACTTTATACGTTGATTCTAATATAAATAAAGGATTTTTAACAAACTAAACTCAATAAAACAATAACTACCACCAACTTCTCTAGATTGTCTGGTTCCCGACGGGCAATGTGACCAAAGTAGCTGAGAATCCTTCGGTAGCAGAGCGTGGTCAGTCTGTATTTTATGCCTAGTTGCTCAAGGACCGATTTGTTCGTTCGTCGTTCGTCCATGGTATGCGAAGCATTCTTCGCGAACACCACATCTCAAAAGCTTCTATCTTTTTCCGTTCTATTGCCCGAATCGTCCACGACTCAGATCCGTAAAGGAATATCG
The DNA here is from genome assembly GCA_964057195.1 of Orthosia cruda. Classification (NCBI taxonomy): domain Eukaryota; kingdom Metazoa; phylum Arthropoda; class Insecta; order Lepidoptera; family Noctuidae; genus Orthosia; species Orthosia cruda. The sequence continues at coordinate 12,290,274 of OZ059826.1, read as the reverse complement.
AAAAGACCAGTGTCCGGACTAGTCTTATTTTGGTAACATTGGAGACCTTTCTGTCCTGCCAAATACGTGTCAGCTTACTCATCGCAGCTTTGGCCATTTGAGTCCTTCTCCTGATCTCTCTTTTGGTTCCTCCCTGGTCAGTAAGTAGCGATCCGAGGTATATAAACTCGCTGACAAATTCTAGGTCCGCGAGTTCCTTCGTTCTAGAGAGTTGACCAGTTCTGTCGATCAGCATGACTTTTGTCTTCGACTTATTAATGCTGAGTCCAACCAGTCAACTCTCATATTCTACTCTGCGAAACAGATCAGCTAGCTCCTTTTCTGAAACCGCAAAGAGTGTAGTGTCATCCGCATATATTAGGTTGCTGATCTTAATTCCCCCGACAGATACGCCTCCCTCCCATTCTTCTAAGGCTTTCCTCATTATGTATTCACCATATATATTGAAGAGAATAGGAGAAAGAATACACCCCTGTCTTATCCCTTTTTCTTTCATTCCTCGGACATTCCAGGTTGCTAATCTCAACTTTTTGCGTAGCTGTGTGCGATGACCAGTTGTTTTGTCACCAGTAACATACTGTCCGCACTGTGCCTGATGAGTCACGACAGTGTCGCCAGTAACATATTTCCCACCATGAGACCTGGACTCAACATGGCGCAGCGCATGGGTGGTAGCCGGATCGCATCCTATCGCTCTCTTTCCTTGGTCCACTTTCATAGGATTTCTTGGGAAAATAGTGCAGTGGTTTCCCCTTGCCTTCTGCACCGCAGTGATGTTATATAAGTAGTCAGTACGCCCTGCTACCAACGACTAACATGACCAATGAACAATGAACAATGACCTCGATATCAGTAACTTAATTCGATGCCCGTGGCTTACTTTCTACGCAGGAGCTGCTCGTAACAGCTAGTTCATTATAAAACTAGGCACATTATTCTTGATAAGTCATAGAATTGGATTGCAACGTATGGTGATTATATTATAGTCAATTGACAAACGGGCCAAGAGGCTTATCGGCAACGATGCATTGGTCGCCTCAAAACTCCAGAACCTTGAACATCGACGCCAGTCTGTCGGTTTTTTATCGGTTACATTTCGGGGAGTGTGCGATGGAACTGCACAATTTGATTCCGCCTAGCCCTTTCTATCATCGGACAAAAAGACGTACGGCAATGCGCCACCGGTGCATGGTGGACATCCCACGCAAATTTACAAAGCGTTTTGCGAATACTTTCATTGTGCGTACAGCTAAGGAGTGGAATTCCCTGCCGGAGTCTTTGTTTCCTCATATAGCTACAACCTTGGGGTCAAGTCAAGAGTGAATAGGTTACATCTAGACAAGCGTGCGTCACCGTCGACTACATCATCGCTTACCATCAGGCGAGATAGTGGCCAAACGCGAGCCTATCGTTAAATAAAAAATCACATGACGCGATGCTTAAACGCCATGTTTTCCCATAATTGTATTGCCATTTTCAATAAAATTTTGGGGAGAAGCAACCCACAAAAATCATTCTCAATTTACCCTAACAAAAAATACAACATATTATTATTAAACTAAAGGTCTGACTGACCCATGATCGAGTACCCTGATAGAGGCACTAAATCACAGAAAATGTTTCCTTTATTTGTTTCTGCATCCATTTCTCATCTTTTGAGCGAAGCTATTGAATACTAAGTCGGACACAGGTAATTTTTGTTGTTCAGGTAATTTTTACCAAGGTAATTTATTTGAGTAATATATGACCAAACAAATGTAAACACATTTGTTTGGTCATATTTGTTCTTTTCTTTTTTGGGGGTAGTTGATGTTGTGTAGTTGATGTAGTTACTGTATGCTTTTATTTCAGTCGGTGCGAGTTTTCGTATTTGAGGATCATTCAAAATGATACAGAAATATTGCCATATATTTCTTCTACCAAATGAAAATTATGTAAAAGGGCAGGAATTATAATAAAAATAAGGTTTCCATTATTTTTAAACGGAAATGCTCAGTATCAAAGTCAAATTTATTCATTTCAATAAGGCCATTAAGCGCCGCTTTTGAACGTCGACAATTTAAATTTATTAGTAATAATAATTGATTATACCCATCCATTTGGAAAAGTAGCTTAAGAAGATCGGACAAGAAATCACATATCCATAGTTTGAATTTTATAGGTATTTATTTTAGAGACTCTGAGACTCCAGAAAAAAAAAAAATTAGCGATGGTCGAAATGTCAAAATGTAAGGTTACTTATCGATTCAATAGCGATTAAAATTCTTATAAATTTTGACGTTTTTCAAATAGATATCGCGACGCTTTCGTGGACTATCACTTTTCTAGAGCATCAGTTGTCCATCAGTGAATTAAAAATTAGTAGATTTTTCTGTTAACCGATATTCTTAATAAAAACGTAGCTCATTCAATTGCAAACTTAATCTGTCCATCAACATCAAATCAAACATTACACCAACTATGTATTTGTCTTCCACAAACAATTCCGTATAACAAAAGCGGGCCTCAATCAATGAGAGCTGAAACGTAGTCTTCACTGCACAAAGCCGAGGACTTGAGTAAGTCGGAAACAAAGGTGGGAATACCTGTGAGCAACGAGCATCTATCGGAAGTGAACGAACGGCAATCCGAGACGAGGGCCTTGTGGAAAGTGGATGTATATTGGAAAGTTCTGGTTTGAACTAGTGTATGCCTTTTTGTATTGTAAGTGTGTTTCTTCTGTACAAAATGTAACTTTGAGCAATGGACAAATGATATTCTATCAGCGAGAATGATTACAAAATAAAAATTGAGGACAATTTTATACGTATTGTGAATGGTTTCGCTGATAAAATGTTACTTTTTTACAGACTTTCCGAAAAGGAGGAGGTTTTATGTTTTACTCCGTTTTTTTTTCATTGATATCTCCGTCAGTACTGACTCGCTATTGAATACTTTTTTGTTTGAAAGATTATATTCCTGAATTGGTCCCATTCAAATTTTATGTAGATCTAATGAGAAACTTCGGAGATATACAACAGAACTCTTCAATAAATGACAACCAATCTCTCGGGATTGCTGTAATCGCACGTGTGTGTATTGTTTACACCATTTCATAACATACTACATATACGCCCGAAAGGGGTAAGCAGATGTATACAATTCACCCTGGCACACTCTCATTCCACCGGCTATGTTCAAGTTTCATGTTATTCGTGTAGCCTATGCTAGCATCACTATGGGCAATAAACTTCCTTACTATAGACATTGCCCATTACGCACTACAGCTAAAAAGCGAAATTCGATTCGATGTATTGTCGTCTTGAGCCTAAAGTTTATATGACCGAAAAGAATTACGTATGAATGTCCCAAAAGTAGTTTTCCAAATAAAGCTAGCCTTTGACGACTTTCTCACGACCAACTGCTGTAATAATTCGGCTATAGCCACGAAATTGATCTCATAAGTCGTACACAGGAACAAATGGCGTATAAAACATACTATTTGGACCGATATTTTAATTTTCTCGTAACTATTAGGTCGAATAAAACGGCAGCTTCTTTTATGGATTAACAACGAGAATAAGTGTTTTCTGTAATCGCACTCTCATGATGTCACAGGTCCAATGATAAGCCATGTTTCTTCCTGATGTTCATCTTCACTGTTTTGAGAGCAGTGCTGATGAAATCAATTACTCAAAATAAAATGCCTGCCTGTGTTCGAAGTTCCACCTACAGCTCGTAAGTTGGGCCCATTACCACTGAGTTACTAAGTACTATTGGTATAAAATTATTTAAAAACTAACTCAACCTCGCAATATTTGATAGCAGTAAATATTCCATTTTCAATAAACAAACATACATCGCTACAGATTAACGATATACTCCAAATAGAGATAAAACAACAATAACAATTCTGCCATAGACGGTCAATCTAACAAATGGACGACGAAGTGCCGATAAGCGGTTTATAGTGCGTGACAATCATATTTGATACTCAGCGTATCAAACATTTTGAGCGCTCTATAAAATGGTAAGTGTGATGTCTGTAAATAGTGGGTACTTTTGTTACTTGTTTTTTGTGCTGCATACGTCAGAACAGTCTGCGAATATACGCCATACAACCAAGTCGTGGTTTTATTCCAATATCCTTCAGTGGCGACGAGAAACATCGAATTTCACGCGAAAATAACTCTGTGTTGGTTGCTAAAATGTCAATCGGGAAGATTGCAGAATTCAAAGTGCAGTGTGACGATTGGAAATTGTATGTAGAACGACTAGAACAATATTTCCTAGTGAACAAAATACCGGTTGAATTACAAGTACCTACACTAATAACAGTTATGGGAGCGGAATCCTACGAACTTTTGGTTAATTTGTGCACGCCGGAGAAACCAAAAAGCAAAACATTAACGCAGATCACGGACATTATGGGAAAACACTTGCAACCCAAACCAAGTGAATTAGCCGAACGTTACAAATTCAGGCACAGGAAACAGAAGGAAGGTGAAACTGTATCAGAATATACGGCGGTTTTAAAGAAAATGTCTAAGACCTGTGAGTTTGGTGCCTGGCTAGAAGAAAGTTTGAGAGACCAGTTAGTTTGTGGTATAACTAATGAAACCATACGACAACGGTTGTTCGCCGAAAGTAAGTTGGATTTCGGCAAGACATATAAGTTAGCAGTAAGCATGGAGGCGGCTGAAAAAGACGCGGCAGAAGTGGTTAGGCATGGAGGGTCGGTGAACGAAGCAACGGCTCCGGGCTCGGTGACGTGTCAAGCGATGGCAGCGACAAAGGCATCACGTCGGAAATGGACGACACCGGCGACGGGTGCTACGCGTGACGTCAGCGGAGTGGTGCGGGAGGCCACTGCGCAGGCCGTGTGGAGGCGAGGGCCGCGCGCATCGTCATCGTCTGCGCACTCGCAGCTGGGGGAGCGTGCTCGGCAGCAGTGTCATGTGTGCGGTGCGAATCACGACGCAGGCACATTAAAATTTGTGCGTTACATTTGCCGGGTGTGTAACCGGCCGGGACATCTGCGACGCGTGTGTCCGAATTTGGCAGGACATTTCAATGTTGACATCGATAAAATGAAGGACGGAAGTGAAAGTTCAGGCAGTGACGAGGTAATTTTTGTCGATGTTTGTAAACTATCCGCCATAGAATGTAAACCTGTGTTTCTAGAACTAAACGATAATGGCAGAAATTTTAAAATGGAGTGTGATACCGGTAGTGCTATCTCATGTATAAGCCGGGAATGTTATATTAAATCATTTAACGGCTTATGTCTTAAGCCTTGTCATTTAACGCTTAGATATTATACGGGGGAGACAGTCAAGCCCCTAGGAGTAATATTGCCAGTTGTAAAATACAAGGGTATGTGTAAGACATTAGAATTGTTTGTTGTGGAAAACGGGAAAACTACCCTCTTAGGTCGGCAATGGATGGCAGAGTTAAAAATACAGTTACCTATAGTAAAGTACGAATGTAATAATGTGGCTATGTACAAAGATGATGTTTTTGACATGTCTGCTTTCAGTTCCAAATACTCTGAGGTGTTTGCGGATGGCCTGGGCCGATTCACCGGGGGCAGGGCGAGCATACACTTGCGTGAGGGGGCGCGGCCGGTTTTTATGCGTGCGCGGCCGCTGGCCTACGCACTGCGCGAACCCGTTGAGCGCGCGCTGGCGCAGCTGCAGCTCGATGGCATTCTCTCACCGGTGGAACGGTCGGACTGGGCGACTCCAATCGTGCCGGTCGTCAAGAAAGACGGTAACATTAGAATATGTGCTGATTATAAATTAACTCTAAATAAACTTATAGAAGTTGACCGTTATCCGCTGCCTAGGGTGGAGGAACTGCTGCTTAGGTTGAAGGGTGGTGAACACTTTAGTAAAATTGATTTATCACAGGCCTATGCGCAAATTGAGCTAGATGATACTAAGAAATATACGGTGATAAACACCCATAAAGGTTTGTTTATGTATAATAGGCTAGTTTATGGACTTTCGTCAAGTCCGGGCATATTTCAAAAACGTTTAGAGCAGTTATTCGCTGATTTACCACAAGTGGGGGTATTTCTAGATGATATTATTATCACGGGACCAACTAGGGAGACGCATATGCACAACCTATGCCAGGTATTTGAACGTTTAAAAAAAAACGGCTTAAGAATAAAAAAAGAAAAGTGTGCATTCTTTGCGGAATCGATTAATTATTTAGGGCACACCATTAGTAAAGACGGCGTTCACACGTGTCCCGATAAAGTTAAGGCTATAATAAAAACACCAGCCCCAACGAACGGTCTCGGAGTTGAGAGCATTCCTTGGTATGGTCATGTACTACGGCAAGTTTATCAAAAATGTCAGCACAGTGTTAGCACCACTTTATAACCTACTTAGGGCAGGTGTTCAGTACAGTTGGAACAAAGAGTGTCAAGATGCGTTTAGCAAAGTTAAATATTCATTAACTTGTAGTGAAGTTTTAATGCACTATACACCGGAGCTACCAATAATTTTGACGACAGATGCGAGCGGTGTGGGTATAGGTGCGGTGATATCGCACGCGACCGCGGTTGGCGAGCGGCCGGTGGCGTATGCGTCACGCTCGCTGACACAAGCCGAGCGCGCTTACTCGCAGATAGATAAGGAGGCACTTGCTATTATTTACGGAATTCGTAAATTCCATCAGTACCTTTACGGGCGTAAGTTTATATTGAGAACAGATCATAAGCCATTGACTTACATTTTTGGAAATAAGGTAGGGATTCCGATAATGGCTGCATCCAGGTTACAACGTTGGGCTGTACTATTGGCGGGGTACACCTATGATATTGAATATGTTGCGTCAAGTAAGAACTGTGCGGATGCATTGTCAAGATTGCCATGTAAAGAAGTAAATAATTTAGGAATACCAAGAGAAAGCACTTACGTTAATTTCGTCGAAGATTTTTTACCAATTACTAGTAAAGATGTTAAGGAAGCAACAACTAGTGATAAAGTCCTTAGTAGAATTTTAGCATATACTCAATCTGGTTGGCCAGTAACTTGTCCCGACGAATTGATTCAACCTTATTATAGAAGACGTAATGAATTATATACGGAACGTGGATGTCGGATGGTCATACCCTATTCGTTACAAAATAAAGTGTTAAAACAACTTCACAGTAGCCACATGGGTATAGTAAAGACAAAGAGTCTAGCTCGTAGCTATGTGTGGTGGCCTAAAATAGACGAGGCAGTAGAAGTTATGTGTAAACAGTGCGAGACTTGTGCGGCAGAGGCGGACGCTCCCCCGCGGGCTCCGATACAGCCGTGGCCTTATCACACTCGTCCCTGGAGCAGACTTCATATTGATTTTCTGGGGCCATACAAAGGTTTAACATTTTTCGTTATAATTGATTCAACTTCTAAGTGGATAGAGGTATTCGATATGAAACGCACTAATGCTGAACATGTAATAAAAGTTTTAAGAACAACTTTCGCGAGATTCGGTCTTCCAGAAGAGCTAGTTTCGGACCAAGGTCCACCATTTACCAGTTCAGAATTTAAAAAATTCCTACAAAATAACGGCATAAAACAGTATTTTTCACCGGCTTATCACCCATCCTCAAACGGAGCAGCAGAGAATGCAGTAAAGTTATGCAAGCGGGCTATTAAAAAAGCGCATAGGGACCAGATAGACGTCGATACGGCTTTACAAACGTTTTTATTAGCATACCGCAATGCAGTACACAGCACAACCGGTGAAACCCCAGCCATGCTATTACAGAGACGAACGTTACGATCAAGACTAGATTTGTTACGCACTGATCGAGTCACCGAAGACAGAGTGCGCGAAGTCCAAAGGCGTCAGGTGGAATACGCGGGTGGGACTCAGCGTAACCTTAGAGAGGGGGACTCAGTTTGGGCACGGGGGTATGGTTCTGGAGATAAATGGGTGAAAGGCTTCGTGCAAGGGGTAGACAGTTTACGTAGGTACTCAGTAGTGGCGGATAGCGGTCAATTATATAAAAGGCACATAGATCAAATGCGTCGTAGATCTCGATTTCTGTTGTCACCTGTCCGGAAGGAAAGGATGAGAGAGAGAGTGGTGAAGAGAGTTGTAGGGTCTTTACACCTTTTAATGATGGTAGTTTGATTAATACGCAAGAGTACGTAATAATAGAATTTAATTGAATGATAATGAGTGCACGCGATTTGAGTGATAATCGTGTACTAAAGTATAGACCGCGCGTAGCGAGTAAAGTGCTGACACAATGATGTCAAATTTGTGCGTGCTTTGCACTGTACATGCTCCGGGGCCCGAGAAGATGTGAATGAGATGAAGGATAATGATTTACAAGATTATAATTAACAATTTTGCTTACAAACTTAAATAAACTAAGCTTAAGGTATTTCATTGAATTGAGTCCGAGCGGATGGCGAAGACCCTCTGCTCGTTGTGGCGATGGTAGGGCGACCCGCAGAGGTGGCAACGGGAGCTACATAGCTCACGCTAGCCTCTGCCTGCTCCGTTGTGGCCTCTGCTCGCTCAGCTGTCGGAGGTGCGGGCGCTGGATGCGGCTGGCGCGCTCGTACGCGTTGCCATGTGTACAAGATGATGCAAACCACGACGACTCCACCCAAGATGTAGATGGCGACGTAATGATGAATGTCATGGAATGTCACTTGATCTGCCAGTTCCTGATTGGATTTCATTTCTTTGAGTGCTTTTTCAATCGCCTTTATGTCTTCCCGTTGTTCGGTGATATCGTCTGTCTCATTCAGTGGAGCGATGAGAGGTATAGACAGATTAATTATGTGGTTTATTGGTGGAATTTCTATGTTCATGACATCGATCTTCGTTTTAATTGTGTTTGATAATGCTCTGTGTGCATAAATCGTAAACATTCTGTCTTTGATGACGCAGTTGTCTCCCAGTGTAATGACACCTGTTTTGCTGAGTTGCTCGATCGTAAAATCGTCATCGCATATGACTCGCACACTGCATTGTCCGCAACAAAAGTAAAGATATGAATTAATTAAGTTCAAGTCAATCCAGGTATCGCGACATTCTCTTGTTTCAGTTTGACATTGATTAGATGCTTGATGTTTCAGACATAAGTTGTTGTCTGACGTCATTTGATAGACTGGCCTTTTCAGTGGGCAAATGTACTCGTCGGTGTCGTAAGGAATACATCTTTGTAAGTCGCTTGTAGACACTGGTATGTAAGAGTCTTTATGTGTATTGATAGCCAGGTATTTTGCTACAGGCACTATATTGACCATGCTTGCGTTGACTTGTTGTGGAATCTGTATGAGGTTGTAAAGCTCATAATCTTCCCTGCTCACAAGAGGAATTCTTACTTCGAAAATCAGGAACTTTCTGGTAGCTCTTGCTTTCACTTTCAATAGGTGATAGATCTTCGCCAAGTCGGTCTGAATATTATTAATCGGTAAGGCTAAGTCCTTTGAGATTTGTCCGGTTATAACATTCAGTTCGTTTTTCAACTGTGCCGGCGTCAGCAAGTGAAAGTTGAACTTTTCATAGAAAATGTTAGCCACTGTGTCAACTAGTGTCTCCTGGATTTCTTTAAGATTGGTCATGATGTTATTGGCTATGAACGTTGATAATGTGAATTCCGCTTCGTTGTCAGTGTGTTGGATTTCTTCTTTCAGTTTGCTTATGGCCGCGTTGCAATTGGTAATGTGTTGGTTGATTATTTTGTGCTGCTTGTCCAGGGTATTTTCAATCCTTTTGATGACATTTAGTTCAGCCTCCACTACTGAAGTTTGGTTTTTCCACAGATTACTGAGATGTTTTTGATTGCTTCTGATTAAGGCAATATCCTTCTGATATTGTTCGGCGAAAGTTTCATCCAAAACTCCAAACAAACTATGTGCGATGTAGCCGATGCCGTTGATAAGCCCGCGACGTCGGCGAACTTGACCTTGCTGACCAAGTAAAACATTGTTGTAGTGTTCAAGTTCGTTGTACCCGTGAAGCAGTTGTAATCGGACTACGTTGCATTGTGGTATTTGATCCCTTGAACATATGTTGTCCAGATGAGTGATAAACTTGTCCAGAAGGTTAATTCCTTGCCAATACGGAGCCATGTCGCAATAAACGACGAGTTTCCATTCTTCACGTTCCAATTTCATATTTGCGAGTTTATCAAAAAATATGTTTTTATTTTCTGCAACTTTGGAAATTTTGTATTCGCACGTTCCTGAGCAAATAAACATCAGAAGTACGAGTGTTGTAATTATGAAGTTGCACAATTTTGATGAGGTTGGCTTGGAATATTTATTGTTTGTTGCTTGACCTTCTTTGTTTTCCTTTTCTGTATCGTGGCTTTGATTATTGTCGTTGATCGGCAAGACGGATAATTTCGTAATTGGTCTCTTGAGTGAACCATTTTTCGTCCGTAGGGTCACTACTCTGACGTATCCGTCTTTCCCTGGATGAAGTTCAATAACTCTGCCCATGGGCCATTTTCCCGGGGGAAGATTAATGTCGTGAATGATGACGATGTCATTGATCTTCAAATTCTGATGAGGTTTGTGCCACTTACTGCGAGCTGATAGTTGGCACAGGTACTCAGCTCGCCATCTCTTCCACAGATCATCAAATATTTTTTGTGTGAGCTGCCATCTTGTTCGGAAGTCTCTCTCTGTCTCGATGATAGTTAGTGTCGGACCACTTGCCAAAAAGTGAGACGGTGTGAGACAGTCTAAATCCTCGGGATCTTCGCTGAGTGCGCACAATGGTCGGCTATTCAAACATGCTTCTATTTGAGCGAGTAACGTCGAATATTCTTCAAACGTCAACTTCTGATCTCCTATGACCCGCTTGAGATGGTATTTCAAACTCTTGACGGCGGCTTCCCAGAGGCCTCCGGCACTAGGCCAGGAAGGGGCATTAAAATGCCAGTTAATCTCCATACTGGTAATAGCCTCGAAAAAACTGTCATCCAAAGGGTTTTTGATATTCACGAACTCTTCGTTGAGTATTCTACTCGCTCCAACAAAGTTCGTGCCATTGTCACTATAGACATGGCCTGGGGTGCCTCTCCGAGCTGCCATCCTCCGCAAAGCTGCTAAGAACGATGATGAGGTCAGGTCCGATACTAGCTCGATGTGTACAGCCTTGGTGGCCATACAAACGAACACGGCGATGTACCCTTTTGTGGTTTTGATACCTCGGCCCTTGCTTGCTTTGACGTCGACAAACCCAGTAAAATCAACCCCTGTATGATAAAATGGTCGTGTTGGATTGCTGCGTGCAAAAGGAAGGTTGCCCATGAGTTGTTCGTGTTTGATTGGGTCGTGTTTTCGGCACTTGACGCAGTTTCGTAAGCGCTTCTTGACAGCTCGGTTTCCTCCCAGAATCCAATATTGTTGACGCAGCCATGCTTGAGTAACTCTCGCTCCCCCATGGAGTGTCATCTGATGTCCTTGTTCGATCAATAAGTCACTGAGGTGTGTGTTGTTGGGAACGATGAGAGGATGCTTCATGTTCTGACTCATTTTCGCGTTGTTCAATCTGCCACCGACTCTCAGTAGGCCGTCTTGATCCAAAAACGGGTTCAGCTTTAGCAATTTGCTCTTCGCGTCTATTTGCTTCTGATCTCGGAGACTAAATACCTCTTCCTTAAATACTGTCAGCTGTACTTGTTTGATAAACAGATGTTTAGCGATTTTTATTTCGCTGACAGTCAGATACTTCGGTTTGTGTTGATTGCGAGATATGGCGCGCAAAGTCCAAGCAAGAACACGCGCTGCTCGGTCGAAGTTGCTGAATCTGCTCAATAATTTTAAAATAATATCTTCATTTTGTTGAACTACATTACTTTTTATTGACTTCCTGATTTCTTCATATGTAATGTAAGTTGGTATGTCTTGATTGTGGTTTACTTTGAATGTTGATAGCCAGGTTGGTCCGTGCCACCAAAGAGGATGATGATGTAGTTGATTCGCTGATAATCCTCGGCTCGCGCAATCAGCTGGATTTTCGGCCGATTTCACATATCGCCAGCTTTTTGTTGGTATTATCTCCGTTATTTGTGCTACTCTGTTAGCCACGAATGGTTTCCAGCGATTCGGTTCACCATTGAGCCAACCTAGTACTGCTGTCGAATCGGACCAACCGTATATTCGTAGGTTATGGGTTGATAAACAGTTCTGGACAACTTTCATCAGTTTTGACAACAAGTGCGCAGCGCAAAGCTCCAATCTAGGCAGAGATACTGATTTGTTGACAGGCACGAGCTTTGATTTCCCTGCTACTATGACCACAGGGGATTGACACTCCGCCTTTTCCTGATTGATAATTCTGCCATAAATTACGCATGCATATGCCTTTTCTGATGAGTCACAAAACCCATGCAACTCTATGTTTGCATTTTTTGTAGTTTGAAGCCATCTTGGCACATTAATATGTTCGATTTGTGGTAACTCCTTTTTTATTTTAAGCCATTCTTCATTGATGTTTGTAGGTACTGCGTCATCCCATTGAAGATTCAACGACCAAACTTTTTGGAACAAAAGTTTCAGTTTGGTGGATACTGGAGACAGCCAGCCGAGCGGATCAAATATCTTTGAAATGTCAGATAATAATGATCTTTTGGTGGATGGTGTCAATGATGATGTGTCTATCTTAATCTGGAACTTGAATTGATCGTCCCGGGGGTGCCAGCGCAGTCCCAAAGTTTTGGTTGATTCTTGATGCCTGAATTCGAATGCTTGTTCCTTGTCTGATATTGATTCTTGTATGTTAATGTTATTTGATGACCATTTTCGCAAATTAAATCCACCAGACTTCAGTAAATTAATTAGGTCATCCTTGAGTTGTTTGGCTTCCTCTATACTGTGGTGTCCTGCCAGAAGATCATCCATGTAGAAGCATTGTTCAAGTACCGCTGATGCTGTAGGGTATCTTGAACGTTCGTCTTCTGCTAACCGTTTCAACGTCATCATGGCCAGGAATGGAGCTGCTTTGGTGCCATAGGTGACTGTAGTCAACTCATATTCTCTAAGCAATTGGGTAGGTGAGTCACGCCAGACGATTTTCTGATACTGAAGGTCCTTTTCATTACATAAGATCTGTCGGAACATTTTCTCGATGTCGGCTGTGATTGCATATTCATACTGTCTCCAACTCAGAATCAATGTAAACAAATCGTGTTGTAAATTAGGACCGCTGTACATTAAATCATTGAGACTGTAGCCCGTCGAAGTTTTCGCTGATGCGTTAAATACAACTCGCAGCGATGTTGTTGCCGAGTCCGGGCGTAAAACGCATAGGTGAGGTAAAATGCAATCCGGCAGAATTTTCTGTGCGCACTTGCGCATGTGACCCAATTTGATATATTCGTTGATGAATGTTTTGTAATCTTCGGAAATATTTTTATTTCTTGAAAACTTTCTTTCCAGTTGATAAAATTGTGCTACGGCTCTTTGTTTTGATTCTCCCAATTTTTCTTTGATATCTGGCTTCAGTGGCAGTCTAACCACGTATCTACCATCATCTCGTCTTACTGTTTCCGATTGATATTGTTGAAGGCATTGATGATCCTCAGAGGACATATTAGTATCGGGTTCGGTGACATCTTCAATGCTCCAAAACCTTTGTTTGTATGTCTTGTATATTGTTCATGATAACGTTGCATTGATAAGACTTGACATTGCCGCTCAAAATCCAGCCAAGTTGAGTCTGTTGTGCTATTGGCAGAGATGAGTTTTCCTTGATTATGCCAGACATGATGATTTCCGAGTAAACTTCTGCTCCCAACAATAAATCGATAGGACGACAAACGTTGAAATCTGGATCTGCTAGTTGAATGTTTTGAAGATATTCCCAAGATGGTTTTGCAAAACTGTGGTTTGGCAAGTTGTTAATTAATTTCTTCATAATAACAACTTTTGTTTGGAATATATAATTCGAGTGTAATGATGACGCTACAAGACTGATAACTCCCTTACAGTTGGTTTGATTGGCACTGACTCCAACTATGACGCCTTTGCATGCTCGGCGCGGCAGTTTCAGTATTTGAGCTGCGTTCTCAGTGATGAGGGAGGCTTGAGAGCCTTGATCTATGAGAGCCCTCATTGTGTGATATTCCCCATTAGCTCCTTGTATACGGACAAGTGCTGTGGCTAGCAGAATTTCAACAACAGATTCCTTGGAAACATGTGTCACATTGCTTTGTGTGTAGTCTTCACATAACGTAGACGGTGACATATCCATGTTGCTGGACACTGCGTTTGTCTGTAGGGCATCGTGTAGTACGGTGTTATGAGTTCCATTACACACCCTGCATCTTGATTCAGAACGGCATGATTTATTTTTGTGATCAACCAGGCAATTTTTACACAAGTTGAACCTTTGCAATGTGTTTCTCTTTTCTGCTGACCCCGATTCTAAAAATGGCTTGCAGTAGAAAAGTCCGTGGCTGTCGTCTTTGCATAGTGGGCAATATTGTGTTTTCGTTGCACAACTTTTTACAGCTGAACTACGCAAAAACGATTTGTTAGAATCGTTTTTGTTGTTTAAATTATTCGATTTTGATTGATTATTTTTGCTGAATTGATGTCCTGAATCCTTGCTTCTACTCGGAGATGACGACGAGGTTGATTTGGATGAATAATGTTTTCGCCGTGTTGACTCGAGAGCAGTATATTTGTTCTCTAAAAATTTCAGAAAGTCTGCTAGAACAGGCAAGGCTCTTGGATTTTCTAATGATTGAGTGTATTCACTAAGCGTCTGAGTATCCAGCTTCAGTGTAAGTAAATGCACAACCATTGGTCCCATGGCGGCTACATCTATACCAAGATTTTTCAAGGCGTTCATGCATTCATTGATAGTGTCGAACATGTTCTTGATCTGTGTGTCGACTTGGTTTTGCATTGTAGGTAATTTCAGGAGTATGTTCATGTGTGAGGTGAAAATTAGCCTGTCATTGTTATACCTGTGATTCAATATGTCCCAGCTGATGTGGTAATTTTCGGAACTGATGTTGAGATGTTGAATGATCCTTTCTGCTTCGCCTTTCAGCTTACTTTTTAATAACTGCATCTTCTGGGCGCTTGGGATGCTTTTGTTGTTATGGACAGCCTCTTGGAATAAGTCCTTGAATGATATCCATTTGTGATAGTTCCCTGAGAAGGTAGGAATATCTATTTTCGGTGTAAAATTTTCCCGATATGAAACGGAATACATTTTGCTATTGACCAACTTTTTGATGTCAACGTACCGTTTTTCGTAGTTGCTATATTCCTGTTCATACTCCTCATCTTCTGAGTACATCTCACTATCAATTTCCCAGTGCAGGGAATCGATGGTTGACCATTTTGCTTGAATGGTTCTGAGCACATCTTCGAATTCCCATTTTTCGGTGAGGCTCTCTATATCCACGCTCCTGATTGCTCGTGATAAAGCCTTGAAGTTACTCTTCTGCTTGCGGAGCATTTCTTCTAATTTACTGGCATTACCTCGAGAGACAATCTTCTTGAACAATGATGTGGATGGGGTGCCAGTTGGCTTGCTATTTGGTTGATCTGGATCAACTGACAACATGTCCGTTTGCTGTTGCTCATCCGCAGCTTCTTGATTGCGAGTATCTGATATACGCATTGATGAAGCGCTAGGCAACTTATCCCCTTGACCCGTACTAGTAGACGGTTTGTAATTTTGAATGATTTCCTGAGCTTCATTGTAGAAAATTCTTGCTTTTTCGTACATGTTCTCCGAAAAGTAGGTATAACCACGATCTTCAAACTCACACAATTGAGCATGATTTTCTTGAAACTCCCTCCAGTATGAATCCAGGATTTGCAAACGTTTTTTGATGTTAGCCGGAGTTTTGCGGTCCGCAGAATCCTTCTTGAAATTCCGCAGTTGCTGCTCCATGGCTTGAATGATTCGATCTTGATTGGCCAAAATGTTTTCCATGCTGGCGCTCATGATTGTTGTTGTATGATAGATTTTCAGTCGTTGAGTTGTAGCAGACGGATGTTACTCTATCCACCGGTCGTAGTCACAGGAGCTGTACTTCCGTGCTCACAGTTTAATCACACTGTTATGAACGCGAAATAGTCCCGCATATACGGATGCTCGAAGGACCAAAAAGATGTAGGGTCTTTACACCTTTTAATGATGGTAGTTTGATTAATACGCAAGAGTACGTAATAATAGAATTTAATTGAATGATAATGAGTGCACGCGATTTGAGTGATAATCGTGTACTAAAGTATAGACCGCGCGTAGCGAGTAAAGTGCTGACACAATGATGTCAAATTTGTGCGTGCTTTGCACTGTACAAGAGTATTGTCGAGCCGCTAAGCAAAGGGTCGGAAGAGGTAACACAGCCCGAAACCGTAAAAACCAACAAAGACGCCAACATTATTAACCAGGGTGGTCAAAGCGGTGTTCCTTCTGAACATTCCTTACCTAAGTTACTATCACCCTCGGGGTCACCGGTGAATCGGCATTCCAGGCGGACACGGAAACCAGTGGAAAGATTTAGAATAGAATAGGATAAAGTTAGTTATAAGAATTTCTAGCTATTAAGTTTAGTTGTATTTATTAACATGTAAAGATTTAGAATAGAATAGGATATAGATAGTTATAAGAATGCCTAGATATTAAGTTTAGTTGTATTAATTATCTTGTAAATTATAAGTCTTGGTTCATAGACCTTATCAAAGAGTATGTAACACTATGTTTAAGAGACGGGACTGCCATAGAAAAAACAGGATCAGACAAAATGTATGAAACGTGCACCCTAAACCAATACCAACATAACAAAACCACGGCGTAATACATACTGCCAACATAATGACATTATTAGTGATGGGACTGTGGTGACTAGTGAAAATTTGTCGATATCGATAAATGCTACAGAAGCGAATCTGGGATTCGATTTATTTTTCAGGTAATAAATAAAAGAATAAACTCAGATTGTTTAATACATATTTATTCAACAAATTAAACAATTACTCATGCTATATATTTATTAAGTTTGGGCAAACAAACAGCGATTTTAATGAAACTTGCACTGTTCCCTAAGTTGCAATAGAAGAATCAGTTTCCAGTATGATGTCTGTTTGTGAGGTCGATGTTGAAGGATCTGTAACATAAAAACGATACATCAATGTAAGGCCGTGCATCATACATGAAATATACTGACATGAATATCTTAACCGCCAGGTGACCGACAAACAATACATTTTCTATTGTGTCTTATTGTCTCGCAGTTAATGTGTTAAAATCATTATCATCATCAGCTTAGTAGATGTCCACTGCTAAACATAGGCTTCTCCTGTCATTTCCTAAACTAACTAAACATCGATGTCGAATTGTCGATAAACCAAGTTTGATGCGTAGGTAAACACTATGTCATGATTAGTTTAGGTTATTTTTTCGATAAAATGCACCAAAACCTTTAGAAATTGCACTGGAATTAACTTCTTTAAAGAAATAAATAACGAATTATGCTTACCGTTCTTCATCTTATTGAAATTTAGCCATTTAAACACGTTTGTTATCACCAACCTAGCATGTTTTTAAACCACATATTTCGCCTGTTATTATTGTTATTTTTCTCATGTTGTTTTTTAAAAACACTACATGACAAACGGACAACAAATTTCTTCCAACACAATGATTATTAATACACTTTTAATCAATAAAAACACAAAAATACAACTTTAGAAAACCACCATAACAAACTAACTGTCAATGTCAAACGGTAGGGAATCTAGTGACAGGACAGTCAAAATGGCGGTCGATGTAATCCGTCTATGTGTTGAAGAGTCAAGGCCGATATAACCTCAGAGCTCTCAGTGTTCTTCGTAATTTTATCGGATTATAGCCGCCATTAAAAAGGACGTCCGTTTCATACATCGTTCTTTTTGTATAGGAGTTTCGCCAGACTGGACCTTATTTCTAGTATAGTGGTGGAGGTGTGATGTCTGTAAATAGTGGGTACTTTTGTTACTTGTTTTTTGTGCTGCATACGTCAGAACAGTCTGCGAATATACGCCATACAACCGAGTCGTGGTTTTATTCCATTATCCTTCAGTAAGTTACAGGTGAACAGGTATAATTGGGTTATGACTTGTTAGCTTGTGCTTGTGACTTCATCCGAGAAAAGAGTTTCTTTATTTAATTAAAAAGCGAACTAAAAAGACGTAAACAAGAAGAAATTCATGCTGTGCAGTCGGAGGATACATATTCGCGAGCTGGCTGACCAAATCCAGATGTATCCTCCGACTGCACAGCATGAATTTCTTCTTGTTTACGTCTTTTTAGTTTGCTTTTTAAGTAGTCGGGTTTTTTGATTTTTAATAAAAAAAAATATTTACAACTTTTTAGTTATTTTTTCTTTAGGTTTAAGTACATTTAAACATACATATAAGTGTTTTATATTTTTGTAATCACCTCTTAAGTGCCTTTATTTTGATAACCCACACGATGGGTTTGGAAGGTAAAAATAAAATTTCCCCTACAAAATGGCGCCCAAAATCCGCTATTTTTTATTTTCAAATTTTAATGTAACCAGTGACACTCGCAGGGTTAAGACGAATCGATTGACGTAAGAATCATCAAAATCCGCCAACGCGTTTGTTCTCTAGAACGCCACATAGGAACAAACATACATACATACGTACATACATACATACATAGACTGATAAACACATTACCCTCCTTCGACAGTCGGGTAAAAACTTGCCTTAACGGTGTAGTAGGTACTTAGTGTACATAATGGCAAAGAAAAGTTGATACTTGTGATATACCGTCATGAACAACTATAATTTTCGAAAATCTAGAAAAGGTATTTTAAAAGAAAGCTGTTTTTATATGATAGTATGGGTATCCTTAGTGAATATTAAAAACAATTGGCTACCTCTTTTTGTTCGTCATTTAAAACTGTAATGCATGAACCATTAAACCATTAGTGGTTGTTAAACCATTAACCACCTGGTTAATGTTTGATAATGATAATTCCGTGATGTTTATTCATTGAGAAATACTATAAATTGAGTTATTAAACTAATAAAA
This sequence comes from Orthosia cruda, assembly GCA_964057195.1. Taxonomy (NCBI): domain Eukaryota; kingdom Metazoa; phylum Arthropoda; class Insecta; order Lepidoptera; family Noctuidae; genus Orthosia; species Orthosia cruda. Next base: position 12,271,251 of record OZ059826.1, on the reverse strand, counting down.
AATCAAACACTTAAAAATTATTATTCGGTAATACAATAAAAAAGCTTTTGATTAGAACAGTCAAACAGACAAATTACATACTCGTATCACATGAACGACTTAGAATGAGGTTTATGTCGTAACAAAACTTTGGTGGCACTCAAATCTTTTGTTCAGTTTTGTTTATGAGCCTGATCCGCAAACTTGGTCAAGGATACTTCAGAAGACAAGTAGTTTGTGTTGTTCGATAAAATGCCCAGTTATTTCCTCTTCTAACAGTTATTATTCAAGTATTTAGGACTCCGTTTTACGTTTTTTTTTCATTTTGGATATCGCTGCACATGTATGCAGCATGTTAAAAATGTTACTAATGTATAAAAAGTAAAATTTAAAGGAAGTTGATGAAATGTTTTGTTTTGGAAGTAATATTTTTGTTTAAAAGATTTTTAATTTCTCTTTTATTTTAGTGTTGGCACCTTATTTATTACTAAGAAAATACTCATTATTAAGGACAACTCAATAAATACTCGTCAGATCTTGATCAAATTTAAATGGCACCACATGAGAAGCACCAGTTTTCAAATAAAAACGAATCATCAAAATCGGTTCATCTAGTAAAAAGTTTAGAAGCAACACAAATAAAAAAAAAAAAGTTGAATCGAGAACTTCCTCCTTTCTGAAGTCTGTTTAAAATTCACTTTTCCTGTGAGATAGGCCACGGCCTTAAGGTCGCGGGAAAAGCTAGTCATAATTATTTCAGCTAGAGATTGACATTTTGTGTAAAGGCCTTGTAATTGTATATTATAATCGTGGTAAACAAATTAAGTAATTAAAGTTATTATTACAATTGTTTAGTAATTTAAGTTATTAACTACACAGTTGTAATTTTTGCTACAGCAAAGTACCCAGTTGCCAAGTTTTAGATAAATAGTAATTAATATACAATATCGTCTGCTCATGCGCTTAATAGTTTTGAAACTATTGAAATCAAAGTTATGATATTGTAGTCCTTCAAACTGCCAAAAAGAAAGTCTATAACAGTACTCATTTTATGATTGATCATAAGATTTTAACTAAATACTTTTAGCACGTGTTACGTCCCATATGGTATGACTATAGTTGGTATTAAAACTTTTAGAATTTATGCTATAATCTGCGTCTAAATTTAAATTTGATTTTTATAAATCTATATTGTCATGTTTGTTGCGGAGTTGCCTGGCCTACAGTTATCGATTATACTATATTTTATTTTATTAAAGTAATTGCCGCTCGATATTGCCAGGCAATCCTGCTGTATTCTATTCTTTATATCTTTCATACAATTAATTATAATAAAAAAACTTTTTATTACAGATTTTTGCAGTGGAATCTCGTACTATTTTGTTACTATAATTTTTTCATGTTACTTCTCCTATATATACTTCTCCATCACATAATAAACTCAGCATAGACTTAAACATTTTCTCTATTTAGTCCGTATGTCCAAAAGTCTCTCAGGCCCACACATATTTTACTGCGTACCTGCCGGCAATTTGTCGAAAAACTACCTTACCTTAACGACCAAACGTTTTTGGTACAAACGTTGGCAAAAAGTGTTAGGAGCACTTTTGTTCAGCAACAAGACTGCTAGATATATGGCTGAGGGGAACGCCGACAGCTTTGTAGTGTTGCGACAAATTGACAAAGTGAAAAATTGTGCTCTTGACAGTACGGAATTAGGGCTGCCAGAAGTAGTAGTTTTTAGTTATTTGTAAAATTTGGATAAAGTGTCAGTTTCAGTGCTGAATTGTGGAACAGTTCCTAGTGTCTACTAGCGTTGAATATTATGCATTATTTTAAGTCTGGTATCCGTTATGGGATACATTTTTACATTGTCAAGATATTCTTTCAGTCAGTACAGAGCTAATTACAGGTTCCATGGGTAAAATATTGTAGTTAGGGGATTCTTATTACACCATCTGAGCAAGTGCCTGTGTATATGTGATCAACACATTTTCTAACGCAAATTATTTCCTAAAAACAAAACAATATAAAGCATTAAAAAATCACCAGTACTCCATACCTCGTCGCTCGACGGCAGGTTGCACAGGTGACGTTGACTTTTTGAAATAAGAGTTTATAGAGTAATCTGTTATTCAACCCGCTACCCTTGTTAAAACGTCTTTTTCCTTAATACCTCATCTCGAAAATGCACCCCACGTCTATAATTATCACAGCAACATCTCTAATGACCGCGGTAATCGCTTGAATTATTACGAGGACCCGCACCCCTTGTTGCCATCTTTTGCGAATTTCGCCCAACGAAATATAAGGCAGCGTTGACTCTGTCAAATTAAAATGTAACCTCGCCTTCATAATTCTCTTTGTATCTCGGAGAAAACATTGGAGAGAAAAGAACTGCTGTTTTAACACACCATAATGACTTATTTGTTAGTTAATTCGTTTCATATATTGTTCAAGATTCACAGGGTACTGACCACAGATATAAATCTAACTGGATGACGCGATAGTATGTACTTCGCGTGTCAAAAAACGGAGTAAAATTACGATCAATGATCGTACTTTGAGCTTTTCATTTAGCATAGCACCGAAAACCCACCGAAATCTAGAAAAATGTCTAATTATGCCATATTGAGCTGTATAGAAAAAGTTGGCTGAGGCATTGGAAATGTTTTCTTTCATTGGTAAGTAAATTTGTTTTTAAATTGTGTGTGAAAAAGTTGCACGCTTGGTTTTCATACAGATGGAGGAACTTGCGTTATCTAGTTATATTTATATCTATGATAATGACAATACATGACAGATCTGCTGTTAGCGATAATACCGCCTTTACACATAGTATAAAGAGATGTGTGACATTTTGGTGTGCTATAAAGTATATTCATCATCATCACAACAGCCGAAAGACGTCCACTGCTGGACATAGGCCCCCAAGCGTCGCCACATTGACCGTTGACATGCATCTCGTATCCAGCGAACTCCCGCAACTTTCACTAGGTCATCGGTCCACCTAGTGGGAGGCCTTCCAACGCGCGGTTCGCGGTCGCCACTCCAGAACTTTTCTGCCCCATCGGCCATGTGTTCTGCGAGCAATGTGCCTTGCCCACTGCCACTTAAGATAGGCAATTCTTCGGGCTATGTCGGTAACCGTGGTTCTTTGTGGCTCTCTACATTTCTGATTCGATCATGCAAGGAAATTCCGAGAATAGCCCCTAGAGTTTAAAGAAAAGTAGATAAAAGATTATGTTTAGCGACTGCAAATAAAACCTCAATCAATTAATTTTATTACTGGCCAGTTCAAAGTCCCACCTGTTTTTTTACCAGCCAAAGTCAGTTGTACCTCAATGATATTAAAATAAACAGATTTGTTATGAACGTGCGCATTGTGAAGACTCGAATAGGTCACAATTGTGAACTTTTAGTCTTTAGTTTATGTCACGCATGGCGAAGAGCGATAGGATTTGTTGAAACAAAAACAAAATAAAAAAATGCCATCGTGGTTATTTGTAATTTATTTATTAAAATAAATATTTTTTAACATCAGATGAATGAAAAGTGTGTATGTTAGCTGCCGCTGCTGCGCGGAACACCTTATTCAATTGTTTTGTGAGTGTATAACGTATCTGTTTATTTGAATTTCATTGTTGTACCTTTAATTTATTGCATTAAAAAATTCGCAGCGCCCATTACAAAAAAGTACATAAAACACGAACCCACCTAAACGAAGTACGTTTATCTTTGCTAACGAAAGTTTAACGATTAATTACGTTTAGTTTTAATCTTAGTGGTGTTACTCATCGGTTATGAAGTAATTGAATTGTGTTTATTTATTGTGGGCTGTTTTGATGATTAATCATTTTTGGAGGAAACTGTTTATTTTGTCTAAGTTTATTTTGGTCTTTAAACTTTTGTTTACGACCATCTTTTTCTTTTAAGTCAATGTCTTGTGTAAATAAAAACCAGCCAACTGCGAGTTGGACTCACGCGTGAAGGGTTCCGTACTATTATTGCAAAAAAACACGTATCTTGTATGGGAGCCCCACTTAAATATTTATTTTATTCTGTTTTTAGTATTTTTTGTTATAGCGGCAACAGAAATACATCAACTGTGAAAATTTCAACTGTCTAGCTACCACGTTTCATGAGATACAGTCTGGTGACAGACAGACAGACGGACAGTGGAGACTCAGTAATAGGGTCCCGTTTTTACCCTCTGGGTACGGAACACTAAAAATATATAGACTTCTTTAAATATGTAAATATCGGAATAAATCGCTATACAAAACTCTACAGAATTAGACAGACTGGACTATACAGGACTCGACAGAAAAAATGCATAAAATCAACATAAAAATTCTCACTTCACAGCAAACCTAGCAAAAATAAAAGAATAAACAAATAGGTAGCATAAAACTTGAAAGGGGGAACTCATTAAGTTATTCTCAAAGAAAAACAGAGCGGGGAAATATTAATTAAAAACCTTCTCAGTATATACCGCGGTTACCATGTCTGCGGTAAACTTCTTAAAATGCAAAATATTCTTTGAAAGGCAAAAAATAAGTTTTCTTTGGCTTCGTTGTCGTTGACGGGGCAATCTTTTGAAGTCGCGACAGGTCCCGGTTTCGATCTATCGGCAAAGACTAATTGGGGTTAGAGTCGGAAACTTAGTCATAACTCAACTTGGTTCAGTGATCGATAAAAAGTGATTGGCCAGTAGCTTTTCAATTTAGAACGGTCTTTTATATTTTAAAAAGAAAATACAGTTTATGTTTTAACCTTAGAAATATTTCAGAAGCCTTTAGTTACACATAAAGCTGAATCTTGAATCAAGAATTTGAAGTTAGTATATCCATTTTTCAAACTGTACCTTGTACTTTGTTTGAAAATCTGCCCAACTTTTATGAACTTACCGGCCATTAGTACTAGATACTTATATGAATACCTTTAGCATAGTCTTTATTTTCTAAAGAAGTGCATTTGTTATATATGTTTTAAATTAAGGAATAATTTAGCATGATACTTGCGATCTACAAGAGCTCTCTTTTAAATTCAGACACCTCTTTAATCTTGGCAGGGATTTCAATGTTTTGTAGTGCCATTTCAATTATTTAAGAAGGAGTACCTATGGGGCTGCTAGGAGGTTATTAATGTTCCGTACCCAAAGGGTAAAAACCGGACCCTATTACTTAGGCTCCGCAACCCGTCTGTCTGTCTGTCACCAGGCTTTATCTCATGAACCGTGATAGCTAGACAGTTGAAATTTTTACAGGTGATGTATTTCTGTTGTCACTATAACATCACAAAAAACAGAATAAAATAAATATTTAAGCCAGGCTATCATACAAAAAGCATGATCTTTTTGCCGTTTTCGCGATAATGGTACGGAACCTTTAGTACGCGAGTCCGACTCGCACTTAGCCGGTTTTCAAATTTCTAGACCATGGCTAGACCACACCAGACGGTTCCAGTTTAGTCCCATATTAAAATCCTTAGGCGTCCAAACAGGCGTTACATAGAAAGGGTTCCGGGTTGGTATTTTAAAAGGTAAAGGGGCTTCCCCCCTCTTCCACTCTTAGTCTTATTCCAAAAAGTTCAGTCGCCTTTTGAAGGTTTCCCCCGTCAACAAAACAAAATGGCTCTTGATAAATCGACATTCTGTCAGTGTTCTTCCTACCCTGGTCCCATTATTTGGAGTCGGGTCTCCTCACTATTCTGTGCCAAGTTGTTCTGTCTTGGGTCTTTGTTCGGGCAATTGGGTTTGCTTGAGGTCTCTTTTTATATTGGACCACCAGGTCAATGGTAGGCGGCCTCCACCTCTCTTTTGTTCTGGAAGGCGCAGAGCTATTTGTACTTCATGGTCCTCACTACGTCTCTTGACGTGCCTATACCAACGAAGCTGGTTTTCAGTCATTTTGTAGGTGACAAATACGCCTTTGAAACTTAACTTAAAGTGACATTCTGTTAGTGACAGCAAAAAAGTGACGAAAAGTCAAAATCACGTGGCATTTCGGTATCGCTTATCAATATCTTTGGGCTTTTGGGATGATGAAGGAAAATATGAGGAAACAGCCTCTTATGGCATTCATTTATTAAAAGGCCTTTTCCCTTCAAAACTTTCAGCCATTACATCTGTTATGGCGCCCCTTGAAATGACGTCATCATAATTGTACTGAAACTGATAAATTATTTATTTACCTGATTGATCATTCACTTCACTCAAAGTAAAATATATATCTTCGGAACTAAAGTTCGAGTTGAGCAGCAGCATTTGTATACAATACAAACTTTAATGGTCTTTCCAGCGGATATGTTTCTAAGTTAGTTTTACTCACTTCCGTGGAACTAGTTCGACTAATTTATTAAAATGCACTGATCTAGTAATAAGAGAAATACGAAAGGTGCTCACTTTGTTATTTTATTCCGAGAAAATAAGCGCCATTATAAAAGTTACGGAGTATTTTTTCAATTTTTTTTTTATATTTAAATGTGAACAGAAGAAGAAATGTGTTTTATATGGATTGACTTTTTTTTTTAAAGCCACGAGTAACATCAGTTGCCTTGAATCCTGTGAAGAAACAATATATATGTAGTTATATTCTCAGGGGTAAAAGTTCTGGCTATCGTGGTCTATCTCACCGGAACAGTGCATTTACATACATAAATACACCCACGCCTTTCACCCCAGGGGTATAGGCAGAAACTACAATACGCCACCTACTACGATTGTCGTTTACGTTCACTCATCGTGTCATACGCGAACTATGTACATGACAGTAAAAAGGATACAAAGGCGAGGTCAAAAATTATACTTTTAATCGATCCAATTAATTACGTCCATGTGCAGGAGGCTACTACGGCGAAACAGGTATGGTCGAAATTAGAGAAAATATTTGATGACTGCGGCCTCAGTAGAAAAGTAGGATTATTACGAGATTTGATCACAACCTCATTAGAAAACAGCATCAGTGTTGAGGATTACATAAGCAAAGTAATGACAACAGCTCACAAGCTTAGAAATATTAATTTTGTAGTAGGAGACGAGTGGCTTGGTACTTTGCTACTCGCTGGCCTCCCCGATATCTACAACCCGATGATAATGGGTATTAAGAGCTCAGGTGTGACCATTACTGCTGATTTTGTAAAAACAAAGCTGCTGCAGGATGTTAAAGAGACAGATTCTTCAGCCTACTATTCAAGGTCTCATAAAACCCCTAATAAGCCTAAGTCTCATATAAATTCACCCGATAACCAACAAAAGAAAGGTCCCCGATGCTACAGTTGTAATAAATATGGTCATTTCAGTAAGAATTTCCATTACCAGAATAAAAAGAAAACAATTTTAGATAATAATATAAAACTGAAGGTTATTATGCTGCTTTTTCAGTTGCGGAAACATTGGACAAGACCAGATGGTATGTCGACTCTGGAGCGTCGCTACATATGTGTAGAGAGAGAAAATGGATGTACAATGTTTCTTCCTCAACAGTAAATAATATAAAAGTGGCAGATAACAAGACTGTGGCAGTGGCAGGATGTGGTATTGTGGATTTACCAATAAGAGACTCCGAAGGCAAATCTCAGACGATACAAGTAAGGAATGTGCTTTATGTACCTTCTTCAACAACTAATTTACTTTCTGTGAGCCAGATGACAAAAAATGGGTGTTTGTAAACGCACCCACGATACAGGAAGAAATTCCTAGGGTGAAGCAACGTTTTTTTTTAAATTATAATATATTAATTATTATAAAAAATATAAATAATCCTCCAAATGTTACATATTAGCAGGATTTTCTCCACTATGTAAGTATGGCTCAAAGATCCCAAACGGTCATTGAGCGAAAAAATAGCTTAGAACGAGTTTGTGGCTTCTTACAAAGGAACAAAACGAAATTTTTCAAAATGTGCCAAATTTTTGTCATGGGTATTTTTTTCATGGTTTTCGGGATTGGCTTTTTTGTTTTATTCGTGATGGGTTTGCTCTTGACTCTAGTCTAGGTCATAGGCGACAGAGACAGAGTCGACGATGGAGTGAGCTTACCCAGAAGAAGCCTGTTCACTCTAACTTTGAAATAACTAAAACCATAACTAAGACTTTTTATATAATTGTTATGGTCGAATATTGTGAAAGTCACAACCCGAATTCGCGTTGTGGCCTATTTAAATTTACCAGAACGCGTTGTAGCAGATTGTCAAGGAGCGACAACACAAAATTCACGCTGACGCCGCTTGTAAGAAGCCACAACGCGTTCTGAGCTATATTTTCAACCAATTAGCGTTATTGACCTGTCATATGCTATCATATTGAGCCTATCATATCTTAAAGATTTCTGGCACTGTAGTTTGTATATTTACCTTGACAAAACTTTTGTTACCAAAACGATATTTTCACAAAATCCGATTTTTAAAATGATTATTTATTTACTAATCTCTCACAGAGGTCTAGTGGGTGCATGCGCTACTGTTACTCATGAAGTGTGCTCTATTTTCGCTTCCTTGGTCAGGCAAACTATAATTGGAATTTTCCATCAGATTTTTTTTTCCGCAGCCCACATGATTCTGTCATTAAGGATTTGTGCCCGGTTGATGACAATAGGCTCACCCTATAACCTAAATATAACTGGTGTATTGTATATAGGTACAGATAGATTTTAGGCGTATTGTTGTGCTACGATAATAATATGTAATTTATCCCAAACCGCCTCATATGTTTATGACGTCAAAACAAGCAATAATTTTCTGAATAATCTTATACGAATCGACCTTGACTTGTTTATCAACATAGAATAACGTGTTACCCGGAAGGTTCGGTTGTTAACCGTGAGTAAATTGATACGTGGGTCTTCAAACAAAGGTATTAAGACGAAAACGGACTTGATTTATTTAGTTTTTGAAAAAAAAAAAACAATTTTATGTTGATAATGTAATATAAATAGAATGAATCGATTATCCTTGAAGCATATTTATTTCAAGGAGTTTAGACTTACGCCTATGTAACGATACCGAAAACGACAACGAAGCGAACACTTATCTGTCAGAGTGACAGATAAGTTTTCGCTTTGTTGTCATTTCGTTTGGTTGGTAATTTACTGCTGCTTGTTGATTATGATGTATACCTACGCGAAATCTAATCGTAACGTGGATTTTTTTTCAACATTTATCATCACAGCATATAAAACTTAACTGATGTATATGAGTTTGTTACTCTATGGTTACTATGTCTATAGTAACTCAAACATAGATGCGTCACTGCAACTGTTACTGTCATTATTAATAATAAACAAGTGTTCAAGGAAAACACGCGTTTTAAAATCTCTCCAATCCCACAAAAAATATCATAGGTGACGAGGACAATCTTGCCCACAAAAAGGACAAAATGGTGGACTCATTTTTAGGATATTAAACAATATAATATTATAGTAGTTACTCATACGTACTTCCTATAAACCTCAACGCTGCTAACTTCACAGAATTTTAAATTCGAAGACATTGTTTAGATTAATCTGTTGAATATTTTTGCACGACTTTTCATCTGACCGATTTGAACAAATAACGAAAACAAGTATAAATTCAAAATTTTAAAAACCCCCGACACATTTATCTTGCGAAAGCATCCCGATTCAAACAGTAAAACGGCCCATAACTTTTGAACGGCTTAACCGATCTTATTTAAACATAGCTAAGAACACTATCGATACAATCACCTTTCAAACAAAAAAAACTAAATCAAAATCGGTTCATCCGTTGAGGCGCTATGATGCCACAGACAGACACACAGATACACAGACACACAGATACACATATACACAGATACACAGCAACACACGTCAGACTTATAACACCCCTCTTTTTCTGTCGGTGGTTAATGAACGAGAACGCTCAGCTTGGTCTTTCTAAACTTTAAGTCTGGATGTATTAATTCGCTTGAATCATAAATGATTCTGATATCAGGTAAAACGATACATTTATTTGAGTTTTTGGTAATGAAACTGTGGGTGGGTTTTGGCATTAAGTATTTGGAGTTAAGAACGTGTCAAAACCTACTTAAATGCCAACGTTTGAAAGGTTTTCAGGCTAAAGTAGAGTTTGACAAATACTCAACTTCAAATGCTTAATTAAAAAATCGGGTATATAAATTTAGCCACCCATAACCATAACCATATATCTTCCTCAGTATGGTGATATAGTCTTGCGCCAACCTGTGACCGTCCTTGAGTGCGCCTCAATTAATTAAAAGGTTTGGCGTTCTGTAGTTCCTGACGACTCCAAGGAAAAAAAGCGTGAGTGTACCTTAATAAAAATTATCTATGTTTTGGCTTCAGCCTCTCGTGCGCCAAAGACCCGTGGTCTTGACCGCAGCATCTCAAGATTGACCAAGATATATATAAAACAGAGGACGCCTCGCGGTTTCACCCGCGTAGTTCCCGTTCCCGTGGGAATACAGGGATAAAAAGTAGCCTATGTCACCCGGGGATAGAGTAGCTTCCCAACGGTGAAAGAATTTTTGAAATCGGTCCAGTAATTTTGGAGCCTATTCGGTACAAACAAACAAACAATCAAACAAACAAAAAAATCTTTCCCCTTTATAATATTGGTATAGATACATTTTGGATTTTTAAAGTTTGTTGCCCTCCAACTCAATCTCTTTCTTGCTCTCTTATACTATACCAATAGCCATAAAAAAGTCTTAATACTATTAGAACCCTTGTAATTAAAACTAATTCCCTGTTTTCTTGGAACATCTCTATTTTCCAAGGACTTCATTAGTAGAAAATAATTATGTGCTTAGTACAAGGAATGGCAGCTTTTTGTCAGGACTAGTACTAATTAGTTCGTAACTAAGCCTAAATAAAAGAGTACACAACATAATAAACGAGGTTTTAGAAACTTTTGTAAACGGTATCTAACCATTATTGATTAAAAATAAGGCCTTGCCACTCTAATATTGTTCTGATACAGTCGTTTAATACTAGTGTTCATAGTACGTGTGCGTCCCGGTGAAAGTTAAACCCTCCTCTTTTCTTCTATCAGGAGTGATAGTCCACAACTGCTGCCCATATGATAACTGTTAAATTTAACCCTTCTGTATAGTGTCTGACATGAAAATCTACAGGATAGTTTTTACTGACTAAGTACTCATATATACGACCGCCAGAATCGTTTGCCAGATTGTAATGAGAAATTGCCTGTTCGGCGCGGTTCGGAATTGCCTAACTCCATCTAACCCGAGCATCTGTTTCAATCTACCAATCAACGAGTACTTAAATACCGTACTATTTTTTTAATATACTTATGTAGGAAGCAGCTAGTTGAAAACTCTTGCTCATCCGAGCTTTTTAGTGTCGAAGACATGGTGACATCCACCATCCCACACTACGTGCGGGATGCCTGCGTGGTATATTACAGCCAACTCCATCGCACATAGAGGAGGCCTGCGTACCGCATTAGAAACGTTACACTGATATAGATATCCGCTTGTCCAACCAGGTTGACACAGCCTAACAAAAAAACATATTTTGCAGTATACCAGCCATATAACTCCTACAACAAACTGTGCCTTCTGCCACTACCCTCCTTGCTGCAGTTCAATAACGCAGCCTGTATAACGTTGTGCGAGATGATTGCCTTCCTATTGTGTTCATTGACATGACCAGCTCTTTATCACACCATTCATGTGCGCTTAGTCCACTAGCACAAATGGGATCGTCTGATTAGTCTTCTAGATAGCTTTTGTATTGCAGTGTATGTGTTTATGTAGTAAATAATCGGGCTTTACTTACGCAAACTCGATTGTATTATTACAGTTACTTTTTTCCCATCAGCTGTAACTGTAAAACTCATTAATTCACTTACCTTTTCGGACCTACCAAGGCAGGCCTTGTTGTACAATAAGGTATAATAATATGCTATCTAAACTCAATTCATTGAATAATTGACTGGAAACGAAACTGAGAGTACATGGGACTAATTAACGCTACAGTTGCATCTAGGAATGAAGGTATGTCCAGTGTCGGTGGTCTAGCAAATGTCAGATCTATTAAAGTATATCCATGCTAGAAAACGAGGATGCTCCTTGGAAAACCGGTTTTCAGGTTTCATCTTCGTTCGGTCTTCTGGCCACCTGTAAAAATATCAAAGATTTACAAATATCAGCTGGGACCAATCCAAGGCACGGAATGACCGCGCAAGCATTTAAGATCGCCTGGTGCAGCTATTATTGTTTGGTCACGAGTCCATTAATAGCACTATACAATACATCGTACACACCATACAATTAGCTGTAAGTACACGTACCTAGGATTTTTAAAGAAGGAAACTTTTTAATACACCTTTTCCAACTCCTTTTTATGTGGTATCTATTAACTTAAATCTGTAAACAATATGTCCCGCTTAACTCAGCCTACATTCCGCAAAAGTACTAATAAAATTTAATGCATCCATTTCAGGCAGCGTAACAACTAACATTTTTAATTTTACAAAGGCGCGCGCCATTTTCTTCGGTAGCAATGGCCGTCTATTAGTTTTAACGACGTGCCGGTGACGCTCTTGGTATCAATTAACGGTTGGGAATAAGGGTGAGTTTGCTGTGATATTCTTTGTAAGTATGGTGTGTGGGTGTGATAGGACGCAATGGTTGGTCGTGAAAGCAAGGTAACAGTCTTGTTTCTGCTTACTTTTCATAGCCACATTGATGGTATTAGAATTGTATATTAGAACTGCTTATATTTTAGTCAATTAAGGCGTCTTTCGGCTGAAACGCTCCTGCGCCAACCTCATTTTACTTCTTGCCAATAAAAAAAAATCTTTTCGAAGGGTGGTTACACACTACATCCGATCCGTGTCCGTGAAATTTCGATTCCGAATTAGTCGTGGTATTTCTTGAAGTGAACCTTACGCACTACATCCCAACTCTATCCGTCATAATTCAGAATATTTTGAACTCGGAACTCAAATCACGGACACGGATCGGATATAGTGCGTAACCGCCCTAAGTCTATAAAAGCATTGCGTGTGCTTCGATGGGATGTAAAATCTTACTTTACTTTCACCAATCTTACTTTTGTTACTCACATTTGTGTAAATTTTTTTAGCTGTATGTTTTCCTAAAACTGTAAAATAAAATAAAATGAGTAAAAGTTAATCATTTTATTGACATTATACTTCCAATGTTGACTTTGGTGAATCCGTTTGTATTCCTAAAGCTGAGAAGAATACCAGAAAAACAGACATACCCAGATGATTAACGGAACAGCAGTTGAAAATATTGCTTGAAGTAAGATTTATACAACCCAAAAACGTATTACAAAACCACCCTCTTTATTATGAACAGAACACAGAAACTGCACCGACATCGTTCAATTATCAAGTAATTGGTCTAACTGGTTGGTTAGACTATTCATGTTCCACTTATAGTTGAATTAGTACTGGTTAGAGCATTCCAACGTGTTGATTACTTCGATATTGTGTTTGTCAGCTTCTATTTAGATTGTTGGTATTAAGACCTATGTTATGTAAATGAGGAAACCGGACAATGTTACTAGATTGATATTGGATGATCTTGGGTATAGCGCTTTAGCATGGTAATAACGGCCATTGACCCGCTTTATATTTATTGACCTTCTTAATTTCAAAAACAGCAATTAAGGCATGAAGTCGTCTCGACTTATCATGAAAAACCATTTTCGGGTTTCCACGCAGAGATTTTAGGGAAAGGGCAATATAACCACTTGTGACATAGTAAAAAGAAACAACTATAGTTGGCTTTTGAAGTAGTTTGATGCCTCCTTCGCTGAGTTCTGATAACGAATTCTTCTCATGAAATACTTTTATAATAAAACAGAATAGTGCGTTATGACACTTTAGCTCTGTAGATACTGCGGCGGCGAGATGGTTAAACGAAATTGTTGCCATAGCGGGTAGAAAATCCAGGTTGAGGCTTGCCCAGCGTGGGTGTTAGCACAAGAAAAGATCAGTCTTTGGTTGATGATGATTATTAAAATACTGTAAATTGTGTAAGACGTCATATCTACCAGTAAACTATCAATGTTCAAGACGTCATAGTAAGTAAACCGGACCCTAGGAATTCGCGGTCCGTCTGTCTGTCTGTCCATCTGTCACCAGGCTGTATCTCATGAACCGTGATAGCTAGGTAATTGTAATTGACGCAGGTGATGTATTTCTTTTGCCGCTTTGTCAACAAAAACAGAATAAAATAAATATTTAAATGGGGCTCCCATACAACAAACGTATTTTTTTTTGGCGTTTTTTGCGATAATGGTACGGAACCCTTTATGCGCGAGTCCGACTCGCACTTGGCCGTTTTTTTTTTAAGAAAAGTGTGAGGCAGCTTGCCGAAATTCAAATTATGAATTCCGTCTCTGAATTCAGAGAGGAATTCAGAATTAAGTGAGACACTTATACTTTAGCATAGCAACATCAACCTTGCTCTGTATCTACCACAAGTATTGAAAACTACAAAAAATATTGGGACAAGTAGCTAACTGAATTATTTCTCAAGTTCTCTCAAAAGGGACTAGGGACCACCCCGCGACAAATAAATTTTAATAGACCTTTACAGGGTTTCCTTTTCACACAAAATATTTTAGCTACATTTGCATTACAAAAGCCTATTAGTTTAGTTTTAGTTTAGTTTCGACGGGCTGTTTCCGCAACTCCACGACCAAGCGCGTATTTTGCGTACGGGTGGGATTCAGTCACATCATTCGATCCACCCCAGCTCCTCGAGGAAGGCCAGCAGCGCCCTGGTGCTGCCGACTATCTCCTGCAGGGTACCTGGGTTGCCGAAGTATTTGGCCCTGTAGCCAGCGATTACAGGGCAGCTTAGGAGTAGGTGTGCTGCCGTCTCTTCCTCCACCATGCAAGCTCTGCAGAGTGGGCTGTCCGTGATACCTAAGACAAAGAGGTGCTTATTAAAGGTCCCATGTCCAGTGGTTACGGCTGTGACAGCTCGCAACTGTGGCTTAGTTAGTCGTAGGATCTTTTTCGTGAAACGGCCATCAATGAGGGGTAGTGCCTCCTTGGCCTGCCTACATTCGCTATGATCCATCCATAGCTTGCTGTGTTGATCCCTGGTGCGTTTTCTTACCAGACCGCGTAGGTACCCGAAAGGTAAAGGCACTATGGGCTCCGGGCCCACCGGTGCCATATTTGAGCCTCTACGGGCGAGCTCATCCACAGCGTCGTTCCCTCGGGAGTCGCTGTGTCCCTTGATCCATTGAATGGTTACTTTATTGTGCATACCGACCTGGTTCAGGCGCCGATGACACTCGTAAATCAGCCCTGAGTTGACTGTGTGGCTGTTTAGTGCTTGCAGGACGGCCATGCTGTCCGAAAGTATACGTATAGGGAAGTCCTTTACCTCCCTCGTCAGGACCGCAGAGGCCGCCATGGAGATTCCCAAGCATTCGGCCTGGAACACCGTGTTGTGGATCCCCAGTGGTGTGGCTAAACGGATATTTAGGTCCTCCGAGAAGACTCCTGCACCCGTGCCTGTACCTGTTTTGGATCCGTCCGTGAAGATCCGCAGTTCATCGGGGCGTAACCCCTCGCAGCGGTTATCCTCGTGTAACTGGATTCTGTATTTTTTATCAAAAATGACTTTCTTGGGTATGCGGTCATTAATGGCTCTAGTCAGTGGGATTTCGCGGTGGAGACCCTCTAGTAGAGCGGTGTGTTGAGTCTCTCGCTTACCCCAGAGACCCAGTGCCTTTAGACGCACTGCTGCCATCGTCGCTTCCTGCTGTATAAACAGATGCAGAGGGGAGAGCCCCAGCATAGCCTCGAGCGCTGCGGTCGGCGTAGTCCTCATGCAGCCCGTTGTCGCCATGCAGGCCAGTCTCTGCATACGCTGTAGCTTGTTCACGGCTGTAGTTAGTTTAGTGCGAGGCCACCAAACCACGGCCCCATAGGTGATCATGGGCCGAATCACCGCACTGTACAGCCAGAGTATTATCTTAGGGGATAGGCCCCACTTCTTACCTATCATTTTCCTGCATTGCCAGAAGGTGATGCAGGCCCTGTCTAACTTATTGTCTAAATGGCTGCTCCAGTTCAACTTACTGTCAAGAATGACTCCCAAATACTTGACCTCGTTGGAAAGCTGGAGCTCTGTATCGAAGAGCTTAGGCAGGCGGTAGGGGCCTAGTGCCCTTTTCTGGGTGAACATGACCAATTCAGTTTTAGTGGTGTTTACTGATAGTTCATACTCCCTGCACCTTCGCTCCACTATACGTAGTGCTTGCTGAGTAAGGTTGCAAATTGTACCAGTCACCTTCCCAGGTACTAGGATTGCGAGGTCGTCTGCATAACCTATTGTGTAGTAACGGTGTTCGTTTAGTCTGGTGATGAGATCGTTTATTACCAGATTCCAAAGAAGGGGAGAGAGCAACCCTCCTTGTGGGCAGCCCCTGGCTATCAAGGCTTGCCGCTGCTCTCCTTCTAGACGAACCGCTCGTTTGCTGAGCATATTAGAAATCCAGTCAATCAGCACCTGCTCTACGCCATGTTTGTAAAGGGCAGCACCGATGTTGGAGAAATTTGTCTTGTCGAAGGCCCCTTCGATGTCTATGAATGTGCCCAGGCAGGTACCTTTCTGATGAATTGCTTCCTCTATTTGGCTTACCACCAAGTGAAGAGCGGATTCAGTAGACTTACCCGAGCTGTAGGCGTGTTGGTTACCATGTAAAGGTAGTCTTGTTAGAGCGACACTACAGCTAACAGCTGATTTGAATTTGTCCTAATAATTTTAATTTTAAATATTAGTTTTCATTCATAATAAGGCCTATTTCCAATTTATTAACTAGTTTTAAAACGTAATTAAGTGTTTTGTGTTAAATACAAACACTACTAGTGCAAAATAAGTGTTAAAATTTAATTGTGTTTCGTTGACAGTTACCGGCTCAAGCGAATGTTATTTTTTCGCCTCGGTATCAGGTACAATACTACATATTTTACTTGAATTTGGATTGTTTGCGTTTTAATATTTTGTTAACAATTGATTGGATCACTTTTATTACGGTGACAAGTTGATGCCAATGACCTATAAAACGTAAACATAACCTTAATTAGTTTGGTGACAGAACTTCTTTCTTAAAGATCTAAATTTCATTTTTCCGTTCAACTAATCATCTGTTACTCATTCTACTTCTCTTTTCCGACCTCTTCTTTCTTCTCTTTAATCATGATTATGACTCGCAGCGCGCGGGCTCGCCTAGAAGAGACCAAACTCAGTCAGGCTTTGAGCGAATTAAAGGCGTCTCAGCAGTTCTGTGACCAACTGATAAGGGAAAAAGATGAAAACGAAATAGAGTTCCTTAGTGTCCTTGACAGGAATAGCAAACTGAAAACAGAAATGGCTCAGTTATATACTCAACACACTGATGCCATAGCAGCCCGGGACAGGCTCCAAGTTGTTGTGGACGGGTTCAGCCAGTGTAGCAATGAGTATGAACAAGCTCTTAGTCACAATTATTTACTACAACAGCAGCTACATGAGGCTCAAAGTCAGATTGAATATCTTGAAACTACAAATCATAACATCACTGCCTCGTTGAATCAAAGTCTATTCAATGAATTGGTGCCTGTTGCCCCGTCAATGGTTACTGCAATAAATCCCTCTTACACAATAGATTTAACAGGTCATGATGATTCAAAATCAATTAAATCATTGAGGGTAGTCACTAGTAAAAATAAAATAAAAAAGTACATTAAAATTAACAAATACATAGTTTAAACTAAGAAAATGATCAAAAAACAAAGGTTTTTCATCAAAAATGTAAAACTTAATAGAGAAAGGTTGAATCTACTTAAACAATTAGATATGTATTCATTTAATTTAGAAAAAAGTACTAGGAAATACCAAACTGACACAGAAGACTTGCGGTATGAACTTGACCATCTACAGGAGAAACTTACTTCTATGACCATCAAATATACAGCCTCTGAAAACCAAATGAGGGAATATGTATTGGCAATGAATGAGCTGGTAAGCTCACAAACTAACAAATGTGATCATTGTCAACCACCATCTGTTGAACCCACACCGGACCATTCATTGACAATATGTGATGCCACCATACCACAGTCTAGTGCAAGTTTGCCATTAGAAATTACTAACCGTTTGCCTAAAAATAATGTAAATACAGAAATAGTATTATTTTGTGATGAAATTGGAAAGGATCTAGGCCACTTGTTGACAAATAGATATCCAGGACACTCAATAATGAACTACTGTATGCCTGGTTGTTCTTTATTTGACATAATTAAAAAAGTTATAAAATGCAATTTTAACCAGGATACAACATTATTAATATTTATTGGTAATAGGGGCAATGTGAACAAAGGAGAATTACTCCAACATTATAACTCTTTGTGCAACCTTAGTTTAAAAAAAATTGTGATGTTCACATTCCCATACAGCCAAAGTTTGCCACAGGAAGAAAACATACTTAGGTATGAATTGAATAGGACATTACATAATTTAACATATAGTAGTAATTTATTCCATTTAATTGACACTAACAATTATGTTGGTAATCACTTTTATTTGACAAAAGATAAATTTTTCATGGATAGGTACTTTCTTTCAAAGTATTATAAAAGACAGATAGCTGTGTCGCTATCATATTATTTTTCTACTACAGCCAAGAATTTGGCTAAACAACTTGCTTCTATTGAGCAATGCCAAGGAATGTTATTTAATTCAGCCACTAATTTGGTATCAGAAATTGATATTAATAGTAATTTAAATTAGAAATTAGGACAATAGGGACAACCTCTTGCAAAAGCATACAGCATAAAAATTGCAAAGTAAAATCAAATAAAAGTTTAAATTCGGTAAATAGTATTAACCTGGTGCATCAAAATATTCAAGGATTTATGAACAAAGATTTAGAAGTAGAATTATTTATGAACTTTAACAGTATTGATATTCTTTGTATAACAGAACATTGGCTTAAAAGCCACCAGTTATTGTTCAATTTTAATAATCACCAGGTTGGTAGTTCATTCAGCAGAGTTAATGCTATACATGGTGGCTCATTGATTTTAGTAAGTAACCAGCTTAAATTTAAAGACCGTAAGGATATTGTGAGCCTATCTGTTGAGCGGACAGTTGAAATAGCTTGTATAGAATTGGAGCAGTTTATTGTATTAAGCGTATACAGACCCCCTTCAGGATTGTATGACTGCTTCGAAAAGGTAATGGATGAAGTGTTACACAAGATTTGTAACTCGAATAAATCCATTATCACTTGTGGTGATTTTAATGTTAATTTATTAGAAAACTCAGGTTCTTGTAGTAAAATAATAAGTCTGTTTCAGTCCTACAATCTTGTAAACCTATTTTTGGAGCCTACAAGAATAATCCCTTCTAGTGCTACATGCTTAGATAATATTTATACTAATGTTATACCAGTCCACAAAGAAATTATAAATTTACTAGATTCTGATCATTGCGGGCAGAGGATTACTATACCAAACCAAAGCAACAAAGTGGCTAAAAAGGATATCACTGTTAACCCCAAAACTGCAAGTCGCTTGGCAGCTTTTAAAGTTAAACTCATTAATAAATTACCAATTTTGTCAATTGATGCTGATCCTAATCATCTATATGATGATTTTTTTAGTATATACTGTAAACAATTTAATTCGACCTTTATTCCCAAGACTATCTCCGTTAATAGTAACGCATCATTCAGTGATTGGGCTACCATTGGTATTCATAAGAGTAGAACACGGCTTTATGAGCTGTACAGTGAAAGGACTTATGTAAACACTGCTGAATTTAATTTATATGTTAGAAATTATTCAAAATTATTTAAAAAAGTTTGTTGTTTGGCCAAGTCGCGTTATTTGAGCTCAAAGATTAAAAACAGTAGTAATGTTATTAAAACGACTTGGAATATTATTAATAGTGAAACGGGAAGATCTGGTAACCGAAATATTGACTACGGCCTGTCTATTAATGGCAACATCATAAAATCAGACTCACAAGTCGCAGTGGCCTTTGAAAATTTCTTTTCAGATATTCCCGTTTCAACGACTAAATCCTTAAACTCATCACCTTCTGTTGCTGAGTCTTTGCTAAAAGAAAATGTTAACGTTTGCGATTCGGAATTTCTTTTTGAACATATTACTTGTAAAGACATAATTAAAACCTTTCACACTTTAAATGTTAAAAAGACTGCAGATCTGTGGGGTCATTCTGTAGAAGTTGCTAAGTCTATTATTGACATTGTCGCACCTAGTTTAGCTATTATCTTTAATAATTGTATCGACTGTGGGGAGTTTCCCGACCTTATGAAAAATAGTAAAATAATACCTTTGTTTAAATCAGGTAGTACATCAGACCCTACAAATTATAGACCTATTTCAGTACTACCTACGTTTAGCAAAATATTTGAGAAATTAATTTTAGAGCAATTGCAAAGATTTTTTAATAAACATAAATTATTACATACCAAACAGTTCGGTTTTACAAGGGGTCGTTCAACTACTGATGCCGGTGTTGAACTTTTAGGACATATTTATAATGCATGGGAAGATAAGTGCGATGCCTTGGGCATCTTTTGTGATTTGTCCAAGGCATTTGATTGTGTTTTTCATGAAACGCTAATCAGGAAACTCCGCCACTACGGGATCCGGAACAGCGCTCTGGATCTTCTTACTTCATATTTGAGTAATAGGATTCAGACCGTTGACGTTAATGGAAAAAGATCTCCTGGATCTATGGTAACAATGGGAGTCCCACAGGGCTTGATTCTTGGTCCTTTCTTGTTTCTTATTTATATTAATGACTTGCCTTACCTCATAAAGGATAACCATGATATAGTGTTGTGGATGATACTTCACTTTTGTTTAAACTTAAACGTCAGCAGCTGGTTACTGACGATGTAAATAGCGTGATCTCAAAAGTAGTTCACTGGTTCAATGTTAATAATTTACTTCTTAATGAAAAAAAAACCAAATGCATTAAGTTTACCCTACCTCACGTTAGGCAGGTGAAAACCGATGTGTTGATAAAGGGCGAAGAATTGAATCCTGAAAATAGCACAGTATTCTTAGGCTTAACTTTGGATGCTAAGCTTCAGTGGGGACCACATATAGATAAATTGTCAAAGAAGCTAAGCTCCGCAGCATATGCTGTTAGAAAAATTCGTAATTTAACTGACATAGAGACAGCCCGTTTAGTATACTTTAGCTATTTTCATAGTGTAATGTCGTACGGTATTCTGTTGTGGGGAAATGCCGCCGACATCCAGACTATCTTTGTTTTGCAGAAAAGAGCTGTTCGGTCAATTTATAAATTAAGCCCAAGACACTCTCTCAGAGAGAAATTTAAGGAGATTAATGTAATGACTGTGCCTTCTCAGTATATTTATGAAAATCTTTTATATGCCCATAAAAATATAAAATTGTTTAAAAAATACAGTGATATCCATAACATAAATACTAGGAATAAACACAAATTTGTAGTACCTACAACAAGGCTCAAGAAAATAGGTGGCTCGTTTAGATGTCAATGTGTACGCTTTTATAATAAGCTTCCAAGCCACGTACAACATCTAAGTCTTAATAAATTCAAATCTTTTATTAAACGTAAATTGTGCCAGAAAGCGTTTTATACAACTAAAGATTACCTTGAAGACAAAAAGGCTTGGGATTGAGCTGCTCCAATTAATTTTGTTTTTTTTATTATATTTTGCACCGTGAATTTTGTTTTTGTTTTTATGGTTTTCTTGCAATGACAAGAATATTTACTTTTTAAAGTATTATATTATTTTATATTAATTATTGTGAGTGTGAAGACTATGTGGATCATTCTTTTTTATTTTAATTTATATTTATCTTAGTTTTAATCATGGTCTGGCAGTTTGAGTAGTTTATGCGGCCTACCCGAATGTCCTTTCTTTGGTATTGTTCGTCGAATCGTTGAGCTCCTTAAATTCTGAGTTGAGCTGCTCGGTTATTGACAAATGCGTGCACTGACTGGACAGGTCCACTCAATCTGGCTGGTTCTTTCCTCAAAAGACCATTTCAGACATCAGTCTACATGGTCTTCACATGATCTAACCAATATTTTGTCTGGACTTTAAAAGAGACTGTGACCTCTGAGTTTGTTTCGGCCTTTCTTCTCAGAGTAGTCAGATAGGAAACGCCGACCTCATCTAGTTTTAAAAAATATGTTCGACATGTAAAAGTGTTTGTATAAACCAACTTACAGAAATAAAATCATTTATCATTTAGCGCCGTCCCTGAGCTCCCTTTCACACAGTCTTTCCATGGTCTTTAGCAAGAACGAGGTCAAGCTAATGGGTCTGTAGGACTTGGCGTTTGTATAATCACTCTTACCTGGCTTTGGGATAAATATTGCTTTCACTTCCTTCCATCCTATGGGGACGTGTCTAAAGGCCAGGCACGCTCTCAGTAGTGGCACCAGTCTTTCTGCTACAGGCATACCTCCCCATTGTAGTAGCGCAGGGAACACCCCGTCTGGACCGGGCGCCTTGTAAGGATGGAAGCTTTGGACGGCCCATTGGATTTTCTCCAATGTGATCATCCCTCTTGCATAGTGCCAATTCTCGCTTGTTGGTGGTTGGAAAGTATCTTGCCAGTCGGTTACCTGTACGAAGACGCTGCCTGGGAAGTGTGTTTCTACTAGGACGCGTCTTGTTTCTTCAGGCGACGTGGTGAGTGTGTTATCAGGTTTACGGAGTGTTGCTGGCTCAGGTGTACTCTGTTGTGCCAGTATTTTCCTTACCCTGTTTGCTTGTTGGCAAGATTCAATGTTGCCACAGTACTTACGCCATCCCGTGGTACGCCTGAATCTAATGCATTTTTTGTAACTGGATTTGGCTGCGTAATAGGCGTCCCAGTCCTCATCCGCGCATGTGTTCATGGCTCTATTCAGAGCCTTTCTTACCTTACCGCGCATGCGTTCCAGATCTTAATTGGTTTGGTGACAGAACTTCTTTCTTAACTATCTAAATTTCATTTTTCCGTTCAACTAATCATCTGTTACTCATTCCACTACTCTTTTCCAACATCATCTTTCTTCTCTTTAGTCATGATTATGACTCGCAGCGCGCGGGCTCGCCTAGAAGAGACCAAACTCAGTCAGGCTTTGAGCGAATTAAAGGCGTCTCAGGAGTTCTGTGACCAACTGATAAGGGAAAAAGATGAAAATGAAATAGAGTTCCTTAGGGTCCTTGACAGGAATAGTAAACTGAAAACAGAAATGGCTCAGTTATATATTCAACACACTGATGCCATAGCAGCCCGGGACAGGCTCCAAATTGTTGTGGACGGGTTCAGCCAGTGTAGCAATGAGTATGAACAAGCTCTTAGTCACAATTATTCACTACAACAGCAGCTACATGAGGCTCAAAGTCAGATTGAACATCTTGAAACAACAAATCATAACATCACTGCCTCGTTGAATCAAAGTCTATTCAATGAATTGGTGCCTGTTGCCCCATCAATGGTTACTGCAATAAACCCCTCTTACACA
Organism: Orthosia cruda; assembly: GCA_964057195.1. Classification (NCBI taxonomy): domain Eukaryota; kingdom Metazoa; phylum Arthropoda; class Insecta; order Lepidoptera; family Noctuidae; genus Orthosia; species Orthosia cruda. The sequence goes on along the minus strand of OZ059826.1, from coordinate 12,247,743 downwards.
CTAGATTTAACAGGTCATGATGATTCAAAATCAATTAATCATTGAGGGTAGTTACTAGTAAAAATAAAATAAAAAAGTACATTAAAATTAACAAATACATAGTTAAAACTAAGAAAATGATCAAAAAACAAAGGTTTTTCATCAAAAATGTAAAACTTAATAGAGAAAGGTTGCATCTACTTAAACAATTAGATATGTATTCATTTAATTTAGAAAAAAGTACTAGAAAATACCAAACTGACACAGAAGACTTGCGGTATGAACTTGACCATCTACAGGAGAAACTTACTTCTATGACCATCAAATATACAGCCTCTGAAAACCAAATGAGGGAATATGTATTGGCAATGAATGAGCTGGTAAGCTCACAAATTAACAAATGTGATCATTGTCAACCACCATCTGTTGAACCCACACCGGACCATTCATTGACAATATGTGATGCCACCATACCGCAGTCTAGTGCAAGTTTGCCATTAGAAATTACTAACTGTTTGTCTGAAAAGAATGTAAATACAGAAATAGTATTATTTTGTGATGAAATTGGAAAGGATTTAGGCCACTTGTTGACAAATAGATATCCAGGACACTCAATAATGAACTAATGTATGCCTGGCTGTTCTTTATTTGACATAATGAAAAAAGTTATAAAATGCAATTTTAACCAGGATACCACATTATTAATATTTATTGGTAATAGGGGTAATGTGAACAAAGGAGAATTACTCCAACATTATAGAACTTTGTGCAACCTTAGTTTAAAAAAAATTGTGATGTTCACTTTCCCATACAGCCAAAGTTTGCCACAGGAAGAAAACAATCTTAGATATGAATTGAATAGGACATTACATAATTTAACATATAGTAGTAATTTATTCCATTTAATTGACACTAACAATTATGTTGGTAATCACTTTTATTTGACAAAAGATAAATTTTTGATGGATAGGTACTTTCTTTCAAAGTATTATAAAAGACAGATAGCTGTGTCGCTATCATATTATTTTTCTATTACAGCCAAGAATTTGGCTAAACAACTTGCTTCTATTGAGCAATGCCAAGGAATGTTATTTAATTCAGCCAATGATTTGGTATCAGAAATTGATATTGATAATAATTTAAATTAGAAATTAGGACAATAGGGACAACCTCTTGCAAAATTATACAGGACAAAAATTGCAAAATAAAATCAAATAAAAGTTTAAATTCGGTAAATAGTATTAACCTGGTGCATCAAAATATTCAAGGATTTATGAACAAAGATTTAGAAGTAGAATTATTTATGAACTTTAACAGTATTGATATTCTTTGTATAACAGAACATTGGCTTAAAAGCCACCAGTTATTGTTCAATTTTAATAATCACCAGGTTGGTAGTTCATTCAGCAGAGTTAATGCTATACATGGTGGCTCATTGATTTTAGTAAGTAACCAGCTTAAATTTAAAGACCGTAAGGATATTGTGAGCCTATCTGTTGAGCGGACAGTTGAAATAGCTTGTATAGAATTGGAGCAGTTTATTGTATTAAGCGTATACAGACCGCCTTCAGGATTGTGTGACTGCTTTGAAAAGGTAATGGATGAAGTGTTACACAAGATTTGTAACTCGAATAAATCCATTATCACTTGTGGTGATTTTAATGTTAATTTATTAGAAAACTCAGGTTCTTGTAGTAAAATAATAAGTCTGTTTCAGTCCTACAATCTTGTAAACCTATTTTTGGAGCCCACAAGAATAACTTCAACTAGTGCTACATGCTTAGATAATATTTATACTAATATTATACCAGTCCACAAAGAAATTATAAATTTACTAGATTCTGATCATTGCGGGCAGAGGATTACTATACCAAACCAAAACAACAAAGTGGCTAAAAAGGATATCACTGTTAACCCCAAAACTGCAAGTCGCTTGGCAGCTTTTAAAGATAAACTCATTAATAAATTATCAATTTTGTCAATTGATGCTGATCCTAATCTTCTATATGATGATTTTTTTAGTATATACTGTAAACAATTTAATTCGACCTTTGTTCCAAAGACTATCTCCGTTAATAGTAATGCATCATTCAGTGATTGGGCTACCATTGGTATTCATAAAAGTAGAACACGGCTTTATGAGCTGTACAGTGAAAGGACTTATGTAAACACTGCTGAATTTAATTTATATGTTAGAAATTATTCAAAATTATTTAAAAAAGTTTGTTGTTTGGCCAAGTCGCGTTATTTGAGCTCGAAGATTAAAAACAGTAGTAATGTTATTAAAACGACTTGGAATATTATTAATAGTGAAACAGGAAGATCTGGTAACCGAGATATTGACTACGGCCTGTCTATTAATGGCAACATCATAAAATCAGACTCACAAGTCGCAGTGGCCTTTGAAAATTTCTTTTCAGATATTCCCATTTCAACTACTAAATACTTAAATTCATCACCTTCTGTTGCTGAGTCTTTGCTAAAAGAAAATGTTAATGTTTGCAATTCGGAATTTCGTTTTGAACATATTACTTGTAAAGACATAATTAAAACCTTTCACACTTTAAATGTTAAAAAGACTGCAGATCTGTGGGGTCATTCTGTAGAAGTTGCTAAGACTATTATTGACATTGTCGCACCTAGTTTAGCTATTATCTTAAATAATTGTATCGACTGTGGGGAGTTTCCTGACCTTATGAAAAATAGTAAAATAATACCTTTGTTTAAATCAGGTAGTACATCAGACCCTACAAATTATAGACCTATTTCAGTACTACCTACGTTTAGCAAAATATTTGAGAAATTAATTTTAGAGCAATTGCAAAGATTTTTTAATAAACATAAATTATTACATAGCAAACAGTTCGGTTTTACAAGGGGTCGTTCAACTACTGATGTGTTGAGCTTTTAGGACATATTTATAATGCATGGGAAGATAAGTGCGATGCCTTGGGAATCTTTTGTGATTTGTCCAAGGCATTTGATTGTGTTTGTCATGAAAGGCTAATCAGGAAGCTCCGCCACTACGGGATCCGGAACAGCGCTCTGGATCTTCTTACTTCATATGTGAGTAATAGGATTCAGACCGTTGACGTTAATGGAAAAAGATCTCCTGGATCTATGGTAACAATGGGAGTCCCGCAGGGCTCGATTCTTGGTCCTTTCTTGTTTCTTATTTATATTAATGACTTGCCTTACCTCATAAAGGATAACCATGATATAGTGTTGTTTGCGGATGATACTTCACTTTTGTTTAAACTTAAACGTTAGCAGCTGGATACTGACGATGTAAATAGCGCGATCTCAAAAGTAGTTCACTGGTTCAATGTTAATAACTTACTTCTTAATGAAAAAAAAACCAAATGCATTAAGTTTACCCTACCTCACGTTAGGCAGGTGAAAACCGATGTGTTGATAAAGGGCGAAGAATTGAATCCTGAAAATAGCACAGTATTCTTAGGCTTAACTTTGGATGCTAAGCTTCAGTGGGGCCCACATATAGATAAATTGTCAAAGAAGCTAAGCTCCGCAGCATATGCTGTTAGAAAAATTCGTAATTTAACTGACATAGAGACAGCCCGTTTAGTATACTTTAGCTATTTTCATAGTGTAATGTCGTACGGTATTCTGTTGTGGGGAAATGCCGCCGACATCCAGACTATCTTTGTTTTGCAGAAAAGAGCTGTTCGATCAATTTATAAATTAAGCCCGAGACACTCTCTCAGAGATAAATTTAAGGAGATTAATGTAATGACTGTGCCTTCTCAGTATATTTATGAAAATCTTTTATATGCCCATAAAAATATAAAATTGTTTAAAAAATACAGTGATATCCATAACATAAATACTAGGAACAAACACAAATTTGTAGTACCTACAACAAGGCTCAAGAAAATAGGTGGCTCGTTTAGATGTCAATGTGTACGTTTTTATAATAAGCTTCCAAGCCACGTACAAGATCTAAGTCTTAATAAATTCAAGTCTTTCATTAAACGTAAGTTGTGCCAGAAAGCGTTTTATACAACAAAAGATTACATTGAGGACAAAAAGGCTTGGGATTGAGCTGCTCCAATTAATTTTGTTTTTTTATTATATTTTGCACTATGCATTTTGTTATTATAAATTATTTTTTTTTTTTTTTGGTTTTCTTGCAATGACAATAATATTTACTTTTTAAAGTATTATATTATTTTATTTTAATTATTGTGAATGTGAAGACTATGTGGATATTTTTTTTTTGTTTTTATTTAAATTTATCTTAGTTTTTAATCATGGTCTGGCAGTTTGAGTAGTTTATGCGGCCTACCCGAATGTCCTTTCTTTGGTATTGTTCGTCGAATCGTTGAGCTCCTTAAATTCTGAGTTGAGCTGCTCGGTTATTGACAAATGCGTGCACTGACTGGACAGGTCCACTCAATCTGGCTGGTTCTTTCCTCAAAAGACCATTTCAGACATAGTCTACATGGTCTTCACATGATCTAATCAAGATTTTGTCAGGACTTTAAAAGAGACTGTGACCTCTGAGTTTGTTTCGGCCTTTCTTCTCAGAGTAGTCAGATTGGAAACGCCGACCTCATCTAGTTTTAAAAATATGTTCGACATGTAAAAGTGTTTGTACAAACCAACTTACAGAAATAAAATCATTTATCATTTATCATTTACCCCACCAGGGTTGTTTGCCCGGTGTTTTGCGTGGGGTAGTTTCTGGGCAGGCGGTGTGGTAGCTGCATATCATAGTTTCTGTAAGTTGGTTTACCTGCGTATCTATCTGCGTCGTATTCACATAAGCCAGCTCCTCGCATATGGGCGGAAGCTTGGAGGCAAGGGTGCGTGTGTAGACAGCTTTGTCTGTGTTGCGCGGGTTACGCCTAGGTGGTGTTGGCGCAACGCAGACCTGTATGTCGTAGCGGATCCATCTGTGGTCCGAGCAGGAGGCCTCCCTGGAGACCTGCCACCCAGAGATGCTTTCCGCTGCTCCTTCTGTCGCCAAAGTTAGGTCTATAATCGTCCGACTGCGTCTTGTTACAAACGTCGGTTCCGTGCCTGTGTTTAGTAGGGAAAGGTTAGTTGTGAACAAGTATTCTACTAAAGCCTTACCCCTTTCATTCTGTGAATCCATTCCCCACAGCGGGTGGTGTGCATTCGCGTCGGTCCCGATGATGACCTCCTCACCTCTGGCTTCGCAGTGCGTTACGAGGCGGACCAGGTCATGCGGGGGTGGAGCCTCCGCCTCAGGCATATAAACCGAGGCGAAAACACACGACATCATCGTGGCACCACGCTGTATGGTCAGCCTAGCTGCAGAGATATCTCTGCAACAGAAATCAGTTAAAAGCTGTGCTCTAATGTTATCTGTGACATATATACAAGATCTAGGGTGATCATGGGTTGAGGTAACAAGGATCTTACCGCCTAAACCGGACAGTCCTCGTATTTGGCCGCCCCTAATCCACGGCTCCTGGATCAGGGCAGGGCTCGTATCTGGCCGTGTGTTGAACCTCCAACCACTTGCGTAACTGAGCCGTCGCTGTCTGACTGTGGTGGAGGTTCGCCTGTACAGCTTTACAGGCCAACGAAGGGTTCGCCATCGCAGATGGGGCCCTCCTCGACTTCTTCCAGCTGCAAACCGGCGAAAGCGTCGCCCACCTCGTCATCCTCCATCGTTCCAGAAGCCGGCGACAGTATGCTGTCGTCCAGCTCCTCGCCCGACGGAGGGACGGTGACCGTGATGGCGGTGATAGTGGGGTCGACCGGCTCTGCAGCTATGACTGAGGCCGTTGTCGCTTCCGGGTTGTTGAAAGGGGGATTATCCCCCCCTGCATCGACGAGCTGCCTCGCTACCGGGTCCCATCCCCGAGGAACACACCCGAAACGGCTGTTCGTTCCTTGGAATTTGATGTACACCGAGCCCAGACCGAATGACAGTCTGCGCTCGGCGCCCATCAAGGCCGGGATGTGGTCCTCGGGAACCCCCAGCACCACGAACCAGCCCGCCTTCTGCCTCTCAGAACGCAGGAGCACCCACTTCTTTATGTCGACAAAGGGGTTCTGGTACCATAAGGTTCTACCCACCATGGTCACGTCCTTATAAACCTCTCTGTCGTCTGGGATCGCGATTCCGCACCGCACCTGCTTCTTAAGCTCAGCCTGACTCTTGACGACTAGCTGGGTGCTAGCCGAGAGAGTCATGCTGGCGACCGTCCTCTTGAGCCAAGCTAAGGTGTAATCATCGCTACACCAAAGCTTGAGCGCCCCATTGCCAAACTTCGGCCTGGCAACGAAAGACGGTATCTGCCGCTCTGAAGTCTCCCTCGCGGGGGACCAAGCCTCTTCGATGATCAGCCTCTGGATCTCGTCATGGACCTGGTTTGACACCTCTAGGCTGATCATCCCCGTGCTGGCACAGGTTACCGCGACGCACAGGTGGGCGCTAGCGACTCGGGCATAGCTCGTCACATCAGTCCGCCCGGACTGATCAAGCCGCAGCCGCTTATGCTCCCCACGAGGCGATATGGTCTCGTTGAGAGCCCGCTTGGCCACGGCCTGACCCCTCCGGGCGTCCTGCTGCGACGCGCCAGCCGTCTGCGCTGGTCCTCCTGCCGCTGAATGGCTGCCTTCAGCCGCAGTCTGCGGCCGCTTCCCTTTCGAGAAGTTCAGGTTGCCAGTCTTAGCAGCCTGCCCTAACTGGGAGACTTTGCCCTTACCCCTTCTTAGTTGCTGACGTCTCTCTTTCCGCGTCAGACCATCCCCTTTGATACCCTGGGCTTGGGGGATTGTAGGTACCAACAAGTTTGGGCAAGGGTCTTGGGTTTGTTTTTTCCTTTTCTTGCCCTTACCCTTGCCCTTATGGGTTTGCACCCGCCAGGATTCGGCCGCCGCCCCCGTTTGACTGGTGGCGGTTGCCCCACTGGTCTGCGAAGTGGTAGTACAGGAGGAATGAGGAAGAGGGTGTTTGGAAAGGTTGGAGCCGGCAGAGGGATGAGTCATCTCCGGCCCCTTACCTTTCGCCAAGGGAGTGTAAGGATCAGTGCTGGTCCCGCGCAGCCCTGAGCCCTTATGCCGATTATGTGGGGACTGATTGGTCTTAGCTGCGGTTCTCGCCACAGCCGGACCGGTGCCCGCACTGGAGCCCGCGGTGTTAGCCGCAGGTCCAGGGGCAAGCGGAGTGCTAGGTGCACCCCGCTTATTGGCGCTACCCGTGTTGGGGCCCGCGGCGTGAGGTCCACGAGGTCCACTTCAATTTTAATGGGATCCTGCATAGTCAGCAGTTTGGTTTCACGAAAGGTAGGTCGACAACGGAAGCGGGAGCAAAACTCATCAGCCAGATCTTGGAATCTTGGGAGAAGTCCCAGGATGCCATTGGCGTTTTCTGTGATCTCTCAAAAGCGTTCAACTACGTCGACCACAACACCTCCTCCTCGCATCGTATTCCTCATTACTGAGGGTCGTGATTCCCTGGTCTTCGTGGAAACAACTTCTCCTTCACCAATTTTCGCCATCTGCTTCTATCTTTGGCGTCGTGGAGAGCATCGTGTAGCCTGGTATTTAAAGACGTGCGAACCTGGTCTGACCATCTGATTGGACTTCGACTCCTCGGACGTTTCCCTTCGATCTTGCCAGTAACCATCAGCTGTTCGAGGTTGTGTCCGTCCTTCCTGGCAATGTGACCAAAAAACTCCAGAACCCTACGAAGGCAGACCGTGGACAGTCTGATATTAATGTTTAGTTCCCGGAGGATCGAATCATTGGTGCGATAGGCACCACATCTCAAAAGCGTCGATTCGGTCACGGTCGGCCTTCTTCAGAGTCCACGTCTCGGACCCGTAACTGAGAACACCAGGGAGCTGACCAGTTTCACCTTCGTCTTCCTTGAAATGTTACGGTCTCTCCATACTCTTTGCAGCTGGGTCATTGCATTTTTGGCCATCCCTATACGCCTCCTGATATCTTTCTCACATGACCCTGTGTTGCTGATACTTGCACCCAGGTAGACAAAATCGCTTACGGTTTCCAGTGATAAGGCACCTGTATGTTGGAGATGGTTTGCGCGATCCACTACCATTATATTATATTATTATATTAAATTATATTTATTTCTCCATAAAATTGTACAATTTTGAACATTATGTTTAATTATTAAAGCTATTACATATATGTCAAAAATAATAATGAGCAACTGCGCCTGAGCTAGGCCGAGCCTGTATTTCAGGACGCAGTTCACTTGCCAGACATTATGAACAATACAACAGTGGTTACGATTACATAATATTATATAACTTTAATCTCACTCTTTCTGTTGCAAAATAACATTTTACAACAGAAAGAGTGAGTGTTGCGTGTGGTGTGCTTGTGTTGAATGTGTTTGAGTGGTGTTGTGTGCTTTTGTTTGGTGTGTTTAATAGTTTAACATTATCTTAATGTTTTAAGAAGTTCTTCTGTAGTTTCATAATCAAAGGTAATTAGGAAGTTCAACAGTTTGGTTTTGCATTCACGTTTACTTAAAGTATAGATATTAAGATTAGTATTTAATATATTATATAGAAAAGGACCACTAAAGCAGAAAAACTTATTTGTAAATGAATGTTTGAATTGAAAGGACTGGGGAACTACAGCATTTCGTCGACGCTTATGAAGAATATTCGTGTCAAGAAGGGTAAGGGAGTGTTGCTTTAGGATTGTAGTTATGATGTAAAGTTGGCGTACGGTCGGTAGGTTCCATGACTGGTATAAAAGATGTGTGGGGTAATCTATGGGTCGGAAGGAGCTAACTTTTAGAATTGCCCGTTGTGCAATTTCAAGTGGAAGCAGAGTGGTTTTGGCAGCTCCGCCCCAAAATGAAATGCAGTAAGTTAGAAGCGATTGACAGAGTGCCCTGTAAACCTTTTTTAAAATTAAAATATCTGCTACATACCGTAAGTTCTTAAAAACATAGATGAGTTTTCTCAGTTTGGATTGGAGTAATGATAGATGTGCACTGAAATTCAGCGATGAGTCCAGTATGACGCCGAAATATTTAACCTCCGATTTTCTGGTCAAACAAGGGCAATTACATGTAGTAGCATTTGTTGGGTGGGCATGAATAGAGTGTGATTTAAGTGTAAGCTCTATGGGGTGTTTAAAAGGACTTCGCGTATAAAAGGGCATGTACATAGTCTTGCTTGAGTTCAGGGTGAGAATATTATGTTTCAGCCATTCTGAAACCCTGTTAAAACCATTCTGCGCCAACGTGAAGGTGTCTTCCCAATTTTTACCAGAAAATAGCAAGGCTGTGTCATCAGCATAGGCAACAAAAAAGGAAACAAAAAAGTAAAAAAATAAAATATTTAAAAGTTATGAGCGTCGAAAGTTCCATATTTCAACACTAATTTTAACGAATCTTTGGGCGGAAATAAATACCATAAGAAGAAAGAAAATTGCAAAACGGCCTCCATACAGGGATAGATTAGTAATTCAACAATGCAAATAATTTTATTTTGAAAATATACATTAAGGCCGTACCCTGACCATAAAATCAGCATGAGATTTGAGCATTCCTATTGGCCTAGCGGCACTCGTGGCGCATGAATTACAGTAGTGAATACGCCCAGATTTTAGAATAACTACTTTATAAAATCGAATATTGGTCTTTTGAAAAAAATAAATCTACCAAAATGTTCGTTATCAAATTGTCTATCCATTAGTGTTAGTACAAAAAATTATTAATTAACACTTTACGAGGAGATGCATGCTATCAATCATTATTTCTCATTTTTATGGTTTTGTTGGAAGGAGATTAGTGAAACATATACTACATTTAAAAAAAAAAGAATTCTACAATTTTGGAATCAAAGAAATAGAAATAGTAGAAATTTAATGTATTTTAATTAGTTGGTTTTTCATTTTAAATAACGAGTAGATAGCTCCTAAAAACTGCACGAAAAACGGCTAGCGCGGCGTTTTGGTCGGGGTAGCGCCTTAAAGTATTTTTTTCATGATATCTAGACTCCCAAAGGTCTGTCTGTCCCAATCATAAAATTTCGCGCGCTCGTTTTCGTCCTAAATCATCATCCATTTCGCTACAAATTTGCAAAAGTGCTAATTCGTACGAGAACTAGCTTCTTACTGCTCATTACAGTATCAATCGTACGTGTTGTCTGATAAGATATTATGCATTTTAACCTTAAACTCTTGTAGCTACAGGAAAACGTTTGTAGGAGGCTATCCTTAACTTTTTGAGTAATTGCTAATTGCATTCATAGATCTTGAAAAAAAATACATTTAACAAGAAAATGAGCACATTCTTTTGCAAAATCCTTTTTGACGCCAATCATTCATATCTCTAATAGCGATCTTAGAAGTCTTTTGAACCAACTGAGGACAACCAACTAAGCTCTAGAAAAGCCACAATTCGTAATAATTTTTCCTTCTAGCTTATTCAATTTGTATTGGCGGCCCAACAACTTATTTATTAGAATTTGAGATGATTCTTTTAATCGAGGGTTCTTGAATTGGAAACTCATCTTTTGGTTTAGACTTGAATTCAGATTATTTAGCTTATTGCAAGATTTTAACAGTGTCCTATAAATGTCATGTAAAAACCAGATTTCTGAAAACGAATGTATACTTAGGTACATCATTTTTTAAAAGAAGTTTGAATGGACTGAAAATCTCGCTTACTTATCATTACAAGTTTACTAACTAGCTGCGATATAAATTATCCAGAAATAACTATTTAAGCTATTTAAGGTGGTGTTGGTAGTCACCAACACCACCAAAACAAACAATATTGTACCCCAAAAGGCATCTCCATATCCAATTATAATATCAAAAACTTAATCTTACAATCCAAACGCTCAGCTCACTTCATTTAACAAACTTCCACTTTTAATGACTCCGCTTAGTGTTGTTTATCGTTAAAACTGCAACACTTCTATTTAACTGACAACACCGATCGTGTTCCGACTTTATTCCAGTAAATTTATAACTAATGGAATAATGGAAGATACAACTGAACCTACTGTTGCATTAACAGTCAGGACGAGTTAACACGAGTGGGTATTTTTTTGGCGTGACAGCACTCGCGGTTCTCTTACGCGTCGGTCTTCCCCGAGGGACTTTGGAATCCACGCTGTATGGCTCTTGTAATAAGATACTTATTTTTAGTACTTATTAGTGGCGTTAAGTCAGACCATACTGGTCAACTAGTATCTTTTGAGTCAGATAAAAAAAATAACCTAGCTAAATCAATTCGATTAAGACCACTTACTAAAAATAAATTAATCTCTTTTAATAATAATGTTTTAAGCAACCTTTGTAACGCCAGTTTTGATTCAAACGACCCCAATATAAATTACGGCACGTTGTTTTCAACAGTTTGCCAAGAATTCAATAAAACGTGTCCTGTAAAAACAGTAAAAGTCAACAATTCCAAATCGAAATTTAGTGAATGGGCCACTGTGGGCATAAGAAAAAGCCGTGACATCTTATATAATTTATATTACGAAAAATCTTTGACTTCCGATCAAGTTTTTCACACTTATGTTAGAAACTATTCCAAAATATTCAAAAGAGTCTGCGCTCAAGCAAAATCTCAAATAATAATTAACAAAATTGGTGTTTCTAATAATAAAATAAAAACTGTGTGGCAATTAATTAATAAAGAAACTGGAAAGATACAACAACGCGATCAGAATGAGTTGTCTTTGAAAATAACTAATCAAACCATTTCTGATGGGCAAGAAGTCGCTGAGACATTAGAAAATTTCTTTACCAACATTCCGTTAGAGGTTACGAAGTCTCTTCCATCCTCTTCTAAATTAGCTGAAGCTCTTCTTAAAGAAAACTTTACTAAAGACATACCAATCTTTAAATTTAAACCAATATGTATTGATTCAATTAAAAACGCGTTCAAAAGTCTCAATAAAAAAAATACTGAAGACTTGTGGGGGATATCCGTTAGGGTTCTTGGAGATATTATTGACTCAATTGCTCCTGTCCTAACAGGCATATTCAATCAATGTTTGGACAGCGGCACTTTTCCTGACTTAATGAAACACAGTAAAGTAGTACCAATTTTCAAATCAGACTGTAAGAGTGATCCTTCTAATTATAGACCTATATCCGTGCTTCCAGCATTGAGTAAGATCTTTGAAAAAATCATGCTGGAACAGATGTTGTCTCACTTCAATTCAAATGGGATACTGCATAGTCAACAGTTTGGTTTTACGAAAGGTAGGTCGACAACGGACGCGGGAGTAAAACTCATCAGCCACATCTTGGAGGCTTGGGAGAGGTCCCAGGATGCCATTGGCATTTTCTGTGATCTCTCAAAAGCTTTCGACTGCGTCGACCACAACACACTGATCTGTAAATTACACCACTACGGAATTCGTGGAAAACCTGCTGATCTCGTGCTTTCCTATTTATCAAACAGACAGCAAAAAGTAAACGTTAATGGGGCGACGTCCTCCGGGTCTCTAGTCAAGATGGGCGTGCCCCAAGGTTCAATTCTCGGCCCTTTCCTTTTTCTTGTTTACATTAATGATCTCCCTTTTATGATGGCCAAATTTTCGGATATAATTCTATTTGCTGATGATACTTCGCTAATATTTAAAATAGATAGGCAAGATACGGATGTCATAAATGTCAACGAAAGTCTAATTGTTCTCTCAAAATGGTTCGCAGCTAACAATCTTTTACTGAATGCGAAAAAAACAAAATGTCTAAAGTTCTCTTTACCAAATGTACCACAACATGACCTAAACTTAAATCTTGACGGCAAAAATCTTGAAGTTATAACGGAAACTGTATTCTTAGGGATTACTATCGATTCAAAATTGCAGTGGGGCGCGCACATTAGAACTCTTTCGGGTAGGTTAAGTTCGGCTGCATATGCAGTAAGGAAAATAAGGCAGCTAACCGATGTAGCTACAGCTAGGTTAGTATACTATGCTTATATCCACAGTATTATGTCTTATGGCATTCTGCTGTGGGGATCAGCAGCAGACGTTGACTCAATCTTCATCCTACAAAAGAGGGCAATCCGCGCAATCTATAAAATGGGTCCTCGCGAGTCCCTCAGAGAAAAATTTAAAGAGATCGATATACTGACTCTACCTTCACTTTATATTTTGGAATGTATTTTGTATGTCTGTAAAAATCGGGGGCTTTTCAAAACTAGAAGCGACTTCCATAATTTAAATACACGCAGTAAGCACGAAATTGTAATACCCAAATTCAGATTAACGAAAACTAGCAAGTCTTTTCTTATAAACAGTATACGCTTTTATAACAAGTTGCCAAAGTCAGTTATAGAACTGACCGATGGAAGGTTCAAAAACTACATCAAACGTATCCTTGTTAAAAAAGCATATTATAAAATCAAGGACTACGTTGAAGATAAAAACATTTGGCCTTAGCTCCTTCTGCGCATGCAGCTTCCCTGGTAACTTGTAAACGGCACAAATATGTGGATGTCTCTAACTATTCTCAATCTCATTTTTTCTTTCCTTCTTTTAATTAGACTTTTTAAAATGGTTTTCAATCATCTTTAAAGCCCTTTGCTAAGAATAGTTACAGCACTGATGACAACATTTGTGCAACATGTTAAATTTAGTCTTGTTATACTTATTTTTATTATTTTTTACCTTTGTATAGATTCTTTTACCGATTGTTTTGTGAATGTGTGAACATTGTAGGCCTTCTAGATGCTAGTTAACATTTGTTAACTTTTTTATATAATCTTTTCTTTTTTTTTAGTTTCTTACGACTTATTGTCATAATTCGGGCCTACGTTGTCCCCCCATATCTAAGTACTAATGCTGTAACATGTAAATATTGTAAAACCAAACCATTTTTAAAAGAGTAACCATGGAGTTTCTTGCCGGTTCTTCTCCATAGGAAACGACCAACCCGAACCGTGCTCATTTTGTCGACGTTTTATAAGTGCCCATGTAGGCCTATGTGAAATAAAAAAATTGATTTTGATTTTGATTTTGATTTTTATTCTTAATGACCAAAAGTGTCACGCAACCATCCGAATGTTAACCACGTCGCAGCCGCGCAACTCACGCGTCGTGATTGCACAGTGCTCATGGTGCCTTCCAAATTCGATACAAAGGCTGTAAGAACACGATTATTAAGTGTATGAATGCCGTTAGACTGCCTGTATAATGATTAATTTGTAACAATCTGAAGGCCAATAAGGAGTACGCAAATGCGGCGCCCGGATATCACTTCGGGCGCAGCATTAGCTTTATAATGGTTAGTGATCACACCAATCATTATCATTTCAGCAGTGGTGCCCAGTGGTAACGGCCGCGACTTTCAAGTGGTAGGTCAGGTTCGGACCCAGGCAGGCGCTTCACTTTGAGTAAATTATTTCATCACCACTACTCTCAAAACGGTGAAGGAAAACATCATGAGGAAACCGGCACTTAGAAACAAAAATTTGAAGACATGTGACATCCAATAACACGCACTGGGCCCGTGTTGTGAATTACGGGTTGGCTGAAGAACGAATCTGTATCGGATTTATTCTGCATTTTTGTTCCGGATTTTCAATTTTATTCACTAACATTAACATTTATTCACTAAGTTTGCGTTATAAGTTTTTAAACTGTCATGGTCACTGACACTAATATTAACATTATAAGCGGGATATTTATCATCATGATGATGATGTTTATCCGTGATCATGGTGCTTGCAACAGCACCGAAATATCGGAAACTCGCTACAAACAGTAAACATGGTAAATATCCCGCTTATAATGTTAATATTAGTGTAAGTTTGCGTTATCTGCAATGTTTTGGGTTGTAAATAATTGGGGGAATCACACTCCGGGAATTAAAAAGGAAATATTATGCTACTTCGACGCTTGGGGGACGCCTATGTCCAGCAGTCTTTCGGCTGATATGATGATGATGATTATCCTGCATCTGTTTTTCTGTTTGTATTTTTCCACATTATTTGAATTGAGGTACAATTGTTTGTTTTTATAATTTAAATTGATGTTGATGAAGCTGAAAGAACTTTTAATTTATAGAAGTCTACACTTTCGCTGGATGCCTCACATTTTTTTCTCCCTGAAAATTTATACGGGAAAGGCCTCGTGAAAAAGCTAGTGTTTAACAATCGCTTCTCGCCTGTTATTCATTAAAAAAAGATTCAATCCTACATAGATTTCGCACTCTTTTTGAGGACGAAGCATAAAGCGTTAAACGCTAAGCGTTAAGCGTTATTAAGCGTTTTTTAATAAAATAAAAAATTAAATAAATAAAGAAGGTTACCCTAGGTGTGCTGTAAGAGAACTCAAATTTGAGTTAAGCTTGCCTTTGTAGATGTACTTTATTTCCACATTGTATTAAATAAATGTTGTTTTCAACCGACTTCAAAAACGAGGAGGTTCTCAATTCGACTGTATGTTTTTTTTACGTGTTACTAGATTACTCCGCCAGTTATGAACCGAATTTGATGGTACTTTATATTTGAAAGCTGGCACTCCTCATGTAGTCCCATTTAATGTAATATAAGGTACTATAAGGTTATATAAGGTACCAAAATTAAAAAGATAAACTTTAAAAACTTTTAGCAAGAAATTAAACCCAAAACAAAACACTACAAAGCGAAAACAATAGGTACCAAAGACACCGACGCAAATTTTTTGGTAAAAAGATTTTTTGGTGTAGGTACAATTATGAATTAAGAAGCAGGCAACCCAGTCTTTTTAAGAAAGAAGGATAAAATACTAGGCATATAGAGTACTATAGAAAGCACTACTAAAGATATAGAAGACCTAAGAAAAAGGATCCAATACAAATCGAACAAAGGGAATGAAACCAGAAGAAGTTACTATACGTTTCTTACAATACAGGATGGCTGTAGCAATCGCGCCGCGATTGCGTGGATTGTAGGTTCAATTTCAGAGCCAGCTTCATAAAACGATATAATTTTTATTCTTTTCCGTATTTCATACCTTTAGTTTTTGAAAAATAATTTCCGACGGTTTCAAAGAGGTTAGCAACACCGGTACGGTACTACCGGTGATGCTAACTCCTAGCTGTTGCTTGATAAGAAAAAACTAGTTCGTGTATTTTGTACTTATTTAAGTCAGTTGGTATGCGAGGTCTATTGAAAACTAATTTGCATGAAAGTAATTAAATAACGAGTAAAGCTATATTAGCCGTAGAACGTGTTCTTGAGTAGAAGCCGCAAATTGGTAAAATTTTGGTGGGACGCCTTCAGGCTAGGTGGAGCTAGATTCGCAGGGTGACTGGTAGCTGCTGGATGAGAGTTGCCGAAAACTGAAGCAAATAGCATGCGATTGGATAGTCCTATGCCCAGCAGTGGACTGTTGTAGGCTGATGAAAATGATAGTGAGTAAGAAACGAGTACGTACAGTGACTAGAAAGTGCGAGTCGGCGAAATGTGTCTTCTTAATTTATGTAAGTAATCAGTTGGGCCAAATAACTACATGTCAACGAAGGCTATTTAGGATTGCTTTTATTATTCTCATCTAATAATAGAATGGAAGAGATACCCCCATGTTGTGTTTATAAACTCGTAATACTGTCTGGAACGAGAAGCACGACTCGCCGACTCATCGTAAATATACCTAACCTAGCTTAACGATCGTTAGGAGGATACTTCGCGAATGTTAAGTATTTAGTACGATGACCAACTTGTGGTGGGCTTACTGCGATACAATAAAATAGTAACTATCTTTATACACGGGTTTCAAATACATAACTAATATTATAAACGCGGGTCTGAATTTGTATATCACGTTCTTCTTTCGGGTTTGGATGTATCTTTGTTTATGGATAGAGCAAAACCTGGATGGGTCGTTTGACCACTATATCACCTGATGGTCAGCTATGATGAAGTTGACGGTAAAGCTCGCTTGCTTAGGAGTAACCTATTTACTCTTAACTTAAATACCCCCAGGTTGTAGGTATCAATCAGGCAACACAGTCTTCAGCACGGAATTCCACTCCAACACAATGAAAGTTTGTAAGGTATTTGGTTCCTAAATCATTTCACAGCATGATGGGTCAGTTATGGTTCCTCAAACAAGCAAAATATAATTTATACCGAATTTTAAAATTAAATCAAAACAAAACATCCTTCTAAAACCAGTTTGTATGCTAAATTCCACAATCAATCAACCCGTTTTTTTATAAAAAGCCCAAACAAACCCCTTCTTCGTATGTAAGGTACATTCAGTAAAATTAATTGTTTATCACCTGCAGGTTGAAGGTAACTTGCATGTCATAAAACACAGGGTATTTTTATGCGAGCGAGCTATATCATGTAGTTTCAATAAAAAACGTGCCTATTAAAAACATAGATAAGGTAAAATCGTTCTGATGTTACAATTTACCAGGAATTATTGTCAAAACTGGTAAGCAATTACTTTCTCTGCCTTATACAATCTTACACAATTTTAGCTAAAGTACACGACCTGGCTGATCTTGAAAGCCAGTGGTACTTACTTGATAGCGCTGGCTTCAGCCAAACTCAGTCAGTACATTTCAATTTAGGCCCAGATTGCCCCGCCAGCCAAGATAAAAGGGGTTACTTGACCGTCGTTAATTTATTGAATGTCTTATTGCACTATTACAGGGAAAATATGGAGAAAATTAAAAACTTCTTCTTCAATCGGACCTTCATTACTGAGGGCCGTTTTCACTGGACCCTTATAAGGCCATACCCTGACCAAAAAATCAGCATGAGATTTGAGCATTCCTATTGCCCTACTGCACTGGTGGCGCATTCATGCGCCACCAGTGCAGTAGTGAATACGCCCAGATTTTAGAATAACTTCTTTATAAAATCGAATATTGGTCTTTTGAAAAAATAAATCTACCAAAATGTTCGTTATCAAATTGTCTATCCATTAGTGTTAGTACAAAAAAATATTAATGAACACTTTACGAGGAGATGCATGCTATCAATCATTATTTCTCATTTTTATGGTTTTTTTGGAAGGAGATTAGTGAAACATAAACCAAATTTAAAAAAAAAAGAATTCTACAATTTTGGAATCAATAATATGTAGAAATTTAATGTGTTTTTATTAGTTGATATTTCATTTTAAATAACGAGTAGATAGCTCCTAAAAACTGCACGAAAAACGGCTAGCGCGGCGTTTTGCTCGGGGTAGCGCCTTAAGCGGACTATATGCCACCATCGATGCCTGCCCAGAGTTTCCATCACTACCTTCTGGAATTTGCGTGATTTCACTTTTACTTGTTTATAATAAAAAAGCAATGTGCAAAGGAAGGTTCTAAAGTGACATAAAATTGTAAGAGAAGCACTCTCTTTGAGATATCGCCAAAATGAGGGCAATATCACTGAATCTTTACATAGCGTTGCATTTCCTAATTAATTAACAATAGTAATAAAACCTTTTACTGTAACATAAAACACGAATTTGCCATTATATTGCGATGCTATCCAAAGATTGAATATCTCAAGTCAATATGCTTAGCCTACTCCCAATTTTATTGGAGTCATATTCCAGTCTTACTCGATTTAGTTAGATACCAATATTTAACATGAACTCCATAAACTATTAACCGGTTAACTCAATACCACTTGGCAAGACTGGACTGAATATCACGCGTAAAACTAATAAAAAATTGCTTTATTATGACAATCCATTTCACAAGCATTAACATTAAAATCACGGTTCGTACTTAGGCTATTATACCTGCATCACAACACCGCATACCTCAGATTTTTATTCAAGATGCATTCTTCAATTTAGAAAGCAATTTAAATCTCGATTCTTTCCCATCTCTATTGTTGGCTCATTCTCTATTCATTACGGTAAATAAAATTTTATTATATGACATGCCGTATATTTATAATTTTATTATATACGGCATGTCATTTCATTAGCAGATTAACATAAAGGATGACAAGGTTTGTGCACTTACCCCACGCCTCATTTTCGGTGGTGTTTACTTGTTTTTTGAGCCTTTTGAAGTTCTAAAACGGAATTCTGAAGTGTTTTTCTTTTAAATAATTGTTGCTCCTACGCTTCTTACTATAACGAATTCGATTTATGAATTTTAAAAATAGGTTAAGAAAGTATTCAACTATGAAGGGTTTTATAAAAATATTTTCCCACTTGTTTCTGTTAGCTTTACATTGATTGAATTGATTAAATAATGGGTGTACACTCTTTCGCAGTAACGTACATCGCGGTAATGAACTTCGCAACAATGGGGTACACTCGGTAGGTTGTTATAGTTATAAATGGATTACCCAAAACATTTATCAAAGAAAATAATTTAATTCATCTTAATATTTTAGTGGCTAAAAGTCTATGTTTTGTGTATTTTAAATGAATAGAATGGTTTTCTCTAAACAAATGAATATCAGAATTTCCTCAATGTCATCGCATATTTACAGACTATTTATAATCAATAAGAAAACGCCAACGGAAAGCTTATTGGGCTTATCCAAAAAAAATTTAATGAGTTTTTAACTGACTTCCCAAAACGGATTCGGATGGACATTTTTTTAAATTGTATTTTCGGGCATAACTACGTCATATATAAACGGATTTGCGAAATTCCTTTTTTTTGTTCGAAATAAGTTGATTTTGAAACGGTCCCATTTAAATTTGGTAAAGATCTGATGAAGAACTTCGGAGATATACAACAGAACTCTTCAATAAATGACGGCAAATCTGTCGGGATTCGTATCGTTGCGGATCTGCAATCGCATGTCTGTTTATTTTTTACACCATTTCATAACATTCCAACACGTCAGTATGCTCTAAACGGGTAAGCAGATGTGTACAGTCCATCCTGGTACACTCTCATTCCACTGGTTATGTTCAAGTTACATGTAAACTGTGGGCATTATAGGTACCTTACTATAGAAGTTGTTCATTATGTACCATTAAAAAGTGAACCGACTTCCAAAAAAAACACTACAAAGTGAAAAATAACTTCAATTTCGGCAGTCAGTGTTCCTGTTTTCGTTTATTTCTTTTTTTACACCGCCTTCCGAAATTGAAGATATTTTTCACTTTGTAGTTTTAAGTATTTTTTTGGTTAAAAAATTTCTAGAAATTACTTAGTAGTATGTATTCAACGTCAAAATTCTGTGAAAATTCTAGGTTTTTCAAATCTTTTTTTATTTTACAACAATTTGTGATATTTTTTTTGCTTTTATGTATATATTCGATGAAAACCTTATTACTTGCTTTAAAAACAAGAAATAAACAAGATTTTTTTATCAAATACGGACTATGTATGTATCTAAGTATGCGCAATAAAACGTTGAATACTTCTGGTGTAAACAATCTTATGAATGAGAACAAGCATAGTTTAGCTTAGCTCTCACATCGGATCAACCTTTTTTTAAAATATACAATCCTATCCTAGGTATAAAATTCGGGCAATCAATAAAAAAATATTACTTTGATAAAAATGCGTAGTATTGTCATTTCAGAATTTAATAGTATTGTTCGCGACGAGGCGTCACAAAAATGTTAGAATAGTTTTGTAGATATAAATAGTATAAACAAAACATACGTCTGCTTACCCCAGCGCGCCCACTTTTTGAGGCACTAAACATTATGTTTTAGTGTATATGAGTATGTATTGAGTAAATATGGGGTCTAAAGAGTAAATTAGAATCGTTACATACATACTAAATGCGGTAGTTACGGAAAGAAAGCAAAATCAAAATAAGTCAAATTCCGTATAAACGACCGGTCGCCACGACCGTTTAGTTCGAAATGAGCAGTCAGTTTTTTTTTTTTTTTTTTTTTTTTTTTTTTTCTAGGTGGCGTCTCACAGTTCGGTTAAAGTGACCGTCCACTGCTTAACCGGGCTAGCCTGTGGAGACTAAGCTATATAGCCTCCAGCCAGGGCACAAATTACTAAAACTAAGCGACTGCGCTAAGGGCTACCCCAGGTGGGGTCGGACCTCGGCTCTGGCCGTCGCTGGGGGGACAACACTAGCGGCGGCGGGCGGAACGAAGGCGGTCTGTGTCTGCGAATTGTGCTGGTCTTTTTATTGCTCTCTTGGAGCAGGGTAGTGGCGTCATCGGGGATAGTGAGGGTGAGCCTTGGTCGGCGGATCTTAGAGATTTGGGAGAGTTCATAGCGGGAGGCCGCTTGAATTAGGGGGTTGCTGTGATTGACAGTAGAATCAAAGAAACGCTTTGTAATGCGTTTCATGAATTGTGGGATCGTGGGGATTCTCAGATCGACGTGGAGTTCCTGATTACGAGCGTACCAGGGGGCTCCCGTGATCTTACGGAGGTATCGGTTTTGTATAACCTGAAGTTTATGAATGTGGTAGGGCTTTGCGTGTGCGAAGACAGCGCAAGCATATGTCATGATGGGACGGATGACCGCAGTGAAAATGCGCATCTTGCACCTAAGTGACAAGCTGCTGCTTGCGTTCACCATCCCATGAAGTCTGCCCATAGCGAAGGCGGCTCGCGAGCGCGCCGCCTTTATGTGCTTGGCGAAAGTGAGGTGATTATCAAGGGTGACACCTAGGTACTTGGCTTGCTTCTCCCAAGGGATCGGCTTGCCGTACATTGTGATGGGTTTGGGGGGGCGGGGGTCTTTAAATCTATTATTGTACTTTCGGTCAGGCCTCGAGAAGAGGACAGCCTGGCTTTTGTCGGGATTGACTTCTATTCTCCAGAGGCGGAACCATTTAGCCAAAGCGTTGGCGGCTCTCTGGAGTTTTAGGGCTATGGCATTGGGTGCTATGCCTGAGTAGTAGAGGGCCGTGTCGTCAGCGAATAATGCCAACTGGCCATATTTAGTTTTTATATCGCTGGTGTACAGCGTGAAAGATAAAGGGGATAGTACGCAGCCTTGAGAGACTCCGGCTCGTATGGGGTGAGGGGAGGAGAGTTCTCCCTCGACACGATAGCGGAAAGTTCTGTCCGACAACCAGTCTCGTAAGATGAGCACGAGACGATCTGGCACGCCAAGTTTGTATAGCTTATAAATTAAGCCATTGTGCCAGACTTTGTCGAACGCTTTCGCTATGTCGAAGAACAAGGCACCCGTTAACAGACCACGCTGGAACCCAGCACTGGTGTGTTCAACGATACGGTGAACTTGTTGGACACAAGAGTGTTCAGCACGAAAGCCGAATTGCTCATGGGGGATAAGGCTTTTTCGCTCGACAAAGTCTTTGAGCCGCTTATGAATAAGCCGCTCATAGACCTTTCCGAGAGAATTGACCAGACTAATGGGACGATAACTGGTAGGCTCCGATTTCGGTTTACCCGGTTTAGGGATGCCTATCACAGTGGCTTGTTTCCAAGCTTGTGGGAAGATATTCTTGCTTAATGCAGCGTTGAAAATAATAATATAATAATATCGTTTATTTATAACATAAGGCATATTTTACAGTACAATTTCTTAAAATATAAAAGAAGACAGTTTCTTATTTGCCTGAACTAGGTTGAACCTGTGTTTCAGGATATAAAGTGCTTAAAACTTATAATAATAATAAATTAACAAAGGGTATGGTAAATGAATACTTAAATTAAAAACACAGCAAAACTATTATTTTGTTACAGTCAGGAGATCTTCTGTCTCTCCGTAAGATATGCTAAGTAGATGTTCAAGAATAGTCTTTTTACAGCTAAAATAGTTTAATTTATACATATTTAATTTTCTATTTAATCTATTGTACAGAAATGAGCCTAAGAATGTAAAGAATCTATTTACAAAGACATATTTTGAGGATGCATTAGAAACGCAGACAATGTCATTTCGTCTCTTATTATTTATGGATTTGGCGTTATAGGAAAGCATGGTGTGTTGTTTTAAAACTGAGTGCATAATGAAAAGCTGGCGAACAGTCATCACGTTGCAGGATTTGTAAAGCAGATCAGTGGGGTAGAGAAAAGGGTGGAAATTGGCTACTTTTAAAATAGCTCTCTGAGCCCTTTCAAGAGGCAGTAGATGCGTTTTTGGTGCTCCACCCCATGATGTGATACAGTATTGGATTACAGATTGACCTAGGGCCAAATAGACTTGTTAGACCAATTTTGAATCTGCAATCGTTCTCAACTTTTTAAAAACATAAATTAATTTGCGCACTCTATTAACTAGGCTATCAATATGAGGTCTAAAGGAGAAACTAAATGGCCGTCATTAGCAGTATTATTTGGGCAGGGAGGAGCTTTAACACCTTATTGGTGATGCCATCTAGGCCTGGGGCTTTGTTGGGGTGAAGCCTTTTGATAACCTCCGCTACTTCGTCTGGGGTGACGGGAGGTAGTGGGTCATCGGGGTCTTCAACGGGAGGAAGGGAGGTCCTACGTTCGACTTCAGCGTCCACCATGTCAAGGTGAGCTTGGTCTACTGGTTGGGAGCTGGGTGTGCATTGAAGTTCGAGGCTGTCAGCCAGACATTCGGCTTTTTCAGTGTTTTCAAATGCAACACTCTTATCAGGGCGAATAAGCGGGGGTATGGCAGAGTCTTCAGTGGAGCGTAACTTCCTCTGAAGGTGCCAGAAGGCATGGTGGTTGGGCTCTAGTTCGCTCAGCATCTTATTCCATGTCGCAGAACGGTGCTCAGCAATACGTTCCTTTACAGCACGCTGTAAGTTACGCATGTGAACTCTGTTTGCGACACAGCGAAAGTTACTGTAGTCACGGATAGCTGCGTTCTTCTCGGTTATCAGCTTCCGTACATCATCCGGGAGTTTCCCATGCTGGATGTCCAGCATTGGAACCTTCCTTGAACATTCGTTCAGGATGGATTGTACGTGAGTTGTAATCGAGTCGATCGCCGCTGTCGTGTCAGCGACTGAGTTGATATGATTGGGGATTGCGTCTAACTGGGGTGACTTGGTGGATTTCAGTTTTTCACTTACTTTCCTCCAGTCGGTGACTATTTTAGTGGGGGGGCGGCTGTCCTGGATCTGGGAGGCCTGACCGACTACCCAGGTGCAAGATCACAGGGCGGTGATCAGAAGTTAATTCATTAAGCGTTTCCATAGAGCGAAACTGAAGGTTAACGTTCTTAAGGAGCGCTACATCAAGGACATCGGGATTGTGGGTAACATTATTCGGGTAGTGAGTGAAGCTCATGGGGCCGATTACATCATAGTGGAGGGTATCGCCTAGGTCCAGTAACAGCTTTCCTCTAGGGTTAGCAAGGGTACTGTTCCAGGATGGATGTTTAGCATTGAGGTCACCCGCTAGGATAACAGAATCACTCAAGCTGAAGAGGGTGGTAAGGTCTTTTTTGAGACCGTTAGGGTTATCTCCCGATGACGCCAAGTGGGGAGGACAATAGGCGGAAATGATGGTGATCGTTGGATGACCAGACATCCCTAGCCGACAGGCTGAGTACTCAAGGTACGAAGTGGGGTCGGGTGGGGTTACTACACTACAATGAAGCTCATTTTTATAGCAAATGAGAGTGCCGCCTCCGTGACAGCGGGTCCTATCATTGCGAACTATACGATAGTTCGCAATTTTGGGATCGCGGTGCTGGGGCTTCAGGAATGTCTCCTGGATGAGGAAGATGTCCAGCTGATGATCGCGAAGAAACGTGGCAATCTCATCACGCTGGGTAGTAATGCCTTCGGCATTGAAAAAACCTAACCTAAGGGATCTGGGCTTCAGGCAATTGTTTCTCAATTGCGTACCCATGTTCCGTTGATAAATACAAGGCTATCTAGTTCCTGAGTGATAGAAGGATACCTCGAGAAGGCCTCGAGGCATGAAAAAGCGTTTTTGGGGTCGGCTAAACTTGTTAGTTCAGCGTGAAGGGAGCGGGCCTCTGGAGTCATCCAGATCGAGTATGCGTTGAAAATGGTCTCAGCGACACACCGATAAGAGCTCTGGCCGGGTTGGACTACAGGGGGGGGTGAGCGCGCGCCAACGACAGTGGTAGGAGCCACCTTGTTGGTTTGCATTGGGGCCACTGTGGCCGGGGTTGATATAGGCCCTGGGATCCTAAGATCCATCAGCGCTGGAATTGACTGAGTATTAGATTGGGGCGCCACACTTTGGTGGTTCAGTTTACCCCATGGAGAAGCCCTCTGAGGGGCAAGACGAGGGGGGGCTTGGGCTGGGGGGGCAATGCGTGCTTGACGCGCGTCGTTGCGTTTGGCCACTATGGGCGCGAGTTTTGGGGCTTTGGGGCAGCCACGGTAACTGGCGGGGTGACCTACCTGGCCACAGAGCACACAGCTGGGAGGCTCCGTGCACTCTGAGCGGTCCTTGGGACGGGGACAATCTTTAGTGCCATGGTCCCCCAAGCATTTAACGCATCTGGGGGTGGCGAAGCAATTTGTTTGGGAGTGCCCATATAGTTGGCAGTTGTGACACTGACCAACAATAGTGGGGCGATACGGTCTCTCTATTGAGATACCGGTGAGAGAGCAAATAGATTTAATCCCGAAGATGGGATTGTGGGATTCGGTAGGGCTACACTCGACCACTACCATGTCATATTGCTGTCCACCTCTCGCTTTGTGCAAGCGGTGCACAGCAATGACGGGAACTTTTTGGTCTAGGAGGTCCAAGCGGACGTCTTCCGTCGAGATCTCCTTTGGGATCCTTCGGATGACTACCCGGGTGGACTTCTCCTCGGGGAGGGAGTAAGTGTGGAAGGACCACTTCCGCACTTTGAGTAATCGGGTTAAATCCCGGAAGTCTTTTGAAGAGGGGACAAGAATTTTAATGCCCTGCTGACAGGCACGGGCACTATTAAACTGAATTTTGTTCTCTCTACAGAGATTGGACACATCGGTCCACTTCGCCTTATCTTGTAAGAATATAGGCGGCGGGGGCTTGGTCTTATTGACCGTAGTGACTGGGGGGCTGGGAGGGCGACTAGACCGCTGGGAAGCGGTAGTGGGGGCGGGCTGGGTGCCTGTCGGCTCGGGAGAGGGACAGGGGGATGCGATTGGTGAAGCAAACGGAGTTGCTACAAATGTCTTTTTGGCCTTGGAGGCCTGAGCAGAGGCTTTGTTTTTCTTCCTCTTTCCTCCCACGACTTGAAAATCGTGGGAGTCGTCTTCCTCTGAGGAGGTGACGGGAGGAGAAGAGTCCCGTGATTCACCGTTAATATGGTGATTTTCGGGGAACGGAGTTTGCTCCATAGGGGAGTCTGGGCGGGAGATGGGCTCAGTGGTCTGAGAGAGGTTTGGGGCTATAGTCTCTTGACTAGTCTGGGGGATGGGGGATGGTGACCGCGGTGAGTCATCGTCGGGGAATGGCTTGTAAGCCTTAAGTGGGGCCACAATCGGACCCGAATCGGGTGGGGTGGGGGTGGTGGCAGCTTTGAAGGCTGCACCATATCGCTTTTTTAACTTGGGATCAGTTAGAAGAATCTCCTGGAGGAGATCGACTAATGCCGCGAACGACATTGTCGGTGAAAATAATAATTAATAATTCCGGTAGGCCGGAAGGGAAATCTTCCCCGGGTGGATGGGCCCGGGGATGTGTGCAGTCCTACCCTCCCAGTCGGGTGAGACTGGGAGGTGAGTACCTCGGTGAGCCCTAAGCTTGTACTCCTGTCACCAATCTTATTGGGTGACAGGGGCCCTAAGGTACCGGTAAACCCACCGAAGGTGGGCCACCCACCACTTGTGTACCAGAAGTCTGGCACGCCGGGGTAGAGACACCCGACCGTGCCAGGTGAATGCTGTGGGACAGAGACAGGAGTTGACTAGGCTATCTACCAAGGCCAACTACCCTGCTCCCGATTCCAACTGACTGCCGTACCCTGAAGAGGTTTAGCGAGTGCGTGGGGCAGGTGTCGCTACTAGTAACCGAAGTTACTAGTAGCGACACCTGGTGGCGGCGCGCTGAGACGCGGCGACCGCAGTGACGTCACGCAGAGGCGCGACGGGGCGGAGAGCGGGGCGCAGCGGGGCGCGTGGTGGGGGCTGCGAGCGGCGGTGGGGCAGCGGGCAGCGAGACGTCTGCACGGGGCGACGGCTGGTGGCGAGTGAGCAGTCATCATCAGTGTGGAAGTCGCTTCGCCTCCGTCAGGAGGCGAGGCGAGCGGTGCCGGAACATGGTTCCCAGCCCGCGGGTGCAGCACCGGGGCTCGCAACAGCGAACCCGTCCCTGTGGTGCCCACTGGGCCTAGCATTTTGCTAGTGCGGTCATAATACTGACCAACACTAGCTATGTTTATATGTTGTATGTGACTGTGGGCGCGCCGCGGCGGCCGTTATGAACGGTCCGCCGCTTCTTCACGACACCCGGCGGTCTACCCCCTCCGAGTGAGACCCAGGGCGTACCCTGGGAGGCTCAGAGAAGGTGACCAGCGGCAGGTGTGTCGACTTTTAGACGAACCCACAGTTTAGTAATGTAAGCGACTACTAGCGCCGCCGTTTTGTATGTAGGAGCGGCAATGTTCTGTGTTACACCGCTCATGAACCAATAGCGCGCGAGGTACTCGCGGCGCTATTCGGTGCAAGTGTACTAGCGAGTGTATAGTTATGAATGTCTGTTTACGACGTGAAATGAGTCTATATTAACTTAGAACAAACTTCACGCCGTGGGTGTCGTGTGGGGTGGGTAGTGTTATTGTTTGAGTAAGCAGCGTGTAGACTGATGCTGCTTACTCAGGCGTCAAGTCCGGGAGGTGGATGGGGCTACACAGTCTGTAGTGAGGAGGTCGCGTGGGAGGCGCTTTTTGTCCGGCGGGCGCGCGTGCCATGGCGCTATGTTAGCGATGTGGGGCCAGGCAGAAGCGTCGGCCCGCGCGAACATTGATGTAGCGAGGCGTCCCACGAATTCATCCAGGCTCTCTATCTTGATGTCCCGCAGAATAACATCGTTCCTCACGTAGCGAGGGGCGTCCATGATGCGGCGCAGCGTGATGTTCTGCTGCGCCCTGAGCTTCTGTTTGTTCGTCTCGCTAGTGAGGGCGTACCAAGCTGGGGTAGCATAAGTTAAAATAGATCTTATATAAGTTTTGTACACGCCCAGCTTGGTGCGGGCGGGGAGGCGAGATGAGAGCACTGGATACAGCAGATTGCGGGCCACTCTGCATTGTGTCACCACATTGGTGACGTGTAGCCCCATCGTGAGCCGGCGGTCGATGGTCACACCCAGGTACTTGGCCTGGGGTGTCCACTCGACGTCGGGCCCTTGTAGTTTCAATGGTGGTGGTAGAGTTCCTGCACCTGTAACAATAGCCTGCGTCTTACCCACGTTAACCGACAGTCGCCACTTGGATAGCCACTCTGGTATGGTGTCAAGGGCGCGCTGCATCTTGCGCGCTGCATGCCTGGCGTTCATGGAAGTTGAAATGTAGGCCGCGTCGTCGGCATACAGCGCGAGCGTCGCTTCTGGCGTAGTGGGAAAGTCGTCGGTGTAACGCGTGTAACACGCAGGCGATAAGCAGCTGCCCTGCGGCACGCCCGCCAGTATCGGGCGGGGGGCGGACAGCGCTCCTTCTACCACCACCTTGAAAGTCCTGTGGGTAAGAAAAGATCGAATCACACTGACAATACGGCGGGGCGCGTTGGACTTGGTCATCTTGTACACAAGCCCATCATGCCATACACGGTCAAAAGCCTTCTCCATGTCGAGGAATACTGCTACCGCGTGCTCTTTCCTGTTCATGGTTGACGACAGCAGGTGCAGTACCCTCGACAGTTGAAGCGTCGTGCTGTGTTCCGCGCGAAACCCGAATTGTTCCTCGCGTGGCGGTATGTATGGTGTGAGATGTCGCAGCAGGAGCGACTCGAACACCTTGGAGGTGGTGGGCAGGAGAGTGATCGGCCGATAGCTCTCCGGCTTCAGTGTGTTTTTACCCGCCTTGGGCAGCATGATGACGCGCCCCTCTTTCCACGAGGCCGGGAAGGAGCCCGTGCGGAGGATACCCGTAAACAGGCGCGCCAGGGCCGCTACCATCCGGTAGGGCAGGTGGCGCAGCGCTGTGTTTGAGATACCGTCGCGTCGGCACCTGGGGCCTTCCGGGGCCTCGTTAACAAGATGGCGCGTCTGACTGCGCCAGGCGAGAATGAGATGGGGTCTTCTTCGGGAGCTATCGGCGTGGAGAAGTATTCCTCCAGGTGTTTCTCCACTGCTGCGACATGCTCTTGATCTGTGGTCGGGTTCGGTTGGAACTGGCGCTGAAGGTGTTCAGCGAAGACTTCTGACCGGTCCTCTGCTGCGTATTTCAGCGCCCCGTCGCTGCTCTGTAATGGACGTACCGGAGCTGGGGTGTTCGTCAACTGGCGGCACAGTCGGTGTAGGGAGGGCCAGTCGCCCTCCGCGGTATCTATGCGTTCCTCCCAGCTCGCGGCGCTTAGAGCATTTAGCTCGGCCTTCACCTTCTCCGCGAGTTTGTTGAGGCGTGTTTTTAAAGTTGGGCATCGTAGTTGTTGCCACTGCTTGCGTAGGCGCCTTTTTTCAGTAATCATGCGCTTTATGCGCGCCGGCAGGGGCGGCTGAAGCACTCTCCCCTGCGGCTGCACTATCGTAGTTGCATTCAGTGCGTTTTGTACGCAAGCAGTGACTTCGGCGGCTAATGTGTCGACGTCTGCGGCGGAGGTGATAGGCCGAGTCGGTGTCGTGGATTCGATCTCTTCTTGGAACTTCATCCAGTCGATTAATCGACGTGGCGCTGGAGGTACTACTCTAGTAGGAATGCCCGATAGGACGACGAGAACAGGATGGTGATCCGACTGTAACTCATCGTCCAGTACCTGCTGTGTGACCTGGCAGTGTAGTCCTCGGTGTATCATTATGTCCAGCACGTCTGGCATATGATTCTCTCTGTCTGGGTAGTGTGTGGGCGTATCAGGGCCGGACACATTGAAACCGAGGGCCTCCGCGTCCGCGAGGAGCCGTCTCCCATCTTGGTTAGCGTGGAAGGAATTCCACGCTGGGTGTTTGCAGTTCCAATCACCGGCGAGGATGGTAGGTTGCTCGGTGGTTGTTAGCAGAGTTTCCAGGTCTCTAGTGTCTAGCCTGTTACCTGGAGGTTTGTAACAGGCGTAGATTTTAATGTCCTCGCCGGCTATGTGCAGCTGGACACCCAGCGCGTACGCGCTGTGGAGTAGTGGTGGTGGGAGTTCTTGATGGACGACTCCTCTCTTTACTAGTATGGCCAGGCCACGGTAACGGGCATTTATCGCGTTTTTCTCGTCCTTACGGTAAGCGAGATACCCTGAGAGCTTGTACCTATCCTCAGGTCCCAGGTGTGTCTCGCTTATGAGCGCCACGTCGATGTTTTGTTCTCTTAATAGGTGGCGGAGGGATGTGGCCTTTCCCCTGAGGCCACGGGCGTTCCAATGTATCATCCTCAGCGGCTTAGACATTGTGGTACAATGTTAATAAGGCGGCTAAGCCGTCGAGGATGACCTGTTCTACATCTTGCCCCTGCCTGATGGCCTTTATGAGGTCCATGAGGAGCTGGATTGCACAGGTAGTGAAGTCCTTATTTTTTTTGGACAGATTTGTGTTGTTTACATCTGCCCTCGCTTGATTGGTCGACTCTATTTTCTTGCTCCGCGCTGATTGGCTGACGGTATTTTTAGTACCAATTCGATCCGCGGTGTGGCGCTTGGTTAGCGCGGTGTCGTCGCTTGTAGTGATTACGTTATTTTTGTTAACGTTTTGTTGGTTCACTACCTGCGTCGTTACTAAGGCAGGGGCTGCCTCAGGGGTGTCTTTTGTTGTTTGAGGGGTGGGTTTCCTACCCTTACCCCCCCTCTTCTTCCTCCGCCTTGTGGAGGTGGTATCGCTACGCTGGGTGGGCCCATTAGCAGCCGCCATCAATGTAGTGCCTTGGGTTTCGGTATCTAATGTTGTCACTGCCGGTACCTCTTTCTGAAGTTGGCGCGATGATACGGTAGAAATGGCGACGGTGCCCGCCCGCCTGGTTTTATTTCTCTTTGAAATATCGGGCATTTGATATTATTTGCGGGGTGTGCGCCCTTGCAATTTGCGCAAGTGGCCGGTTCTTCTCGAGGGCGTGTACATTCGCGTGCTAGGTGCCCTTCGCCGCACCTCACGCAGGCGAGCGGGCGGTGACACTGGTGCGAACTGTGCCTAAATTGTTGGCACCTGTGACACTGCGCGGGCCCCCGTTTTCCACGCCATGCCTCTATCTTCACGCCATTCATGTACATGAAGGTAGAGGTGTTGTAGATGGCCCGTACATTATCAGTCTTGTTTAAGACGGCGTGGAAAACGCAGCCGGGTCGTCCCTGACGTGCGTTAATATGGCGCACGTACTCCGGCTCGTATCCCAGCGTGCGTAGTTCCTCTTCAATGTCCTTGGGGTCCGTGTCCGCGGGTAGTCCCCTTATGGCCACTTTCATCTTTTTGTCAGCTGGCAGCGAGTAAGCAAACCAGCTGATACCGCTTTCTTTCTCGAGGGTGGTCAAATATTTTTGAACCACCCTGTATTCAGCGTCACTTTCTGGGGAGAAACGTACCCCCTGTCTGAATGGCCGGGCGTTTGGTGGACGACCCAGTGTGGCCGCCAGGGCCCTAAAGTGGGTGGCCCAGTTCGGCAATTTGTCTACCACTAGAGGTGGGTAGCGGGGCCTTTTGTGTTTTTTCACCTCTGCTGTTGTGTTGTTATCGGCAGAGGTGAGGTTTGAGGCATCGTCTGTGTTCTTGGTACGCGGTGGTGATCCACCTACCCCCATTGTCGGTTGTGTATTTTTGTTATATACGGTGCCCGATTTTGGTGATGGTGTGCAACGCGTAGCTTCGGCAAAAGTAGGTGAGTGTGCACCCTGTCTGTCGCTCACCAGTGGGTGCTGGGAGCTGGGGCAGTACCTTTTAGGTTCGTCCGAAAGTTCGTCCGGACTCCTTCTTCTTCTTAGCGGCCTACCCCCCAATTGGAAATCGACATCCATGTCGGTCTGTGTGTAAGGTGAGGTAGGGGTGGGTAAATCGTCCGTTTCAGTCTCTGCCCTGCGCCCGTAGGAAGCAAGCGAGGTGCTTGACCCACTTAGCGACGATTGGCCAGAGCGCATTGCGGGGGAGTCGTACGCAGCGGTGCGGGGGGGTGCAGGCGAGCCGGGATTGGCGGCTGAACCCACAAGTGGAGCCATCTGGTGGCGTAGTTCCCGGCTTATACGCGGGTCGCGTCGTGTCTCTGCTGTTGCCGGGCCCGCCAGCAAGGGCCTGGGCGCAGGTGGTGCGGCGCGAGTTTTTGGCATAGTTGCCATGGGGGTAGGTGTGGCACGATTCGATAGGGTGCCTTGTGGGGCACGCGCTGTGTTGCGCGGCGGTACGGGAGCGCGAGGCGCATTTGTGCGCATCATCGTTTGCGCAGTTGTATGTGCCGTCGTATTAATGTTTTGTATACGGGGCTGTGGGTTCCCTTGAGAACGAGGTGGGTGAGCACCTGAGCGGGTGGACCTTTGGTCCATGTGGGTAGTCGGTAAAACCGTGGAAAAATTTGATTCTGGGGTTTTTACCGATGAACTACGGGTTGCGGGTACCGGAGTATTACTCAAACGGCTTTGTGTGGTTGTGTTGTACCTACTTGTAGGCGATGTGGGTGAAGCTGGGGAGTCGGTGGTCGACTGCCTACCCTGCATTCCTCCGGATGTCTGGTGCTGGTGGTGGCGGCTACCCTCGGTTGGTGGTGGTGCTCCGGTTGTCCTGGTCCCCAGATTGGGGAGCGAGGCGGTCCGGTCCAACGTCGGTCGAGGCTCCTGCTGGCTGGGGGCGCCGCGGCCCTGGTGGCCGCGGGCGCCTGGCGGTGACATCTGCTTCTTTTTCTCCTTTTTTCTTCAGCATGTATGCTAAAAAGCATGAAAACTAGGGGTGGGCTAGTTTTCCGCGACCACTATAATGACTGTGCGTAGGCCTCCAGTCGTTAGGTAGCAGCGAAACCCGCCCTGGATACTCCCGATAATGCAAATTCAAAGAATTTACACTATCGACAGTAAAGAGGGTAGGCTGGTGATGGTGGTCCGTGCGGTTGGTGACTTTAAAGTGAGCAGTCAGATGGCGGTTCACGTATATATAGTCTGGCGCGTAAGCAGGCAAATTTGGTATTTTAGAATAGCGTTTTGAGGGCTTTATAATAGCCTATAGTAACTAAAATGCGGTTATCTAGTATTATTAGAATTAATATACTTTAGATAAAATGTTTAAGTAGTAATTTAAGCAAATAAAAAATATTCGTTTACTTATTTTGGACCCCCCGAAAATGGCCGGGTCGCAAGTATCGATAGGTGCGCTCTGTCCACCTACCAATCGTATTATTTACCTTACACATTTGTTTTGTTAGGAAACACCATCTAGGTGTTCTAGATAGTATACCTTGGTGCTATGACTGAAAAACTGTACATAATAACAGTACATAGCCAGGTTTAAAACAGTTTCACTCTGAGATGGTAAATACATGCATTTTTGCTCAAGTAAGTAAATAGAAATTTGGTTATAAGCGTTTTAGCGCTTCTAGGTGACCTGGAACTGTGTCCAGGCCCTATATATAGATGGCATCTATATAATTCTAGTACATAGATCTTACTTACTTGAAATAATGTGTCTGTATGTGCCAGCATGGACGTTTCTACGCGTCTGCCAGAGGGCCCACTATCTTCAGACACACTTGGTGCCTGAAGGACTATTGATATGCTATCTGAAGCATTACGTTTGAGGAACCTCGGGCACACGCCTGGACTCAGTCACAACACATAGCTAATATATAGCTACACATACACACACAGAGGCGTTAAAGCCGTGGAACAACACGATATTTTCTATTGCGGCCGCTTCCCGGCAACGGAAGTCCCAGTAGGGCTGGTGGTACACCCATCAGGCCACCATTCGATAGCCCAATTCTCCAGCTTCCCAACCACATTTTTGGAAGGAGCCTAGCTCTGGTGGTTAGGGAACTAACCGACTTAATATAGTAAGAGGTTCCATGGTTTTCTCGCATCGTCGACCACATCAGAGTGAATACTGGATCGAGGGTTGGAGTTGTATCCACCGGACTTCCACCATGGGGTGGCCCATCGCAAGGGCTATCCGATGATGGTTGGTGAATGCGGATCCGCCCACCAGCTCGAGTACAAACTCGCTAAATATGCCGAAAACAGGCACTGAAGCTATGTTTTCGCACTTTCACGTGGCTGTGCCCGTGAAGGTGACAGATGAAGCTGTGGAACTGTCACAGATCGATGGTCCAGGAGTAGGGCTACAAGTCCTTTGCTGGTTTCCTGGCACTAAAGTGCACCATTGTATTGTAAAATAGCATATAAAGCTATAAACTGACAGAACTTCCCCTTATTAGGCGTTCTCCACGCAAGAGCTCCGTGAAGGTAGCAGATATGGACCTGGACCAAGGTCCGGAGGGAAGGTCTTCTCGAGACCTATCCAGAGACATAAGTCTCATCAAAATCGGATCAGTAAAAGGGGGGTTTCTGTTGGTTTCCAGCGACTAGTCATAAGGTATTAATTTTATAATTAAAGTTTATGCGCGGTCGTTGTTTTGGGGTCCTCGTTACGGTCAAGTGTGGTAGTAGGATAGTGCGCTGAGACACCGCCCTAATTGTAGCCATTATTTCTAAATATTAAATCCACGTCACTTTGCGTAACGAAGACCATGAAGAAACGTCGTTTTTGGACATGAAAACTCAAGTCTTTTTCTGAACTGGACATCACGCCTTCCCCTCAACATCCTTGGCAGCCTTCCAACCACTGCAGGGTCGGTATTTGCTCGAAGACAACGAACTATAGGTGCAAGGGGCGTCAACGCGTTAGAGCTGGAGCCTTACAACCTCCCGTCAGCCTGGGGCCTTGAACGATCACGTCCGTCCCGCACATTTGCTGGTCCTGTCGAGCCGAATTTTTGAGCAAACGACCTATGCAGCGTTCCAGTGAAAGTTCCAGTGAACAAAGAAGCCTGGCTTCCTGGGTTCCAGTGAAAATACAGGCCAATATTGAAGAGCCTAGTTCCTGAGAACAAAGAAAACCGTTGTCCCGTTCCTGAGAACAAAGAAGCCTGGCGTCCTGGGTTCCAGTGAAAATACAGGCCAATATTGAAGAGCCTAGTTCCTGAGAACAAAGAAAACCGTTGTCCCGTTCCTGAGAACAAAGAAGACTGACGTCCCGTAACCTTGTTAAGTGGGGTTACATTCCTATTTCTTTATCGAAAGTCAAACGTATCGTTCCTGTGAAGCTTGTGCCTGAGAACAAACAAAACCGAGGCCCAAGCCAGTGAAAATTCCTGAGAACAAAGAAGCCTGACGACCATTGCTGAAAACGTATGTACCCTCAATATAAATCTGGTAAGATTACACACCCACACAAAGTACCGACCGGGGTACGTAACGTTACGTTCGTGAGAAAAGTTCCAGTGAATAAAGAAACCTGACGTCCCTCTCGTAAACCTTACAAATGTCGAGGTTAAGATCATATTTCTTTAACAGTCAAAAACAGTGTAGAAACCCAGTAACTGGGAGATTAGCGTCGTCAAAAGGCGCGCGTACGTTTGACCTTGGTTAGTAGAAGCTTCTAGAGCGACTACCGGAGTGAAAAGTGCACGTGTGGTTTGGGACCCACGCGTGGACTAGCTCTAGAACACAACCATTTTGCTGGGACGCAACTGCCCTTCCTGAGCCGTTTCCTGTGGTGCCTAGCTGCTTCCAGAGAAGCATTTCGTTCCGATTAGATTACCGTCGCAAAAAGACGGAATTTTGAGTTGTCTCTGTTGTGTAACCTGCATAGTGAGAAACAGTAGTATCTGAGAATACATAGAAACTGTATCCTGAAGGAACAAGTAGATTGCCTGAAGAGTTATCGCTGAAATTTCAGAAGCGGAAATTTCATATACAGCGTGTCGAAAGCTTGTTTAGGAGATAGAACAAACATACAAACGTTCATAGAATTCCTGAAGGATTACAGCTGAAGGATTATCGCTGAAGCGCTGTCCTAGAAGAGGCTTACACACAGAGGCATATTGTATAGTCGTGTGGGCGACTTGTTCTATAAAAATAGAACGAAAAATAGTTCCTGTAAATTTCCTGAAGCGTTATAGCTGAAGACTTATTATTGACTTAGAATTTGTTTGGAAACAAATAGTCATATAAGAGATAGAAGTTCTCGATCGAAGCTTGAAGCTTCCATAGCTGGAGTCTGGACTGACTACTAACGTCAAGTGTTAGACAGAAGGTTCTGCGATTGGTATCAGACCGGCTGGTCATCCTTGGAGGCTGCTGGACAGGTTGACACGTATAAAACAGTAAGTACAGTGAAAACTTAGTCAAGTGCTTACCCCTTGTGGGTCGATAGTAATATAGTGAACCTGTGTCGTGTCAACATAGCAGTTTTGAAGCTGATTTGGGACTTATAGTTTTGAAGACTGAATAAAAACTTATAGTCTGAAGGATAACCCCGAGTTAAGAGGGCCAGAGTTAACCCGGAGTTAAAAGTTAGCCCGGAGTTTAGAAATATTTTTCAATTTTGAAAAAGGAAGCGAACCCTCTTCTAGTCAACGATTTAAATTGGACTTAACCCGGAGTTACGACTTAGGTTTTTCAAGAAAAAACTTGAAGTTTGGACTTAGCTGTTTCGAGTCGACGTCTTGAAGTGAAGACTGGACTTGGACATAGCCGTTTGGAAGCTCGAAAATAGACTTAACCCAATCGTACTGAAGTCTAGAGTTGGACTTAACCCGTACGAGTTGACATTTTGAACTGAAGTCTAGAGTTGGACTTAACCGTTTCGAGCTGACATTTTGGACCGGTCAGAATGCCGATAACCAGATCGCAAGACAAGAGACCTGAGGCGTGGACAGTCGCCATGGAGCGACCGGGTGCAGGCATACACCATCCATTGCCCCCACGCTCGCCAACAACGACTGATGGGACTGAACAGTCCGTACCGAACAGGAGCCCAACCGTGTCACAGATAGGTGACAATACGCCCACACACCAAGAGGAGGAACCACAGGAACCGAGCACATGCAGGAAGGCATCAAGAGAAGAAGGATCTTCAGAAGGAACACTGAAGCCTTCTGATAGAACACAAAGAATCCAAGACAAGACCTTTGTACAAGGAGAAATAATGGCTGCCCGGGGTGACGCCCGTAATGAACATAAGAGACCGCCGTCTACAAGCAAGACGACCCGGTCACAGAGAAAAATCTCTAAGACACGCGAAGACTTACTGAAGATTAAGTTGGAGCTTGCTCAGTTAGCACTTCAAAGGACAGAAGAAGAAGCTTCTGATCCACAAGTGAAGACTAACATCGAACCGTCTAGGACAGAGCCGTCCAAGACGAAGCCACCAGGGCAAATAGAAGCGAAAGAGTCACTCCGTCCTTTTCTAACGGAGTTGACATCCGCTATAGTGTCGCTAGCCGACAGAAAATTCGAACCACGGACGCCTAACCGAACGGCGTCGCAGGTTATCTTGACTCTGCCGAACTTCGGTGGAGCTCACACAGAATGGCTATCTTTTCGAGCCATTTACTATGCAACTCATGCCTACTTCAGCGACATCGAAAACATAGCAAGACTCAGAAGGAGCTTGCGTGGTCGCGCACTGGAGACAGTGAGCTCAGAACTCATCGGGAATGCTAAACCGGATGAAATCATGAGAGAATTGGAGCTACAATTTGGACGTCCCGACTCAATAGCCCAGGCTGAAACCGACCGACTCAGAGGGCTGCCACGCTGCAGCGAACAGCCCAAAGATATATGCACCTTTGCAAGTCGGATCAGAAGCGGAGTCGTCACCTTGCGGGCCCTCAAGAAGGGCCACTACCTACTCAATGCTGAGCTGATGCGCCAGCTAACTGAGAAGCTGCCCAATTCTCTACGTGTACAATGGTACAGGACGTACACAGAAAAGTACCAGTCGCTGCCAGACTTGTCACTCTTCAGCGACTTCATAACAGAACAAGCTCACTTCTGCAGTGCATTCGCCCCGCCTGAGGACATCAAAGAGACGGACTCTCCGGCGGGAAAACGCGTCATACAGAGGACGCACATAGTTACCGACAAGTCGGTAAACAAATGTCGAATTTGCGACAAAGAGGGTCACTACGCGTCTGACTGCTCAAAGTTCAGAGACGCAGCAAGTGACAAAAAATGGGAGCTAGCCAAGCAATACAATTTGTGCTATCGCTGCCTTAGATACCGTCGTAAGAACCACAGCTGCAGCAAGAAGCAGTGTGGCCTCAAGGGGTGCACCGTCACGCACAATCGACTTCTTCATTACAACAGGAAGCCTCAGACAGAGAGGTCAAGGAAGCCCACTGTCCCAAAAGCTATGAAGGAGAAGTAGCAGGAAACGGTGGCTAGTTCGCGAACTAATTCGAGTCAAGCTTTCCTGAACATTATACCGGTCCGGGTCATAGGACCGGCGGGAGAGGCAGACACATACGCACTCCTTGACGACGGATCTACCGTCTCGCTGATCGACGAAGCAATCGCTCAGCGAGTAGGAGCAGTGGGCCCAATTGACCCACTGAAGATCGATGCCATAGGAAACACAAGGATCGATACTCCACTATCGAGACGAATCACAGTCGTTCTCAAAAGCCAGTTGAAGAATCGGGTGCCCTTTAAGGCGCTCACCATTTCGAAGCTCAACCTGTCACCACAGGCAGTCAGTCAAGAAGATGTAACTCGCTGTAGGCACCTTCAAGACTTGACGTCGCAGCTTATTTACCCCACTGGCGTGCCAAAGATAATCGTCGGCCAGGACAACTGGCATCTGTTGCTGGCCACTGAGGTCCGCAGAGGACCAAGAAACCAACCCATCGCGTCAAGAACCATGATGGGCTGGACATTGCATGGTGCACACACCAGAACACTGGGCCAGCAGGTGCATTATGTCAACGGGTGTCAGTCCGTTGACGCAAGGCAAGATGCGGAACTGAACGAGCGGCTCCGTGAAATCTTCGCCATAGAATCGTTGGCCATCAATCCAAAGAAGCCAGCTTTTGACCCCCAGAAGAGGGCAGAAGACATCCGGAACCGTCACACAAAACGGTTAGGAAGCGGGCACTCAGAAACCGCTATGTTATGGCGAGACGAAGCCATAGAAATGCCTGACAGTAACGAGACAGCTCTTACAAAGCTAGTCTCCATCGAGAAGAAGCCGGGTAGGAAACCGGATCTTCGGAGAAATATAGAGGTCGTGAATGACGCCATCACACGGCGCTTTCACCGACCAAGAAATAGACCAATAGAGGTCGTGAATATCGTCATCACACGGCGTTTTCACCGAACGAGACACAGACAGAGTTCCGAGAAGCCTTCCGTGAGGAGGCCAGTCGCCGAGGCATCACTTGGCGCTTCATCACCCCATCAGCGCCCTTCATGGGAGGCGCATGGGAGCGCCTAGTTCGTTGCGTGAAAAACGCATTGTATGCCGTGCTCACAGAGAAACACCCACATGAAGAGGTGTTGTCCACACTGATTTGTGAGGCAGAGAACACGGTAAATAGTCGCCCGTTGACACATGTTTCAGTCGACGGCGATGACGACGAGTCTATCACGCCGAACCACTTCCTACTTGGTGGGTCGGCAAGACTACCAACCCCTGGCGTGTTCACCGAGCAAGACATCGACAGCAAGAAGATGTGGCGTCGGTCACAAATCCTGGCCGACATGTTCTGGCGCCGTTGGGTGCGAGAGTACCTGCCTGAGCTCCAAAATCGGCGGGAGCCCCACAGCCGCGGGCCTGACCTGCTGGTGGGCGACCCCGTCCTTATTGCTGACGGCCAGCTGCCACGCAACACGTGGCCGCGAGGCCGCATCCAGGCCATATACCCTGGGCCTGATGGAGAAGTCCGGACCGCCGAGGTGCGCACCACTGGCGGCACTCTAAAGCGTCCGGTGAAGAAGCTCATTCCACTACCGAAATGAGCGTAGCAGAGTTCCCGCGGCGAGAGCTGAGCGACGTGTCGCTGAGCGTCGTGGCACGCGCGCTGCCGACGTGCGTCGCTCACTATGCTTGATGCAGCGCCGCGTCAACACATCGGGTCGACACGACACTGCACGGCGGGAGAGATGTTCGCGACGAGGCGTCACAAAAATGTTAGAATAGTTTTGTAGATATAAATAGTATAAACAAAACATACGTCTGCTTACCCCAGCGCGCGAGCTCGTACTAAAAAGTTTTAGACGAGAATTTTTCTTTTATATTTTTTTCAAACATAAAATTTCGACCACTTTTTGAGGCACTAAACATTATGTTTTAGTGTATATGTATATATACAAGTCAAATTCCGTAAAAACGACCGGTCGCCACGACCGTTTAGTTCGAAATGAGCAGTCCCTGTCCGCTGGAAGTCGCTCCGCCCCCGTAAGGGGGCGGGGCGAGCGGTCACGGAACCCTTTGTTCCCTGGCCGCGGGTGCTGCACCGGGGCTCGCAACTACGAGCCCGTCCCTGGGTGATCCACTGGACCCAGCGTGCTGCGAGCGCGGTTTTCTACAAACCAACGCTCGCTATGTTTGGCTTGTTGTATGTGACTGTAGGCGCGCCTCGGCGGCGAGCGTTACTGAACGACTCGCCGCTTTTTCACGGTCCCTGGCGGTCTACCCCCGCCGAGTGAGACCCAGGGCGTACCCTGGGAGGCTCAGCGAAGGTGACCTGCATCAGAGGTACCGACTTGGACGAACCTACAGTTTAGTTATGAAAGCGACTACTAGCGCCGTAAATGTATGTGGGAGCGGCAATGACCTGCGTTACACCGCTCATGATAACCGGTAGCGCGCAGGCGACCACACGCTATTCGGTGC
This sequence comes from Orthosia cruda, assembly GCA_964057195.1. Lineage (NCBI taxonomy): Eukaryota > Metazoa > Arthropoda > Insecta > Lepidoptera > Noctuidae > Orthosia > Orthosia cruda. Next base: position 12,207,070 of record OZ059826.1, on the reverse strand, counting down.
AAGTGTACTCGCGTATGTCTAGTTATGAATGTCTGTTTACAACGTGAAGCGAGTCTATTTTAACTTAGTACAAACTTCACGCTGTGGGTGCGGTGTAGGGTGGGTAGTGTTATTGTTTGAGTAAGCAGCGTGTAGACTGATACTGCTTACTCATGGGTCAAGTCCGGGATGAGAATGGGGTCGCAATGTCGGGTAGTAGGTCTCTGGGGAGACGCTTTCGGTCGGGCGGGCGCGCGTGCCATGGCGCCAGGTGTTTAACGTGGGGCCAGGCAGAAGCGTCGGCCCGCGCGAACATTGCTTTCGCTAAGCGTCCCACAAACTCGTCCAGGCTCTCAATCCCGGTGTCGCGCTGTATGATGTCGTTCCTCACACAGCGAGGGGCGTTCATTACCGTGCGTAGTGTTAGGTGTTGCTGCGCTCGGAGTCTCTTCTTATTGGCCTCGCTGGTGAGGGCGAACCAAGCTGGGGCGGCGTATGTGATGAGAGGTCGCACGTATGTTTTGTAGATTCCCAGCTTGGTCCGGGCGGGGAGGCGGGATGAGAGTACTGGTTTCAGTAGGTTGCGTGCTACCCTACTTTTATTGACTACCTCGGTGACATGCGGCCCCATCGTGAGCCGTCTGTCGATGGTGACGCTCAGGTACTTGGCCTGGGGGGCCCACTCGACGACGGCTCCTTGTAATTTCAGGGGTGGCGGGAGGGGGACGTGGCCTGTGACCAGGGCCTGCGTCTTACTCACGTTTACTGACAGCCGCCATTTGGCTAGCCATTCTGGAAGTAAGTCGAGGACGCGCTGCATTTTCTTTGCTGCGTGCTTCGTGTTTATGGACGTCGTTATGTATGCAGCGTCGTCCGCGTACAAGGCCAGTGTCGCCTCTGGAGTCGTGGGGATGTCGTCCGTGTAGCATGAGTAAGACGCAGGGGACAGGCAGCTGCCCTGCGGTACTCCCGCCAGTATCGGGCGGGGGGTGGAGAGTTCTCCCTCCACGGCCACTCTGAAACTCCTGTGGGACAGAAAGGATTGCATAACTTTTACCACGCGACGGGGCGCGCTTGATTTAGATAGTTTGTATAATAGTCCCTTGTGCCAGACACGGTCAAAGGCCTTCTCCATGTCGAGGAGTACTGCGACCGCGTATTCCTTCTTGTTCATAGTTGCTGACAGCAGGTGCAGTACCCTCGACAGCTGGAGCGTCGTACTGTGGTCAGCGCGGAAGCCGAATTGTTCTTCTCTCGGCGTGACGTGTGGTGTGAGATGTCGCAACAGGAGTGACTCAAACACCTTGGAGGTGGTGGGCAGTAGGGTTATTGGCCGATAGCTTTCCGGCTTCAGGATGTTTTTTTTTTTTCCTCGCCTTGGGGAGCATTATGACGCGCCCTTCTTTCCACGAGGCCGGGAAGGAGCCCGTGCGCAGGATCCCGGTGAACAGGCGCGCCAGGGCCGCGACCATTTGGTGCGGCAGGTGGCGCAGCGCTGTGTTTGTGATCCCGTCAGCACCTGGGGCCTTCCTAGGCTTCGTTCGCAAGATGGCGCGCCTGACCTCCCCTGGCAAGAAAATGATGGCATCTTCATCGGAGGCTATCGGCGCAGCGAAGTACTCACCAAGGTGCTTCTCCACTGCCGCGACATGCTCGTGTTCGGTGGTCGGATTCGGCTGGAATTGACGCTCCAGATGTTCGGCAAAGACCTCTGCCCGGTCCTTAGCAACATACTTAAGTGCCCCGTCGCTGCTCTGGAGTGGTCGTACCGGAGCTGGGGTGTTGTTTAGCTGTCTGGACAGCCTGTGGAGGGAGGGCCAGTCGCCCTCCGCGGAGTCAATTCGGTCCTCCCAGTTCGCGGCTCTCAGAGCGCCGAGCTCGGCCTTCACTTTTTCGGTGAGTTTGTTCAGTTGCGTTTTCATGTGCGGGCAGCGCAGCTGTTGCCACTGCTTGCGTAGTCGTCTTTTCTGTGTGATTAGGTTGCGAATGCGTGTGGGCAGGGGCTGCTGAAGCCCTCTCCCCTGCTCTTGCGTCATTGTCGCTTCCTCTAGAGCTTGTTTTATGCAAGCAGTGACGTCAGCTAGCGCGTCAACGTCTGCCGCGGAAGTGACAGGCCGAGTCGGAGTAGTGGCTGCAATCCTTTCTGTGAATCTTGTCCAGTCGATGAGTCGGCGTGGCGCTTGAGGGTTTAGCCTAGTCGGCATACCTGATAGGACGACGAGCACAGGATGGTGATCCGACTGTAGCTCGTCGTCTAGTACCTGTTGAGTGACCTGGCATGTTAGCCCCCGGTGTACGACAATGTCTAGCACGTCTGGCATGTGTGCTGCTCTATCCGGGTAATGTGTGGGCACTTCTGGGCCCGACACTGTGTACCCGAAGGCTTCAGAGTCCGCGAAGAGTCGTCTCCCTCCCTCGTTGGTGTGGAAAGAGTTCCACGCTGGGTGTTTTGAGTTAAAATCACCGGCGAGGATAGTTGGGTTATTTGTACCGTCGAGTATCGCTCTGAGCTCGGTCATGTCAAGCTTGTTATTAGGTGGTTTATAAAAGGCGTATATAGCTATGTCCTCGCCGGCTATGTGCAGTTGGACACCCAGCGCGTATGCTGACTGTATAGCTGGCAATGGGAGGTCCTGGTGGACGACTCTTCTCTTTACGAGTACTGCCAGGCCACGGTAACGGGCATTTGCCGCGTTGGTTTCATCCTTTCGATAAGCGCGGTAACCCGGGAACTTGCACCTATCTTTAGGACCCAGGTGTGTCTCGCTTATCAGCGACACGTCGACGTCCTGTTCCTGCAGGAGATGGCGGAGGAGCGCGACCTTGTTTCTGAGGCCGCGGGCATTCCAATGTATCATCCTTAACGGCCTGCTATTCATTGTGATACAACGTTAAAAGCGCAGCTAAGCCGTCAAGGATGACCTGCTCCACATCATGCCCCTGCCTGATGGCCTTTATTAGATCCATCAGCAGTTGGATAGCGCAAGCCGTGAAATTCTTTATCTGATTCTGAGTATTGTCACTCCAGTTATTTGCCGCCTCTCGGGTTGTGTTTGTCCAACTTTGTGCCGCCTCCTCGACACATTTTTTGGTTGCACGTTCGGCCGGCAGGGGGCGCTCTTGTTGATTTCTGCCGGCGTTTGTTGACATCACGTGGTTGACTGGAAGTTTAACCGACTGTTGGAGGAGGGTGTTTTGTCTTTCTGTGTGTCTGTTTACGTCCGTTTTTTTTTCTGCTTGCGCTATATTGCTTGCAGGGGCGGCCTCCATGTTTTGTTCCTGGGATGCGGTCGCGGGGGGGTTTTGCCTCTTTCCTTTCCCCCCCCTCTTTTTCTTCCTCCGCCCTGAGGAGGAGGTGGTATCACCTCTTTGCGTGGGCCCATTTGCGGCCGCCATCAGCGTTCCACCTTGGGCCTCATCTTGCTGCTGCTTTTCCTCGTCTTGGACCACCTTCTGTGATCGGCGTGTTGAGGTGGTCGTGATGGCGACCGTCCCCGCCCGTCTGTGTTTTATCTCCTTCTGAAACGTGGGACATTTAATATTATTTGCAGGGTGCGGTCCCCCGCAATTTGCGCAGGTGGCCGGCTCGTCCCTTGGGCGCGGGCAGTCTCGTGCTGCATGCCCTTCTCCGCATCGTACACAGGCGAGCGGTCGGTGGCATTGGTGTTAACTGTGCCTGAAGTGTTGACAGCGATGGCATTGAGCCGGCCCACGCTTTCCACGCCATGCCTCAATCTTTACGCCCCGCATAAACATGAACACTTGTGTGTCGAACACAGAGCGAACGTTCTCGGTTTTATTGAGAACGGCGTGGAAAATGCAGCCGGGGCGTCCTTGGCGTGCATTTATATGTCTCACGTACTCTGGTTCGTAACCCAGAGTACGTAGCTCCTCCTCTATCTCCTGGGGGTCTGTGTCCGGTGGCAGCCCCTTGATGGCCACCTTAAGTTTTTTGTCCGCCTGCAGAGAGTAGGCGAACCAACTTATGCTGGACTCTTTTTATAGAGCTGTTAGGTATCTTTGGACCACCCTATACTCTTCTTCGCTCTCCGGGCAGAAGCGTACTCCTTGCCCGAAGGGCCTGGCATTGGGTGGTCGTCCCAGCTTGGCCGCTAAGGCTCTAAAATGAGTCGCCCAGTTGGGCAACTTTTCGACGATCAATGGCGGGTAGCGGGGTCGCTTCTTTTCTTTTACGGCGTTCGCCTGATTTTTTGTGGCGGTGGCCGGGTCAAGGGGTGCGTCTGTGTTGGGGGTAGGCGTGGGTGACGTCCTAGCTCTCATGGGGTCCCTTGTTTGGTACCTGTCGACGGTGGTAGTGCTCGGGGATGGCGAGCGACGTACAGCGTCGGCGATAGTTGGCGATTTTTGCGCCTGCGCGCGTTGTAGGTCGAGGCAGTGGCGTTTCGCCTCTTCCTCGGTTGCTTCGTCGGGGCTTCTGCGTCTTCTTAGGCCTCTACCCCCTGATTGTAGGTCGTAGTCAACGTCCATAGAGGGAGTAGGTGAAGTCGGCGTCATTGTTTCCTCTGGTTCTGTCCGCATCCCTATGGATGCGAGCGAGGTGTTTGAGCCGCTAATGGACGATTGGCCAGATCGGTGAGCGGGGGAATCGTAAGCTGAGGTGCGGGGGGGCGCCGGTGAGCCAGTGTTGGATGACGGTGCCATTACAGGCGCCATCTGACGGCGTGGATCGCGGTTTATACGCGGGTCGTTTTTGACCGTATTAGGTTTGGTCGTACCCATTGTTCCTTGTCCTAGTGTTGGGCGAGGGGTGGGTGTTGTCGCAGTACGGGTGGCTGGCTTGTGAGGCGCAGCGTGGGTGACGTTTGGAGTTCCTTGAGCTGTGTGGGGTAAGTTGCGCGACGATGATGGTGCGCAGCCTACGTTTGCACGAGAAGCGTTTGTTTTCTCGACTGTTTGAACTGCTTGGCGCGTTTGTTGAGTATTTGGGCGCGGTGGGATTGCGTGTGAGCGTGTCGGATATACATTTGAACGGTTCACCGATGTTGACTGGGTAATGCGGGTAGTCGGTGAAACCGTTGAAAATTGGTTCTCGGGGGTACGAACGATCGACGCATGATCGGCGGGTACCGGTGTTTTTACTGGTGCCTGGCGGCACGTTAATGTGGCATTGTACCTGGTAGGTGATGTAGGTGGTGGTGACGCTGGTGAGTCGGTGGCGGGTGACCTGCCTTGCCTCCTTACTGCGCCTCCCTGCTGGCTGCGTGCTGGTGCATCCTGTTGAGCTCCTGACGTCAGGTTCCCCAGGTTGGGAAGCGACGACGTGCGGTCCATCTGGCGACGTTCTTGTGGGCTGTGGGCGCCGCGGCCATGGGGGCCACGGTCGCCTGGCGGCGGCATCTTCGTCTTCTCCTCACTTCTTCTTCTTTCTGCTGAGCTGTGGGACTAGCATGAAGCATACGTGCTCAGAACTAGTCTCTACGACCACTATAACGGCTATCGCGCAAGCAATAGCTGTTAGGCGGCAACGAAGTCCACCCAAGGTGTCCCCGAAAGTGCAAATTTGCGAAAATTTACACTATCGGTGACAAGAGGGTAGTTACTTTTGGTCCGTGCGGTGATTTGCAAAATACGTGTGTGCAGGTGCGCGACTAGTGGCAATCCCGTCTAGTGAAATGAGCAGTCAGATGGCGGTTCACGTATATATAGTCTGGCGCGTAAGCAGGCAAATTTGGTATTTTAGAATAGCGTTTTGAGGGCTTTATAATAGCCTATAGTACCTAAAATGCGGTTATCTAGTATTATTAGAATTAATATACTTTAGATAAAATGTGTAAGTAGTAATTTAAGCAAATAAAAAATATTTGTTTACTTATTTTGGACCCCCCGAAAATGGCCGGGTCGCAAGTATCGATAGGTGCGCTCTGCCCACCTACCAATCGTATTATTTACCTTACACATTTGTTTTGTTAGGAAACACCATCTGGGTGTTCTAGATAGTATACTTTGGTGCTATGACTGAAAAACTGTACATAATAACAGTACATAGCCAGGTTTAAAACAGTTTCACTCTGAGATGGTGAATACATGCATTTTTGCTCAAGTAAGTAAATAGAAATTTGGTTATAAGCGTTTTAGCGCTTCTAGGTGACCTGAAACTGTGTCCAGGCCCAATATATAGATGGCATCTATATAATTCTAGTACATAGATCTTACTTACTTGAAATAATGTGTCTGTATGTGCCAGCATGGACGTTTCTACGCGTCTGCCAGAGGGCCCACTACATTCAGACACACTTGGTGCCTGAAGGACTATTGATATGCTATCTGAAGCATTACCTTTGGGGACCCTCGGGCACACGCCTGGACTCAGTCACAACACATAGCTAATATATAGCTACACATACACACACAGAGGCGTTAAAGCCGTGGAACAACACGATATTTTCTATTGCGGCCGCTTCCCGGCAACAGAAGTCCCAGTAGGGCTGGTGGTACACCCATCAGGGTACCACCATTCGATAGCCCAATTCTCCAGCTTCCCAACCACATTTTTGGAAGGAGCCTAGCTCTGGTGGTTAGGGAACTAACCGACTTAATATAGTAAGAGGTTCCATGGTTTTCTCGTATCGTCGACCACATCAGAGTGAATACTGGATCGAGGGTTGGAGCTGTATCCACCGGACTTCCACCATGGGGTGGCCCATCGCGAGGGCTATCCGATGATGGTTAGTGAATGCGGATCCGCCCACCAGCTCGAGTACAAACTCGCTAAATATGCCGAAAACAGGCACTGAAGCTATGTTTTCGCACTTTCACGTGGCTGTGCCCGTGAAGGTGACAGATGAAGCTGTGGAACTGTCACAGATCGATGGTCCAGGAGTAAGGCTACAAGTCCCTCGCTGGTACCCTGGCACTAAAGTGCACCATTGTATTGTAAAATAGCATATAAAGCTATAAACTGACAGAACTTCCCCTTATTAGGCGTTCTCCACGCAAGAGCTCCGTGAAGGTAGCAGATATGGACCTGGACCAAGGTCCGGAGGGAAGGTCTTCTTGAGACCTATCCAGAGACACAAGTTTCATCAAAATCGGTTCAGTAAAAGGGGGGTTTCTGTTGGTTTCCAGCGAGGTAGTAGTAGTCATAAGGTATTAATTTTATAATTAAAGTTTATGCGCGGTCGTTGTTTTGGGGTCCTCGTTACGGTCAAGTGTGGTAGTAGGATAGTGCGCTGAGACACCGTCCTTATTGTAGCCATTATTTCTAAATATTAAATCCACGTCACTTTGCGTAACGAAGACCATGAAGAAACGTCGTTTTTGGACATGAAAACTCAAGTCTTTTTCTGAACTGGACATCACGCCTTCCCCTCAACATCCTTGGCAGCCTTCCAACCACTGCAGGGTCGGTATTTGCTCGAAGACAACGAACCATAGGTGCAAGGGGCGTCAAAGCGTTCGAGCTGGAGCCTTACAACCTCCGGTCAGCCTGGGGCCTTGAACGATCACGTCCGTCCCGCACAAGTATTTTGAACGAAATGTTAAAAGACAATCTGCTATTTGTAAATATTTTATAAAAACTGGCATATTGCCACAGTTGTATAAAAATACGAATTAAAAAATATATAGGTCACTTTAATACAATATTTATAGCATCTTTGATATCAAATCCGTCTGTTTTGAATCGATTTGACATATTATAAATAACTAGCTGCCCCCGGGGCTTCGCTTCGCTTTGGGTTACATTATTATAATTTTCACAAGAATTTCAATTTTTTTTTGGTCATAGTGGCTTCCACATAAAAGCTAGATAAATGCTGTCAAGGATTTTTATTTAGATCTATTTAAGACAACCAATCCTACGGTGCATTATATTTGTGTATCTCCAACGGTTTAGGCAGCACACGCGAAGATAGCTCTCAGATAGCATATTTTTTTCCGACTTGCTTGATATTTATCGTTATATTATGACCAAATTACAAAAAAAAACATTATAAATTGTAGCCTATGTGTTATTCTGATGTATAACCTATATTACTGTAAAGTTTCATCCTAATTCGTTTTAGTAGTTTTTGCGTGAAAGAGTAACAAACATGCATACATCCATCCATCCTCACAAACTTTTGCATTTATAATATTAAGTAGGAAGCAGGTTAGTAGGATTATAGTAGGAAGTAGGATACAATAATAGTTACTATAATTTTCATAAGAATCTCTAAATTTTTTGGTCTCATAGTGGCTTCCACATAAAAGGTAGATAAATGCTGTCAAGTACTTTTATTTAGAACTATTTAAGACAACAAATCCTACGAAACATTATATTTGTGTATCTCCAACGGTTTAGGCAGCGCACGCGAAGATACCTCTCAGATAGCAGATTTTTTTCCGACTTACTTGATATTTATCGTTATATTATGACCAAATTACAAAAAAAAACATTATAAATTGTAGCCTATGTGTTATTCTGATGTATAACCTATATTACTGTAAAGTTTCATCCAAATTCGTTTTAGTAGTTTTTGCGTGAAAGAGTAACAAACATGCATACATCCATCCATCCTTACAAACTTTCGCATTTATAATATCTATACTAATATTATAAAGAGGTAAAGTTTGTGACGTTGTAAGGGGTAATCTCTGGATCTACAGAACCGATTTTGAAAATTCTTTCACCAGTAGAAAGCTACATTATTCCTGAGTGTCATAGGCTATAATACGTTTTTTTTTTAAATAGAGATCCTTATGAAGTTGCAATAATGTAGTTGCAACCCAAGGTAGCAAAATGATGCCTATAAAATTTACTCTTTGGCGTGCGCTGAGAAAACTATTGATGATAGATAAAAAATTGTAGGTAGGTAGGTAGAGTAGGTAGTACCCTACCCGGCAAGGTAGGCAGGGTACCTAGCCAGTTGACGGGAGCGAAGCCCCGGGGGTCATCTAGTTATATATATATATAATATATATAGTAGGATAGTACCTGGGCGACCGAGCTCTGCTCGGGTGAAAATAGAGAAAACGACGTTTTCTAAAAATGAAACTTAGCTAGATCGATTTATCGCCCCCGAAACCTCCTGCTTACTAAATTTTCTGAAATTCGTTACAGCCGTTTCCGAGATTCAGATTATATATATACAAGAATTGCTCGTTTCGAGGTATGGTTCCTTGAATAATGTGAAGTTACCACAATGTGGGTCCCAGAAAACTTACGGTGATATCACAGCAGACCACGGCGAAGATGATGGGATGAACATGATATGTACAGATAGGACTAGACTACACTTGTCCAAAACTAGGAAAAATAGAAAGAAGAATGGGGGCCTTTGCCTTGTAGTGGGACAATTCAGGCTGAAAATACACATAAATAAATTAAGGGTTCGTTCAAAACGCACTATCATAACTATGGAAAATATTTAGAATATGAACGCACCGAAGAGATAATGAAAAGGGCATGTGTGTCAGCGAGAGTGAAGGAGCGAGCTGTAATAAGACTAAGCTGTAAGACGCAAATGTTTTTTGTTAAGAAGTTTAAAATCAATTAAATAAGTTTCACAATAAACATAGAATTTATTTTCGGTCATCCACATCAAGACATCACCTCTACATAAAATGTCAAGTCAATGAAGATGACTCTGTTGTTCCATTCTCAAAAGAATAAGGTTTCTAAAAAAGTGCACCTTATGGTATCCCGTGCACTTGAAGCCTTTGATCGGACTATGAGATTGAGGGACGCGAAAGCGCAGCTGTGTTTGCACTGTATGCACACACTTGTGCACTGTATGAGATTGGCTATATTGGTCGAAATTCAGTCCGCAAAACTCTCCTTTTGTCATTTGATAATGATTTTTGCGTTTCTTCTCTTAGCATTCTTCCGTCTAATGCGGTTAAAGAAAGAGACAAGTTCTATTTACCTAAAAGATCAGAGATCTATTTAATATCTCTATTAGGCGACAGACAACAGATTTCCAACAATTTTGTAATTTTCTTTTATACATTTTATGCTTCAATAAACAGCACTCAGTCCCTGGAATGTGACAATTATGTAACGTTTTGACAAATATGTCGTACTGTCAGTTATTTCAAACAGGTCGCTGCTAATTGCATTCAGTCAATAAAATCAGAACACAAATCAAAATCCCATTTCATACATCCTATTCAGCGAAATATCGGCTTTATTCTGTATATTCGCAATTCTATTTATGAAACAACCGTACCCAAAAAAAAGTTAAAGTTATACATAATACATGAATGGTCCAACGAAAAACACAACTGAACTGATTCCCGCCAAGTTAATACTTCGCTGGGCAACTTTTAGGCCGAAGCAAATATTAACTTGGCTGATTTTTCTCAAATTTCCCTTTACAATATTTCCGGTGAGTAGTAAATGTTGAAGTTGACGTGGAAGCTATTTACTGTTTGTCAGATTATTATGTAATAAGTAAATAAAAAATCAGTCTGCCACCTCCACAACTTACCACAACCCTGTTAGATACCGAGTGACTCGACACCCTTAGGTAAGCCATGTTGTCAGAGTTTCATGCTTCTGACTACCCGTCATGACTGACAAAGGACCAAAAAGCTTTTCTAAGAGACCTAGCAAAAAACATGCTGATGAAAATATTGGTGTCCAGGGTACCTCAGGAGTTCAGTTAATAAAATAGTTTTGCAAATATCTATGACTATTTTTCGTGAAAATTATATCAGGTTGCCACGATAGTCATTGCAGTTTTTATTCGGACAATAGATGTCATTCTATTTAAAGCAAAATGCCGTCCTTAATCACAAAAGAACATAAATGATAAATGATTTTATTTCTGTAAGTTGGTTTGTACAAACACTTTTACATGTCGAACATATTTTTAAAACTAGATGAGGTCGGCGTTTCCTATCTGACTACTCTGAGAAGAAAGGCCGAAACAAACTCAGAGGTCACAGTCTCTTTTAAAGTCCTGACAAAATCTTGATTAGATCATGTGAAGACCATGTAGACTGATGTCTGAAATGGTCTTTTGAGGAAAGAACCAGCCAGATTGAGTGGACCTGTCCAGTCAGTGCACGCATTTGTCAATAACCGAGCAGCTCAACTCAGAATTTAAGGAGCTCAACGATTCGACGAACAATACCAAAGAAAGGACATTCGGGTAGGCCGCATAAACTACTCAAACTGCCAGACCATGATTAAAAACTAAGATAAATTTAAATAAAAACAAAAAAAAAAAAAAATATCCACATAGTCTTCACATTCACAATAATTAAAATAAAATAATATAATATTTTAAAAAGTAAATATTCTTGTCATTGCAAGAAAACCAAAAAAAAAATATATAATAACAAAATGCATAGTGCAAAATATAATAAAAAAACAAAATTAATTGGAGCAGCTCAATCCCAAGCCTTTTTGTCCTCAATGTAATCTTTTGTTGTATAAAACGCTTTCTGGCACAACTTACGTTTAATGAAAGACTTGAATTTATTAAGACTTAGATCTTGTACGTGGCTTGGAAGCTTATTATAAAAGCGTACACATTGACATCTAAACGAGCCACCTATTTTCTTGAGCCTTGTTGTAGGTACTACAACTTTGTGTTTGTTCCTAGTATTTATGTTATGGATATCAATGTATTTTTTAAACAATTTTATATTCTTATGGGTATATAAAAGATTTTCATAAATATACTGAGAAGGCACAGTCATTACATTAATCTCCTTAAATTTCTCTCTGAGAGAGTGTCTCGGGCTTAATTTATAAATTGATCGAACAGCTCTTTTCTGCAAAACAAAGATAGTCTGGATGTCGGCGGCATTTCCCCACAACAGAATACCGTACGACATTACACTATGAAAATAGCTAAAGTATACTAAACGGGCTGTCTCTATGTCAGTTAAATTACGAATTTTTCTAACAGCATATGCTGCGGAGCTTAGCTTCTTTGACAATTTATCTATATGTGGGCCCCACTGAAGCTTAGCATCCAAAGTTAAGCCTAAGAATACTGTGCTATTTTCAGGATTCAATTCTTCGCCCTTTATCAACACATCGGTTTTCACCTGCCTAACGTGAGGTAGGGTAAACTTAATGCATTTGTTTTTTTTTTCATTAAGAAGTAAATTATTAACATTGAACCAGTGAACTACTTTTGAGATCGCGCTATTTACATCGTCAGTAACCAGCTGCTGACGTTTAAGTTTAAACAAAAGTGAAGTATCATCCGCAAACAACACTATATCATGGTTATCCTTTATGAGGTAAGGCAAGTCATTAATATAAATAAGAAACAAGAAAGGACCAAGAATCGAGCCCTGTGGGACTCCCATTGTTACCATAGATCCAGGAGATCTTTTTCCATTAACGTCAACGGTCTGAATCCTATTACTCAAATATGAAGTAAGAAGATCCAGAGCGCTGTTCCGGATCCCGTAGTGGCGGAGTTTCCTGATTAGCGTTTCATGAAAAACACAATCAAATGCTTTGGTCAAATCACAAAAGATTCCCAAGGCATCGCACTTATCTTCCCATGCATTATAAATATGTCCTAAAAGCTCAACACCGGCATCAGTAGTTGAACGAACCCTTGTAAAACCGAACTGTTTGCTATGTAATAATTTATGTTTATTAAAAAATATTTGCAGTTGCTCTAAAATTAATTTCTCAAATATTTTGCTTAACGTAGGTAGTACTGAAATAGGTCTATAATTTGTAGGGTCTGATGTACTACCTGATTTAAACAAAGGTATTATTTTACTATTTTTCATAAGGTCAGGAAACTCCCCACAGTCGATACAATTATTAAAGATAATAGCTAAACTAGGTGCGACAATGTCAATAATAGTCTTAGCAACTTCTACAGAATGACCCCACAGATCTGCAGTCTTTTTAACATTTAAAGTGTGAAAGGTTTTAATTATGTCTTTACAAGTAATATGTTCAAAACGAAATTCCAAATTGCAAACATTAACATTTTCTTTTAGCAAAGACTCAGCAACAGAAGGTGATGAATTTAAGTATTTAGTAGTTGAAATGGGAATATCTGAAAAGAAATTTTCAAAGGCCACTGCGACTTGTGAGTCTGATTTTATGATGTTGCCATTAATAGACAGGCCGTAGTCAATATCTCGGTTACCAGATCTTCCTGTTTCACTATTAATAATATTCCAAGTCGTTTTAATAACATTACTACTGTTTTTAATCTTCGAGCTCAAATAACGCGACTTGGCCAAACAACAAACTTTTTTAAATAATTTTGAATAATTTCTAACATATATATTAAATTCAGCAGTGTTTACATAAGTCCTTTCACTGTACAGCTCATAAAGCCGTGTTCTACTTTTATGAATACCAATGGTAGCCCAATCACTGAATGATGCATTACTATTAACGGAGATAGTCTTTGGAACAAAGGTCGAATTAAATTGTTTACAGTATATACTAAAAAAATTATCATATAGAAGATTAGGATCAGCATCAATTGACAAAATTGGTAATTTATTAATGAGTTTATCTTTAAAAGCTGCCAAGCGACTTGCAGTTTTGGGGTTAACAGTGATATCCTTTTTAGCCACTTTGTTGTTTTGGTTTGGTATAGTAATCCTCTGCCCGCAATGATCAGAATCTAGTAAATTTATAATTTCTTTGTGGACTGGTATAATATTAGTATAAATATTATCTAAGCATGTAGCACTAGTTGAAGTTATTCTTGTGGGCTCCAAAAATAGGTTTACAAGATTGTAGGACTGAAACAGACTTATTATTTTACTACAAGAACCTGAGTTTTCTAATAAATTAACATTAAAATCACCACAAGTGATAATGGATTTATTCGAGTTACAAATCTTGTGTAACACTTCATCCATTACCTTTTCAAAGCAGTCATACAATCCTGAAGGCGGTCTGTATACGCTTAATACAATAAACTGCTCCAATTCTATACATGCTATTTCAACTGTCCGCTCAACAGATAGGCTCACAATATCCTTACGGTCTTTAAATTTAAGCTGGTTACTTACTAAAATCAATGAGCCACCATGTATAGCATTAACTTTGCTGAATGAACTACCAACCTGGTGATTATTAAAATTGAACAATAACTGGTGGCTTTTAAGCCAATGTTCTGTTATACAAAGAATATCAATACTGTTAAAGTTCATAAATAATTCTACTTCTAAATCTTTGTTCATAAATCCTTGAATATTTTGATGCACCAGGTTAATACTATTTACCGAATTTAAACTTTTATTTGATTTTATTTTGCAATTTTTATCCTGTATAATTTTGCAAGAGGTTGTCCCTATTGTCCTAATTTCTAATTTAAATTATTATCAATATCAATTTCTGATACCAAATCATTGGCTGAATTAAATAACATTCCTTGGCATTGCTCAATAGAAGCAAGTTGTTTAGCCAAATTCTTGGCTGTAATAGAAAAATAATATGATAGCGACACAGCTATCTGTCTTTTATAATACTTTGAAAGAAAGTACCTATCCATGAAAAATTTATCTTTTGTCAAATAAAAGTGATTACCAACATAATTGTTAGTGTCAATTAAATGGAATAAATTACTACTATATGTTAAATTATGTAATGTCCTATTCAATTCATATCTAAGATTGTTTTCTTCCTGTGGCAAACTTTGGCTGTAAGGGAAAGTGAACATCACAAGTTTTGTTTAAACTAAGGTTGCACAAAGTTCTATAATGTTGGAGTAATTCTCCTTTGTTCACATTACCCCTATTACCAATAAATATTAATAATGTGGTATCCTGGTTAAAATTGCATTTTATAACTTTTTTCAATATGTCAAATAGGTCATACACACAATAAAAACAATATTTTAATCCGTCGATATCAAAATACAAGTAACTTCCACAATAAAATACAAAAGTACCCACTTTTTGCACCAAGCCTGGCACCAAGTTCCATTCACTCACCCGCAATATACTTTTCGTGGAATTTGTTTTTCATCGATAAACTTATCACCGAACTTTACTGCTGGGTTTTTTTGATAAAAAAGGAGGTCACTTTTTTAGTTTAAAATGAAACATAAATAGTCATGGAGATTACAGAAACCCGTTTGAATTACTGATGGCCAGTACCATCCAATATCCATGTCGTATGGTATTAACCCGGGCAGGTACAGAATTCGTTGAATTATTACCTTGTCACATGCAGCCGGGTTTAAAAATGTACCAATTTAGAATGAACTACAACCTAGTTCACGAGACCTTGCGTGGGATTTGACGAAATACTGGCAGTTCTTCAGTACGGAAATCAACTTAAAATGACAAATATTTATGATTGTTTAATTAGAAGCTATGTTTCATACAAAATTTTTTTAAAGTTCTGGTAATGAAGTTGAACTTATGATCATCCATGACTGTTGCCTGATTAAAACGCCACAAATAATTTGATCACTACCTTGCACCCCTAAATCACAGTTTCCATCACAATTGAAAGGAGTTCCTAATCCATTGCTTCATGTGTTTAAAAATCCCGCTTCTCAACAGCGTAGAATATGCAATCAAACCTGTTGAATTGTCAAAATGAAAGAGTTACGATCGATTTCATGAATTTTATGTAACGCAATTAAGCTGTTGCTTTTCTTTAGCACCAGGGAAACAGAGTAGCGTTTTTCATCGCATAATATTTAATCTTGATAATGGTAACAATACACTTCTCGTGAACGGAAAAAAATCTGACGAGTCTTTTCAATATAAAATAAACCGAATAAAATATTCTTCAATTTTCCTAACGAACTCATAATACCATTGAAGGCCCATAAACCGTTCTTAACAATCCTCACTCTCACTCAATCTTCTTACAAAATCTCCTTAAACTCGCGAAAATAAATCAAAATCAAGACAAACATACACACATATACTGTTTCATAATATACGGGCCAATTTTACACAATACGGGACAATTTTATCCAGTTCTGAGTGGCAAGATAAATTCCTGGTTTCTCGAATTTAATTCATCTGTTGATGAACGTGTAGCGTGTTAAAGTAAAGTGTTTTGTGCACCTCGATAATTTTTCATGTGTGACGCCTCGATAATTTTAAATTTTCATGTGTGACGCCTTGATTCTTTTTCATGGGTTCGTTTGAATGTTTGTTGAATTCTGTTTTTGTATTTGAATACTCTACTCGAAGTTTAATGAGAATTAAGACTGGTCTTTTGATATGTTATCTTAAATGTAATTGTTTTTGAAGTGAAACTTCTTAATTCACATTGAGCGAGTTTTGGTAGGGGGCTGGCGGTAAAACGTGGGTTTGCGTAAACGACATACTACTAAGACAGCGTCATCAATATTGTAATGTGACGTGTAATGGAATAAATGGATTTTTGTGTGAAAGACGGTGGACGACAGTGTGTTACACAATAGCAAAGTTATTCCAGTGTTTTAAGTTTTCACTTCTGTCGGCAGTTCCTGTGACTGCCTATTCTTTTTTCTATCCTTACTCATGAGTCTTTGGTCAGCTGGATCCGCTCGCTACTGGACCTGCGAGTCCAATTGACCATATCATTTATTTTCATCAAAAGAAAACTTCATTGTCCTTTATAGGAGTGTCATTCTGAATTTTGACAGTTAATTATTTCGACAGAGTCTCAATTTCGAAAAACAATAGTTCGACAACTCATTGCTTCGACAGAACATATATTCGACTAGCATTAGTTCGACAGATTATACTTCGACAACACACGAGTTGACCAAAGACTCTTATTTTCCGAAAAGCTGCTATTCTTAAGTGGGATTGGGCCAGTCATGTCTGCAGCATTTTAGTTAACCTTTGGGCTAAAATAACCACTTTTTAGGTTACAATAAATGCTAGGTGACATCTTGGCAGACCATAACAAATGAGGGGACAGTTACCGGAAGGACTGAACCACAATGGTTTAGGGCAGACGTGTGCGCAAAAGGGTAAGGGAAGCCTACGCCCAGCAGCAGTTTTTTTTTAAATTGGAACTGTTTGATCCAGAAAGTTGCTGATGATTTAGGAATCTACTAGCTATTGCCTTATTGCTTAACCGGGAGGTAAAACTTCAAGCAAAGGGTGATCAACTTATGTTTTTTTTATGGGAATCTGTTTGAAAAACAACGTCAAATGTTAGAGGAACCCTACATTAGACTTATCAGTAAATCCAGCAGCCTATAAATTTCGCATATTATTACTGAAGCACCAAAGCCTACATTTTATTTCGTTCATTTAATTATTTCACAAAATTTAGGTCACGCGCGCTCCAGTGTGAGTTAATGTAATTTTTTAGGAGAGTTTTTCAAGAAAAATGTTTCCCTTACAGTGTTTACCTCACTGGTGCGCAGTGTGTTTACATTAGTCGAGTGGGAAAATATGCAGGCCAGTGTTGATGTTGGACAAATATTGCGAAGCGTGCCGTCTACGTCTATGTCTAATGTAATGTGGTTTCTATAGGCGTGTTCGCTATTGTCCGTTCAGACACGGTTTATTTGTCAACGGTTACTTCGTTGTGTGTCCAGCTTAGAATACATAGGAGTAATCATGAAATGTACGAAACATTATTCTTATCACATTTTTTATCATCGTCTGCCTACCCCAGAAGCCAACCCCAATAAAGCTTATTGGGGTTATCTTCTAGTCTAAACGGATCTAGCTGAATATCAGTACTGCCTCTCTAACTTTCACAATCACAACAATATACAGGACAATACAATACACATTGACATTCTTTGAGCTTCTAACCCGCAACGACTGTCAATGATCTTCAAACTAAACTCTGATTTTAAATTTCGTAGACTAAACTGACATTTGGGGGGTTGCCACTTTATCGTTACATAAAAATAGTGTCGTATCCTGAGTTATCAAAAGTGGATCGAAAATCGAAGTAGATCAAAAATGGAACTATATCACGGCAAAAAATATAGTTTGTTAAGAAACTAACGGCCCTTATTTAATGCCTACTCATTTAAGTCAGACTTTATTCTATCGATCGCATATATTTTATTGTTGATTTCTTATTTATAACAATAAAAGTTTATGTACTATGTATATGTATACTTTTATATTTAAATATATTACATTTAACTTCATAAAAAAAATATTTGCACCAATTTGTAAAATTAAGTTAAGGGGTCATGTCACATCGATTCGATGAATCACTTATGAATCTTAAGATTGAGCCGCAACATTAAAGTCCGCGCTTGCAACAGTAAAAAAAATTAAGATCATTGGTAGCTGTCAGTTTAGTGCACGAAATTAAAAAGCACAGTATTAATGACAACCGGGTACAACGTGACCAATCTCATCACATTAAGTATAATTTGCCCATATATTGAAATATGCCCAAAGGAATTAATTCGTGTCCACAATTAGATAAATTAATTGACGACGAATCATCAAAATTAAATAAACTTAAAATTCAGATGATACCATAATAACAAAACATAGTGACTGCGAATGTTCGCGTAAAATTATTATAATGACGTCACCCGCCCGTCAATAAGCAAATTGCACGCCTTTTGAACTGTTCATAATGAAACTGATACAAAAAAAAACTCCGGTAACAATTGGGGTAATTCCTGGGTAGATAAATTATAATTTTATTAAATCTGTCAGTGAGATTATTATTTAATATTGCACACGTATTTTTTGCTTTATTAAATAAATGCAAAGGTAAAGCGCAACAAAGTTCAGGAGTCCCGCTTGGGACGTCACTTTTGAATAACGTGAATAACATGTACTAAAATGTGACTTCACACGAAATATCGTCGTATTTTTTTGTTTATATAACAAAAGATAAAATTCGTGTTCAATATTTTTTATTATTCTTTCGGATGAACAAAATTATATTTTCTAGTCATCATCTCTATTCTACTGATTACAAAGTTGGTAGAAGTAAACATTTAACAAACCATTAAAATGTAAATTAATTTAATTTTTAACTAAGAATAAATTGATTTCGATAACGAGTAACGGTAATTTGAAGCCACAGCAAAATTGAGTGATGGCGGTCAATTATTGTAACGTTATCTACGTTAAAATAATTGAACGCAAACGCCTTTTAGTTGCTCATTCGTGTAACCAGGCAGATTTTTGAAGCTTTTATTTAACTTTCCGTTATTATGTAATTTATTAGTACAATAATATCCGAATTATCCGATGAAACTTACTGTTTATTATGTGGTCAAATGTTGCAACTGAATTTTACATCAAAGATTGCGATCAGTCAAAAATACCTCTAATTTCCCTACATTTCAGCAAGTTCTTGTCATTGATTTTTGCTGAGATGATGTTGCGAGGTTGCGTCTATAATTTAATGAATGTTTTTAAGTACTAAAATTGGCTTTTGCTCCCCCGAACCTATTGAGCTATTTGGGACACTTTTGTAACTTCGATGATAATGCAATAATAATTATGATGACCATGGAGATGACCTCATAATGAAGCCTGGAGGTGGCCATAGGCAATTCTCAGCATATTGTCTGATCGACCGACGTTTGTTCTATTTTGAAAAGGTAGCTTTTTTAATTTTGATTAGATGGTCGTTGACTGTTAGTTGAACTAGGCTTGTGACCACAGAATTTCCACAGTAAGCGTAGTTTCCAAGAAAAAAAAAATGATCTTTTTTCTCCGCTCCAAGACAAGGCTGTATTAAAAAAACTTTTTAATAAAAATCAAACCGACTTCCAAAACAAAAAACTACAAAGAAAAAAATAATTTTCTTTTCCGAAGTCGGTGTCTTTTGTACCTACCCATTGTTTCCCGTTTTTCGACACCGACTTCGGAAAAGAAATTTAATTTTTGCTTTGTAGTTTTTTGTTTTGGAAGTCGGTTTGATTTTCTGTTAAAAAGTTTTTATTTTTGTCTTTTTAGTTTTGGTAGGTACCTCCAATTAACATGATTATCATTTATAGCCAAAGTACATCTCATGGCGATTCCAATAAGCCCAAACACTACTATGATACATTGTTTTATAAAAGAGTTCCAGTGGCTACCTTCCGGCTTCATCATCAGATCAGTTCGATGGTGCCATTTTCAGCAATACCATTTATTTATAAGTATTTGCTTCATTATAGTCGGTTAACTATTCGAGATATCTTATGCCCGTGACATAAGCATTTAGGAGTTCCAGTGGCCATCTGTGGTCTTCTTCATCAGTTCCATTCCACCAAATGATACTTTCTGAGTGCAAATGATTGCATTGTTGATGAAAATACCAAAATCGCTATATGTTTGCCTATAATATTTGAGGCGTTCCCTCGATTTCACTAAGATTACATCATCAGATCCTGATTATGGAACCAACTAGGAAGTATACACTTTCAAACAAAAGAATATTTTTTGAAATCGGTCAAGACCTCTTTGAGCAATCGGGGAACACAAATAAAAAAATCCGACGAATTGAATCCTTTTTTTGAAGTCGGTTAAAAAAATCACCGTCGTCATTTTTTTGCCTTTTATCGGTCTCTCTGAGCTGTTTCTGTCACAATGGTGATCAATGCGGACCTTATGCTAATGAGAATAAGGGTCACTTTTGCTTGTCAAAGAAAAGCGATCTTATTTCAATGTGAATAAGGGTATTTTTGTTTTGTTTTTTAGAGTTTTATTAATCGTAAATAAATGCGGGTTTGGCTCGCTACGTTTTCGAGTTTTTAACGTTTTTAATTTTTTTGACGCATTTTCCAGGACTAGATCTAGAATAAATGCTATGCAATAGCTTTACCGCGGCAGTCCCCGAGTGCCACACGACTTTTATTTTTTCATTTAGGTAGTTTTTTCTGCAGTTTTGCTCCCGTGGGTTAAACCACGGAAACCGGGTCTGTTTCTGGTTAAATAGCTGTGGTGTGGTGGCTTATTTATTTTTATTGATTTAACGTTAGGCTCGCGTTTGACGTGTAAGTGATGATGCGGTCGACGGTGAAGCATGCTTGCCTAGAAGAAACCTTTCTATCAGTAAGAATGTATGCTATCGAATCAAAAGCAACGGAATTTAACAAATTATGCGTTATTCAAAATTTCTATACAAAACTAAAATATAGAATCTTTTAATCAATTGCTAAATAACGTCAAGATTTGTATAAGTCAGTCTTAGGTGTACAGATATCCCCCCCGGTGGGTCCCCGGTTGGTCACCCACGGTGAAGCGAAGAGAAACCGATCTTCAGGGCTTTTGCCGATTAAACCAACGACGTAGGCCAACAAGTAGATTGCGGTGCCGCTTGGTAACAGAGGCCACATCGCAACTGAGGCGGGCCACGATGTCGGGTGGAGCGTCCCAGGTTCCATATGATATTATAGCTGAGGGTTGGAGGCTGCGGCAGGAGAGCAGTACCAATATTACGGTGCGCCGCTCTCCCTAACTTCCACGTCCTGGACGGGATCGCCACAGTCTGATGGCAGACACGGTGGGGCCGCAGTGGAGGACCCTATCTCCTGAGGCCGACAAGTAGTAGGTGGCCGGGCCACTTACCTGACCCGTCACAGGGGGACTAAGGGTGCCATATATGGGGACGACTGGCGCCCATGTGCTGGTTTGGTCCTTATGGTGGTCATGGCGTACAGTGTGTTCTGGTACGCCGGTGAATTTGGGTACTCTCCCGAGGAGGGTCCGGTGACGGACAGCCGCGGCGGGTTCGCGGTGAGTGCGAACGCGTGCCCGTGTTCCCGCCAGAAACGGCACAGGAGGACACAGTTTTAGTGGGTTGGAGTCCCACATAACAGCGCTATCTCCCCGTGGTGGCCGTGGTAGCGCGGTATGCATGAGCATTACTCCACGTTATAAAAGAAAAAGGGTGTACAGATATGATTAAGTTTAAAAGAAACAAAACAGCATTTGCGTTTATAATGCAAATAAAACTAAAAGGCTTGTTGCCTCCTCGGAACCGGTTTCCCATTGAACGCTATCTTCTCGGATCCATAGAAGGGCGAGGAGTAGGAGTTGAAGTATCTTCTGACTGGTCTGTCACCTTTCTTTATCCGAAACACGAAAGATTCCAGGAGGCTCACCAGATCAGCTGTTCTGGAAATATAAAATAACAAAAACGTTAATTGTATCAGACAATGTAGCATTTAGTCGTACTATGAGAGTCCTCAATTTTCTAAATCCTGCAGTCAAAGCTACCTAAGTGCTGCCACTGGCAATGCCGTGAAAGCGTTAGGTGTGGTACAAATCACTGCCATGATCAGATTAAGTGTAGAAGAAAATCGTATATTAGATTAGAATGGTACCTTCATCGATTACTTTACAAGGCACAGAGAATGTTTGCCGGTGGCTAATAGTGGATCCACACTACACAGAATTCTGTTACACCGACATTTGTCTGTACTGCTGTGCTGCAGAGAAAAAAATCTATAGAAGTTGATGAAAGTCTGTGTAGTGTGGACCCACCATTAAGGCCTCGCCTCTCGTGCTCATGGTCGTGGGTTCAAATCCGGGCAAGTACCAAAGCTTTTTTTACAATTTATATGTACTTTCAAAGTTTATCTTGGACATCACTGACAATAATGAAGGAAATATCCTGAGGAAACCTGGACTATTAGTTACTTTATTACAAGCTTGTGTTAAACGAATAAATAAATAAATGACCAACATGATGTTACTTATGAGGAATATTGAGGATTCTTCCCCTTTGCCTTTTTCTTAACTACCTTGTGTCAAAAGTTATTAATAATTTGCTAATTTAGCCCTTTTAAATGATATGCAACGTTCATACCCTTGTTCATACCAGCTACCTTTGACGAAATCCTGCTTTTTTTAATAAGCTTATGTTTCTCATTAACCAACGTTCACTTACAGGTACCTAAACCAATCAATCATGTGTCTTTAAAGTATAAAAAAAATGCATAAGATACGGGGAACGAATAAATCAGGGATTCTACGGATTCCTTTGGGAATAACGAAATCACGAATGACATGGAACATTTGGCTTGATTCCGCATTTACTGAGCAAAATTGGCGAATTAACTTGATTTTCCTTTTTTCTACGCGACCAAATTGGAGAATTTGAACTGTATTAAACAGTGAGCTATATAATTGTGTACAACAGAACAGGGAATTTGGTTCTTTGAAAATGAATGACGCATGTTTGACTTTGGCAAAAACTGAAATAATTTTGATACGTACCTGCATTCTAAATGCGTATTTCATTAAATCAAAGATTCCATCACAACCGAAAGGAGTGTTTTTAACCTTACCCCATCGAGGATATACTCGTATTTCGTAAGTTTAAAAACATTTAAACTTACAAAAACACAAACAGCAAATCCCGGCACAACTAGGTATCTATAGATCATACAAATATTTGTTTCGTACGGGAATCGAATGGTCGAACCCGCAACACTCAGCGCATATATTTCATATATTTGTCTACGTTATACACATACATACTGTGACTCACCTTCTGTGTTTATACTATTTTGTTATTATTTATCTTATTCTATTTTATTGCTTTAAATATTGTATGTTCCGTTTCCGTGAATGTGTCCGTGGCATCAACAGTGGGCCCTATCAGAATATCAGCGCAGCGTTATTTTCTTTTTAATATCGTTGCACATGCTGAGATAGGAGCCTTTTTGGTCTCGCACGGGGTTATTTATTTTAATTTTTTATTATTGTTTGTGTTGCTTATCTCGTGTCTCCTGTGCGGGTCACAAATAAATATTTTTCTTTCTTTATTTTTCTTTCAGCAGTCAATCGCTCAGCCTCTGCGCCAACCGTGCGAACCCAGCCAGTAGATACAATTTTCTTGTGAAATAAAATAACGAAAGGCAGAATAAAGTACCATGTAGGTTCATTTACACACGTGATATATTTTTATTACAAAATATGTCAAACTCAGGCGGATTAAATTAAAAGTTTGCCGGTAGTTTGCTTTGGGGGACGTTAAAAAATTGCAAATATTAAAAAGTTTTAATTGCCAATCCTGCGCGCGATATGTTAAACACTTGGCACTTAACACACAAACGTGGGTGTTCATGCATATTGTGGGGAAATAATGCATATTTAATTATACAGCGACATGTTCACTCTCGTGTTCCTGCAATTAACTGCCAACAAGCAAACCTCAGCGATGCTTTTTGACGTAAGTTATACTTCGGTATGGTAGTTACCTATTATAGTAAACTTAAACTAAAGTAATTTATGCCAATAAACCATTTAAAGGTAGGTAGGTACTTTTGAATTTTCAAGTAAAGATCACGCTAGTTGCACATTCGCAAGCGTAGGTCTCTATGGAGAAGACCTTGCAAGAAACTCCACAGACTCTCTTCTATCAGTAAATAATTATTACAATGTATTTGGTTACGTCGTTCTTGTATAAAATCATTCAAACGCAAAATTAGGATTAGATACATCATAATATGTGTGGAGCTGTTGCTTGAATGAACGTCTAATGAAAAGAAGAAAGCTCCCTATCACTTTTAATTAATCACTCACTTCAGCCTATCGTAGTCCACTGCTAGACATAGATCTCCCCCAAGCTACGCCATAAAGCCATTGTTCTTGGACTTTTGTATCCAGTTTCTCCTATCTACCTTTTTGAGTTTATCAGTCAGTCTACCTGGTCTTGCCTGCCGATACGCCATCTTAACAGCAATTGGTCCTTCCCCAATGTTAACGCGATACTGGCCGTGCGTCTGCTCAGTGTCAGAATATCAATATTGGACCAAATGTATGGGCCAAAATTGAGAGTCGATGTCAACATAACACCAAAAATCTCGAAATGGTTCGTTATTCCAGGTCCCATCTCAAAAAGTTGGAGCCGGGTGAAATTGGCACTTTTTGAGCGGAAACAGTTACGCCTGGGTTTTAGCAGCATTAAACCTGAACAGATTGGCATCGCCCCATTTGGAGACTGGACCACCGGGTAGACCGAATGAAACAAGCTTACCAATAAGGATTTCGTACCAGACCCTATCGAATCACCAATATCGAGATTTCGAGGGAGACGGCAAGCGCCTCACTCCATAATTATATGTAAATGGCATACTAAAGAAGATCCCCAGTAGACCGATTCTACCGGTAGACCCAGTAGACCGGTCCCTAAGGATATCGTTAATTTCTAGGTATGCCAGGAGCTTCGTGTTAAGTATACGCTCCATAATCTTCTGAGATTGGTCTGTAGTTGACCGGGTCAGCTTGACTGCTCGTCTTGGGCACGGGCTGGTTAGCTTGCTTCCAATCATTTGGCACTTTTGCAGTCTCATTCGAAAGGCATAATAGGCGTGTTAATATCGAAGACAGTTCAGGCGCACGGGTTTTAGTAACAATTGCTGGTATTCCATCAGGACCGCTAGCCTTGTTCACGTCGAAGTTGCGCAGCATCCTACGGAAGTCCTTTTGATGGATGCAAATTTCCGAAGGAGAGGGCCGCGCGTCGCCAGGGTTCAGACGTAAAGATACCGCAAAAAGAGAGTCAAATAAATTTGCCTTCTCCTCAGTGGAGTAGGCTAGCAACCCGTGGGGTTTCAGCAGTGGTGGTAGTGAAGGACGGCAGAAGTTTGACTCGACCTGCTTAGCCAGGGACCAAAACGCTTAACTACCTGTTGGGTAAGAAGCAAGTTTCGTCTCTATTCGGCCAATGTGGTCTAACCGAGCCCTTTGCAACACCATCTTGTAGGATTTGTTTAAAGAAAAAGTAATAGTAATACGAAAAAAACCATGTTTCACAAATAAAGTACATGAATCATTTTTTTTTTACCTTTTAACCTAGCTGTTAAAGGGGTATGCTTTAGAAAATCGTTTCAAGGCACTAAAGCCGAGTAAGGGTCTTAAGATAGCTAGCTGCACCTCTTGCTAACTTGCTAATATTTATACGAAACGTACTTTATCTTTTGTATTTTAGTTAGTAAACGTTTACTTTATCATAACGGTATCAATTTCATTAAAAAACTTGTTTGTATCGTTCGTTGCTGCCACGTCAGTATTCTGCATACCAATCTGAAAGCAAAACATTGTTTTAAGTTACTTTTTGAAATTTAATATACTTATCTTAGTAAATTATTATTTACCTAGATAAAAATATATACAGTTTATATATTACAATAACTGCCTACATACAAATGAACTTAACTCAAAAACCCTTACTAAGCCTAAAAATATGGCTTCGAAAAACTTCTCCACATCGTTGTCCACTTGTATTTATTTCAACTTAATGCATAAAAGCACAATGGCGGACTTAATTCCTGATGCATTCTCTACCAGTCAACCAAGCCCAAAGTCTGCCAGTGGTAGTTGCCCAAAAGAATGGCAGCATTGCCACGTTGTATGGCAATGCACCAAAGTAGAAGCCAGCCTTTGGGTCACGCGAAGTATCAACTAGGCGGTTGAAAAGATCTTTAATACGTTTGCTACAGTAATTACTGAAACAAATAGAAAACCATTGTGTCCCGCGCCAAGCGAGTTCTTGGCAGCGAACGTGTTAAACGAAACGTGAGCACTCGGACCCCACGGACCAAGAGTTTCTTCAACCCCAAATGACTTGAAAATATAACTATCGCTGAGATTATTATATTTTCGCCACTTGAGGTTCTCTGTAGCCGCAGTGGCAGTGCCAGCACAGCACATCGAGCTAGAGACAATACTATTTAGTTATCTGTGCTAAAGATATGTGATGGCGCAAGAGTATCGACACAAATAGCATCCCACACTAAAGGTTAGTTTTTGAGTAGAAATTACAATTATGTAAATTGTTGCAAAGGAACTGCGGCCCTAGACAGATGACTTCCTACCATAACAAGCTACTTTTCCGAATGTACAGTAGAATTTATTATTATTACTTGTTAATTTTAATTGTTGACGTTCAAAAGTGCCGCCTAATGACATAATTGAAATAAATAATTTTGACTTTGACTTTGTCACGTGATCAATCTCTAAGTGCTCATTCACACGGTGGTCCGTTTTACAGGTCCACTTTTTCTTATACGTTTTTATTCGGCGCTGACGTAGGTAGTTCTATGAGCGACTTCACACACTTGACAATATTCCAGATCCAGTAAAATACCGATCCGACAAAATATACAGCAGTCCGTTTTACAGGTCCGCTTTATCGTACACGTTTTTATTCGGCAATGGCGTAGGTAGTGTACGAGCGAGTACACAATAGTATTAAATACTGATTGTTTTGTTTGAAAGTTGTTGGTAGTACACTGACTAATTGTGAAAGAAAGAAATAAATAAAATTAGTTCATTTGGCACACACAGATACATAACAATACAACACAATTGTGGTGTGAACATTACCCCCTGTAACGACGGATCCGTTAAAACGCTACTGTAAATGCGGTGTTTACATCACCGCCAGTAGCTAAGTCTGGGAATACGGTTGTACTGTGTGAATGTACCGTTACATTTTGGCATTTTGGCATCTCGACCATCGCCATCGCTTATTGTCTCTGTCCAGATCCTCTAGTTAATCATAGCTTGTATTTTGGCAATTTTTAAAAGACGCGTTATTTGTCTGAGTTTGGGTGAGGGTTGAGCAGAACTGAAATATCGCAACGATTTGACGAGTTTTCATAGTTTAAAAAATCTCAGTATGAAGATTCTACGGCATCTCTTTCACTCTTTATGAGCTGGCTAGGACATTTATTTATTTATAAAAGTACGTAGGTACCTACGTATACGGCGACTTTTGTGATATCGCAGAAAATATAGTATGGAAGAAAACCCATTTAGGAGTATGCATATTTAATGCAATCAGTATAGAGAGAGACTCCTCTCTCCTCTCTCCTTGGGAGACTTGGCAGCAAATGGCACAATCATGCCTTAGAAGAGCAAGCTATCGTTTGTGTAGATTGTTTTAGATAGTATTTTAAAGAAATTGTCGAAATAATATGGTGGCTATTTATATAACATCCTGTGCTGTAGATGAATCAAGTGATTTGTGTATCTGTGCTGTGAGAACCAAAGTTGAAGTCTTTCTTTGTTTTTAGAGATATTTTAAAGCAGTAAATAGTATTGCTTGCTGGTAGGAAATCGCAACTGTCGTCTTACTTATAGTATTTCACTGATATAGTAAGTCATAAGCTTTTTTTTGTGTACCAGGCAAAAATACAGGCATTATGGAAAATGCCACAGGAATAGAACCGATGTAAGCTAACAAGTAATATTATTTTTACTATTGCGAAACCAAAATAAATAGTTATATTCTAGACGTATAGTCTAATAAATAAGTACAAATTCTTTTACCACAGCAAATAATACAGCACTTTGAGCAATACGTAATATTTTGATCTTCATTTTTACACACACAAATACAAACAAAACGTTTGTAGAATTCTTTCTGCTTTTTATTATTAACATTTTATGAACGTTTTATTTTCTCTGTAATCTAGGTATATAATATTGCGTCTAAGATTTTTTATAGTTTATATTCTTTATTGGTAGTAAAAGATTTATTATTTTCGAACTTGTGCCTAAAACGTGTTTCTTTTGTTAACAAAACGCGAATTTTCAGAAACGAAACAAAAGAGCCTCAGAGAGAGGCAAGCCAAAAAAAAATATGGCAGGATTTTGTAAGGAATTATTGGGATTCAATGATAGTGTGACGTTTTACAGAATGGAATGGAAGAAGAAAACGTGTAGTGCCGTTTCCGAATAACATACGACTAGGTCAAGAAGGTGATCCTGGTTTGAGCCATTCTTGTTGTTACAAAACGTCCAGGTTGATATAACCGATGGAAAGGAGCCTTTAGAAGAAGCTCGTTTCAATCCTAGTCTATTTATAAGTTCAACATTACCACAAAGTACATATGCGGTGGCGCGCCGCAGACAGAGAGTCCACTATGAACAAAGCGCCATTTTGAACGCACACATTGACATTACGATTTTACAGGGAATAATGGGCAATATTGGACCGAGAACAGTCGCGGCTGTCACGAATGCTTTGTGCGGGAGTTTCAAAATCAAAATAATCAAGATTATTTTTTTTATTTCACATAGGCCTACATGGGCACTTATAAAACGTCGACAAAAGGTGCACGGTTCGGGTTGGTCGTTTCCTATGGAGAAGAACCGACAAGAAACTCCATGGTTACTCTTTTAAAAATGGTTTGGTTTTACAATATTTCCATGTTACAGCATTAGTACTTAGATATGGGGGACAACGTAGGCCCGACTTATGACAATAAGTCGTAAGAAACTAAAAACATAAAATAAAAAGATTATATATTATATAAAAAAGTTAACAAATTGTAACTAGCATCTAGAAGGCCTACAATGTTCACACATTCACAAAACAATCGGTAAAAGAATCTATAGAAAGGTAAAAAAAAAGAAAATTAGTATAACAAGACTAAATTTAACATGTGGCACAAATAAAAAGAATAGTTACAGCACTGATACCAACGTATCAGTGCTGTAACTATTCTTAGCAAAGGGCTATTAAGATGATTGAGAACCATTGTAAAAAGTCTAATTAAAAGAAGAAAAGAAAAAATGAGATTGAGAATACATCCACATATTTGTGCCGTTTACAAGTTACCAGGGAAGCTGCATGCGCAGAAGGAGCTAAGGCCAAATGTTTTTATCTTCAACGTAGTCCTTGATTTTATAATATGCTTCCATCGGTCAGTTCTATAACTGACTTTGGCAAATTGTTATAAAAGCGTATACTGTTTATAAGAAAAGACTTGCTAGTTTTCGTTAATCTGAATTTGGGTATTACAATTTCGTGCTTACTGCGTGTATTTAAATTATGGAAGTCGCTTCTAGTTTTGAAAAGCCCTCGATTTATACGGACATTCAAAATACATTCCAAAATATAGTTTGTCACGTCATTCATACCTACATATATACCTATATTAATTGTGACAGTCCGAATACATTTTAAATTAATTCTATATAATTTAAATTCGTTCTTACATTCATTTTAAGTTATAAAGAACATTAAATTTTTGAAGATGATTAGTTAGAAATTCAATAGCTAGGAAAATAATATATTATTTTAAGTCCATAGACGAAATTGGAAAGGGTATGAAACTTGTCATATTAATATGGTTTAAGTCATCCAGCTCACAAATATGTTTCCTCCGATTGCAAAGCATAATTTTCTTCTTGTTTAAGTACCTACATGTTTTTAGTTAGCTTCTTAAGCAGTCGGGTTTTTTGTTTTTTTTTTTTTTCTCATTTATATTTTTGTCGAGCTTGGTGTTTTTCACATTTTTATGTTTTTGGTGGAATCATTATTACACCATTGTTACTAGTGTAATCATCGTCGTATGTGGAGTCTCTGTCTACCCTGTAAGGCATGTAAGCATGGCATGATGTATGTATGTTTAGATGAATCGATGTATTTATGTTTGTAACTTATACAACCTATTCTTTTTTTAAATCCGGTATCAATATATTAGCAACCTTAGTGAGTCTGTCAAGTTTAGCTGTCAATTTTCGAAAGGCGGGAGTGGCCCTTCTGTATACTTTCTATTTTGTGACATTACCAACTTTGACAAACTCGGTAGCTAGCATGTGTAATCTAATCAGACCCACGACATCACCGTGGCACCTTCTAAAAGGTGTACCCGAAAAGTTAGGGATAAGGATTATTTCGTGACAAAACCTTTTTACGGGTGAGAGTATTAGTTCTCTTGTGATTGGGGGCGCATTTGTGACATCGAAATGTAACCTCCTGTGTTAAAACAACATAATTAAACTTGACTTTGTTCTATTCGGGCATATAATTGAACCTCTATAATTAGAAACAGCGCTTTGTGAAATAATGAGGAGATTATTTTTTACAACTGCTATGCACGCACGCATCTGGTGTAATAATAATATTATTTTTGCAATATCTTGTGTAAATATAATGACTTACTTGACTTAATATCCTATATCCCAAAGATCGGGCAGAGGACATCCACAGACCAAAGCCGCGAACGTTCTTGTGCTTCACTTCACGCCACGTTATCCCTAAGCTCGTCACTTTTGCCATTACTCGGCTAGGTTTGAAATATAATATCTGTGCAGAATTTAAGGAGATACATATTGACAAACGTTAATAAAGAGTTCACAATAATTACTAGTTACAAAACTAGGTACAAAGACGGTAGAATATCACTTTGACTAGTCTCTTTTAGCCCAGGAAAATAGCTGTAACTGTCATTATGTTCCAAACAAACTGTTTCATTACTTTAGTAGGTATTGTCAGTGAAAATCACTGCTATGGGTGAGTAAAGTATCCTTAACTTTCACTTTTTCCGTTTTTTAAGTAGGTACCAAAATTGATTACGTTGCTGTCAAAACATCAAAACATACCAGAAAACGTCATTTTGAATGTAAAACGGCTCTCTTGAGCATAAAAAACACTAAACTTAACTAGCCTAAATTACCATACCCTTCGTATTTGTTATCTTCATTACTGAAGGTTTTGCCCTTTGACGAGCTGCTTCCAAGCCACTCTATCTATAGATAACAGGGCAGTGGTCACCGTGAGTCCCGTAATCGACCTGATCTGGTCTGACTATCAACTGGGTGAGCGTCCGTGTGGCTTTTTCCCATCCAGTTTTCCCACAACAACAAGTTTTTATCCGGCTGTCTCCGAGTGACGTGACCAAAGTAATTAAGACTCTTTCGTAGCAGATCGAAGAGTCTAGTTTTGATGTTTAACTGTTGTGTTTGTTGTGCGTTTTGCTGTCATTGGCATGCGCAACATTCTTCTCCAGCACCACATCTCAAACACCTCAATTTTTCTTTAATCCACCGAGCCTTGTCCAGGATTCGGAGTCGTAAAGAAAAATCTAAAATATCATTATTCTAACGAGTCTCTTCTTGGTGTTATTAGAGATGTTCTTATTTTGCCTTATCCTAGACATCCTGCTCATATCAGTTTAAGCCATCTGCATACGCCTCCGAATTCTCTATCGCAGCCCCTCTGATGGAATCCAGGTACTCAAACTCACTCAAGAACTCTAGCTCTACAAGCCATACATAGCATACGCAAAGATTTGTTAAAAAAATAAACAAAAAAAAAATATTTTGGCTCGTATCCTATTATTTCCTGGGCTACTCAGGTTTCTACCTGAAGTCTTAACTATCTAAATAGAACCACAACCGCCCACGACTTTTTTCAACTTTAACCTTTGCCGATTGCGAGGATAACATCTCAAAAGCATAATATTGATATAACGCAAAAGAAATTCATGTTGTAACTCCTTCCTTTTCAAACGAGGTACGAACAAAAATACCTTAAACTGAGCTGAGCAAAGAAAACCAAATCCGCTGGAATTTAACCTCACCCTTAAAACGTGATGACAGTTTGATCCGATGGATCAGTGCATCTAGTTTGAAAATGGGGTGAGCTATTGCGTCTGTAACGTACGTATTAGGTGTGAACTGTGACAGTATAATGCCAAAATTAGGTTTTGAATTCTTTAGGCAAATTTTCGATGTTAGACAGGATGTTCCTTATTTTCCTAAAGTGATTTGGTTGAACCAACAAGATGTAGATGTAAAACGCGGCAAATTCTTAAAACTAGTTTATCTATGCCTTTCTCTGTTAATTCCATTCAACGGTTGTATTTTAATATCGCTTTTAGCAGTAAAAATAATAATTTATTTTATTCATAACAATGCCTTACGATAAACAGTTTAAAATTATGTGTAACGAGCTGCTGCCCGCGGCTTCGCCCCGGGGTAACCGTGGTATTATTATTTCACCCAGTATCTTTATAAATAATAACCTATGTGTTATTCTGATATACAAGCCATATTTCTGTAAAGTTTCATCAAAATCTGTTCAGTTTTGCGTGAAAGAGCAACAAACGTCCATCCTCGCAAGCTTTCACGTTTATAATAGTACAAACTCACCGCACTATTCCCAAAAAACTGCAACTCCTGAAAGCCAGAATCAACAGTGGTGACATCAGAAAAGCGTCGAAGCAATGAAGCTCGACGAAGTCCTGGGGAAAGAATTTAACTGGCTTGGATCCCGCAACGAAATTATTCAGAAAATAATAAAAAAGATTTAGGAAAACAAAACGTTTACCATAGTAGTAGAACGTACAGAGTAAGGCAAAATACAAACTGTGAAGCTCTGATTCCCAAACTAGGCAGCAAAAAGGCCGCCCATTGTGTCACCCAATGAAATGGTTCTTAAAATTGTATTTTCTGTAAATAAATGATGATCTTAATTATAATGAATAGTAATGACTATACTCGTAATTTTAATTCGATTCCAGATTTGATATTAGCTACTGTCATTTTGTGAAATAATGATACCACATATAATAGTGTAGTGATGAACACAAAAAATCGATAAAAAATCAGTGTATGTGCCATCAGTGTGCCAATTAAAGACTAAATTATTGATTTTTATTTAAACAAATACATAATTATTCATAATAATTATTTATTAATTAGTAATCGCTGCTCTATTTTATAAAAAGTTAATATTTTTGTTTTTATATTAAAAACAAAACTTATACTACAAGAGCCTCGATAGTTTTCAGTATTGGCAACCCGTGCGCGCTCGTGCAGCTATCGCCATTTTGTTTATCGTGTCATTCGGCTTCATTCTCCCAGTGTGACTGCACGAATATCTTATTTCATTGCGAATCGATATTTTGTTGGGTTTTTGTTACGTTGTGTTTGTTGTTACGTTTATAGTTTTTTGTGAACTTACTTACTTACTTACTTACTACGGCTACCGAATGGTCTAAATGCGTATCCCATGTTGTCAAAGAAGAGGAAAGCATGAGTAGGCTAGATATGTTAATTGACAATATCACAGACATATTTATAATAAATGTTACAGAAAGTGACAGCGATAGCGATAGCGATGACGGCGACAATATATAAAATAAATTATTACCATAATACATCTATCTGTTTTATTTCTCATGTTCCTTCATGATCACATTTTTTTATTTATTTCACACACAATTATAAAAGAAAAGTCTCAGATCGTTAATTAATCGTCAAAACTAAATTATCGGTTCAGAAATATTTAATTTCCTGATAAACTTAGTTTACGAGGGTAAAATTATAAACGAGAAGAATCGATCCCGAAATATTCCATTTCCATATCGAATAATTTTGCAACGTCACTATTTAGTACTTGTCATAACGTTGCAACACTGAAATTGTCAAATCTGGAATCGAATTAAAATTCCGAGTATAGTATCATAACTATCCATCTATCTGGTAATACAGTCTATTACCAATAACTGACCGTTTTCAAATCCATCAGACAAACTATTCTCAACTATTAAAATATTTTTTTACCGCAAAAAATGGCATTCCCTTATAAAATGATTTTCTATTTTTACGCAGCATTTCATAGAATTCTAGACGGGCGGCGGGTTTTCATAATGCGTTGCATTTTCTGTACGAGAACGAGGGGTCATTAAAATCTGCTGGAGCGAGATAATGATAATTAGTGATGTGCCACACCGGGAATACCATTCCCGGTTGAGAGAATCGACTAATCGATTTGGCAGGTTTAACGAGAGCGAGATACAAAAATGGCAAGCTTATTTTTGTGGCTTTCTTGCGCTGACTATTAAATTCATGCGTGTGTATGGCCAGTACAGTTAACTGGGTCTTCTGTGCTAACTAAAATAGCAGGATCAATTTGTTTTTTTTTTTTTTTTCGATTATTGAAGCATTCGTAGCAGTTCGCATAGTGAAGAAGATCTATATGTTTTAAATTTATTTAGTTTATTACAGTTCATAAACATTATTCTGTTAAGAAAGTGTGCGTATGTGCGTGTTCGTATCGAAATGAAGTAAAATAATCGTAACAGCTGGTGTTCTGTTGTTTTCCAGTGTCCCATAGGAAAAAGTTGTTCATTAAGCTTCGTCGGTATCCGTTGGTTTTGTGTCTACTAAACACAATACTAATCGTCACATCCCTAGCAGTAATGATCACGACGGCAGACGTTCGCCGTGTAATTGATATATAACAAATTATAAATTATAATGGCCTTCTGAGACCTCTCACACCATTATATCTTAAGGCCGTACCCTGACCAAAAAATCAGCATGAGATTTGAGCATTCCTATTGGCTTAGCGGCACTCGTGGCGCATGAATTACAGTAGTGAATACGCCCAGATTTTAGAATAACTTCTTTATAAAATCGAATATTGGTCTTTTGAAAAAAATAAATCTACCAAAATGTTCGTTATCAAATTGTCTATCCATTAGTGTTAGAACAAACAATTATTAATGAACACTTTACGAGGAGATGCATGCTATCAATCATTATTTCTCATTTGTATGGTTTTGTTGGAAGGAGATTAGTGAAACATATACTACATTAAAAAAAAAAAGAATTCTACAATTTTTGAATCAATAATATGTAGAAATTGAATGTATTTTTATTAGTTGATATTTCATTTTAAATAACGAGTAGATAGTTCCTAAAACCTGCACGAAAAACGGCTAGCGCGGCGTTTTGCTCGGGGTAGCGCCTTAAGGCATTATTACGAACCTACTTATCATAACGAAGGCCCTTTGGGAATGTTATCGATATAAGAAAATTTAAATGTGAATTAGAGAGCTGTAATTTTAGAGATGCGTTGGAGATGTAGAAAAACTGTACCTAACCTATTATAAATTATTATTTTTAAACGTGAGTTTTGGTTTTAAAGCCGATAGGTACTCACAATGTGGGTCTCACATGTCATTGAATTAGTTAAATAGAAGTAAAATAAAAAAAAACCGACAAAATTTTATTTTGTGCCACATAATTTATGTAGTAGTAGACACACTTCCATCGACAATCTATTGTTCACGTAATTATGACACGATATCATACATCCCGATTCAAACAGTAAAACACTCATAACTTGAGAACGGCTGAAACGAATTTCATCAAACATAGCTAAGAACACTCTCGATAAAGTCACCTTTCAAAGAAAACAGAACAATATCAAAAACGGTTCGTCCGTTTAGGAACTATGCTGCCACCGACAGATATACAAATACACATATGCACAAACACAAACACACAGGTACATACTTCAAACATATAAAACCCCTCTTTTTCCGTCGGGGTTAAAACAGATATTGACGTCACATTTTGGTCATAGATATTGTCATCTAGACCGAAGCAAACTTGTCAAGCGGTCGGTTATCTTTGGAAGCGGTCGTATGCGCGTAAATGAAGAATGCGTATAGAGACCATACTAAGAACAACGTATGTTACGCGATCTCTTGGTACATTAGGTACAAACCAGCTCTGGTCAACCAAGTTTATACAACTGAATTCACTTGAACAGAGCAATATTTGTGGGCGGAAGCCATAGCCTTTGAGCTATTGTCGCTAGGATGCAGTCATCAATCAATCTTAAATACCTATAATTGGTCTTGCAGTAGCTTGATCTTGATTTAACCGATAATTGTATAACTATTTATTTGAGGCCCTTACTTTTTCGCAAAACAGTTATTATCAAGCTTATTATTATAGTAGCTTCTGCCAAAGTTTTCACCCGTGTCAGGCTTGGATATTATCCAAAGGGAACAAATTCCCGGGACAAAAAATATCCTATATCATTCTCCATGGTACAATCTATCACTGAGCTAAACATCTTCAAAATTGGTGAAGCGGTTTATGCATGACAAAGTTACAAATGGACAGATAAACAAAAAGAGTTACTTTTGCAATTATTATGATACTAGTGTCTGCCAGCAACTTCGCCCACGTGAATGTTCAAAATTATCGCAAGGGAACATATTCCCGGGATAAAAGTATCATATATACTATTCCTGACTATAATCTATTTCTGTGCTAAACATTCAGATCCGTTCAGTAGGTTTTGCGTGAAAGAGTAACAAACATACACACACACTCACAAACTTTCGCCTTTATATTATTAGTGTGATTAAATTAGTATGGAATACATAAATTATACTATAACCAAACCAAACAAAAACAAAATCAAAACATTCACATTCAGTTTTCATGCAGCATCTATCTAAGTTTACGCAAGTGAACAAGTTTGTCAGTTCTAAACTGTTCCCTAAATGCACAGTCACATTTATCAAGCGAGATATATGTGCTTCTAACACTGATATGACAGTCAAAGCTTAGGGGTATGTTTCTTGGGAACTGATTTGTATGTCTGCCACCTTTCCTTTAGGACATTCAACTCAACTAACAGGTTTACAACCATACACCGACTTTTCTTATACATCATCTTTACAATATTATGTACAATACATACAATAAAAACAAATAAAACTGAAGTTACTGTTCGTTATATCAATATAAGTATAAAAGTTTTTTAACCCCCGACGGAAAAAGAGGGATTATTTATTTATTCAGTAGTACACACACACATACATTTTATATATATTTAAGTAGATGCCAACATATACTCATTAGAGTTGGATGTTATAAGTTTGACGTGTGTATCTAAGTCTTTGTGTATTTGTGAACCAGGATGTGGCATCATAGCTCCTAAACAGATGAACCGATTTTGATTAGCTTTTTTCGTTTGAAAAGTGACTTTATTGAAAGTGTTCTTATGTGTTTGATGATTATCGGTTCAGCCGTTCAAAAGTTATGCGCATTTTACTATTCGAATCGGGGTGTATTTTCGCAAGATATCCTGTTATAATTACGTGTTTCGATGGATTGTCGCTCGAAGCGTGTTTACTACTAGATATGGCTATATATACTATATAGCCGCAGTTTTATTTTTTTATTTTAATTGTTAGTTAATGTTTTTTTATTATTATTATTAATCCATTTTTTAAGGCGACAGGGCCCATATAAAATAACTTAAACCTAAACATATTGTAATCATGGTGTTAGTAATAATACCAACATATACCAATGTTAGTAGCACAATAACAACAATACAAAAGAAAGTATAAATTATTATACGATACACATATCAATTTCTATTTTATTTTTTTCAGTCTGTCTGTTCCGGCGGGACTTTCACTGGCAGATAACTAAAGTTATAAGGAGTAAAGCTGGGAACAAATTATCGGATGCGGCTGACGGACGCGACTTACAGCCGCGGCTGATATGTGTGCACAAACAAAAACATCCAGCGGGCCAGATCTCTATCGGACGTCCGAACGCCC
The DNA here is from genome assembly GCA_964057195.1 of Orthosia cruda. Lineage (NCBI taxonomy): Eukaryota > Metazoa > Arthropoda > Insecta > Lepidoptera > Noctuidae > Orthosia > Orthosia cruda. The sequence goes on along the minus strand of OZ059826.1, from coordinate 12,169,130 downwards.
AAGGTCACGTCCGCAACTCACGTCCGATAGTTTGCACAATGTAATGTACATTCATTACTCAGGTACTATATAAGTCGCGACTGTCAGTCGCGTCCATCAGTCGCGTCCGATAATTTGTTCCCAGCTTCACTCAGGCTACTTTTATTTTAGAAAAAGTATTACGAGCTTTTGTTTTGTTTTTATTAGTTTGATGCAGATGAAGTCGCGAGCAACGTCTTGTTATGTAAAAGGTAAGGGACGAGCGTGCTTGAATGCAATTTACGATGGGAAAACCCAATGCCAGTGTCTACGTGCATTTTTATTTCCTCTTGTCCTCTGGGCCTCATGACAAACCTAGCTATTGCACTTATTACCGGGTTATTACAAAGTAAGTTTGCAATAAATCACGTGATATTGTAAACTCTTTTTATTTCTCGAGAAGACTGCATAATATATTGCAAAATATTAATTGTGGGTGGGATTAATTTGTATTGGCAATTATCTCTACACAATAGATCGAGAGTTTATAATATTACAAATGCGCAAATAATTTTATTTGACCTTGTATCGTCTGTGACGTCGCTTAAAACGGCATTATAATTATAATTCCTGAATCCTGGATAGCTCGTACTTTTAATGAGATTAAACTTTAAGATAGGTCCACTGCGCGGGAAAATACTTCAGTTTATAAAATAATTATCAACTTCATGCTGTACCTATTTAGTTTTATACATAAAGGAGAATAGCAGAAGGTGAATCATCACACTGTAATTTATGTACATTATGGTCGGATACGAATCAAGTGAAATTTAAAAAAGATCCAAACAAATACATCTTTTAACTATTTTATTTATCTAGTAGTAAACACTATTCGATCGAAAATCCATCGAAATACGTAATTATAACACGATATCTTGCGAAAATATCCCGATTCAAAGAATAAAATGCGCATACATTTTGAACGTCTAATCCGATTTACATCAAACATAGCTAAGAACACATTCGATAAATTCACCTTTCAAACAAAAAAACTAAATCAGAATCGGTTCATCCGTTTAAGATTTATGATGCCACAGATAAACTAATAAACAATCATACAGATACACACTTCAAACTTATAACACGCCCTCTATTTCCGTCTACTAAAACCACAAAAAAAAAACTAACTACTGAAGTTCATAAGTATCAGTATATAATATTCTCACTGCTGGGACACAGGCCTCATCGATATGAGAAGTAGGCCATGCGTTATTTACCGCAGGCCCAGTGCGGATTGGTAGATCTGTGGTGTGTGTTTTCGTTATCCTATACAGTTTGAAGAGCAGTTGTGTCGATTTTTTTTGCTCTCTCAAACTCGTAAATCGCTGCAAGTAAAACTGGGCCAACACGTTGAACAAAAGTTAACAAATCACTTCCACAAATAACACGTCTTGACTACGATTATAAGATCATACTTAAAAACATATATCAGCAAAAATGAAATCCTATCAATATTTGAACACATCAAAAATTATTCAGAAAGAAAATTTTCTTAATCGGACGTTGTCCATTATGTCGGCCGACGCACTCTTAATACGGTATCGCCATTCCTTTGATTCCAATATTCGTTGCACAATGCCACTACCAATTTATTTTAATCTGACTAGCATTTTGTTGAAGGCACAAAGGATTACTCTAAACTCATTCGATTATCTGGCAGTTATAATGCAGCAGCCAGAATCAGTGGCCTTAGTGCAAGTTTTTATACGTACTCGATCGCGTTAATAACCCGTTAACGGATTATTGGTTGATTCGTACGAATTGAACTCGCACAAAATATGTGAATCGACATTCTTAGTCTTACTGAGATCGGAAAGTATCACTTTTTTGTAATTACCGCCTGGTAGGTATTGCGAAGCGTGACGTTCAAATTGACTAATTTCTATTTTTTTTTATATCTGAGACAAAATTGACACATGAAAATTTCTTCTTTTAGGCCTCCTGAGGTATGTTTTATATAACTCTAGTAGTCTCAAATACTGTATTAGGTCTAAACGAGGCCCTAAAAGAAGTAATTTGTCATTTGCATGTGTACATTTTGTCTCAGAGATAATAAAACAGACTTTAGCACTTAGGCGATTCGCACACTGCACCGCATTACGCAGCGTAGCGCGGGAGTGCATGTTACGTTGCTTCAAAGTATTGCAGAAAACATTCGTAGTGCAACACACAGATAATGTATTCACGCACAGTGTCGTGACTTCAGCGCCATGCACCCCGCAGCGTATAGCGGGGCAGTGTGTGAATCGCCTTAGGTTTGGCCAATACACTAATTGCGGCTTTATCGTTCACCAAAGTTTTTTCGCGGCTTCACTCCTTTGGCTTATGCTACCTGCTCAAGGAACCGTGTGTTATTTTAAGTTGAAAAGTTGCCTTTCATTCTCAGCGATGATGTTCTATCAGTGAAATAGTTTTTGTAAACGGATCACCACATTCAGAGATTCATCATCATCATTTCAGCCGAAAGACGTCCACTGCTGGACATAGGCCTCCCCCAAGTGTCACCAAACTGATCAGTCTTGTGCATTTCGCATCTACCAAACGCCCGCAGCCTTGACCAGGTCGTCGCTCCACCTAGAGGGAGGCCGTCCAACGCTGCGTGTTCAGACTAGCTAGTGTTAGCAGACTATTCACATAGTACTTACTTATTTTAAGCACTTTACTAAAATATAAAATTAATATAATCTAAACCACTAAGTAACAAACTCGGCTCATTTATTTTCAAGTACATTCTTAATCTTATCCTACACTCAATTTATCAAAGTTTTTTTTACTTTTTCAAGGATAGCAACGTCCTAAATGATTTATTAGAGATTCTGAGATTATTTTCGATGTCTAAAGTCCAAATACTGAGCTAAATAATAATTGATCATTCCTAAGCTTTATAAGTAATAATAAGTTTAATAAGTTTTTTATTTATTTCAAAAAATTTACAGCATAGTTACAGACAAAGTTACAACATACAGAATTAGTATCTTAGGAATAGGTCCCCTGGCTCCCAAACTAGGTATACCTGTGACTTGGGAGTCAGTGTTCCTCCATTATAAAAGTCAATATGTATGTCGCTGGTTATTAAAAGTTAGTTGTGAAAACAAAAATTAAAATAAAAAAAACATAAGGTACATTTCCAATTTGTAGTACAAAAATAACAAACGTGATAATGTGTGTGTGTGTGGGTGTGGGTGGGTGAGTGGATGTGTGTCTGTTTGTGTATATGTTTTTGTGGAATGTCAAGTGTGTGGATGAAGATGAGAAGTTTGTGTTGGACTATTGATTAGGAGAGGATAAAAGGTTTTCTATTTCGTCGTAGTTTTTATCCATCAACCACGTTTTCACTGCGATTTTACATTTGTGTAAATTAAGTTTATGTATTGCAAGCCTCTTATTGATCCTGTTATACAGTTTTTGACTGAGATAAGAGAACTGGTGTTCGGCAAAGGAGGTATTATGTCTTACAGGTGAGAATACAATATCAGCTCGACGTTTTGTGGTTATTTTCATAGGAACGCGGTGTTTTCTCAGGATACACTGAAGCACATAGAGTTTCCTTACTGAAAGCAGTTTGCAGTCCTTGTAAAGATCTTCTGTGGGATATCTGTAGGGCATACAATACATTACCTTGAGGACTGCCCTCTGTGCTCTCTCTAATTTGAGAAAGTAGGTCTTACAGGCTCCACCCCATGCTGGCAGGCAGTATGCAAGAAGTGATTGGCAAAGTGACATGTAGACCAACCTGAGAGTATCTGTGTCAGCCGAGTAGCGAAGTTTCTTAAAAATGTAAGTAAGTTTTCTTGTTCTTGCCACCAAGCTGTCCACATGAGTATACCAGTTTAAGTGTTTGTCTATCAGCACACCTAAGTACTTTATATTTGAAGTTATTTCCAGAGCAGGACACGTGCATGAAAAACTTCTTGATTGCTCTGGGCAGGTATGACCTTTAATAACAAGTGGTATGTTGGGCTGAGATTTTTTGCTTATAGAAAAGGTCACTATTTTCGTTTTTTCTGTATTAATTGTTAGAAGATGTTTTGCGAGCCAATTCATTACCGTGTTTAAGGCCACCTGAGCATGCTGTTCAGTTTCTCTCCAGTCCGTCCCATGTATAAGAAGTGCTGTATCATCAGCATAGGTAAACACGGAGCAATTAGTGAGGGTAAGAGAACACAGGTCATTAATATAAATAAGAAAAAGCGTCGGACCCAGAATGCTTCCTTGTGGGACGCCGTAATCAATCCTTGCCTTATCACTCACCACTTCACCGATCTTTACATGTTGGTATCTATTTTTAAGGTAACTCGTAAAAATGTCCAGCGCGACACCGCGTATACCTATACGTTCCAATTTTGATAAGAGAATTGAAACGGGGACAGCGTCAAAAGCTTTAGATATATCCAAGAACACACCCAGACACTTCCGGCCACCATCCATATGTCCAGTTGCTTTTTCAGAGAAGGCTACAACCGCATCTTCAGTAGAAAAACCGGTTCTAAAACCGTATTGACTGTCTGAAAGAATTTTGTTTGCACGCAGATAGCCAACTAAACGTTTGTTTAAGATCTTCTCCAAAATCTTAGACATAGTCGGTAAGACGGAAATTGGTCTGTAATTGTTAGCACAATCCCCGATCCCTCCCTTATGAATTGGATGAACGAGTGCTATTTTAAAGGGGTCGGGAAAAATTCCATTTGAAATTGCTAGATTGCAAATGTGAGTGATGCAAGGGACTAGGGTCGTTCGCGTCAATTTCAAAATTTTTGTGGAGATACCGTCAATTCCTACTGCTGAATCTGTTTTTAGGTTATTCAGAATATTTTCGACTTCCTCATTATCAGTTCCTAGAATACATATAGAATTAGAGATTGGCGTTGGTCCGGGAGGGACTGAAGATTTAGGGCTCCCGTTCTGTATTTTAGTGGCCAAGTTATTTCCTATGCTCACAAAATATTTGTTGACTGAGTTAGCTGCTGTTCGTTCGTCTGTTTCAGTTCTCAGGAGTTCACTAGGTGGAGATGAAGTGGATTTGGTATGAGTTATTGTTTTTATAAGGTCCCAGGTAGCCTTAGGGTCATTTTTCCTTTTGATAAATTCTGTTTTTCCATAGTTTATTTTTAATTTACGTAACAAAGAGTTGCAAAAATTACGATATCGCGAGTAAGTTATTTTTAAAATAGGGTTTTCTGGATCAGAGTTTAGTTTTTTATGCATTTTGTCTCTGTTACGGATACAGCGCAGTAGACCGGGAGTGATCCACGGCTTTAAATTTCGTTTTTTCTTTGGAGCCTTAATGTATCGAGTATGGCTGTTAATTATTAAGCTTAAAATGGACACCAGAATGTTTGCTGCTTCGTTGGCGTTATTTGCCATTAGAACCGGGGAAAAGTCAGTTTTTTCTATGTCATACTGGATGCCTATGGTGTCAACAGTTTTAGTAAAACTCGTAGGTTTCGATTTAGGTTTATCTAAATTGATGCTCAACAGTACAGGTAGGTGGTCAGTGATTTGGGTCTCTATTACAATAGTGGTCCCTGGCTGTTTTGTTCGTAGTAAGACATGGTCTAGGCAGTTATTTTGCCTGGTAGGGTATAGGTGAGCAGGAAGTAATCCGTGAGATGCAGTGAAGGTGAGGTAAGTGTTAGAGTGCCTATCTTTATTATCAGATTTTATGTCGATATTGATGTCACCTACTAGGGCAAGATAGTGCATTTTGGAAAGAGGCGTTAGTGTAATGTCCAGGCTGTTAATAAAGTTGTCAATATGTGTGTACGAGGGAGATCTGTATAAAGCTATTATGGCAGCATTGTTCTCGACTTTGCAAAGTAGACAGTTTGCATCAATAATTTCAGGTTCTGTAACTGAACACTGGAGTGAAGTTTTTGTATACAAAACAACACCGTCATTTTGATTTTTTGTGTTCTTTGTATAGTGTACGTTGTAGCCATTCAAGTTAGGTATTATGGTCGTTTTTCTTAGCCAACATTCAGTCAAGACTACAATATCACAGTCAGATTTTAATTGATGCAAGAAGGCTACCAGGCTGTCAAAGTTTTTGTTTATGCTGCGGATATTAAGGTGCAAAACTGTTATTTGTGTAGTTGTGTTGTTTATAATGCCTGAGCAGTCATCTACCAAAAGTTTGTAAGATTTACATACTTGATATGCATCCAATTCTGACACAAGTATGTCTATATCATTAGCCATTTATTATAAAAAAAGTTTTACCATGTAATTGGTCTCTGAGAATAAACCTGGTTTGTAGATGCAGCATTTTTAGACTATCTCTCCGAGTTGAAACGGGTAGTACGGGTATTTTTGGTGTTTGTTTAGTGTGTTTTGTGGGTGTGTTGAGTGTGTGTATTGTGAGTGAAACGTAAGATGACTGTTTATTAGCTATGGTACGAGTATGCGTGCGATTTGTTCTATGATTGGTATTATAGAAACGGCAAATTCGTTCTTTTCTGTGGTTAGTGAAAACAATGAGGTGTTTAAATAATGAAAAAAAAAAAAATTGGTTGATAAAAAACAAAAGGAAACAGGAAAAAATCCAGTCATTGCGAATTATTCAGGTCTTCAAAACACTTTACGGATTTTATAACGATCTGCTTATCTCCTTCAAGCTTACGTATAAATATCTTATTATTCTTACACCAGCAGTATTTGTAGTTATTTTGACTTGCGAATTCTCTTGCGAGGTAGTACAGTTTCTTGACAGATGGAGACAAGTATTCGCTCACGTATATTGGACGGTTTCCACAGTTCAGACCGAGTTGTGCAGAGTTAAGCTTTTCACCTTTCTCTCGGTTCTTATTGTAAGAACGTACTAAGGAAGTGAGCTCCGTTTTCATCGGGACTGTGGCAAGTTCAGCAATTATAGGTCTAACTGTACCCGGTTTGCCAAGAAGCCTGTAAATGTCTCTTATTCCATTTGGCTGAAGATCCATCTGCATTTTAGAGGCAATCTGCGTCACAATCTTTGCAAGTGATTCGGTAGTTTCCTTTTCCTTTACGGGTACGTTTCGGATCTCAATACATGCAGAGCGGGACTTGAGTTCTATATCTTGCAATTTGATTTCTAGGCTTTCGAAAGCTTTTTTGTAGTAAATGCGCTCTTTCTCTAGAGAATCAATACGCTGCTGCACTTCTTCAAAGCTTTTGTTAAACGATTCAACAGCTTTCTCAATTTCTGAGTTGGTTTTTTGTATTTGGAGTGATTGTGTTTTCAATACAGCTATTTCAGAAACTATTGTTTTTAAGGTGTTGGAATGTTCATCCAAAACCGCGGCCTGCTCAGTTTTCCACAATAAAAGCATTTCCTTTAGTTCTCCAATTCCAGTTGAGTTCAAGACAGAGTCATCACAACGTAGACGTTTATTTGCTCTAGAAGTTATGTTGATGCACTGTAAGTTCTCTCTTGCAACAACAGATGCCACATCCGGCTCCGAATGAGCCTCAGATATGCCTGCAGACTGTGGGGGAGACCGTTGAATTCGCGGCATTTTGTCGATGCAATTACGATCAACAACTTCCGAACAGATCTTGAATGTCTGTAACTGCTAGTGTCATCTATCGGTATGTTCACAAGTTAAATGTGACACCTAGCGCCACCTTTTGGACGAGAGCCAAACTAGTAATTGAAGATGGTAGTGATCGCTAATTTGACGCTCGGGCTGCACACGCAGTTAGTTCGTTTAGCAGGCGCTCCGACTGCGACGCTCAATGGTGATGGTTCGAATCCGAGGACTGACACATTCGGTTTTTTGAGATATCTTGATTTCTCGTCCAGATAAAAGATAGTAAATGTTGTAACTCACAAAAAGCCGCTGTGCCGCTCTAGATCCTCCCACTGGGCGGAGTCCACAGGCAAGAACACTGCTTGAGAGACAAGGAACCGATTCTTCAAAGGTGCACCAATCAGGGCAAAGCAATTTAAATTTAAATTGAAATGTAGCACGGAGGCAAAAACGACAAACGTCCGTCACCGGCAAGGGGCAGCGGAGGAGAAGGATTTCTCTTTAAAAAAGGCTTTATTTTTCCGCTTTTTGTATAAGTTTTTACCAAAAACTTTGTTTTTCTGGCACTGCTACTAGCAATTTTAATTATGAAATTATTTCTATTTTTATCATTGTGTTGTGCTAGTTGCTTGGGAAGCTTGGGACGATTTTTGTTATAGTTTTGTACAAAAAACAAATCCTACTTCCTACTACTAATATAAACGTGATGGTTTGTGAGGATGAATGGAAGGATGGATGTTTGTTACTCTTTCACGCAAAAGCTACTGAACGGATTTTGATTAAAATTAACAGTAGCTTAATACGTTAGAATAACACATAGGCTATGATTTATAAAGATATTGGAAGAAGTACTAATAAAACGCGGGCGGCAACTAATAACTTCGATCAATTGGTCGAAGTTTAGTAACAAAATAATACATAAATCGAATGCATGTCATGCTGGCCTGTTTTTAGGAATCCGTACCTCGAAAGGGAAAAACAGAACCATTATAGGACCTTCCGTCCGTCTGTCTGTCTGTCAAAACCCTTTTTCTCAGGAATGCGTGTAGGTATCAAGCTGAATTTTATATCAAATACTCAAGTCTACTGCCCCTTAAATCTGTGGAAAAATCAAACTTCTAAGCCAACACAATCAAAATATACAGCCGTTTATGGCGTAAATTTCCGCAATTTTCGACACTCGCAAGGGAATCAAAACCTACAGGGTACTTCCCGTGAACTCAGAATCTTGACATTTGGTACGAAGCAACGACAAAGAATGAATTGCGAAAACCGTATATTTTTAGTTACATCATATTATAATCAAAATATTTTGAATAATTTTAAACTTCCTACCCCTTTCCTCATGAACGCGTAGAGGTATTAAATTGAAATTCATATCAAATACTCAGATCTATAATACCTTTAGGCTGATGTTTGTACGGCATCCTCGGTGCGCGAGTCCGACTCGCACTTGGCCGGTTTTTTTTTTAAATTTTACCATCGCTGAGAATCCATGACTGATAATTCAAATTTTATATCAACGAAATAAATAAAAACGACCGTCAAACATCCAATGCCCAAGTGAAAAATATTGCAAAGGCCGGGAAATAGGCAATTGCAGGTCGAGTATGAGTTTCCGTCAAGTAGACTTCACTAATACGAGACAGGTAATTTTCCGCCGAGGCATATATAGTGCTTTTCTCAAAAGAATGCAGAGAAATAAAACATACTTTTTATATTATACATTTAATTTGATTTATATTAAAAGTTACAACATCATTGCTGGAGCGTTGTAATGTTCCAAATTCAAAAAAAGGTCCTGCAATGGATTTGATCAACATTGCTGGAGCGTTGTAATGTTCCAAGTTCAAAAAACGCTCCAGCAATGGATTTGATTTTCTTTGTGCGTAAATTCGGTACTTCGCGTGTTCTTTTTTCTAAAATAATGACATTATTTCCATGCATGTTTGAGAAAAATATGCACCACTTTACGAGTTATTTTCAACAGCTCAAAAATTATAAATTATTTACAGGCAATTTGAATTTCGGAAATCAATATAACTTCAACGTCATAACGGGCAACTTGCTCGGGGCGGTAAAAAAAACATCATGACACGAAATTGCTTCTAACAAGGGTGACCCGTCCACAAGGTTGTCAGCTCCCTCATTTGTCAAGAGTGACATGACGAAATAAATACGTCGTATCGTGTGCCTGGGAAAGCGAGTTCTGTAATGATGTACAATGATTACGACTTATTTTTTATGTTGTTGGATGACAATTTTTATTTTTAAATGTTTTTGTTGTGTGCTCTGGCTTGTGTCAAATAAATGTGTTTTCTTTCTTTCTTTCTTTAAATATACTTACGTCCGGCGATGCACATCGGTACATGTTGGATATCTTAGTCATACGCACTAAATGTTTTGGAAGTACTTTCTTGCGATAGCTTAAAAGATGTGAAATACATCAGGATGATATAATTCATGAACCAAATTTAAGGGAAAAATATTTGAAAAAGCCTGGTATAAATAAACAATATGAAATACGTAAAAAACAGTATGATGGAAATATCCATCATTTTGCAATGTTACATGTTAAGCTCATTATTAAATAAATAAAAATATAATATCTTTGTTCATTCTTTATTCCCGATGATAATTTAGACAACAATTATTATTTTTATTGAGGCACAAATTAATTCCACATTTACTGCATGAGATTGTGGAATAACCTTTGCATTTAGAATATTTACACCGAAGTGACTCACCTACTTTTGGCCAATGTTCAGAACCATCTTTATCTTTCGGAGGTGGAAGAGCCTTTACTTTTTTTGACAGCAATTATTCTTCTAGGATACTGCTGCTAGGATGCCCTCATTAGCATCTTCGGTGGTTCCTTTGTTGCATAGCACAAAGGCCATTTAATTTCTGAATTGGCCCATTGTAAGGAGACTCTTTTTAGGTTAATTCCTTTCCTGGGCATTTTTATATACGTTCCAAGAATTTATTAACAAAATACGCAGGTACCACTTTTTAGACCTCAGTGATTTTGCCCAAAAAGCTATCCATGTCTACACCTCTCATGTGTTTATTGTATTCTTAGACAATAAACAGGCAAGTAATTCTTTTTTGTCTTGTCATATCTATTTAACTTTAGACACAGTCCATGCTCCAGCATAAGTAGATGAGAAAGATACTACCTTATTATCCTTCCCAGATACACAACTCATATCTATACCATCAAGCATAGAAACCCTCTCTTTATACCTACCTCAGGGCACCGATTTCATTATGAAATATTTTTGTCTGATAATATATTATTTGGAATCCTATTTTGTTGCACAGTTCCCACAGTGGCGATTACTTGTTTAGCAAAAAATATATACTAATAGCAAAGAGGTATAATAATTATCAAAGTACAGTACAACTATTTTCTTAATGTCCCGCATCAAACTGCCACCCATAACAAATAATGAAAAAAAATAACTTCGTGTTTCGTCAGTCATGCGATTTCTATCAGTTGCCCTTTGCACTTGGTACAGACCGGACGTACTGAATATGATATGGTTTAGTCTTCTTGGCACTCCACGAAGCAAGGGTACTACAGCATTTCCTGTTGCACTAAGATCGGAATCATCTGGGGGTTTTCCTGAATTTTCTTGTCCAGGATTTACCTCAAACTTATATCCCATCAAATCAAAAAGACCATATAATTTAAAGCACCATTTATGGGTCATTATTGGGCAGATAATGTTTTAGAAAGTGCCCTATATTTGTAGAGCACATCTGTTCATCCACAGAAAATCTTTGGTCCATTGACACTGTGGCAAACTTCTCAATGAGGTGCTTGATTACAGGGCGGATTTTATGAAATCTGTCATGTTCTGGATGGCCTATAGGTTTATGGAGTTCATTTTTGTTAAATGCAATGATAACTTTAGTGGCATTATTGGAGAAATCGGGTCATAACCAAATTTTAGTGACCAGTATGATCTTGTGCTGGTTTTTTTTACTGACATGTATAACAGCATACCAAAGAACTTGTTCAAATCATATTCTGTAAATGATAAAGATGAACTGGAATAACTTTGTATTATTATTAATTATATGTCCAACAGTAAACGTCTTTCGGCTGATATGATGATGATGATATATAAATTTGTTTGCTCCACTAATGTACTGATAAAATGTTTTATAAATAGTTTATTGTAATAGAGTTAGTTTGTGATATGGGGTTTTAGTTAGTTTAGGAATATGTGAGCAGTTATGTGTACTTGGGAAAACAGCTATCCTTCAAAAACAAAAATACCGAAGAAGAGGTTGATCGAAGAGTACAGCTAAGTTGGAGGAAATTCTGGGCCCTCAAGGAAATCTTAAAAGGTGATTTCTCACTCCAACAAAAAAGGTAGTGCTGGATACATGCATCCTACCGTCCCTCACTTACGGATGTCAGACGTGGACGTATACTTCCAAAATACAAAACAAACTAGTTGTATATCAGAAAGCTACGTAAAGAAGTATATTAAAACTGAGAAAAATACAGAAAGTCAGAAGCGAATTTATACGGGAGAAGACAAGACTGATGCTCTGCATTATGCGCTTAAGCTCAAGTGGAAATGGGCTGGACACCTAGCCCGTTACAATGACAGGAGATGGAACATAGAGGCAACTCGGTGGACAGGACCCAGCGGCAAGAGACTACAAGGGCGGCCTAAAAACGCTGGACTGATGACATCATAAGAACTACTGGAAAACAATAGATAAAAGATGCCGCCGATAGAGATAAATGGAACAAGCTGGAGGAGGCCTATACCCGAGAAGGGGTTCCGATCAATGAAAATAAAGACAGTAACGATAGTGATTAAGTGAAATATAAACAAATGAAAATGAATGTTTAATTAAATTAATATTTTATTTGAATTTTATGAATATATTATTTTATTAACATTTTATTTTAATGTTAACGAATGTATAATTTAATTGATATTTTATTTTAATGTTTATGATTGTATAATTTGATTGATTGTTTATTTTATTATTTATTGTTCATGAAAATTTATTGATTTAACTAATATTCTATTAAGATGTTAATGAATGTTTATTTTAATATTTTTAACATTTCATAGTTTTTTTAATGCATGTATTTGGATGTTTATTTTATTAATGATTGGAAATAAATGGGTTTATTATTCCATTTATTCATTTTATATACATATTTTTATATTTTTAATATTATTATATAAAAAAAGAAAATAAAAAACATTTAAAAATACAAAAATAGTAGCCCACCGGTATCGGGAACAGGTTCCAAGCTACCGGTGGTCAGGGCTCTTGAGAGAGGAACCTCCTTACGATACGCGCCGTGTCCAGGAGTACCACTTTCTGGATCAAGTCCTTGATCCAGCTGCCCAACGAGAGCCTCCTAAGGTGTTGGTCGAGGCTCTTGGCTATTATGCCATTGGCCGAAACGACTATCGGCACAATGATCGCTGTATTCACATCCCACATGTCGACAACCTCGCGAGTTAGATCAAGATACTTGCTTTTCTTATCTCTGTCAGCCTTCACGAGGTTCTCGTCATGTGGGACCGCTATTTCAACAATCATTGCGCGACGCTCAAGTCGGTCTATCACCACTATGTCAGGCTTATTGGCAACAATAGTCCTGTCAGTGATGATAGACCGATCCCAATACAACGTGACATTGCCATTTTCGAGAACTGGTTCGGGCACATACTTATAGTAAGGCACTTCCGACTCCACAAGATTGTATTTAAGAGCAAGTTGCTGATGGATTATCCTGGCTACAAGGTTGTGTCTATGCAAATAGTCCCCGTTAGCCAGACTAGAACAACCGGAGATAATGTGACGGATTGATTCACCCGGCCGGTGACATGCCCGACAGATGTCAACCGTGCCGTCCTTCACAATGTATTTCCGGTAGTACTTCGTCCATAATCGCAAAGACAAAAACTTCGGTTTCCCCGAAAAGGTCACCAAACCGCAGCCAGGCCACGGACGCTAAAAGATCTACATCGGGCCCATGTAGGACCCGAAAGAAGCGTCCGTGAAGTTCCTTGCTCTGCCATACCTCCCTGCGGTCATTAGTATCTAATACTATAGGTTTGCGCCAGTTCTCGTTAGCCAAGGAGAGCGGGGTGAGGCCCTTGTCCACCGCTACCACATCTCGATGCATACCTCGCGGTTGTGTAGGGTCTTAGCATTTAAAAAGCCACGACACCCGCACTTCCGAGGGATATACAGTTTCATAACCGATGAACGTGGGTGATGCATACGATTTGCGGTAAGCAGCGTGCGGACCCTCCTATCCAGGGCGTCAAGTTCAGTCTGAGTCCATTTGAGTATGGCGAAAGAATACATCAATACCGGCATGACCCAGCCGTTGAAGGCGCGCACCTTGTTACCGCCCGATAAAAGACTATTTAGTACTCTTTTCAGGCGGCCAAAGAAGCGCTCCTTCAACGACTGTTTCACGTCAGTAGCATTGATGCCTAGTGCTTCCGACTTCCCTGAAATATTCCGCGCTCGATCCTTATAGGTTCGCTGTTTTCCTGAATCTGTCGACATCCTGGATAGTGAAGGGCCGTCCTCCACTGCCACATACATGACGTCAGGAAGGCGCGCAGAGTTGCATCAATTTTATACAACTCCAGCACCCTCATGAGCCATGTATGTGGCACTGAGTCATAAGCCTTCTTGTAATCTATCCAACATGTCGCCAGATACTTGCGGGAACGGCGAACCTGTTGGCTAATGACAATGTCTATGAAGAGCAGCTCCTTAGTACCGCGGGACCCGTTCCTACATCCATTCTGAGAAGCAGACATGATGGCGTTATTGTCAATATCTTGATTAATTTTCGCTCTCAGAATTGATGTAAGAACTTTATAGACCGTCGGTAAGCACGTTATCGGTCTATAATTTTTAGGATCCGCAGTACTACCTGATTTGTGGAGCAGGTGGGTTATGGAGCAGTGATCCTGACTCTAAGGCACACTGGAACTGAGTTGCCAAACGAGCGTGCGACCTTTGGAACCATTTAATCCAAAAGTTTTGCAGTCCGTCCGGCCCTGGAGATTTCCAGTTAGGCAACAGACGGACTGCATGAGCCACATCTTGGGGGCTGATGGTAATTGCCCCCATTTGTGGTATCAGATCGCAAGCTTGTTCGAACTCCCGAGTCCAGTCACCCTCCGTGTGACTGACAGGCACCGACTAGATATCGCGCCAGAACGAACACATGGCGTCTTTATCCGGTAGGCGCGTATCAGTCACACCTTGGTTGGGTTGCTCCCAAGCCCTATAAACCCACCTTTCGTTGCTCTGGAATGTGCGATTCTGAGTGTATCGCTCCACTCGCCGCTTGTACCGACGAATACGGTTTGCCCATGCATAGATCTTTTGCTTCAGGAAATCGTTACGCTCTGTGATGCGGGACATATAATCTCGAGAACTGATATCAGTCCCTGAGAACGCCCGCCTCACAAAGCGCATCACTCTAGGGAGAGTGTTGCCCTCCCTGAAGCAGATAAGCTTGCCGATGAGTGCTCTAGCCTCACCGATACGATGCTCAATCTTGCACTGCCAAGCTGGTATAGCTGATCGTGTAGCTCTGTCAGTTTTGGGAAACTTGACGTTAGCTACACGACATGCTGCTGCAGCCGCACAGTACAAGATCGAGTGGGTGTCGGCAAGGTCTTTACTGCTATCAAAAATATTTGATAGCTGCGAATCTAGAGCACACACCAGCGCCCTATTTTTCTTATGCATGGGCAAACGAGGTAGTCGAGGTCTAAGCTCAGGCGGTGTGGAGTGATACTCGCTAAATGCACATTCCAAAGCGCTCCTCAAACGCGCATTGCATTGGGTACTCACAGATATAGCCCCGTCGTCGTCGTCCTCGCCAACATGGTCGGGTCGCGGTGAAACACTGGGCTGTAGTTGCACCGCGGCCGGCTACTCTGTG
Organism: Orthosia cruda; assembly: GCA_964057195.1. Classification (NCBI taxonomy): domain Eukaryota; kingdom Metazoa; phylum Arthropoda; class Insecta; order Lepidoptera; family Noctuidae; genus Orthosia; species Orthosia cruda. Next base: position 12,153,638 of record OZ059826.1, on the reverse strand, counting down.
ATTCCTCACGCAGTCAATCAAGTACGGCGTCATCCAGCATACGGTTACGGCCGACACGTGGACAGCTGGCTCAAGCACCTGAAACAGAGAGAGCATCCGACCACGGTACGCAGTCAGGTTACTTCCCCCCTCTGTAGCCCCAAAGTATGCGCGCATGACGTTTTCATTAATCGATTGCGTCCATCGCATGCGCTGCACACTTCCACCGGGAGCGTGGACCCTGTCAGAGGCCGATGGGCCTCGAGGTCCTAGGCTGTCCGGTGGCCGGCGTCCTCCCCGTCGACGCGTACGTGGTGGTGTCGTCGACGGAGAGAAGTATTCGTCGCTCGAGCTCGACGCAACTGCAGCGTCCAGGATCGCTTGACTCACGGTTGTAGGGGATCCCGGCGGCTGCGAGGCGGAGCTGAGCGACGAACCCGAAGATTTTGGGTGTGTGTTTTTGGCTCGGGCCTGGCTTCGTGTCAGCATTTTCTTCTCAGCTTGTCATTCTGGTTTATTGTATGTTGTTTATTTTAATTATAGTTTTTGTTTTCTTTTTGTTGTTTTATTAAATATATATGTAGACATTATTTAAATTTAGTTTTATGTAGTTTTAATAGTGATATTGTTCGGATTCATAAATATATTCTAAAAAATTCGAAGAGCGAAGAAAATTTTAGTGTCACTCTTGACAAGTCAGGCCACAGATTATTATTATTCCTTTATTCATTTACAATCTTATTTGATACATTTTTAAATATTTAAAAAGAGAAAACTTAAAAAAAACATTCAAAAATATAAAAAGTAGAGGCCCACCGGTATCGAGAACAGGGTCCAAGCTACCGGTGGTTAGGGCTCCAGAGACAGGAACCTCCTCACAATACGAGCCGTATCAAGGGCCTTCTGTATCAGGCCCTTGATCCAACCGCGTAATGACAGCCTCGACAGATGGTCATCGAGGCTATTGGCAGGCCGTTGGCCGTAACGACAATCGGCACAATGATTGCCAAGTCCACATTCCACATGTCGACAACCTCGTGTGCTAAGTCGAGATACTTGATTTGTTTCTCTTTCTCAGCTTTCACGAGGTTCTCGTCATGTGGGATGGTGACATCGATTATCATTGTGTGGTGCGCTAATCGGTCTATCACCACTATATCTGGCTTATTGGCAACAATAGTCCTATCAGTGATGATAGACCGATCCCATTACAACGTGACATGGTCATTTTCGAGAACTGGGTCGGGCACATACTTGTAATACGGTACCTCAGAATCCACTAGACTGTATTTCAAAGCAAGTTGCTGGTGAATAATCTTGGCTACTTGGTTATGTCTGTGCAAGTACTCGCCGTTAGCCAGACGAGAACAACCAGAGATAATATGCCGGATGGATTCACCTGGGCGGTGGCATGCCCGACACACGTCAACCGTCCCGTCCTTCATTATATGTCTCCGGTAGTTATTGGTCAGGATAACTTCGTCCATAATTGCACAGACAAAACCTTCAGTTTTCCCAAAAAGGTCGCTGAAACGTAGCCAGAATACGGACGCTGAAAAATCTACATCGGGCCCATGAAGAGCCCGATAGAAGCGCCCGTTAAGCTTCTTGCCTTGCCATACCTCTTTGCGTTCATCAATCGTAAGTATTACAGGCTTGCGCCAGTTCTCTTTAGCCATGGACAACGGGGTGAGTCCCTTGTCCACTGCGACCACGTCCCGATGCATACCCACTTCAGCTTTCAAAAAGTATTCTCTGAGGCTGCACACCTCGCGGTTGTGAAGAGTCTTGGCGTTTAAAAAGCCTCGACCCCCACATTTCCGCGGGATGTACAGTCTTATTACTGATGATCGTGGGTGATGCATCCGGTTTGCGGTCAGCAGTGTCCGGACCCTCCTATCAAGGGCATCGAGCTCGGTCTGAGTCCATTTGAGTATGCCGAAAGAGTACATCAAAACCGGCATGACCCAACTGTTGAAGGCGCGCACCTTATTTCCGCTCGACAAAAGGCTATTTAACACCTTTTTCAGGCTGCCAAAGAAGCGCTCTTTCAGCAGTTGCTTCATGTCAGTACTGTTAATGCCCAACGCTTCCGACATACCCAAATACTTGTAAGTTTCGGTCGAGGAGAGGTGTCTGAGGTGTATGGAATTAGAGAGTTGAATTCCCTCGGATTCCATAATCTCCCCTTGCTTTACATGCATGACTGCACATTTGTCCACACCAAATTCCATCCTGATGGAGTCACTGAAGGTTTCAGTTACCTTTCGTTGCATTCATATAAGGCCAATTTACTCACATTATTTTATTTATCGTGCAATACACAACATTCCATTAAAAAAATTGTTTTCCTGACAAATCAATCAACATAAAAACAAAAAAGGAGCCGAAATCCACTTCACTGTTATGACTTAGTTCGAAAATAATAATACTCAGACGGTAGTATTCTATTTCAGTTAACAAACTAAATTAAGGAAAGCTGTCAAATATATTTAAAACCAACATTTGCCCGTGTCTTCTATCCCAATTGAAACGTAAATTTAGCCGGTATAAAAAAATTGCATATAGTGCTAATAGTGAAAGAAATGAATTGCCGAAATGGAGGAGTACATTCGACTGTATGATTTTTTTAATGTATGTTCATCGATTTCTCCATCCAATGCTGACCGATAAAAATAATGCCTTTGAGAAAGTTTTTTTTCAGAAGTGGTCTCATATACATTTGGTGAAGTACTGATGAAGAACGTTGAAGTTATACAACATAACGCTTCAATAAATGACGGCAAATATCTCAGGATTGTTGACATCGCATGCCTGTTTATTGTTATAGAACTTGCCCACAAGTATAAAGTGAAAATTAAAACATTTTCACATAAAAATATAACCAACTTCCAAATAATAACACTACAAAGTGAAAGAGAGAGTTATTTGGAAGTCGGTTATATTATTTAGTCAAAACAGTTTCAAACACATATAAATCATGTGTTTAAAAATGTTTTGTTTGTATAAACCACCGATATAAATCTAATTAGATGACGTGATTGTTTGCACTTCGCTTGTCAAAAAATTGAGTAAAATTTCGATCAATGATCGTACTTTTAGCGTTTCATTTAGCATTATCGGCACCGGAAATCCACCAAAATCTAGAAAACACCTAATTATGCCATATTGAGCTGTAAAGACTGTATAGAAAAAGTTGGCCGAGGCATTGTAAATTTTTAAATTTCTTTCATTGTAAATTTGTTTTTAAATTGTGTGAGAAAAAGGGGCACGCTTGGTTTTCATACAGATGGAGGGAATTGCGTTATCTAGTTAGATTTATGTCTCTGGTATAAGCAAATAATCTTACTTCTGTATAATATTATTTTCAATTATCTTTATGATCTCTGAGCTGATTCCCAAAATTCACTCTGATCAAGAAATATAATATTTTAAATCAAGGGATTTAAAGAGATCAGTGACTGACTTATCCCTCTAAGTGTTGATGGAAACGTAAGCGTTTGAAGCACGATGTTTATTTGCACAGTACAATTGCTGCTAAGTGCTTCATTTAAATATCAAAATGTACAGTAGACATCAAAGTGATGATTGTTCAAAGTTTTGAGTGTTTGTTGATCAAAGTTTGTTAATTAATGTGACTAATTTTATTTATAAAGCATATAATTTGTATGGCACTTCAGGGGATCAGATTGTACCACTCCAATCTTATTTCATGTTTGTGTATTTGATCATCACGAGGACACTACGCTTACCAGCAGTGTAGGGAATCACAAGACCTAGGGGCAATCAGCAAGGTACATAACTACATAATAGGAACTCTAATCTGTCATAATATCGTCTTGCAAATATACTAAGTTCTACCAACATATAATGGTGGCTCGGACTCCCTCTTGCAAATAATTTTACTTAATTTTAGGCTATTTCAATCTCTCTTGAAAGCTGCTTCAGTTGTTAGATAAGCACTTTAAGTTGCAACACTAACAAATTTTCCGCTAACTCGCTCTTCTTCGAGTATAAGCCATATTATTATGGTAATTTATCGACATCGTTGTCGTTTGGGATAATGGGTACTGTCGGTTCTATGGTAGACTGAAGAAAAATCTTAAATACAGTGTTGCTAACATTCACTAGCTGAGTTAAAACATCGTCTATTTGTGAGCTAGATGCACTTGATACAAAATTAGTTATAGTATACTATGTTTGTATTAAATATTTAACAAATATTTAGTGTTACAAGTTTTGAATATGAAAGTGGATGGTTGTGAAGGGATGGAGGATGGGAAATGAAGGAAGGAATGAGGTGACTATTGAGTTTCATATATTTATTTAAAACTTCATGCACAAAGGTACAATGAAGGAACTAATGCCTTAGGCATTCTTTACCAGTCAACCATGTGTGGTGAAGAGTCAACATGGCAGGTGCATTGTTTAAAACGTAGAAAATAAACAAAAAATAAAATAATTTTTGATATTTATTTTTATTTTTAACAGACTTCTCAAAAAGGATGAGGTTTCTCAATTCGGCCGTATATATAAATATTATTTATGTGTGTTCGCGGATTACTTCGTCGTTTATGAACCTATTTTGATGATTCTTTTTTTGTTGGAAAGGAGATATCCCAGGGGTGGTACCATGATAATGGATACCAGGATCTGATGATGGCATCCCAGAGAAATCGAGGGCACTCATCAAATATTATAGGCTTACTTACATATAGCAATTTTGATATTTTATCAACAATGCAATCCTTTCCACATAGAAAGTATCATAAATCAATTTTTTTTCATCATCATCATCATTTCAGCCGAAAGAACTTTACTGCTGTATAGGCTTCGCCACCCTGTATCTACTTCTTACAATTTACGAGATTTCGTGAGATATTATTGTGCATTTTTCACGTTACTTTGTTTTCCTAACCAAACATTACTTATCTATTTGCATTTATATTGCTGGTCTGGTATTTCTTTTCCCTCAAGACGATTCATAAAAAGCCAGGATTCTGAATATTTAATTCTATTAATAAAAACTAAACTCCTTTTTGTGCCCCTGTACATTGTGGTTTTAAACCCGATCATTTAACCAGTTTTAATTTTTAAATATTGAGCAACAACTTTTGTTTAGTTTCTTTACAAGTGGCCGCTCATTCACATACACTCAAGTGTAAACAGCACTACACAGAAGAAGGAATTTGAGAACGTGACTGTACATACCAACCGAAAGATGCCGAATTCGTCGCCGTAGTAACCTCGACACAAGGCTGAACTCTTCAGCCTTCTTAAGGTTATGCGAAATTGTTATCAGAGAAACTTTCCACATGGTTATTAGATAAGGGATTTATGTCGGAGGTAGAGACTTCCTCAATAAAATTAATCTGATCATCTAGTTTACCGCTAGTGTGTTCTCTTGCAGTGGTGGCCCAGTGGAGCAGTGGTGGCCCAGTGGTTACGGTCCCGACTTACGAGTTGTAGGTCGTGGGTTCGAACCCGAGCAGGCGCTTTACTTTGTGTAATTTATTTCATCACCACTGCTCTCAAAACGGTGAAGGAAAACATCGTGAGGAAACCGGCATGTCCTAGAACCAAAAATTCAAAGACATGTGACATCTACCAATCCGCACTGGGCCCGCGTGGTGGATTATAGCCCACTCCCTCTATGAGAGGAGGCCTGTGTCCCAGCAGTGGGAATTTTAAAAGGCTGATGATGTGATGTGATGATGTATTCTCTTCAAAGCCATAATGTAATGTGTTATGTTATGGGCGGGGTAAACAACTTTTTGAACTATTTATTTAACTACAGTTAAAAATATAGTGCAAAAAGTTGTTAACCCCGCCCAACCAATCTGAAATCGCCGAAAATATCGGTAAATATATAAAATATCCGGCAAAAGCAACCAAAAAATAAATCTATTTGACTCCAATTAACAGTGTTATTACCAAACCGGAAAATCTAACGCAAAAACCGAACACAAAAATTTTTCACGCTCATACAACATTTTCCCGTTTATATACGGACGATAAAAAAATACACCTTCGGGACATGTTCGTTAATCCTCGGAATATGCCGTCGAATTTAATCTCAGTGATTATATGAATATACGCCATCCCTTAACTGAAAGGTCGACGTTAAGGCCTCTTATCCTAATTTATTCTGGATACCTATTTCGGTACGGTATTAACCATTTTTTCATTGTGAAAGGAAATTTTAGCTTAGATAATAACTTATGTAGCTACTGTGGTTACAAATAATAGATGTTGATATATTTCAGTAGTTTCACCAAAATGTTTCGTTTATAAGATAACCATCTTGATATAGCATGGCTCAAAATGGACTGTCTGTAGATGTATTCAAAGGTCTCTAAATTTTAAAGTTTAAAGGAAGTTATTTGCAGCCCCAAGTGAATTTTTCCCATAAACATAACGATTTAAAGAAATTAAAAATATCTTCAGTTTATACCCAAAGGTCTCCTTCTCTGATTGTGATGCAATAAAACATAATCATAGAATTAATGGGATTTCAAGATTACCAGAGAGCCTTGACAACTGACATTCTATGAATAAAAGCGTGGCGAAAGCGAATGGAAAACAAAAATAAAATATTCTATTTTTTTTTTGATTAAGCATTTTTCGTATTCTTCTCAGCAAAACCTTTAATTTGATGAATTTGTTATATTTTTTTTTCATTTATCATGGCAGTTCACAAAAAATAACTAGTCCGCCATCTTGGGCCGTGTGCCATGTCGAATTAGAATGACGTCACTTAGCTAACAATAGATTTTCATCCAAACTAAACGTGTATACAAAATTTCATCTTAAATAGTGGAGGATAACTGCTTTAAAATTCTGTTGAAAGATTTGACCCGAACACACTTACAGACATACATACATTGCATGTTAAATAAAAGCTTTTAATATTTATTCATTAAAAAAAAAAAAACATTTTTTTCTTCGTATTGTTCTCAGCAAACCCTTTAATTTGATATCCATATCATGGCAGTGCACAAAAAATAACTATCCCGCCATCTTGGGTCGTCCACCATATTGGATTTAGAATGAACTTACTTAGCTAACCATGCATTGTCTGTTGCTGTCACTGTTGCAAGATTTGACCCGAATACACTTGCATACATAAATTGCAAGTTAAATAAAAGCTTGTAAAAAAATAATAACGGGCATGTCAAACGCAATTGAAATGTCACGCGATGAATCCCTTGTATTTTAGCATTTCAACCATCTCAATCGTGTCCATCGAATGACACTTCTCTAGAGCCTCACGTAACTTAATAACTACTGCATTTCGGATTAAAATGGACTGTAAAATAAAGGATTAGAGAACTTGTGGCTAAATAATAACAGTCGCACGGGTCAAACTTCAAGGTTAAGCAACGCTTGCCGAGGTCGGCCCGAGGATGGGTGACCATCTTTACATAGCGAATTTCTTCCGTGCCTCGGTAACCACCTTCAGCAGTTGGTCCCGGCTGTCATTTGAAGATCTTTGACAGTCGTCACGCCTAGTGGTGTCGTGTTACCCTGTTACTGGGTTGTGGAGTTCAGATAGGCAGTCGCTCCATGTAAAATACTGGTACTCGGCTTAATCTGGTTATACTGGCAGCAGACCCCAACATATTTGGGAAAAGGTTAGCCAGATTGTTGAAAGAAAAGATTAGCAATCCTTTCTTCGAGATTTCGTATTTAGCATTTGCTTAGCAACGAATAAACAATATTAAGATATAATACAGCAGAGAGTTGTTTAATTAATGTTTTTCATCATAACGCTACGGAAAAAATATATGAAAGAATTTTTATAACTAAAATAATGGACAAGACAAGAAGCATATACACCCTAAAACTTTAAACTGACCACAATTCAAGCACATCCATAAATCTTTAACAATCCGTAACAAAACCCAGTTAATCCATCAAACGATGGCAATTAATCCATAACCGAAGCGACGACTAATGACAACACATATCGCAAATAAGCCAACACACTATATAAACACTATCAGAGATAATTACCTAAAATCAATCCTGACGATTGACAAAATCGGGGCACTAAACATTTGGGCGGAAACACAATATCTTTGCAGGGGTAATAAACTATGGGTGAGGCTGTATTAATCATCTTGAGGTTACGCACCACTGATGCCTTTATGAAGATATGAGGGAATAAATAATTTCTCGATGTATTTTATGAAAGGGTTCGGTCAAAGGTAGCGATGAATAACTGGGAGGTAAGTAGGCAACGATTTGTATTGATTGTGGATTTGGATAAACTTGATGATTTTTGTTTTTTTTTATAAATACTTTGCAAATTGGTTCTGGAGTACATAGAGTGCATGCATTTTTGTCTATCAATAGTTTCTAGAACATAAATCCTCACAAATGTAATGTTCATTCTGCCAAGCCTTTTGTCAACTTAATTAGGGCAGCTTGTAGTCTAACCGGATTCAGTTGGATACCAGTATTAGCATGGAGCGACTGCCTGTCTGACCTCTGCAACCCATTAACTGGTTTCACAACATAATACCCCTTGGCACGTCTGTTGTGAGATTTCAGGCTTCTGACTACCCATTACGACTTTCAGGGATCTACAAAACTCTCAAAATTATTTTCAGACGCACAAAAGCTGCTGTCATTGGTTGAATGAATAGGGTAGTTTATTAAAAATTTGTTTTTTGTTCGTCAGGTAGATTAATAAAAAAATATTAGACACGTATTTTTCTTTTGAGACGGATACATAAAGTAACGACGATATAATGCGTTGAAATATCGTGTGACGTCACGCTGCTAGTACACTTTATACTGCCTTAGTGAGGTCACCAGACCTAACTCCTGAACTTTGATGCGCTTAACTTTGTAATTTTTTATTGATTTGGTAAAGCAAAAAATACTTGTCCAATATTATTTGATAATCTCACTGACGGAGAATTATTATTTGTCTACCGAGGAAACATCCCTATTATCAACACTCGTTTCATTTATGACGAGTAAATAATTATTTTGTGTGTTTCAGGGATTCAAATGAAATGGAATGGAATGCGGAGATTTCAAAGCCTTTGCTTAGGACTAACAGGGGATAATACATTGGAGTGTTGTTTAATTGATATTCTGATAATTAATCCATGGCAACGCTCTTGAAACTTGTACTACTCTGAGTATATACATTACGAAACAGGAGGCAATGTACTAACACAAGGCCAAGGTACGGCATATTCGTAGTACACAATAAACACTATTCTCTAATTTAGCCAAAAAGGTACCTAGCTGACCACGAATATAATATTAAATATAACCAAAACCAATTTAGGTGCTAGAACTCTAACATATCAAAAATTTCGGGTATGCAAACATGAAAATTAATATCCAAACTAATTTAAAATTAATTTCGCTTGTTTGTAAACATTGATCAGTTTTAAAACATATTTGATCCAAGGATTAGACTGAAAAAACATTACACAGGGATAGTAATAATTTGTTACGAAGTGATCTTCTCGTATAGCGGTTCATGATTACAAAACTATTTAACTTACACACACACTTTGATTTATTTTTGTTTTTACAAATAAACCATTTATTTCCTATTCAAATGGATGGTACCGCGTGTGCTGGATTACTCAGGCTACTTCAAAATTATTGATTTTCCAGGAAACTGTGGTTTTGTGGACAAATCGCAGCCGTGAAGGGACCTTCAGCATAACCCTTTAATTTGATGTTCAAAATCGATAAGGCGGGTGCTGATGTGAACAATGAATTATGATGAACAATATATCATGTTTACTGCGCGATCAATTTTAACTTAATGGAGGCGCGTAACACTCTGCAAGTCGCTACGCGTGAGTGGTGGAGTGCTGCATCATCATCATCATCATTTCAGCCGAAAGACGTCCATTGCTTGACATAGGCCTCCCCCAGGCGTCGCCACATTGACCGATCCCGTGCGTCTCGCATCCAGCGCCTTCCCGCAACCTTAACCAGGTCATCAGACTACCCAGTGGGAGGCCTTCCAACGTATCGTCTTCCGGTTCGCGGTCGACATTCCAGAACTTTTCGGCCCCATCGGCCATCCGTTCTGCGAGCAATGTGCCCTGCCCACTGTCACTTAAGTTTGGCAATTCGTAGGGCTATGTCGGTAACATTGGTTCACCTGCGGATATCATCATTTCTGACGTGATCACGCAAGAAAATTCCGAGCATAGCCCTCTCCATTGCCCTTTGGGTGACTTTGACCTTTCTGATAAGGCCCATTGTGAGCGACCACGTCTCGGTCCCATAGGTGATCACTGGCAACACACACTGGTCATAGACTTTTGACTTGAGACACTGCGGTAAATTGGATGAGAAGATACCACGCAACTTTCCGAACGCCGCCGGGCCGAGTCGGATTCGACGGTTGACCTCTTTCACGAAATTGGACCTACCCAACTGGACCGTTTGTCCCAGGTAGACATAATCGTCTACAACTTTTAGTGTAGAGTCTTTGACCTTGATAGGAGTGGTTGTTACATGGGCATTCACCATGACCTTGGTTTTGTCCATGTTCATTTTAAGACCCACTCTTTCGGAAGCTCTACTCAGGTCATCGAGCATTTTACTGAGGCTCTCCATGATCTCAGCCATGACCACTATGTCGTCGGCAAACCGAAGGTGAGTGATGTACTCGCCATTAACTTTGATGCTCAGCCCCCTCCAGTCCAGAACCTTGAAAACATCCTCCAGCGCAGCAGTGATTAGTTTCGGAGAAATTACGTCTCCCTGTCTCATGCCACGCTGGAGAAGGATTAGTTTCGAGGTCTGATCCTGAAGACGAACTGGCATGGTGTCGTTTTTGTACAAACACTTCAACATCTCAATGTACCGGTAGTCGATCTGGCACCGTTGGAGAGACTGCAGTACAGCCCAAGTCTCGATCGAATCGAAGGCTTTCTCGTAGTCCACAAACGATAAACAGAGAAGCAGGTTATACTCTTCGGTCTTCTGTATAACCTGCCGCAGCGTATGTATGTGGTCTACGGTGCTAAAATCTTTTCGGAATCTGGCTTGTTCGTGGGGCTGGAAATCGTCAAACATGCGCGCGAGACAATTCGTGATGACTCTTGAAAACAACTTGTAGACATGGCTATGAAGTGAGATGGGCCTATAGTTCATCAGCCGGGCATTGTCGCCCTTCTTGAAGAAGAGTACCACCATACCCCTGCACCATGCCTGTGACGTTTTGCCCTCGAGTATGACGGAATCAAACAGCTTCTGAAGGGCCCCAAGGACCGGTTTTCCACCCGCCTTCAGAAGTTTGGCCGTAATTCCGTCATCACGCGGCGCCTTGTGTTCTTGAGCTGTTTCAGAGCCATCCTAATCTTATACAGGCTGACGTCTAGGATATCTTCGGCGTGCTGCACAGCGAATTAAACAGCGAGTTACACAGCGATCTTCACAGCCGCCTTTAAGTTTGACACGAGCTTCAATTAAAGTGCCTTAAAGATAAAATGAGAACCTAGCCTATTATGCTACTGACAAGAATTTTAAATGACTTTTGCTAATAATAAAATGTTAACTTATGATCCAAAGACTGGCCCACATTAAAGCTGGTAATTAACGTAGCATGCCTATTAAATATAATTCGATTTAAGTGGTTAAACAGTGTAGTTTACCGTTTTACAGCTTAGTACTGTTTTTGCTAAGTGACTAGGTAGGCACCCAGTAATATATTTATATCTTAAGTTGCAGTTGGCAGGGCACATTGCTCACAGAACGAATGGCCGACAGGGCCGAAAAGTTCTGGAATGGCGATTACGAACCAGTTGACGATGCATTGGAAGGCCTCCCACTAGGTTGACTGATAACCTGGTTAAGGTTGCGGGAATGTGCTGGATGCGAGACGCACGGGATCAATTAATCTGGCGACGCCTGGGGAAGGCATATGTCCAGCAGTGGACATTTTTCGACTGAAATGATGATCATGCTGATGATGAATATATATCTAGACAATAATAACCAAACCGGCACAGTATCGATCGATGTGACGTCGGTTGGAGTATGCCTGAGTCCAGCATTGGACGTCTTTTGGCTGAAATTAAGACGATGTTGAAGAAAATAAAATATCTCACAAAAGTTGCATACAAACACAAAGACAACAACAGCTAACTCCTCACTTAATAAACTCAGAGGAACAAACGAAACAAAAATACACCATATTATTGTCACAGATCTTTTTAGTATTCAGTACCGCTTCCCAGGTGTCGGCACCATTTTGAAAATGCCAACTTGTTACAAATTAGTGCTCCTTTCCTTTCAGGGTACGTGTCTGTTGCAGCGGGGCGCATTAGGCCACAGACTCTAAAAAAAATATATTTAAAATAAATGATAATTATGAGTGTCAAGAAATCAAAATGTAAGGGATTATCCAGGTGATATTTATGTAACATGCGTTAATCCCTAACAATTGGGACTTGATACTCGCTATCGCTAAAAGAATGTAACTTTCTTGAAAGAGTGGCACTATAGGTAGAAGCGTAGGTGAACGGACCCTAACATTTTGTGAAAATAGGTTATTACGAGCTGTACATCGCTCCGCTTCTTTAAATTGTCCCATCCTAACAACGAAAGCAGTGAAGCGTGGCTTCTTATAGCTTTGTGGAGGCAAATGTGATCGTTTACCGTACGAGGTGAGTTCTAAAGAGATAGCAGCTCATTAGTGGAAAGTAAGTATGGCTGTACTGTTACCGCTACCTAAGTGGTTGTGAAGGTTGGGTAGAGTTGAAGTGGGGTTTTGTGCTGGGTTATTATCGGAAGTCTATGATGTAGAGAGGTACTGTAGACTCGGGGATTATTCGATTACTCGCTAGGAGTAAGCCTATTTGCCCAAAAGCTACTGGTATCAAGCTGAATCCAGTTAGACTGGAAGCCAGCTGCAATATAGCTGGACAAAAGGCTAAGCAGATTGATTTATCATTGACGTATTTAGCTGAAATTAAAATGATGAAACGAGAAAAGAAAAGAATTAGCAAAGAGAGATAGAAAAGTTACGGATAACAAGAACCAGCGGTAAATGTTTGGAAATTTGTATGTCGATGGACCATTGAAGAAAGTTTGTAAAGTTTGCAAAGTTAATATACTTAGTGTTTACATTTCTAAGAGTAGATACATTGTACCTTTAGTTTACTGCATGATGAAAGCAATGTACCTAAGCTGTGACCAGAATTCAACATCTACGACCTTAAAGTAGTTTATTTGTACAGTTATCTGACTACTTACAACGCGGTCCAATTTTTTTTTACCTTATCCGGCGCGATTGAGGTCTGACTTATCTTGAGAAAATAAATTAGAAAAGTTCCTCACGCATTTTTCTCATAGGTACATTGAGATAAAGAGAAAGTTTTGCTTTCTCTTTCTCAGTCTTACGTGACGTTACATTGTCTCCCGAATCACACCTACCGCAAGCTGCGTTAACGAATTTCGTTCCAAAAGATACCTTTTTTTTTGCCTGGAGAATTCTCATGCTTACTGCACTACCAGGGGAAGATAGTGCAGTTATGTAGGACTCCAACCCACTAAACTCCACGGTGTCCTCCTGTACTGCTTATGGGGGGAACACAGGCATGCGTTAGTACTCACTGCGAACCTGCCGCGGCTGTCCGTCACCGGACCCTCCTCGATGGAGTACCCTCCATCACCGACGCACCAGAACACACAGTACGCCGTGATCACCCCATTATTACAAGTTTGTTAGGAAGGTAACATCCTCAAAGAGCTTTGTCTGGTTTTTAAGAAATACTCCCTCTCTCCCTATTCAACAAGACCTCAACTCGCTAATAAAATCTGTAGACTACAGTTCAACTCTGGTAGTAAAGTATAAGTCGCATCCTGACCATGGCAGTACCAAACTCATAGTAATCCACCCTTGCGCAATAAATAGTTCATATCTATCTGAGAGATGAGCGCCATTTAAATAAATTCTAACAGTCAGAATTAAAAGGAATGCAGAAATGCTGTATTTGCAGTCATAAATAGTCAGCGGATGACTTCACTTCCACTCTAATTGAAAATGTAGGTATTGGTCCTGGCAACCAAAACGCCCGCCGCTGCTGGCCGTGCTGGTTGCCAGGACCAATACCTTCTCGCCAAAACACCATTGACCCGCGCAATTCGGGTTTTTAACGATCTTTACATCAAGATCGATGTATTTACCGCCATTTGAGTGAATTCGCAAAAATACTGTTGTTTAAATATTGTGTTTTTATATTTAGGAAACTTTGTTTGTAAATTGCTTTTATTAGATATTATTATAAGGGTAGTCCTTAAACTAGATTTTTACGTTTTCATAGTTTTATATTGTATATAAGTTAATTTTAGGACCGCGCTATCGCATTAGGTATACCTACCTGTAATGACAGTTGTAAACAGAAGTAGGAGATTTCAATAATAAATAAATATATTCATAATTCTAGTATTGTTTTATTTATTATTTATTTTTTTCTTCTCATTTTGTTTAAGAAATTTACTCGCAGACTGTTGCATTGTTGGTGAATTAGGTAATTTATCTATTTTTGCAATATTTGTAAGTATGTGAAAACCATGTTCCTATTTATCAAATGAATGCACTTACCTGTTAGTGTTTGTGATACTTTGTATCTATACATAGTATAGTAGTGTTAGTCTGGGTGCATCGTCCTCACGGATATGAATTAATGTATGTAGATAAATATTGTAAAACACTTTTTTTAAAAGAGTTAGTGTAGAGTTTCTTGCCCGTTCTTCTCCATAATAAGCTATTTTTTCGAATGGATGGTAGGATCAATTATTATTACTTATAAATTTAAATTATTGACACTCAAAATGAGTGGCCCAATTAAAATAAAGAAACTTGTCTTTGACTTGACTTGACTCTAAATCTGTGTGTGGTACAAATAAATGGTGTATAAAATAAAAAACAAATTTTCAAATGCCACTTCACGTCTCTGAGCCGTATCATATACTTATTACTGCCGGGTTTATTGCCTGTGTAAACTTGAATTGGTATAAAACACGATTGTCACTCGTTATTCAAGCACTCTTCATCAATTTTGACTAAAGAATGGAGTGGTTAGTGTTTATAAATTAAATTATTTAGCCGTTTCTACTGTAAAAAAATAATAATCAACTAACATAATTATACTTTATTGTCATGATGTGTTATCCCTATGTGTTATACTGCGTCCACATAAATTATGAAGAAAAAATATGATGGGATTGAAATATAGCTATTTTCTTTAAAAAAAAATTTTACAAATGTTTCTTTTGATTCTTTGCAAGCCATAGTGCCATTTCGTGTAAAATAAGTGAAATAATAATTTCAATTTTAACCTTTTCTAGTTACAACGCATCATGTCTCACTCCAACCACGGGAACAGCTTCTCAAACCTTTGCAGCAGCCCTACAGCTCTTTGCAGCAGCACAATGTGCGATTTCAGAAGGATTGATACCAGATGCTAATGTTACTAGTGAGTATCCTTCAAGTATACTATTCTCCTATCATGCACCACATACTTACTTCATATACCACTGTTTTTTTCTTGAGCTATAGATTTAACTACAATAATCCTTGAATTTTCCACATGACAATTTGATAAAAAAAACCGGCCAAGTGCAAGCCGGACTCGCGCACGGAGGGTTCCGTACCATTATCGCAAAAAACGGCAAACAAAACACGTTTCTTGTATGGGAGCCCTACTTAAATATTTATTTTATTCTATTTTTAGTATTTGTTGTTATAGTGGCACCAGAAATACATCATCTGTGAAAATTTCAATCTTCTAGCTATCACGGTTCATGAGGTACAGCCTGGTGACAGACAGACAGACTCAAGTCACTCTTAGTAATATGGTCCCGTTTTTAACCTTTGGGTACGGAACCCTAATTAAGCCTCTTATTATACAGGTTACTCGAGAGTCGCCCATTAAGTTTTTTATTTCACTCTCCAGAAACACGAGTTTAGTAAAATTTGTAGATGATTTTCTTCAGCATTACCTAATTTAACATCCACAATGTATTCATTTCAAATTGTTTAGTGTTTTGTTAACTAATTGCAGATTTTGAGACGTTTGACTTCATTATAGTCGGAGCAGGAACAGCTGGTTGCGTTCAGGCAAACCGACTGAGTGCAGTGTCAAAATGGAAAATATTACTCATTGAAGCAGGTGATAATGCACCAATAGAAGCCGATGTAAGTTTAAATATTGTTGAAAATGTTTATATAGCTCACTAGCTTTTTTCATGGCCTACAAAGAAGCCATGTTTTTTGGCTATAAAATCACTCAGCAATAATGTATACTCCATTTGAGATAACATAAAACATTTAAATAAGTTCATTTTACAGTCCATTTTACAGCCGGTTAAACCGGTTTTGACTTCTATTGCGTTGATGATACGACAGCTGTAGTAAACAGTTGGTTTAGGTAACAGGTTTTGCTTTTTATGTCATTCTTGCGTTTACGGGATAGAACTCAAAAGCATTTGAACATACTGTAACAAGAATTGTAAAAATGTCTAATGTTATTTCAAATGAAATATAGTTTCCTATCAGTCTGAATAGTTTGGTGTATTGAATCAGAACTTTTAATTCTTTAACTTACCAGCAACAAATAGATAACAATTTTAACTAATTTATAAGTATAGTC
This sequence comes from Orthosia cruda, assembly GCA_964057195.1. NCBI lineage: Eukaryota > Metazoa > Arthropoda > Insecta > Lepidoptera > Noctuidae > Orthosia > Orthosia cruda. The sequence continues at coordinate 12,137,010 of OZ059826.1, read as the reverse complement.
ATAAAAAATGACCTCTTGATAATATTAGTTTAGATAAAGTTGTTGAATTCTGTCGAGCTAACGAAATATTTTAGGTTCCAGGTATGGACAAGGGAATGTGGAATACTAGCTATGATTGGGGCTATATGACAAATAATAATGGTGTTTCTAATGGAGGCAATACAAATGGGTCTATTAATTGGCCACGAGGCAAAATGATGGGCGAAAGTAGTAACCTGAATGCCATGATATACATTCAAGGAAATGATCATCATTTTCAAACATGGGTCGATCTTGGTAATCCTGAATGGGCTGTAGAAGAAGTAAGGCGATGCTACAAGAAGGCAGAAAGTTATCAAGATATGGATTTGATGAAAATTGCAGAAATCAGAAATCACTACGGCCATGATTGACCTTTAACTTTAAACACTTTTAATAGCACTTACAGACCTATAACCAATAGGCTTCTTGCTGCTTGGCATAAGGTCGGTTTTAAGAATGTTCCAGTTTTAAATTTAGCAAACAGTTTAGGTTCAGGCATTGTAACAGCCAAAGGTGCAAGCGGAGAAAGGCAAAGCCATAACAAAGCGTATTTGAATCCCATACTGCACCGATCAAACTTGAATATTATTAAGAATAGTTGAGTGACAAAAAATTTAATTAAACCTTTATCTAAAAAAGCTTATGGGGTAGAAGTAGAACGTGACTCCAAGAAATTTACGTTTAGGGCGAAAAACGAAGTCATAATAAGCGCAGGTGCAGTAAACTCTCCACAGCTCTTAATGATTTCTGGAATCGGCCCCAAAAAACATCTTTGTTGTATGAATATTTCAGTAATAGTTGATTTGCCTATGGTAGGACAAAAATTACAAGATCATTGTACTATTCCCGTTACAATTTACGGTAATGAACCTGGTGAGCAGAACCAAGCTGATCAACAGTTTAGTATCTTGCAGTATTTATACGACCGTACTGGTGTATTAGCACAAAATAGTATCGCAGATGTAGTTGCATTTTTTTCCGATAAACCAAATGCTACTTACCCTGAGTTCCAAACGCATCTTTCACTGTCATATAAAAACAGTTTCAAAATAAAACAGGCCCTGACACAACGGTTCAGATATAAAGATCAAATAGCTAATGATTATATAACAAAATGAATAAAAATATGCAATTTATATGCTTTTATTCAATCTTTTACACCCACATTCTACCGGAAGAATTTGTTTAAATTCTAATAACCCAAAAATATACATGAATTATTTCGAAGATCCCAGAGATTTAGAATTAGCAGCCACAGGTCTTAAAATGCTTACCAAAGTAGTAAACACTACGGCCTTCAGAGAAATCAAAGCATTTTTAGGAAGAATGGATTGGCCACCTTGTTATGTTTATGAGTTAGATAGCAGAGATTACTGGAAATGTGTTTGCGTAGAGATGACACTAACGGTTTATCATCCTGTAGGAACTTGTAAGATGGGGCCAGACACAAAAACCTCAGTTGTGAGTTCTAGGTTGAAAGTCCACGGAGTTGACAATCTCCGTGTGGTAGACGCTAGTATAATGCCCAAACTTACAAGTGGCAACACTAACGCACCAACTGGGATGATTGGTGAAAGATCAGCAGAATTGATACTACAGGATTACGGCTTACCCTTATAAAGATGTGAGAACAAGCATTGTCAGTTTTAGCTGCTGATCTAGACTGTTTCTGCGTTGTATATTCTTTCAATTCTTATTCGTTGTATTCTTCTTCATTGTTAACTTACACTTTGTGTATAAATTTTAAAACTGGAAAAACTTATTTTTATAATAGAATATACTTTATTGTATTGTACCTTGTTGTTTTTGTAATTTTAAATGTATGTGTGTCAATGCCTGAGGATAAACATTTTTTAGAGATGAGATTTATTTTATTATACACCAAAATAGTGACACAATTATTTTACAAAAATATTAATTCTATGGGTACGATGGTGGTCTTATCCTTGACCACAATATCTACCAGACAACCTTTGGATGGTTAATTTTTTGTAGCAATAATAAATTTAAATAAAAGATACATATTTCAATATTTGTATATGAATTCAATAGTTTTTGTGTGTTTACCCGTCCTCTCTTTGCCAAAATAAAATTGATTTGACCTTTTATAACTACTGAGTTTGTTTTGTGAGAGAAATTGAAGAGATCGCTTAAGTTCTAGAGAGATGGACTGCATATAAACTGCACGAAAGCTGTAAAGTTGCAGTGTGAACTCAGTTTTCGAAAGTTTGGATGGTTGTATGTTTGTTACTTAATCACTCCAGAATGCCTAAACTGATCTGGATGAAATTTGGCTCAGCGATAAAGGACCCAATTGTGCCAACATGTTATAACCCTTAAATTCGTTAGTATCAAGTTATCTGTACCGACTGTTAAATACAGGTCTGCGGATCCCAAGCCAGGAGGAAGCGCTGGGGTCCATTAGCAACGAAGCGACTCCTGGAACCTATCAGACCGGTACCCACGAAACTGCGATTTGCAGCAGTGGAAAGTCAGGGGTCTGTTCCTTATTGGAAGATATACTGGGTCCTGTCTGACAGGCACAATTTGTTCACTCTTACCTTAGATTCCCGTGGTGATCTTCTGTTCCTCGTTCAATCCCGTGCCGTGCGTTGTAAAAAAAAAAAGAAAAAAAGCATATATATAATAACCAAGGACAAAGCTTGGATGAGGATTTGAAAGGGACACAAACGCGTTTTGAGCCGTGGTCTAGCTACCAGCCCGCGTTCCCGGGAAAAGCACTTCGCTGCGCGCGAAATATACACAAAAACCACCGCACGGTCGATTTCCCGTATCACTAGCGGATCGCGGACGTTAATTCAAACAGCGTTTGGGTGGATTTATTCCAATTTCAACAAGACCCATTCAATCACGTTTTTACGTTCGGCACGCCCAAACACAATTTTTCTAGTCGACTCTTGTCAAGTGTCAGCTGTCAATCAAAGCTCTCAAAATCGATGACAGCTAACTGACATGGTATTGCAACAAAGTATCAAATAGTAGAGGACCGTTACGGGACGAAACACCGACCAACCTAAAATGAGTATTATTTTCATTTAGCAAAGACTCATTTTGGTATCTGTTCCATAGGAAAAGATATACCTAATTTATACCAACTCACATCTATGGGACTTTTGGAAAATAAACCGAAGAAAGGGTTCATTCATGCCATTTAGAACAAAATGTTTGTGGCAAATAAATACCAAATGGTTTGCCAGTTCATTTTTCAGTTTTGCTTGAATCATTGTTATTAATTAGAAATGGAAAACAAATGAGATTCAATACCCAATGAAACGGACTTTTCTAAAATTGAAACGACTAAAAAGGCTTTTCACCGTAGAAGAGCACATGGACGTCATGAAGCGTTGTAAAAAAAATCGAGAATGAAGTCAGTTTTTTTAAGCTGCAATGATATTTAGAAGTTTATAGTAAACATAAATATGTCATGTACGTTAGTAAAACTAAAGTTAAATGGCTGGCGACGAAATCAATTCTTTTGGAAAAGGACCACCACTTTTTTATGAAAAGCGGTTTTGTTGAAGAGTTCGAAGAGCTTGACATTAAGGAAAAAACAGGAAAAGGAGTAAATGCACTGACCTCTCATATACAAGTACACATACTTGTTTATTAGAGGTCAGTCAGTAAATGTAATGAAAATCGAAAAAAAATTATATATAAAAATCATAAACCCGATTGCTTACGAAGCGAATTAAAAACATGTAAACAAGAAGAAAATCATAGTGTGCAGTCGGAGATACATATTCGCGAGCTGGCTGACCAAATCCTTGTGTATACTCCGACTGCATAGCATGATTTTCTTCTTGTTTACATCTATTTAGTTCGCTTCTTGAGCAGTTGGCTTTGTGATTTTTTTGATTTACTTTTTTATGGTTTTTATTACATTTACTGACTGACCTCTAATAAACAAGTATGTGTACTTGTATATGAGAGGTCAGTGCATTTACTCCTTTTCCTGTTTTTTCCTTAATGTCAAGCTCTTCGAACTCTTCAACAATACCGCTTTTCATAAAAAAGGGTACACAGTAACTCATTAGTAAAAACCGATTAAACTGTTAATGAAAGTTGATTGGATCATAATAGCAAAAAAAATTGACATAGACTCATACAAAATCGTTTTTTGCAGAAATGATCCAGACGACCTGGTGAAGGTTGCGGGGATCCGCTGGTTGCGTTGCGAGTCGCACGGGTCCGCTCAATGTGGCGACGGTTGGGGAAGGACTCTGTCCAGCAGTGGACGTTTTTTGGCTGATATGGTGATGATGACATTATGATCCAGACGATATTTTTCATCAATATCTGAAAAACTAGCAGCAGCTGGAAAATGTAAAGCATATTATTAGAAACTTTTTTCCATATTCCAAATATTGATACCTTCATGTGTTACGAAAACAGAATGTCTTTATGGGTAATTTACGTTTAAATGTTTAAACTAACTCAAAATATGTTCACTGTGGGTTGGAAAAAATTGACACAACTGGGTTCGATTATAGTCTGGCATAGCACATAGGCTACTTTTTATCCCGAAAAAAAATAACGGGTCCTGCGGGGTGGGCCACGGGAGCGAAGCGGGAAAAAGGTTGTTTTCAATATATTGCAATTGATTATGAAAATATTGTTTCTGTAACCAATTAAAATGCATCATGTCTGCCTTTTTAAAAATGGGAACAGCTCCTTAAATCCCTCCCTCCCAGCCCTCCAGTTTTTTGCAGCAGCACAGTGATTGATTACGGAAGGCTTGATACCAGATGCCACAGTTCACTGTAAGCCATTCTAATAATTTTAATGTCTCTTTTGCAAGTTTTAATCAAATATAAGTAAGCTTTACTATGCAAATGATCAAAATTGCCAGGTTTGACCTATACCCCGTAACACAGAACACCACTAAAAGACTACTTCTTATCATCACTTTCATTAGGTCTCAACTGATTTGTTTGTGTGTGTTCTTGTAGGAATATCTATATATATGAAAGAGAAAGTATGTATGTATGTATGTTCCTTATTATAGACGCCGAAACGGCTGGACCTATTTTATTAAAATTACAGACAATATTTAGATTGACGGCGGATAATCCTGCAAAGTTCGGTGGCGATCGGAGCATTATTTTAGCTAGTTTTCTATAAAATTTTGGTGAACTGATTTTGAAGTGATCTGTCACTGGTGCTAGGGATTCACAACACACTGTCAGCTCAATTCACCTACGTTTTCAAAGTAAGGTTTATACAGCGCACGTTGGCTGCATTTGAAGAAGAATCAAAGTAACTGACTTATTGTTTGGTACCTAACTGGCAGTGGGCAGGGTAAAATGCTCGCAAAATGTCGTGCTCACGGCCGTAAACCGAGCAGAACGTCGTTAAACCGAAGTCGTTTCCGCGTAGGTATCTGAAGAAGTAACATTGGAAGGCCTCTCACAAGGATAACCGATGACCAGTTTAAGTCCGCAAGATTCCGTTGGATAGGGGAGGCCTAATGACGTAATGGTAGTCACAAGACATACAATCGGACACCCGTCTTGCCAAAGAGTATCGTATTACCCAGTTACCGGGTTGGGGAGGTCTGATAAGCAGTCGCTCTATGAAAAATTCCAATACTCCGCTGTTTTCGTTTGTATTGGAAGCTGATCCCAACTTCAAAAGGCTAGGTGATCTACCTAGCCTTTTGAAGTTGGTTTATTGGTGAATTTCCTAGTATATTATATTCGTAATTGTAGGTTTCTGTTTAAAGAAGAACACTTAATAGATGGCAATGGAGAGGGCTATGCTCAGAGTTTCGTTGCGTGATCGCATCAGAAATGAGGATAACTGCATGAGAACCAAAATTACCGACATAACCTTAGGGTTAATTCTTAGGAATTGCGAAACTTAAGTGGCAATGGACAGAACACATTGCTCTCAGAACGGATGGCCGACGGGGCCGAAAATGTCTGGCATGGCAACCGCTAACCGGAAGACGATGAGTTGGAAGGCCTCCCACTAGGTGGACCGATGACCTGGTTTAGTTTGCCGGAATCCGCTGGATGCGAGACGCACGGGATCGGTAAATGTGGCGACGACTGGGGCAAGACTATGTCCAGCAGTGTACGTTTATCGGCAGAAATGGTGATGATGATGATACTTAATAAATATCAGTTCAATAACCATTCAATTCATAAATCCCATTGCTTATTCCAAAAGAGATCCTCAGCTTTTGTGTTAACCACGAAAATGAATAGAAACACCTCACAAAAGGTGTTTCTACTCACCTGCATCGATTCTTTCACTTGTTTGCGCCCCTTTAAATGAGTAGGAAGTGTACTACCAACCATCTATTGTTTTCAGCAGACAATGTCGTTTTCTGCCGAGCGCTAGAGAAAAGAACTCAATACGACGGGTTCTGACCTAGTCTCTAACGAAATTCAAATCAATCTGCAAGTACCCGTAAGTCCGACTCGCACTTGATAATTTTTGGGATAAATACTAAAATGGTAAAAAGGAACTCTTATGGTGTGACTAAGTCTGTCCGTCTGTCACAGCTGAATATCTCAAGAACTACTAATGCTATCAACTTTAAATTTGTAACAGTTTTAGATGACGTTTGCCCAATAATTTTTAAACAAAAAGTATTTTTTAAAAGGTGTCTTACAAATTCGAATTGGGGCTACTAGGGCATGTGGGATATCATATGAAAGAGAGCTACTTGCACATTCTCAAACATTTTTCTTTGTTTTTGCCCGCATAGTTTTCGATTTTCCAAGAAAAATAAAAAATACTGTCCCCGCTCCTTCTCATCTCCGAAGTTTGCATAGAGAAAAATCTGAAACCACAACCCAATGGTACGGAAACGATAATGGTACGGAACCCTTGGTGCGCGAGTCCCACCAGCACTTGACTGGTTTTTAATTATTTTTGCTAAGCTTGGAGCTCGCGGCTAAGTTATAACATGACATACGGCCTTTAAGGTAAGTAAAGGAAAGATGGGTGACCATTCTCAATATACCGAGACTTCAATCCTCGGAAAGCAGGTTAAACCGTTAGTCACATCATATCATTAAGGCCCTTACTCCGCTTTAGTGCCGTGAAATGGTTACTTTCTAAAGCACACTCCTACAAAACGACTTGGATGTTTAAAATATTTTTACACAGAAAAATTGATGGTTAGAATTTATTTTTAACCTACATAGGTTATGCAAATCAAAAAATATTTTGAAAACAAAACTGTCCAAAAGGAGGTTCAATATTACTATTCTGGCAATGAGCGGGCGCACGGCCAGTACCGTATTAACATTGGAGAATACATATATAAGAATTAATTGTAAATCATTGACAGTCGTTACAGGTAGTCAGAGGGTCTGATGCTAGTCTTGCCAAGGGACTGGAAACCAACGCCAACGTATTTCTTATGTATATTTGCTACCCATACTAACACATTATGTTATTCCAAGTGTCTACCTATTATAATTTCTAAGATACAGCTCCGTCACAGACATACCGATAGACGGATGAAAGGACACACTAGAGGCTTAGTAATGGTGTTCCGATTTCACCCTACTGGTGCGGAATCCTAAAAAGTGCACTTAACGTCCACGCAAGTACAAGGAGATTTAAATGCGTACACAGAAATTCACTCGGCGGGATTCTACTGTTTGTACTGTGTGTGAAAGTAACAAGTTATTGGTTTTAGTTTATTGTAATAAATTTCGGGAGTATTTGTGTGTTTTTCGTGAAAGGAGTCTATATTTTTTGCTCGAATATTTTTTCCTCATGTGTACTTTATTCCCTTTGGTTTTCAGTTTAGCATTCATTGAATGCGTGTGGGAAATCTCAAAGGTATATTTGAGATACAACAGTGATTTTACTTATTATAGGTGGCCAAATAATTAGGGACAGTGCCCCAATTTATGTTATATTTAGTTTCTAAATATTTAAAAAAATCATTTATATAGCTAAGGGATTTTTTGTTGGATATTTCTGCTGATATCATTATAATTGATTTTAATAAGACGCAATCACTGAATGCTCGCGCCATTTATGAAATATTAGCATCGCAATTACTGTTTCACTCTGGTCGGGGAACTCACCAGACATGAACCCTAAAGAGAACATGTGGGCGCTCATCAAACAAGTGGTTGCGATGCAAATCATCTTCACCAAGCGCCAGAATGGAATCGCTATACAAAAATTCAATCAGATATCAAAATCTGTGTAGAGAGTATGCCGTGACGAACAGTAGCAATTATTATAGAAATAGGTCCCTCATTGCTGCCATTGCATTCACTAAACGTTAAAACTAATTTGATTAGATTTAAGGCGCATATTAATTTACAAAAAAAAAACTTAAATAACTTGTTGTTATTATGCTGTTAATATTATTAACGACGTCAACAGGGAAAAATACGTCTCAATAAGGAACCAATGCAGCAAGGTGTGTAGGAACGCACAACGCCAACATATCCATAATTCTGTTCAAGGCGGTGATCCAGCCAAAGTCTGGAAATTTCTCAAATCATTAGGTATCGGAAAAAAGACTCATGACACGGTTCCTAAAGACTTGGACTTCAACTTACTTAACAGTCATTTTTCTACTTCGCCCGTATTGGATAGGGCCACCAAAGCAACTACGCTTAGTTATCTTTCAAATCTTCCGATACCTGATTATTCTCCTTTTGTCTTTAGTCAATTCACTGCCTGTGATGTTAAAAAGAGTATTGTATCGATTACATCCAACGCTGTTGGTAGTGACTGTATCAGCCGTAATATGATCATCCCCATCCTTGATAACATTACCCCTGTCTTCCTTTATATCCTCAATTTCTCTATTTCCAGTGGTGTCTTCCCACAATCCTGGAAAGATGCCCAAATTATTCCTTTACCCAAAAAATCTCATCCTGAATCTTTTTCTGACTATCGTCCCATTTCTATTCTTCCTTTCCTATCCTTGAAAAACTTGTCCACGATCAACTTAGCACGTTCCTTATCAAACAAAATCTGCTAAATCCTTTCCAGTCTGGTTTTCGACGCGGACACAGCACTACCTCAGCACTTGTACACATTACGGACGATATCAGGTCGGGCATGGAAGTGGGAAAGTTAACGGTACTTGCTCTGCTCGATTTTAGCAATGCCTTCAATACCGTTGACTTCGACATTTTGCTTGGCGTCTTAAGCTCTTTTAACATATCTCCTCCGATAATTGACTGGTTTCGTAGTTACCTGTTTGGCCGCCGGCAGCGTATTTGCACTGACGAATATTTCTCTTCTTGGTGTCACACCTCTGCCGGTGTGCCGCAGGGTGGCGTTTTATCTCCTCTTCTTTTCGCACTCTTTATTAATGCTATCTCTCAACGACTTTCTTCTTTCTACCACCTATATGCTGATGATCTCCAGATTTATACCCAAGCCCCTCTTGGAGAGTTAGGAGATGCCATTGAGACGATTAATATAGACCTGGCTCGAATAGGTGACTGGAGTGCTCAGTTTGGACTGAAGATTAATCCCGCGAAGACTCAGGTGACGGTTGTTGGTAGTTCCCGGACTGTTCCTAAAATTGATTGGTCGACGCTTCCCCAGGTTTCTTTCAACAACACCATTATTCTTATAGCTAACACTGTGAAGAACTTGGGGATTTATATCGACAGCACTCTTGCCTGGACCAAACAACTGCAGGAAGTTAGTCGTAAACTGTTTGCTTCTGCGGGCTCCCTGAGGCGTCTTCGTAATTTTCTTCCCATCACCACTAAAATTGCGATAGCACAATCTCTTCTTCTCCCTATCCTGGACTATGCTGATGCCAGCTATCTTGATCTCACCCAAGACCAATTGGATAAGCTTGAGCGACTTCAAAATCTCTGTATTAGGTTTATATTTGGCTTGCGCAAATATGATCACGTTTCTGAATTTCGTACTAAGCTCAAATGGCTTCCTATTCGCCTTCGCCGGAATGCACACATACTCTCTTTGCTTTATAATGTGCTTTTTAATCCTTTTACCCCTTTTTATCTTAAAGAACGTTTTCAGTTCCTCTGTGACACCCATTCTAAGTCCTTGAGATCATCGGAGAATTTAAAATTGAGTGTTCGTATGCATTCCACTTCCTTCTTCGACAAATCTTTTACGATTCAAGCAGTTCGGTTGTGGAATGTATTACCTATAGAAATAAGAAGTGTTCAAACACTGCTAACGTTTAAGAAAATGGTAAAGGAGCATTACCTTTTACTATAATTTTTAGTCTTTTCCTTTCTCTGTCATATATTCGATATTTATTAGTATATTAGATATTTTTTATATTGGGTATTTATGTATTTTATGTTATTATGTATAAGTAAGTAATATTATTTATGATCATTGTACACTGACAGCCCTAAATTCTTCTCCTATCGTTTTAGTCCATCCAAAGGTTGTCTGTAAGAGATTGCCCTGTGCGATAAGACCGCCCATTGTACACTTTGTTTTTAAAAATGATTGTTCTGTATGTTTGTATTTTTGTGGTGTACAATAAAGTATATAATAATAATAATAATTAAACTGGCAACACTAAAATGTCAACATGTTTGCGATTTTCCTCCACAATTTAATTAATTTAAAAATTTCTACAATCACCAAATACGAACAAAGTACCCAAAAGAAGAAACCAATAAGAAAATAAAACCAATTCACCTATAATATCCACTCAAAAAACCAATCCAATTCATAAAAAATACAAAAAACCAGTTGACGTAGGTATGTCAGTGACGACGTCAAATATAGTGAAAATGTTTAAGGAAAAAGTGAAAATGTTTAAGGAAAAAGCATAATGTTGACGAGAGCAGCAGCTAGTCGCGCACGACTTCTACCCCCGGACTCGTCGCTCAGCTCCGCCCCGCCGCCGCCGGACCTCGGATCACCTGTGTCATCGGTGGCTGATGCCGCGTCGAGCTCGAGCGACGAGTATTTTTCCCCGCCGACGTCGCCAACACCTGCAGCGGGGACCCGGCTTGGAGCCAACCGGCTCCAAGCCGGGTCCCCGCTGCCGGTGGTTGTGTGCAGCGCATGAGATGGACTCAAAATATGAATGAGAACGTCATGCGCGCATATTACGGGTCTACTGAGGGGGGAACTAACCTCACTGCGTACCGTGCTAGGATGCTGTCTCTGTTTCAGGACCTTGAACCAACTGTAAACGTCTCAGCCCAACGATTGTCGGATCAGGTGCGGGTCATCCAGCGTAATCACAGGTTGGACGACGCCGCACTTGATAGGCTGCGCTCAGAAGTGCTGAACAACCAAATCGTCTCAACCCCGACACAGACCGCGACACCGCCAGCCACTATTGTGATCCCGCCGCGGTCCAATCATGTTACCGAAGAGGCAGATGATAGGGTTGTTACAGTAAGTAGCCAGTGCAATGAAAGATTGAGGAGCGCACTGGAGGATGCGCTTCGCGAGTATAGGTCAACACCGACTGAACTTAGACCCCGATTGCCACGCTTGCCTATGCACAAGAAGAATAGGGCGCTGGTGTGTGCCTTGGACTCGCTGCTTAAGAATATCTTTGAAAGCAGCGAGAGCCTCGTTGATACGCACTCAATCCTGTATTGCGGGGCTGTTGCGGCATGTCGTTTGGCCAATGTTAAGTTCCCAAACGAGACTATTCGGCCAAAGCCTGCCGTGCCAGCCTGGCAATGCAGGATCCAACGGCGTATCGATGGGGCCAGGGTACTCATCGGCAAACTATGCTGTTTCAGGGAGGGCAATACACGACCACGCGTGATGCGCTTCGTGAGGCGGGCGTTTTCGGGCACTGGAATCAGTCCTCGAGAATACATGTCCCGTGTCACGGAGCGCATCGACTTCCTGAAGCAGAAAGTTTGTGCATGGGCCAGCCGTATTCGGCGGTATAAGCGGCGGGTTGACCGGTACTCGCAGAATCGCATGTTCCAGAGTGATGAGAGGTGGGTATACAGAACTTGGGAGCGACCTGAGCACAGTGTGACTGACGTGTGCCGCCCGGATGATGTCGCCACGAGTACATTCTGGCGAAGCATCTGGTCGGTGCCCGTCTGTCACACTGAGGGTGGCTGGATGCGTGATGTCGAGCGCGTGTGTGATGCTATACCAGAAATGGAAAAAGTAATCATCAGTCCACCTGATGTAGCCAAAGCAGTTCGTCCGCTACCGAATTGGAAGTCTCCGGGACCGGACGGACTGCACAACTTTTGGCTAAAATGGTATAGCAGCTCACACGCGTTACTGGCATCTCAATTCCAGTCATGTTTAGAGACTGGGTCGCTGCCGCAGTTTTTAACAACAGGCGTTACCCACCTACTCCATAAGACAGGTAGTACCGCGGAACCCAAGAATTATAGACCAATTACTTGCCTATCGACGGTTTATAAACTTCTTACATCCATCCTGAGAGCAAAAATTGATAAACACATTGAAGCTAACTCAATAATGTCTACCTCTCAGAATGGATGTAGGAATGGGTCCCGCGGCACTAAGGAGCTACTCCTCATTGACATGGCCATAAGCCAGCAGGTTCGTCGATCCCGCAAGGATCTGTCGACATGCTGGATAGACTACAAGAAGGCCTACGACTCTGTGCCACATACATGGCTCATGAGGGTGCTGGAGTTATACAAAATAGATGCAACTCTATGCACCTTCCTTCAGTCATGTATGGGGCAATGGAAGACAGTCCTTCGATATCCAGGATGTCGACCGATTCAGGGGGATGATGAGCCTGTATGGATTAAGCGGGGGATATTCCAGGGCGACAGTTTGAGTCCACTTTGGTTCTGCTTAGCCCTGAATCCTCTAAGTACACTGCTGGAGGATTCAGGACTAGGCTATCGGTTGAGAAGAGGTGGTCAGGTCATATCTCACCTCCTTTACATGGATGATCTGAAACTCTTTACCCCCAACAAATTCCAACTGACGGAGCTACTGAAGGTAACTGAAACCTTCAGTAACTCCATCAGGATGGAATTTGGTGTGGACAAATGTGCAGTCATGCATGTAAAGCAAGGGGAGATTATGGAATCCGAGGGAATTCAACTCTCTGATTCCATACACCTCAGACACCTCTCCTCGACCGAAACTTACAAGTATTTGGGTATGTCGGAAGCGTTGGGCATCAACAGTTCTGACATGAAGCAACTGCTGAAGGAGTGGTTCTTTGGCCGCCTGAAAAAGGTATTAAATAGCCTTTTGTCAGGCGGAAATAAGGTGCGCGCCTTCAACAGTTGGGTCATGCCGGTTTTGATGTACTCTTTCGGCATACTCAAATGGACTCAGACCGAGCTTGACGCCCTCGATAGGAGGGTCCGGACACTGCTGACCGCAAACCGGATGCATCACCCACGATCATCAGTGATGAGACTGTACATCCCGCGGAAGTGTGGGGGTCGAGGCTTTTTAAACGCCAAGACTCTTCACAACCGCGAGGTGTGCAGCCTCAGAGAATATTTTTTTAAATCTGAAGTGGGTATGCACAGGGATGTGGTCGCAGTGGACAAGGGACTCACCCCGTTGTCCATGGCTAAAGAGAACTGGCGCAAGCCTGTAATACTAACTACTGATGAACGCAAAGAAGTATGGCAAGGCAAGGAGCTACACGGGCGCTTCTATCGGGCTCTACATGGGACCGATATAGATTTCCCAGCGTCCGTATCCTGGCTACGTTTCGGCGACCTTTTTGGGGAAACTGAAGGTTTTGTCTGTGCAATTATGGACGAAGTTATCCTGACGAATAACTACCGGAGACATATAATGAAGGACGGCACGGTTGACATATGTCGGGCATGCCACCGTCCGGGTGAATCCATCAGACATATTATCTCTGGTTGTTCTCGTCTCGCTAACGGCGAGTACTTGCACAGGCATAATCAAGTGGCCAGGATTATTCACCAGCAACTTGCTTTGAAGTACAATCTAGTGGAATCGGAGGTACCGTATTACAAGTATGTGCCCGACCCAGTTCTCGAAAATGACCATGTCACGTTGTACTGGGATCGGTCTATCATCACTGATAGGACTATTGTTGCTAATAAGCCAGATATAGTGGTGATAGACCGATTAGCGCGCCGCACAATGATAATCGATGTCACCATTCCGCATGACGAGAACCTCGTGAAAGCTGAGAAAGAGAAACAAATCAAGTATCTCGACTTAGCACACGAGGTTGTCGACATGTGGAATGTGGACTCGGCGATCATTGTGCCGATTGTCATTACGGCCAACGGCCTGATGGCCAAGAGCCTCGACGACCATCTGTCGAGGCTGTCACTGCACGGTTGGATCAAGGGCCTGATACAGAAGGCAGTACTCCTCGATACGGCTCGCATTGTGAGGAGGTTCCTGTCTCTGGAGCCCTAACCACCGGTAGCTTGGACCCTGCTCCCGACACCGGTGGACAACCATTTTTGTTATATTTTTAAATGTTTTTTTTTTAATGATTTGTTTTTTATAAAGAAATATTTAAAAATGTAAGTATAAAGTGTGTACAAAGCTAAATAAACGGAATAATAATTACACTCGTATAAATAAAAAAATACCCACAAGACCTACAATTAATTATTTGTTAAAAAAAAACTAGCAGTCACACAAATCTGAGTCCTGTCTCTAATAATTTGCCCACCAATGGTAGGTTAGTTAAGTATCAATTATTGCTCTTGTCAATCAAACTGCCCAACCTTTCCCAACTATAATTGTGGTTGGCTATCAGCCTAACCAGATGCATTTAAATATCAGCGTTTTACATGGAGCAACTGCTTGTCTGACCTCCAAAACCCAGTAACTGGGTACCACGATGTAATGTTGGGGTTTCTAAAGGGTGTTTTCAAGGAAACAACCACATCTGTTAAGTGCTATTTATTGAATGAATGCATAATTATAAAATGTGCGCATATGAAGTATAGTGCAAGATCAGCATACATGAACAGTTATAAAGGAGTGTACTTACTAACTAAAGTAAAGGAGCATACATATTATATTATTACACTTCACCTCCCGAGGCCAAAAAAAAAAAAAAAACATACTTTTTTTTTTCTTCTATTGGTAACTATATTGTTATGATTACAAATTGGGTAACTATTTATCCTTAATATTATACATTGCAATGTTATCTAATATTAATTCTTACATTACTTCAAATCTATTGACAATAAGGCCTAGTTCTATTCTTATGTACTAATTCTATTTTATTATTTTTAATTATTTTTACATTACAACCTAAATCTTCCATAACTGTATAGGGACCTTCAAATAGCGCATCTAATTTACTACGTGTTTCATTTTTTAATAAAACCAAATCATCTTTCTCATATGTTGTAGAATTGACAGATCTGTCATATATTTCCTTACGTTTATGTTTATTTAACAACAAATTATTCTTTGCATCTGCATGAGCTAATTGTAACCTGTATTTTAATTGTAATGGATAATTATCTATATTGTACAATGGATCTACGGTATCGCAAATGCTATTAGGTATTCGACAAAGTTTACCAAAAACTAGTTCATATGGGGTATAATTTGTTTCTGAATGGACTGTGTTGTTGAAGCTAAAACACCAAAATGGTAACCAATAGCTCCATGTGTCCGTATGATTGCCACACTGGATCCTTAAAAATGCACCTAAATTTTTGTGAGAATTCTCAAGAGCTCCAATGGACTGATGGTGATAGGCTGTTGATGATAATTTTTCAATATTAAGGATTTTACAAACCTGTTCCATAGTTGCAGAAATAAATTCTGTTCCTCGATCCGTAGCTATTGTTTCCGGAATACCAAACCTTAATATGAACTGTCTAACAAATGAATCTGCAATGGACACCGTTTCTTTATTTTTCAAAGGAATAGCTTGTACAAATTTTGTTAACTCGCACTGCATAGTCAATATATAACAATTACCATTTTCGTCTCTATCTAAAGGACCCACAACATCTAAGAAAATGTTGTCAAATGCCATAGAAGCCATTGTGGTAATTTCCATTGGTTCTTTAATGTAACGAAAATATTTAGATTTTTGACATTTTCTACATTTTTTGACATATTCTTGGACATCCTTGTCGATACTTGGCCAATAGTATCGTCTTTTGATGGTATTTACCATTCTGCGCATTCCAGCATGGCCACTGGTTGGCAGTAAGTGAAATTCATTCATAATTATAGTCTTTTCATTGTCATCAATTATTCGTTTTACGCCTTGTAATATACATATTCGTGGTCCAGACCAATTAGTAAGTGTTGTAATCTCATCACAAACACTTTTAATAAATTCAATATTTTCATTATTTTTAATTATACAAACTTCATTGATACGTATCTTTTCACAAAAATAGCTTAATTTCTGCACAAATTCGGCTCGCGAGAAATGTGCCTTGAAATCAAGATTAATGTATAATATCTTTTTATTTTCTACAAATGCAAAACATTCAAATTCTTCAGTTATCATGTCATTATTTCTCAATCTTTTTATTTTATTGCCTTCAATCAAACAAACTTCTACTGAATCACATGGTTTTCTTAATATATCCACAACTCTTGGTTGATCAGTCCAGTTGTTAATGGATTTATTAAGAGCCTTATTTTCATTTTCATTCTTACTTTTACTTTGCTCGTTCATCTTTTTCTTTTGCGCCCTGGTCGTTACAACCATCGCTTGCTCATTCATACTCTTAAGTTCATCAGACGTTATACATACTCTGGATAAAGCATCTGCCACAACATTGTCTCTTCCTTTCACATAGATTATTTTAAAGTTATATTCTTCTAAAGTTAACCGAAATTTAAGTAATCTACTTGATGGATCTTTCATACCAAAAAGATATATCAATGGTTTATGATCCGTCATTATGGTAAATTTGTTGCCATACAAATACGGTCTGAAATACTTAACGGACCGCACTATTGCCAAAAGCTCTTTTTGAATAGTCGGATAGTTCTTTTCTGCTTTATTCAAGGGTCTACTCGCATATGCAACTGGTCTAAGATCTTTATTACATAATACTGAACCAATTGCTGTACCCGAAGCATCTGTCTGTAAAATAAATTCATGATTCTCGGAAAAATCGGGATACTGTAGAATAGGTGACGATGTCAATGCATTTTGTAAAAATTCGAAAGCGTGTTGACATTCATTTGACCAAATAAATGGTTCATTTTTTCTACTTAACTTATTCAATGGCATCGCTATTGCCGAAAAATTTCTTATAAATTTACGGTAATAGTTACAGAAAGCTACAAAACGTTTTACTTCATCTGTATTTTTGGGAGTAGGATAATTTTGTAACACTTTTGTTTTTTCTGGATCTGGTAAAACGCCTTTTTCTGATACCAAATGTCCTAAATAAAGAATTTCTTTCTTTAAAAATTCACATTTTTGAGCATTTATTAAATTTCGATTATGGCTAGATAGATTTCTTCCGAATACAATGAGATCGTCCTGATACACTAAACATTTATCGTATTTTAATCCAGACATTGCTACAGACATCATACGACTAAAAGCATTTGGACTGATTTTTAAACCCATTTAACGTTTCATGCAATATTGGCCAGTATTTGTTGTGAAAGCTGTTACTTTACGACAACTAGGCTCTAAACTTACTTGATAATAGCCTTGGTGAAGGTCAAGGTGGGTAAAATAAATGGCACCAGTCAGCGTATCTAAAATTTCATTAATATTTGGTAACGGAAATTTATCGTCACAAATAACTTCGTTCACTTTTCTATAATCTACAACTAATCGCCATTTTTTCTCATTACCTTTGCTAGTTTTCTTGGGTACTAATAAAATTTGACTGGACCATTCACTATTTGACTCTTCTATTATATCATTTTCTAACATACTATCAACTTGCTTAGCTATTTCTGGTTTTAGTGCCTGTGGTAACCTATACGGCTTGACGTAGACTGGAGTAGAGCTTTGTTTCACAACTATAGATTGCTCATAAATATTCGTTGTTGTTAGCTTATCTCCCTCTAAATGAAAAACGTCTGAATACTTTGCACATATTGCTTCAATTGATTGTTTCTCTTCTCCGTCTAAATAATTAAGATTTAATTCTGATAACAAAGTTTTAACCCTAGCAACATCGATATTGGTCTTATTAAATTGACAAATATTATAGTCTTCCAAATCCTTCAAATCTGGCGTAAATGATGGCAAACTTACTTCATTGTCACCAACATTAAGTATTTTGACTGGAATCCTATGATTAATAACCTTTGCTATTGCGTTTGCTAGAAACACATCTTTCGCTAGCTCTTTACTACACACTACAACTTCTCCACTTACATTCTCATTCACAATAATATAATGAATTGATTCCGAACGTGCCGGAATAATTATAGCATTTTTCATCCGGTCATAATCATCAACAAGATGTAGACAATGTTGTTTATTATTGTTAACGAGTCATCATCATCATCTGCCTAGCCTTTTTCCCAACTATGTTGGGGTCGGCTTCCAGTCTAACCGGATTCAGCTGAGTACCAGTATTTTACATGGAGCGACTGCCTATCTGACCTCCACAACCCAGTAACTGAGTAATACGGTACCCCTTGGCTAGACTGGTGTCAGATCTCAAGCTTCTGACTACTCGTAACGACTGTCAAAGATCTTCAAATGACAGCCGGGACCAACAGCTTAACGTGCTTTCCGAGGCACGGAGGAAACCCGATATGTTAAAATGGTCACCCATCCACGGCCCGACCTCGTCAAGCGTTGCTTAACCTTAAGATCGACCCGTACGGCTGTTATTATTTAGCCACGAGCTCCTATTATAACGATTATTGATTATTATCGATTTATTGTTAACGAGTGTTAAACTATTTGAATATATATCAATATTCGCTCGAAATTTTTCTAAAAAGTCTAAGCCTATGATTCCGTCAGCTCTTAGTGGTAGCGAATCAAAAACAAGAAAGTTATGCTGAAACGAAACATTTTCGTGCTTTAATAATAAATTGACAGTACCTTGAGAACGTCGCTGACCACCTATTCCATTTATTACTGTTTTATCTGTATGAACTACGATATTTTTTGGTAACATTTCATGTTTAATAATTGACAATGTTGCACCCGTATCAATAAGCCAATAGTATTTTATATTCCTAATATAAAAAATTATATACTTCGCATTACCTTGGAATGATAATATAAAATGCTTAGGATCGAAAAAACTGGTTCGATGTGAACCTCTATTACCTCGTTGATTATTGAATGATGAGCGATAGTTTGCTCTAAATTTACCACGAAGACCTTGTCCTCGGTTGTAATTGTTATTAGATTGCTGTCCACGAGGGTAATTGTTATTATATTGTCTGCTGAATGGATAATTTTGTGAACTCCTAATGTTATGTGAAACTGGTCCATTTTTAGATACGTGCAAAATATTACCTGATGGTTGGAAAGACGTGCACTCTTCGTCTTTCGCTGCTTGTATGGCATCTTTTAAGCTGCTGAAGCCGCGTGCCGAGATGATGGTGCTCAGTTTCGAGCTACGCAGGCCATTTGAAAATCGTTTTATAGCAAAGCTTTCATTGATCGGTTTTAAAATTGTAAGTGTTTCTGATTTTCCATCTGCTTGGGTTATTGTCAGCTATGTAAATAACTTTTCTACCTCAGAACCATAATCATCAATGGTCCTCGTTCCCTGTTGAATGTTTTGAAGCTGCATCTGTATGGCTATAAATGATTTTTTGGGTAAAAGATATTTCCTCAAATCATCAATTAATTCTGGAATACTTTTGTATGAGCCTGAAATTCTTAACTTTGCGTTCTCATTCAGCCTACTTTTTATAACGAAAGTAATTAATAATGCTTTACCTGGGCCATCCAGCATGTCAGCATACATCTCCACGGAGTCTATTAGGCGCTTGGTGGTGGCCTCAACACCGTCCATTACTGGAATCAAACTACACGCCACCTTAAGGTCAAAATCCATTTTTCCTAAATCTAGTGTAACGGGAAATGTACACAATTTTTCTATTTCCTCGTATTTTTGTTTTATTTTATCATAAAGATCTATTAACGATGCCCTATTAATATCCTTACTTTTTTCTGATAGTAAAAATAATTTACAACATTTTTCGTATGCGCTTTTTGCTTGCTCTAACTTTGTTGGAATAACATTACCGGTATATCTCGCTTGTCCCTTTTTAACTAAATAATTACGTATTTATACTTAAAAGACATAATTTTTTTCCAAAACATCAATCATATTCTTAATCTAATAATAGAATTGCATAAATGTAACACATTCTACATAAATGCGACAAAACGAAAAAGTCCGACGTTGCATTTTGTTTCCGTTTGGTGTCGTATGGCTGAATGTCCGTGCAAGATTTTAGCACCTTTAAGTTTTTACGTTATGAAATATGATACCACGTAATTAGTTACACCACGTACTCACTGATATTTTTTACGAAAACATGGAAAACACAACACTTTCATTATTCACAGGATTATTACTGATTCTCCGTACCTTCTGTGCGCCCTCTGATGGATGATCTTATTCTCTGCATGGTACTCATCCCAATTTCCTGCTGGATCCATGTGCGGTGGCAGCTCCTGTACATCCGTGGGCCAACATAAGCTGCTAAGATTCCCATAACGGCCAGAACAATGTAGGTCACAATGCTAAGCCGTTCCACGTGGCCTTCGATTTCTTTCAACGTGGCGTCATTGTTGCCTCCAGCCGCGTTTTGGCTGAGGAAAACCTCTTCCTTTTCCACAGTTGACCGACACATTATACTATTATGCTCACATAAGATGCTGGAAAACTGAAACTCTAATCACATTACTAACAATCCCCTTGGCAGAGTCCCGTGGCAGGGTCGCCATGTAATGTTGGGGTTTCTAAAGGGTGTTTTCAAGGAAACAACCACATCTGTTAAGTGCTATTTATTGAATGAATGCATAATTATAAAATGTGCGCATATGAAGTATAGTGCAAGATCAGCATACATGAACAGTTATAAAGGAGTGTACTTACTAACTAAAGTAAAGGAGCATACATATTATATTATTACACTTCAACGATACCCTGAAGACTGTTTGTCCAACGCAATCAACCATCGCCCTTTATCTTGTGTATGATAATAAATTCAGAGACAGAGACAGATGGCTAATTTTTTATTCAAATCGTGCACATCTTTATTTCAAGTAAATCCATTACATTTATGTTAAAACGTCCCAAATGACCGTAAGCACTTTACAGTGCATGAAAAGACTATTATTTATCGAAAGCTTAGCTGTCATTATAACAAAATGTCCATAACATATTTCAAACCCTTTATTTTACTAAAATAAAATAATAAATATTGTCATTTTCATGCATCACTGTAAAGTGGTTTAAATTGCGCGGTACATTGATTACAATCAATTTAAAAGGTATCGTAAAATTATGAATAGAGTTTTTATTTGCAAATTGGTGTGTTGTGATTATTATAAACGGTCATTGTCTTGGGATGAAAGTCTTTAGAGGTGAAGGTCACCAGTACGAATATCTCAAGATAGCCTGAAGTTTTGTCCGAAGTACGTTCGCCTGAATGTTCATTTGATCATCATCACCTGCATAAGCCTCTCCAATCGCACGCGATTTGTTTTTAACCGACTTTCCAAAAAGGAAGAGTATCTATTATATTCGACTTTATTTTTGTTTTTTTTTTATGTTCACCGATTTCTCCGTCAATTTTAAACCGATTTTTAACTTTCTTTTTTTGTTTGAAAGAGTATGTTCCCAAATTGGTAACATTAATTTGGAGAAGATCCGATTAAGAAATTTAGAGATATACTCGTACAACATAACTATTCAATAAATAACGTCAAATCTCTTCGGAACAGCTCGATGAGAGCTGCCGAAATTAAAAATTAATACAACCGACGACTTCCAAATAAAAACACTACAGAGTGAAAAATAAAGTGAAGTCGGTTGCATTTTTTTGATGTGAAACATCTATAGGCGCACGTGAGACCGATTTCTGGCGTGGCGACGCGTCGCCACGCGCAATCGACTGTGCGTTTCTCTCTCACTCGATCCGGCGTTAAGCCATCTCTTTCGCTCCACTGAGCTCGGATACCTATAATGTATACTCTGTTTATTACAGTACTCATAACCTGTGTTTTTCTGGTAAATAAATCATTTTTCTGTTCTGATAATAAAATGTCTGACCGTGATAATTTAGAGAGTGGAAGTGATCAGCCTCCTGCAAAGAAAGCAAAATCACACTATGACACATTATCAAGTCATCAGTAAGTTAATTATATTTTTATAATTAAAGTATGCATTTATCTGTGCATTTAGCACGCGTATATTTGGTGTGTATTGAGCGCCAGTAAATGTAAAATCTACTCTCTAGGTAGATTAAAATTCACATAAATTTCATTGCATATCATGTTATCAAAAATTAATTAATTTTTCTAATCATAATGGAGTTTATAGTGAAACATTCATTATTTATATTTATAATTTACGATCTGTTCTTTTCTGCATACTACTTTTACGAAATAACGTCGATGTTTCACATCTACCAGGCGTCCCGTGACGGCTCCATTTTTTTTTTAGTTTTTTTAACCGACTTCAAAAAAAGGAGGAGGTTCTCAATTCGTCGGAATCTTTTTTTTTTTTTTTTTTTTATGTATGTTCCCCGATTACTCAAAGACGCCTGGACCGATTTCAAAAATTCTTCTTTTGTTTGAAAGGATATACTTCTTAGTTGGTCCCATAATCATCAGGTCAGGATCTGATGATGGAATCCTAGAGAAATCGAGGGAACTCCTCAAATATTATAGGCAAATATATAGCGATTTTGGTATTTTCATTAACAATGCAATCATTTGCACTCAGAAAGTATCATTTGGTGAAGTGGAACTGATGAAGAAGACGACAGATGGCCACTGTAACTCCTAAATGCTAAATATGTCACGGGCATAAGATATCTCGAATAGTTAACCGACTATAATGAAGCAAATACTTATAAATATAAGGTACTGATAAAAATGGCACCATCGAACTGAACTGATGATGAAGCCAGAAGGTAGCCACTGGAACTCTAATATAAAACAATGTATCCTAGTCGTGTTTGGGCTTATTGAAATCGCCATGAGATGTACTTTGGCTATAAATGATCATCATGTTAATTGCAGGTACGTACCATAACTAAAAAGAGAAAAATAAAAACTTTTTAACAAAAAATCAAACCGACTTCCAGAACAAAAAAACTACAAACCAAAAAATAACTTTCTTTTCCGAAGTCGGTGTCGAAAAACTGAAAAAAAATGGGTACAAAAGACACCGACTTCGGAAAAGAAAGTTATTTTGGTGTCGAAAAACTGAAAAAAAATGGGTACAAAAGACACCGACTTCGGAAAAGAAAGTTATTTTTTGGTTTGTAGTTTTTTTGTTCTGGAAGTCGGTTTGATTTTTTGTTAAAAGTTTTTTCTTTACTTTTTATTGGTGGTATCTACTAGGCAAGTTCTTTAGTAAAAAAAGAAGAAACGAAAACAAGAACACCGACTTCTAAAAAAGAAGTTATGTTTCACTTTGTAGTGTTTTTATTTGTAAGTCGATTGTATTTATTTTTAGTTTTTGGCAGCTCTCATCCAGCTGTTAAACGGCTAAACAATATAATTCGGGTGAAAGTTCTTTCGTGCTTCGGTCAAATAATCCTATAAGCGAACGTTATTTGGGCAATATTCTTTCGACCTAGTTAATGGATTAACGTTCTTCGGGCAATTGTTCTTTCGACCGTTCTTTGGACAAAAGAATATTCGAGCGAACAGAGACAAGTGTTTTTTGGGCAATCGTGATGCACTTGCATTGTGTTTGAACAAACACTGACTATCCCTTATTTTCTGTAGCTATAACAACCCAAACTATTCCACAATGCTAATTTTATCTAAGTCCATAGTACATGCAAACTGCCGTCGATATAATAAAACAAAACAGAGCTTATCCCGCTTTCTAGCGTTTTATCCGAACAGCGCCTATTTAGAAAACATATTTCCTCAGTTGCCCCAGACAACACAAACCCTCATTTATACCATTTATTCCGGGACCCCTCTATACAAAACTATCTCTTGACCCTTTATTGACATTGAAAATGGAAAGCTTTTTTCATGATTGCGGTCCAGAGTAAACTATTTACTTTACTATAACCGAGATGGGCCCTACTGTTTTCTGTGGGCCACGAATATCAATATATCACATGCTTAAACATGTTCCGATATGGACGCTAAATCGGTAAAACGAAACAAATGTATAAAGCACTTATTTCGGGGTAAAGTAGTCAGTTTGATGGGGAAAATGGGTTTCTGTCTTATTACGATTGCGTATATGGGTGTATCTTACCTATATGTGTAAGCCTTAATAGGTTTTTGTTCTGCCGTTTGTGTAGCCTCTTTTCGAAGAGGTTACGGTCGGTGAAATAGGCTTGCGCTTGTTCACTATCTCACCTGATGGTAAGCAATGATGTGGTCAACGGCTAAATACTAAATAAATAATATACAGCTAAATATTATATAAGAAAGGCCCACTTGCGCCTAATACTTAACTCAGAGTTAGTCAATCAATATCAAAAATAGTTTAATGAAAAATAGCATATATCTATAATGGGCCCGTGTTAACTTCTAACTCGGAATTAATAAAATAACCCAGGGTGACTCAAGCGAGCCTGAGTATTTCAAAATAAATAATGTATATTAATGCATGGGTTGACTGACTACTATTCTCAACTGGAAAATGCAGATATTAAGTTTATACCGAGTTTTAGACGTCTGACCAAGCAAGAACGGATGGACCAAGCAAGTTCAAATTTATACTAGATACTGAGGTTCATAGTTCCTATAAGGTGTATAAATTAAGGGCCTGAGTCAACACGATAAAAGAAATGGGTAAATTTTTACGAAAACTTTTTGACTTCTAAGTACCAAAATTTACCTTAATTTTAAACTTTTATTTTTGGCGTTTTCCCTTAAGTTGTGCTGACCTTGCATTTAACCAAAATTGAGAATTCTAGGTTAACCGGAAGTACCCTATAGGTTTTGGGTCGAAAACCTATATGGTAGTTCCCGTTGACCTAGAATCACGAAATTTGCAAAGTAAGGTCTTACAGCACATTTAAAGGAAAAAATCCAAAACAATAAAAAAAGTTAGATAGATACCCCCCATACATAGATAGTTGACGCCACCCTGGGTAAGGAACTCTTCGTGCGCGAGTTCGACTCTCACTTGTTTAGTTTTTTTTTATTGAATGATAGGCTCACATTCGATCACTATCTCGCCTGATGGTATGTGATATATTTGGATGATATAATAGGGGTTAAAATATGAAATTGCTGTTTTATTGTAATAGGTACTTCGAATTGACATAGAACCTTCATGGATTGAGATTTTTGAGTGAAACTTTTTTCACATGGTACCTATGAAGTTCTTCTTTTCAAAATGTGAAACATTCGATTATCGACTTTCAGTTGCTTTTTTATTTAGCTTAGACAAGAAAGATGGATTCTTCGAAAATTCGAGTGATTTTCGACGCGGAACTAACGCGGCAGAAACAGCTCACTATATCAATGTTGCGTTTAGAGAGGGTACTCCTAATGAACGCACCGTGCTATTTTGGTTCAAACGATTTCGTGATGGAAATTTTGATTTGAAGAATAAACTATATAGGTATATTAGTCTATGGAACAAACCACGTCGAAGTCCGCCAACGCAGGTGAATAACAATGAATTGAAAGAGACGGTGGAGGCCTATCCGAGCCAAACTAACCAGGAATTAAAAAAAAAATGAAAAATGGGTGCCTCATGATTAAACTGATCTGCAGAAAGAAACGCGTGTTGAAACTTGTGTTGCCTTGTTAAATCGATACAGAATTGAAGGAATATTGGTTCGAATTTTGACATTTGTGATGAAAAGTGGATTCTGTACGATAACCGTAAGCGAAAAATGCAATGGCTGACCCCAGGTCAAACGCCGCAACAGTGTCCTCAAGAAAGGCTTACCAATAAAAGGGTAATGATAACTGTTTGGTGGTCTCAGCATGGTGTTATTCACTATAGCTTTCTCCGATCTGCTCAAGCAATAACGGCAGATGTTTACTTTGCCGGACTCCGAACAATAATAGCAAAACTAGTAGTGTAACAGCTCCGACTCATGAATCGATCTTCACCATTATTGCTCCATGATAACGCGTGACATCATACAGCACGAGAAACCGGTTTTAACTCTACAGGAACTGCAATTAGAAACCATTCGTCACCCTCCGTATTCGCCAGACCTTGCTCCAACGGACTACCATTTTTTTCGTGATTTGGACAATTTTCTACGTGATAAAGTTTTCTTCTCAGGAGGCAGTACAAAATGCTTTCAAATACTTTGTCGAATCTAGATCACCAGACTGCTATCGCAAAGGCATAAATGACCTTTCAATTAGTTGGCAGCAATGTATGGATAATAATGGTAATTATTTTGTTTAAATAAATATGTTAAATTAAAATAAAATCATTTTTTCAGTACAAATCGGCAATTTAACACTTTAACCCCTGTGCATGTTTTCAGTGTAAAGATTGCTTGCTAGTTATCAGTGTATCAAGAATTTAAGAAATCTGATCGGTACTTCCAGAGATTAGGTACATTATTCAAACATAAATATAAACAAGCAACAATTGTAACTTTTTATAACAAATTTTCATTTTTTTAGAGTCTCTCTCGCATCTTTATCAAGTCACAAGTACAAAATATGATCATTTATTCCATTTGCGAAAAAATCACACACTTTTCAAATTCCACAGACGTGACCAAATCCGTTCATAGTTTTGTTGTAAAAATATTGCATAACGACCGTAGAGGAAACATAGTCTTGTATAAAATCTGCTCAAACATGAACCGGATAGCACAATACTCGCGTGCGCTGGGTTGCCAGTTTATTCCCAAAATCCTATCGTTTTCCTTATGAAATTATTTCTAACAAAGGCACCTGTATTTTCACATGAGGAGATGTGAAAGGCTTTACACTGCTAAGAAAATCATTCAATAGTTTACATGAAAGGGTGAGGAGAAAAATGAATTTGGCGCTGTAATACGGTGAATTTATAGGAATCGAACTCTGGGTAGAAAACGGAACGTTAGATGTTTTGACCAACCCAGATTTAGATATTTTATCAAGTTTTATAGTTCTGTCGTATCGAATGAGATGAAAGGGGATTATCAAAAGGTAGATGCCACGTTGGATGGGTCGGCACGTATTTTATTAATGTTTTGTGGTCAGCCTTGGACTGTGTTGTTGTTTTGAAAAGCCTCTTTCCCGCGTTTTGTAATGAATATTTGATACACTACTTAATTTTGGGTGCGGGATCGGTATTAGTATGTCATTATATAATTACATAGTGTTTAAACAACACTTTTATAGTTTTTTTTTCAGTAAGGTAATATTTTGTGTTTCAACCAAAAACAATATAATATACAAGAACTGGATAAGAACTAAATCGAATTTATCAGAAACAACAGCATCTAACAAAGATATCCTTCTTTTGATAAGTTCAGAACTTCCGTCATTTCTTTAAGGTACTCATTCAATCTTATCGCAGCTTGCGGCACTTTAATCAGATGAGTTAGAAAAATGGCGCCTATTTATTAACGTCACCACGCAACGCCACGGCCTAACATTTTACAACATACGCATTTACTTCCGTAATACGGACAGAACATTTGTAGAATTATAATTAAAACACTGGTAAAGGTTTTGATTGATGAGGCTGTGGTTCTTGAGTGCGTTTTCCTTTTTGATGATACATTATCCGTAGAAGCACTAGAACTCTCAAAAGAAACTCAAAATTGCGCTGTCGACAAAGGCCTTTTTTTTTGTTTCACCGTATGCTCCACCGTGTCCTCCAGGCAATCCACACAATGGTGACACCCGGGCGTTTCCTCCCGCCAATCCTGAACAGGAATCTCCCGAAACAGCCATGTCCGTTGAGAACCTGCGTCAGGCGGAAGGTGAGGACGCCATGGCGCCTCTCAAGCCACTCCTCAAAGAGGGGCCTAATAGCCTCAATTGTGGCGTGCCCAGCGCTGGGTTGTGACAGCCTCTCTCCATGTCGCCATGAGAACCTGCCGGTGCTCTGTCCGCCGAGCCGTGATTTGTCGCAAAGGTGTTTCACCCCGGCCTTTCGCCTCCTCGCACCACTCCCATATGTGCGCGAGGACTTTTGCCTCCAGATCCCATGGCGGCAATCCGGCAAGGAGGCTCGCTACCTCACCGGAGACCGTGCGGTATCCTCGTACCAGCCGAATTGACATGACCCTTTGGGACGCGTTCAACCGGCGGGCTGGTCGCCGCCTCAGGGAACGCGCCCACACGGGTGCCCCGTAAAGGTCCATGGACCGCATGACCCCCACGTAGAGCCTCCGGCAGGTGTCGACAGAGGCCTAGTGTACAAATTTGACAACCATACATTTTAAAAAGAAAACATATGTGCTCAGTATATATCTTTCTTTTTCAGTTCATGGAATATCTTTGAAATTTGTCTAATATTGGAGGAAGAAATATGCCAGAGCCGAACCTTGAATTATGACTTTTTACTTAGGAAATTCAGTCGGATGTGTGCGACCGCACTTCCACTTAAGAAGCGAACTAAAACTGACAGCCCAAAATTCATCTCTTGTTCAGTCCATCCAAAGGTTGTCTGTAAGAGATTGCCTAGTGCGATAAAACCGCCCATTGTACACTTGTTTATGTTATTTTAGTGGTGCACAATCACTACTGGGTTGTGGAGGTCAGATAGGCAGTCGCTCCATGTAAAACACTGGTACTCAGCTGAATCCGGTTAGACTGGAAGCCGACCCCAATATAGTTGGGAAAAGGCTAGGCAGAGGCAGTAGTGGTGTACAATCAAGTATCAATCAATCTGAGTAGCTTTTAGGCTTACAGTCTAACCGGATTCAGCTTAGTACCAGTGCTTTACATGGAGCGACTGCTTATTTGACCACCACAACCCAGTAACTGGGTGACACGGTACCTACCCCTTGGCAAGACTGGTGTCATATCTCAAGCTTCTGACTACTCGTTAAGACTGTCAAAGATCTTCAAATGACAGCCAGGACCAACGGCTTAACGTGCTTTCCGAGGCACGGAGGAAACTCGGTATGTTGAAATGGTCACCCATCCATGGACCGACCTCGGCAAGGGTTGCTTAACCTTGATGATCGACCAGTGCGGCTGTAATTATTTAGCCACGAGCTCCTCTGGTGTACAATCAAGTATATAACAAAAAATAAATACAAAGATGTAAACAAGAAAAACATATGCTGTGCAGTTGGAGGATACATATTCACAAGCTGGCTGACCAAAACCTATGTATCCTTCTACTGCATAGCATAATTTTCTTCTTGTCTACATCTTTTTAGTTCGTTTCAGCAGTCGGGATTGCAGTGCGCAAAAATCGCGATCGTTTTGCTCTAGCAAGATACGTGATAAGCCTGCGGGTCTCCGTGGGGGTATACGCTACCGAAATGTCACATAGACAACTCTTATCGTTTTTCAATACATAAACAACTAGATCCCAAAAAAAGCAGTTGTGTTTTTTTTTCACAAATACAAATGGTTTTCGCAGTCACTTCAATAATATTTGACGTGACTGGCCTGTTCGGTTTCCGACTATTTAAACATTTACTTCATCAGTGAAAACATGTCAATGAGTGATGTATAATTCACCGTCAAACAGTGGAGTACATTCGATATCGGTAATAATACAGTGAATACGGTCGCCTATAACAGGGCGCAACTGTGATCGCCCGCTTGCCGCTCAAAACTTCCGTATTCCCTCCTCGAAGATTGAAATGTTCTAAATGTATGAAAACCTTTAATAATATAATTTTCCTTTCGTTATTAGATTGATCTGTCCCAGGTCAAATTTAGTGAGATAAATTCGGAGGTATAAATCAAATGCAAATGTAGCCCTGAGTTCGTGGGCCGAATTGGAATTAAATGTTGGGAACCAATATTTTACGCTGTCAAATGCAGGACATTTTTTGAAAAACGACAGTTTTGACAGGTTACGCCTAATAAGCGAGGTCTCAGGTTGTAGGTCACGATGTCTAGTATGCAATAACCACAAAGCCATATATTGGTACTATTTTTCAAGAAAGGAGATGCTCCAGAAATATATGGAGCCTGGGCCAGCATTATGTATGTAAAATTTCCTAATAATGTAGTTACCTTTTTATTGTTTATTTTCTTTAATTTCACTTCATGTCAATGTAAACTCAAATTAACTTTGTCAAGTAGAGCAAAAAAACATAAAATTAAACATGGTGGATCAGATCAGCAGTATGCGAAAGATGTCATTTTGACAGTGACATTTGATTAACGTGTCGTCGTAATATCTGCATTAACAAAAACAAGACGAATTCAATTGCAATAGAGAAGCAATCAGTCAATTTCCGTAGTAGTAAACTGGGTTGTAAAACTAAAACAATCATTATAAACTCCGAAACACATCCAATTCAAAACCAAAGCAAAGAAAGACTCAAAGACGTCACTTCTTAAAACTGTCGTCAAACGTCTTATCAAACACAACCGTCATGGCTGCCCTAAAAATCATTTTTGTACCGTTCTTCAAATTATTTTTTTAGTATTTTTATGGCATTCCCCTATTTTTTTCTATTTATCTATGTAGAGTACATAGTGGTGGCCCAAAATCAAAAATCTCCTTTTAATGCTAATTCCATTTCAGAGGACAGTGACATAGCTATTGAATTCAGTGTATTGACAAACTATTAGAGATTAAATTTTTGTTGCGGAGAAGCAAAGCAAGATATGGAGTCCCCCGTTTTAAGGTCCAAAAGACATCCCTCCCCTGCGATATCATTACAAACAGTGCGGTCATTGATATACGCGAATCTAGTATAATGCCCGTTTGTAGGAGATTACTTTTAATTCCCTACATGTGTCCCCTGGTTAATTCTGAATGAATAAAAACTTTTTAACAAAAAATCAAACCGACTTCCAGAACAAAAAAACTACAAACCAAAAAATAACTTTCTTTTCCGAAGTCGGTGTCTTTTGTACCCATTTTTTTTCAGTTTTTCGACACCAAAATAACTTTCTTTTCCGAAGTCGGTGTCTTTTGTACCCATTTTTTTTCAGTTTTTCGACACCGACTTCGGAAAAGAAAGTTATTTTTTGGTTTGTAGTTTTTTTGTTCTGGAAGTCGGTTTGATTTTTTGTTAAAAAGTTTTTATTTTTCTCTTTTTAGTTATGGTACGTACCTGCAATTAACATGATGATCATTTATAGCCAAAGTACATCTCATGGCGATTTCAATAAGCCCAAACACGACTAGGATACATTGTTTTATATTAGAGTTCCAGTGGCTACCTTCTGGCTTCATCATCAGTTCAGTTCGATGGTGCCATTTTTATCAGTACCTTATATTTATAAGTATTTGCTTCATTATAGTCGGTTAACTATTCGAGATATCTTATGCCCGTGACATATTTAGCATTTAGGAGTTACAGTGGCCATCTGTCGTCTTCTTCATCAGTTCCACTTCACCAAATGATACTTTCTGAGTGCAAATGATTGCATTGTTAATGAAAATACCAAAATCGCTATATATTTGCCTATAATATTTGAGGAGTTCCCTCGATTTCTCTAGGATTCCATCATCAGATCCTGACCTGATGATTATGGGACCAACTAAGAAGTATATCCTTTCAAACAAAAGAAGAATTTTTGAAATCGGTCCAGGCGTCTTTGAGTAATCGGGGAACATACATAAAAAAAAAAAAAAAAAAAAGATTCCGACGAATTGAGAACCTCCTCCTTTTTTTGAAGTCGGTTAACAACGGAGCATTAAGACCCGACTAAACCCGACTACCTTACTGTCGCTATTAATCTACGATACGATTTAATACAGTTGCAAAGAAACTGACTATAACTTGAAGTAAAAAATAATCTATTTAACATAATATATACCTGGACAACCGAAATCTGCTCGGGTGAAAATAGAGAAATCGACGTTTTCTAAAAATTTAACCTAGCTAGATCGATTTATCGCCACCAAAATCCCCTGCATACTAAATTTTACGCAAATCTTTGGTGCCGTTTCCGAGATTCAGATTATATTATATATACATGTATACAAGAATTGCTCGTTTACAGGTATTAGATTAGATTAGCAAGCTGTCTGATGGCTCGACGCTATTCAATTTAGACTCGTATCAGACCGACAAGACATTTTTACTAAGCGAAATTGAAATTTTAAGTTCACATGGACGCAATTCGATGCAATTCTACTGATTTGCACTTGACATTTTCTTAGGAAATACGTAATTGATAACTCAATTTAAATTGCGTCGCACCATCAAGATAATCCTTTCTATCTTACATTATTTGTAGGAAAAGGGTAGGCAGATTGATAGACCTAGGTACATAAGGACTGTTTTATATATAAGTATACTGTTTTCTATATATTTCTATACAAGTCTTAAGCATAAACCGTGTATAATATTTTATCAAATAAAATCTTTCACAGACCATTTTTTCCTACAGAAGAATTAGTATCCCATACTTTTTAGGGTTCTGAACCCAAAGGGTAAAAACGGGACCCTAAAAACAGAATAAAATAAATATTTATGCGGGGCTCCCATACAATAAACGTGATTTTTTGCGATAAAGGTACGGAACACTTCGCGCGCGAGCCCGACTTGCACTTGGTCGGTTTTTTTATACACTGCCGATATTTTTATTTTATTTTACAAACAACACTAAATACGCAAATAAATTATTCAGTACCGAAACAGCAAAAAATATCCAGTGCATAACTAACACTTTGTCAGTCTGATTGCAGCCACACACTTATTCAACAGAGTATATTTCTTAACTTGGAACAGTACGACAAATACCCTTACATATGCGAACTGTCGTGAACCCAAACTTGAGTTGTGACCAGCGTTCGAATGGTCTAAAATAGGATACACAACTTATTTATTTCCAAACGTTGCTCTTGGGCAGAATCCAATAAGAAACCTGAAATTCTGGAACTTGAACACTAGAACGTCCGATTCTGGTTATCTTTTATGCATAGGTAGTATTGTATAAGTGGGTAAAGGATTAACTGCTACTGTATATTAAAATTCATTTTAAAAGTTGCAATGTCACCAGAATTAAACGTGTGTGCAAAAATTCAGTTTAATCTGCGTAGCAAAAAAAAATCTAAATCTATGGTTCAATCGATAACCTGAAAGTGAGACAAATATAACATGCAAGATTTGTTTACAGATACTGGGATGATGCTGACCTCGATCCTGAAACATGAAGGACTGCCCAAGAGTGAGAGACCGGGATAGGTGAAAGTAAATAAAAGTTTGTAAATAGACGGATTGTACAAATAGATTTTCTTCTTCTTAGCCTTTTCTCACTTTAAGGGGTATATATTACTCAATGATAACGCGTTACTGGCCGTGCGTCGGCCCAGTGCCAGCTCGAGTATCTCATTTCGGACAGTTTTGTTTGCCAAATATTTTTTATTTACTTGGCCTATTTAGGTTAAAAGAAATTCTAACATTATTCTTTTCCTGTTTCAAAATATTTTTAAACCTTGTCTTGGAGTATGCAAAAGAAGCGGCAAAATATCGAGTTGTTAGTTATTTTTTTAAAGCAAAAGTATTAGTCATACTAAAAAAAACATGTTTTAAAAATAATGTACATAAATCAATTACAAAAAGTATTTTTTCAAACCTTTTAACCTAGCCGTTACTAAAGAGTATAGCTTTAGAAGGTAACCGTTTACTTACGGCGCTATAGCGGAGTAAGAGCCTTAAGAGTTGGGGTCGGCTCTCCTTATTTCAGGACCCCAAGACGTTCTGCCAATGGTTGTCGGGTCAGGTAAATTCTCCTTCTTGAAAAACTTCATCATTCTGGTCCACCATGACAAAGCAGGTCGTCCTCGTCTTCTTTTGCCTTCATATTACAGCTAGATGCACCTAGAAATTCTGTGCAAAATGATCCTTGCATTGTTACATATCTGTCATGGAGCGCCTTTTTTTGTTTTTGTCAATGTTTTTAAATATGAGGAAGCAAAACTTCTGTTTTGTTTGACGACAAAAATCAAAACCTCTACCAGATATCCCGTGGGAATATATTTAACCTCATAAATTTGTTTGTTTACAGAAACGCATTATGAAGCATTTATACCACACCATATTCGTCCCACGTTAATTCCTTTGTCATGTTAAACCTCCAAAATCACACAGTGCGAAAACAGAACTGATCTTGTCTAGACATTAAATGTATGTAAATACAGAAGACGAATACCTTCACTATGTAAGGTAGGTCAAATTTAAACCAGCCTAGCAACCACATATTAACATAAAGACATACTTGGCATTCCACAGATTCAGAAACCGCAAAATAATTAAACAAAACTGGACGCAAATGTTCTTGGTAGGTCATCATCATCAACATCATTTCAGCCGAAAGAAGTCCACTGCTGGACATAGGCCGCCCCCAGGCGTTGTCTTGGTAGGTATTTGGAATATTTTGGTTTCAATGCCGTGTACACTATAATCTATAAACGTAAAGGTTCCGTGAGCATTGAGACGTCCCGGAAGGCTACTGTTTGAGACGGGCATTGCCCCAACTTTATATACAAATCAAGCGTGTCAGAGAATTTCACAGTATACTCCTAGAGACTGACGGTTCGTGACAATTTTGACTATGGCTGTTACAGCCAAAACTAGTGCTCAGCGCATCAATTGTGGGGGCACAAATGTACGAATTTTATTTATTTGATATTTTAAGCACACAAATGTACAGAAGTTGACTGCCTTAGGCACTTTTTACCAGCCAACCTTTGGATGCTGCAGAGGCAAATAGTAGTAGGCGCAACAACGATAATGAAATGGATTTAAATATACACCGTGGCATTTAAATACATTTCATTGCTTTTTTCCACTGTATTTTCTGGTGTACAATACCGTATATAAATAAATAAACAGAACCCTTGCCATCGTAAACTGACTGTACCGAATTGAGCTGTTGCGGTTTTGTTCGATAACTCTGTGCTTGTTGTTGAATCGAATGGATGACGAATGTCAACCATCGGTTCGGAAACTTCTTCCGAAGTTTTGACACCGGGTTATAACTGAATGGATTGCTTTCAGCTTTGCGCATGTATCCGATTGTAACAGCGGGTGACAATTACGGTTAGGCAACGGTTACAATGTGTCGGGAAGATTTTGATTGTGTTAAAAAAAATAGAAATCTAAACTACTTGTTTATGATCAAGTGGTTTACATTGAAACACGCTTGCCTAGATGTAACAAATTTACTTTTGACTGAAAGACTTCCAGATTGTAGAATTCAGGAAACACAGTCTACTAATATTATATTAAAGCTTTTTTTTTTCTTGGTGGTGAGCTCTTGAAGCACTGTTCCAATTACGAAAGCTCATTTACTGACAAAAAACTAGACGTTGCCTGTGGGAATAGACAACGGAAGTGAATCGCAATGTAAAATTATCGTAGATGGCGGTTTGACCTGCCGTATTTTATTATGTGAAGAGCTCCGATTATACAAATAAACATCTTTAAAACGTATGGGGTAGGTATTTACGCTTTCAACAGACACTGTGGTACTATCACTATTTTATTACTATCAGTTACTACGAATATTTTTCCAATATGTGTCCAATATATCCAATCGATAAGTGATTACAAAATAGTGGGCAGCAAAAAAAAAACAGTATTTGGTATCAAAGTGAAAATCTGTCAAAGAGATTGTCGGGTTTAGTTAATAGCATGGACGTCAAAATAGTAAGCACGCCCCCAGGTGGCGATTAAAGAACAATTATGGTTTGGCGCGCTTTTTCTAACCGCTTGCGTGGTGGGGACAGCAGAACTGAATATGGCAGAATAGTTTGGACCGCATCCAAGTTAAGACGTCCTAAAATCAGTGTCGATCCGTAATATTAGTAAGCAAGATTGTAACTGTGAGTTGTGGCTATTTGAATACACCCAGTGTATCGAATAATTTGTGTGATTACATTTTCACAATAGTACCCACCTAACTGCCCATACACGCTGTCTTAACCTGTCTGACAAATGGTTTGCATCTTTCGGCCACCCTTGATGCGTCAGGATAAATAAATAGTATCTACCAACTGTATGTAAAGCTACCATATGAAGAATATTTAAAATTAAAACTGTCAAAACCCAGTGGGCAGGGTCTGTTGTAACAAAGTATGCGTTTGACTAGCACAAATGCAATGCTTACTGGCTGTGCGAATGTTAACTGTAAGCGTTGGTACTCATGTGTGGAACTAATTTTATAGTTGATTTTATTATTTCCGTTTTTTTTATATTTTATTGTTTCCAAAGTTTTTCTAAATAAAGAGTAACCTTTTAACTATTGAATTAAATACCCCCTGATTATAGATATCCAGGATAAACACACTTCTGCCGGGAATGCCACTTCTTAGCTGTTCACACGAAACATTTCTAAAAAGTTTAAAAGTCAGGCAAAACAATTATTTCATACCTACGCATTTTATTAATTAACTTAGTAGAAAATGGAGACTAATTATTAAAGTTTAAACGAGTGGTCTAGGCAGTATCTACCTGAATAAGAAAACATTTCAACAAAAATAACTCTCATTTTGGAAGTAGGTGACTATGGTAAATACATTTTTTGTGTTTGACACCAACTTCCGAAAATAAATTTATTTTTCGCTTTGTAGTGTTTTGATTTGGAAGTTGGTCTAATTTTCTTGTTAAAGTTGTTATTACCTTTCATGGTACGCATACGCATTCTTAGTATAACTGAAAATGTACTTGTCAGTTCTAGATCAAATTTAAATGGAAACACCTAGGAAGCACCAGCTTTCAAATAAAAAAGCATCCTCCAAATCGGTTCACCTAGTAAAAAGTTCTGAGGTCACATAAAAATACAGCCAAATAAAGAAACTCCGCCTTTTTGAAGTCGGTTAAAAACGAATAATAAGAAATCAGAAGTTATTTGCATTTGCGCAAGTGCGTTAATTTACTTATCAACTCGTATATAAAAGTAGTTAGTATAAAATCAACACGCATTTCACATAACTTTAGATGCAGCTGTATTTCCCATTCATTCATTTTAACACTGCCATCTAAAAATAAAATAAATAAATTCAGACCGCTTGTCAAACGGCCAATTGCATTCAAAATAAATACACGCCAGTTCAGAATTTAATACAACACAAAAACAAAACGTAAAATATAAGGAATTAATTAATGTTACGCATAAACTGCATTTAAGTCCGCGAATGTGCACTCGACTTATAAAAATACAAAGCTAAATATGTCTTGGATTAAATTAACTTCATGCCCCGCGATTTAGTACGCGAACACTTTCCACACTTATTTTCTTATTTTAGTTGAGAGTTACTGGCGTCAGTAGGTAAGAGGAATGTGCAAGACAAAGGAAGAATGTTAGAATTTTTAGAAGAAGACACAGTATGTATTTTGACTCCGGCAGTCTTCGCGTACACCTACTTAAACGGATCTTCGACAGTCGTAATGAGTTGTCAAAAACCCAAAAGTCAGTCTTACTAAGTAGTGTCATGTGATGCCGGCTGTACACTATCGCGCGGTGGCCCGCGAGGATGATGTATATTGCTCTCAGTACTAAGTTCAATCATGAAGTATTTTGTTTAAAAAATCAATGTACAGCGTTTCATCGGGCTCTCACGCGAGAGTGTACAGCCAGCATAACCAGTAACTACCAGGAACTAGATTGTTGACGTCAAAGAGTTGAGGACTTTGGACGACTTTTGCAGAAGCCTGACTTGCATAGCTGGACATAGACCCCCAAGTGTGGCTTCATCTACCGGCCTTGTGCTTCTCGCAACCAGCGGGTTCCCGCAGCCTGAAGGCTGGTGAACCAGAGAGGCAATTGTTCTATGTAAAGTACTTGTATGCAGCTATATCCGATGAAAATGACCTACGATTCCTACGAGTATTAAAACAAGCGAAGCATCAAATACAAATAACTTGATTAAACTTTTCCCACAAAATGTGCTTAATAAGAAGCGATTAGAAATTCGATCACCAAATTAAACTTCGTAAATCTTTGTAAAATTAAGTAGATATCTGTGTTAATTATATTTCAAAAGTTAAAAGGATCTTGTAATTGATAACGGAATGAGTTTATCGAAGTATCTTTAGAGATAAAATTTTCAGCGTTCACGTCGCATGGTAGACTTTTGTAGGTTATCATTCCTCTTGTTACAAAGAATTTCGAGTGAAATCTAAATATTTGTCGTATGAAAGGATTTAATCTTTTTTTATTTTTGTGGCTTCAGTGCACACTGGGTGACTATGCCAGCCTCATAGGGATATTCAAAAGTAGTGCAACCAATACTATGAGCACGCTGCACAGCGATTCCGCCAGCAGCAGATACACTACCAGTACTCTACTCACAACTCGTATTTTTTACTTGAAAAATAATTTATGAGGTTCATATTTTCACTTAATTATGTAAAATCGAGCATTAGTATTGTGAAATTATTGTTATATTCTTTAATACTAGAAATTATAATTTTAGAAAGTATATTATATTTTACATATTTTCTTAGTAAATTTACAGTATAATATAAATATATTAGCTTCTGCCCACGGCTTGGCCCGCGTTCAAAGTTCAAAAAAAATGTTCCGGTCGCCACCAAACTTTACAGGATTACCCGCTGGGTAGTCAAACTAAAGATTGTCTGAAAATTTCATTAAAATCGCATTTAATGCAATAGTAAACTTTGCCACGTGTTTATCGTTTATTTGATCAAGCGTCGGAGAATTCGAGTATGTTCGAATTCGAAATGCTCGAT
Source organism: Orthosia cruda (assembly GCA_964057195.1). NCBI lineage: Eukaryota > Metazoa > Arthropoda > Insecta > Lepidoptera > Noctuidae > Orthosia > Orthosia cruda. The sequence goes on along the minus strand of OZ059826.1, from coordinate 12,098,145 downwards.
TCTTCTCGGGAATCCATACTAATATTATAAATGCGAAAGTAACTCTGTTAGTCTGTCTGTTACCTTTACACGCTTAAACCGCTGAACCGATTTAGATGAAAGTTGGTATGGAGATATTTTGAGACCATGAGAAGGACATAGGCTACTTATTTTTGCATAAAACATGAAGGGGAGAAATAGGGGATGGGGTGTTATTTTTGTATGAAACTTCTTAATAGTGCTTAAACCGATGAACCGATTTAGATGGAATTTGGTATGAGAGAAGGGGAAAGCGTTTTCATACGTCGAATTCAAATATAATTTAACACTGACCTATAATTTAAATTCAAATGACTACAGTTTCCAATCAAACTTAATTTTGCTAATACTATTAACAAAGCTCAAGGGTAATGCACCCCGCATTTGGAAAAGCCATGCTTTAACCTCGGCCAGCTACATGTAGCTGCTGATGTTCGCATAGTGCCCAGGGCAGGGTGTTGATATTTGCACATATATATTTGACAAATAACATAGTATATAAGCATCGTACTAAAATGTGGTACCCATGATTAACCGTATAATTAAGGAATGTAAATTAAAAATAGATGAAATTTATGCTAGAGTGGTATCTTCAATTCGCAGCAAAGCAGAACCTATAACTCTAAAGTTTATTGGTTTCCTTTTTTACCTATTTGAGCTATACCTGTATTAACCAACGTCGTCGGAACAGATGAACAAATACCATTGACAAGTAGAAACGGAGACACAATTCTCAGCATTGAGAGATGGACAAATAGGAAGAGATTAATAATTGCGGCTGACTAAAATTAATCAAATAATTATAATCACGTCGTGACGCTTACTCCAGAAACTATCTCCACCATCTGTTGGTCGAAACAGAAATCACATAAAAATATAGAAATTTAAAAAATATTAGGATTTCGTGTTTTCCTCTGCCTACAATGTTTACCAAAATTGAAATCGCGGAAGTCAATGTAGGTAATACAAAACAAGCGCCTTACGGTTATATAATGGAGCAACATTTTTCCTTCCCCGTAGAAAATCATAAAACGATGAAAAACATGATTCACGGGCACGATTTTCTATAAATTCGTACAGCATAACATCTCTCTTGTTCTTCAGGAAAGAAAACTGTTTTGTATCCTTCTATATATTATACATGCTGAATTATTTATTAAGGCGCTTTTTTGTACTATAGTCTTCGTCTGGGAAATCGTGCGTTTGTGTGCGTAATGGTACGCATTGAAAACCAGCAATCCTGGCTGCGACAAACCCTATACCGAAAGATAAATAATTCCTATAAAACTTTACCACTAAAAATAAAGTAAAAGGAATTTATTTAATAAATTTTCCAACGGATGAAAATAATAGGCATGTATTCAACCAAAAATGTAAGTCACGCCCAAGTTTAACGCGTTAAACGTTCGACAAAGCTATGAAAAAATTGCAAACGCGTCCATTCGTGGCGTCATTCACGGATTATTAAATTGTTCAGCCATATTGACAAAGTTCGACGGTTCTCAAGTTTTTGTCGTTAATTTAAATGTTGGCCTGACATCAAGTATTTTTACGGCGTGACGAGCTTTCTTTTTAACCGACTTCGCAAAAAGGAGGAGGTTTTCAATTCGATTGTGTATTTTTTTTTATGTGTGTTACCTCAGAACTTTTTATTGGATGAACCGATTTTGATGATTCTTTTTAAGCTATTGCATAGCTTCTATCGCGGGCCTTGAGCGCGGGGACTGAATCTAAAAATTCCGTAACGAAAAAACCTCACGCTCCCCACTCCGACGGGCACGGCGGTGATACTTTGACTTTTAATAAGGTTTTTGAATTCTGTGGAATCTGAGTGGTGAGGGGCAGGGGGGCGGGCGGGGGGAGGTTTGTTGCACGTGTTTTCGATTTCCGTGTTGGTATTTTTAGAATGAAAAATTTTTTGCGGGGGGAGGTAAACGGTTAAGGGGGGGGGGAGGGTAAATCCTATCTTGTTCTCCTGGATGAAGTAGCGGTGGGCAGGGGGGCAATTTTTTTGTCAGAAATGCGCTAACTCCAACCGTTTCTGAGATATGAGGGTTTTAAATTTTTTGTTGGTCGTAATTTTTTTGCCTTTTATCGGTCTCTCTGAGCTGTTTCTGTGACAATGGTGATCAATGGGGACCTTATGCTAATGAGAATAAGGGTCACTTTTGCTTGTCAAAGAAAAGCGACCTTATTTCAATGTGAATAAGGGTATTTTTGTTATGTTTTTTAGAGTTTTATTAATCGTAAATAAATGCGGGTTTGGCTCGCTACGTTTTCGAGTTTTTAACGTTTTTAATTTTTTTGACGCATTTTCCAGGACTGGATCTAGAATAAATGCTATGCAATAGCTTTACCGCGGCAGTCCCCGAGTGCCACACGACTTTTTTTTTTAATTGAACGCTGGTGCTTGTCGTGTGGTTCGATTTGTATCAAGATCTGATGAAGAACTTCTGCGATATACATCAGAACTCTTCAATAAATGATGGCAAATAACTCGGGTTAGCTGCAATCGCATGTCTGTTTATTGTTTACACCATTTCTCATTTCACACTGGCACGCTCTAAAGGGGTACGCAGGTGTAAACAGTTCACCCTGGTATACTCTCATTTCACAGTTTTGTTTAAGTTTAATGTCATTGGGTTAATCTATTCTGGCTTCACTTTGGGCATTATCGGTAGCTAGCCTAGAACTGGTCCATTATGTACCAAAACTAAAAAGTGAAAAATAACTTCAATTTTGGAAGTCGGTGTTCCTGTTTTCGTTTCTTCGTGTTTTGACACCGACTCCCGAAATTGAAGTTATTTTTCACTTTGTAGTGTTTTTGTTTGGAAGTCGGTTGTAATTTTTGTAAAAAAGTTTTTTTATAACATCGACTGGCCAAAATATACATACGATTTCGGAATTTAATTATGCTGCAAGCCGTAAAATGTTAGTTCTCGCCCACCCTTGGCGAATGTTTGCATAATTCAATGAATACATCTACCGTATAACGGAACCCTTTTAAAAGCAATTTCTTATGTCCAAAGTACGTTTTTGATCCCTAATGTGACTAGTTTTCGCAGAAAAATTGTATGAAGATTATTAAATATGGCGTCATAATATTTACTAGGTAAGGTATAGTATCTTACCTAGTAAATATATAATACTACCTATACCATATACGTATATATTTTCCAAAAGAATTTCTGTCATGTGATCCGAATTTAGGAATTTGAAACATTCTGATATTTATTGACGGATAAACACTAAAACTATCTACATTTTTCCTCAAGAAACGTCGACAACAGAACGTCGACAGTTACAACAGAACAGAAGGTCTAAATATGTTCCGAGATGTGCTTCTTGTATGCCTCAGAAAATAAGATGTTTTTTTCAGTGAAGCAAATAAAATTCTGGTGTTCGTGGATTGATTTTAAGCTAAACTGTTTTTTTAGGATTCCTTTTTCTAGGTCACAAAAGTAATTTGTATAGTGGATACCTCAATGTGATTCACATCATCTTACTGTCCTTTTCCTTGTTCCTTCACATATTAGGTACTTGGGTTCGGTGCAACACGATCATCATCATCAGCCTTTTAATGTTCCCACTGCTGGGACACAGGCCTTTTACACGGGGCTCTCATAGGTGTATCACACGAGTTTTTCAGCCAAACTGGAACTACAGTCTTCCAATTTTCACAGTTTTTTCATTCATCTTGTTGACCCAAAGCTACGCATAATATGAAGTTATTTTTTTTAAGAGCGACTCCCATACAAATGAAGGGCAGCCGTGAAAACAAAATGTTGACCTTCCCTTTGAGTTGTGTATCGTTGAGTAGATATATACTGTATTTTTTGTTTTAAAAAAATATTATATTTCTTAACTTCCCAGTGACCTATGAACTTCAAATTTGGTTATAATGTTTACTTTTGCATATATATAATGCTTACGTATAATTTACTAACAAATACCACAACATTGATAAGGTTTTTTTATTCCCTATTTTGTCCTTTTACAACCAACTTAATCTTGCGAATTGGTATGTTCGAAGTCCGAAACACACTTGGCCAGTTTTATAATAATATCATTCGTCATAACATCCAACCTTCCTCTGGCTTTCCTCTCACTCTACATCCACCACCACACTTATTTTAGCTTGCCTAGTCCACCAATGAAAATTTCAAGTAGATTGAAGTAAATAAAGGTCTATGCCAGATCTAGATCAAAATGATAGCTTTATTTTTACTAAGATTAAACCAGAAATAAGGGTTATTGTCTCTTTCCTTTTTTATTAACCTCTAGTTTGTGGTCGTTCTAGGAGTGTAATTTTTTGTTTATGATTCATAGATTTGTCAGTAGTTGTAGTTGAGTTTGTTTAGTAATTCATTTAGAAATAATGAAATTATTGTGTATCTTAAGTTGTAAGTTATTTTGTTCAAGGTTCTTATTTTGTTTTTTTTATCGACATTTAAATATAGAGGTTGCTGTCCTAGTAATCTTATACCTTTAGAAAAGACTGGGTGAGATTAATAAAAGTTAATCAACATACATAGCATCACGCCTGCACTCCTCGAAGGGTTAGGCAAAGGACATATTATTATAGGTAAACACCTATAATATACCAAATTGCGCCAGTTATGTTTTATGTATAGAACCCATGTTAAATACAGGTCTGCGGATCCCAAGCCAGGAGCTCATCACTGGGGCCCATTAGCAGCGTGCCAGTCCTGGATCCAATCAGAACCGTATCCCACGAAACCGCGGTTCGCGGCATTGGAAAGCTAGGGATTTGCTCCTTATTGAGAGATATACAGGTTCCTACTACGGGTTTGTGGTGGCACAAGGGTTGGCCGGTAATATTATTCGTCCTTACCTTAGATTCCTGCGGTAGACTCCTGGGCGTCGATCAATCTCGTGCCGTGAGGTTAGGGATAGGAGAATATATATAATAAAGGACAATAAGGGATAGACTGACGGCTGTCTGGGCCGAAGAATCCGGCCGGCGTCCACCAGGCAGCACGTTTCCCGCAAAGCACTTCGATGCGCGTGAAAATATACTCTAAACCCACTTTAGGGGCGCCCCACAACGCCGACTGCGAACGGCGGGCGCGATTAACAAATACAATGGGTGAAACACGTCTCGATTAGATATGTTTCGACAAAACCCCGACTGCCGCGTGTTCACGTTTTAAACTTTCTCTTTCGACTGTGTAGTGTCAGCTGTCAAAATCGTTGACAGCCCACCGAGACGTTGTTGCAAATAAACATCGGGACGAAACATCCCCCCGTCTCGGACATAAGGAGTTATGTCCGCTAATAAATGGGCAAGCGTGCTAAATTGCCACTACTTGCTTCAAAACCGAATCTCCGACCATGACCTTTGCAACTCTGGGATCTCCGTCAGACCCATAGAACAAATCCACAATGCGTCTACGACGCCAATGCAAAGGCAACAAACAAATTTGGTTCTTTAACAAATACAAGGTCTCCGACTTTGGGAGGGTCAGTTTTGTCAGTCCACTCAACGCGCTGCTGCAAAATATGCAAATATTCTAAAAACCAACGATGCCAGAAGCTTTGGGACATCTGTTGGAGCAATGCAAAACGCAGTCAATTGCGAAGATTCAATTTCCCTGAAGGGGTATTCCGGCAGGGCGTTGAAGGGCCGACCAATCAAAAAATGATAAGGGGTCATGACTTCCAGGTCATTTAGGTCTGAGGAGATCGGACAGAGAGGTCGCGAATTGACAACGGCCTCAACTTTACAAAATACCGTAACAAGCTCCTCAAATGTGAAAATAGTTTCACCAACAACACGGCGGAGAAGCGGTTTTGCTACTATCGCAATATTTACAAAAATGCCAATTAATTCCCATTTGCGCCATGGCAAATTTCAAAGTTTATCGTTATTTAGATAATTACAAATATCATTTAAATATCTATCAGCGCCTTTATAATTAGTACCCTTATCAGAATGGATCAAAGATGGTAGTCCTCGGCGGGAAACATATCTACCTAGCGCTGCAATAAACGCATCTGTGCTGAGTGCAGTTACAAGTTCCTAGTTAACCGCCTTGGAGGGCAGACAAACGAACACACAAAAGGTAGGCCTTGGCAGCCTTGGCGTTCCGAAGTTGAGAAGTCTTCACCAAGAAGGGACCAGCGAAATCGGTTCCGACCGAAGCAAATGGTCTGCTCTCTGTGACTCGGTCGGATAGCAAATCACCCATTATGGGTTGAGTGGGAGCAGCCTTCAACTTATAGCACTGCATACATTTAAAGATGATGCCACGAATAGTGCGTCTGGCCGACACAATCCAAAATTCACGCTGCAAATGGCTACGAGGGCGTTGCAACCGGCGTGTTCGTTATTAATGTGTCGATCGGACACCAACAATTTCCCCAACGCTCCTCCGTTAGGGAGCAACAAAGGATGGCGAGCACCATAAGGTAAGTACGAATAATATTACCGGCCAACCCTTGTGCCACCACAAACCTGTAGTAGGAACCTGTATATCTCTCAATAAGGAGCAAATCCCTAGCTTTCCACTGCCGCGAACTGCGGTTTCGTGGGATACGGTTCTGATTGGATCCAGGAGTGGCACGCTGCTAATGGGTTCCAGTGATGAGCTCCTGGCTTGGGATCCGCAAACCTGTATTTAACAACCCATTTGTTATCAACCAGTCTTAAATCCAGTCTTCTCCGTGCGATTGAGAATTTCTTCATGCAAAACCCCAAAAACACTTTATTCGATCCCAATATCGTGCCCACTTTTTGTCTACATGTACATGTCAATTATGTTTACACAGAACTGCTGAAATTGAACTGCCCGTTTTAGGCCTGTTTTTTTTTCAAAACGCCTAAACAGAGTTCACCGCTTTCCATTGATATTTAAATGTTATTAAAGCCTCCATAGACATCGCAGAGAAATTGTTAGCCCCTTCCCCCGTACGGAATTACCCACAGGAACCAACTTGTTCAATTAGGATTCCTGTTCCAACTATGAACAACTTTGTCGTCCGTTATATATTGTTAGATTGTATGAAAATAATATGAAATGGGTAGTTATAGGAAGCCTAGATCTTGTTCAGAGAAAATATATCCTATTTTTGGCTTCTCCTTGAGACTTAGATATCTGTTTGGCTTTTGTTTGTTATATTAAATAATTATTCGTGAAGCTAACTTTAGAAACAAAAAAAAAACTTCATTTAACAAAATAATCTGAGGTTTATGTTTATTTTCTTTTTAAAAATTGTTGCCCCACACTAGGAAACCTGTGTCGTGGGTACGTTTAAAGACATTTGAACTCACATACACACACAGCCAGCCAGCCTAGAGCAATTACAGGATTGCTTGAATGGATTTTAAACAGCCAATCGCATCACATCGCTTGCGTTTAGTTTGTTTTGCTTCGATAATTTTTCTCCAGAAACCAGATGTCAATGTCGACAATTCTAGTCGACAATTTGACGACAATATTAGCAATAAAGGTATTGATTTATAAATGTAAGGTCTTTATATACCGAGTTATTTGCTCACAAATACCTAATTCTGATAACATAATTATGTTATTCTATTGGCTTACAAACTTGGACTATATAAGAGCCCTAATTTGTGGCGTTTCTAACTTTAAATTTAGTTTTGTTACTCTAAATTGTGTGTGGTCTACGGTACTAAAGCCTTTTCGGAATCCGGCTTGTTCGGGGGGCTGGAAATCGTCTAACCTGCGCGCGAGACGATTCGTGATGACTCTTGAAAACAACTTGTAGACATGGCTAAGAAGTGAGATGGGCCTATAGTTCTTCAACCGGGCATTGTCGCCCTTCTTGAAGAAGAGTACCACCACACCCATGCACCATGCCTGTGGCGTTTTGCCCTCGAGTATGACGGAATCAAACAGCTTCTGAAGGGCCCTAAGGACCGGTTTTCCACCCGCCTTCAGGAGTTCGGCCGTAATTCCGTCATCACCCGGCGCCTTGTTGTTTTTGAGCTGTTTCAGAGCCATCCTAATCTCGTACAGGCTGACGTCCGGGATATCTTCAGTATAGTGTCGGGTCAATCTAGCTCTTGGGTCGTTTGCTAGACTCGCAACGGGCTTGCTGATCGATGTGTACAACTGCCCATAGAATGTCTCGATCTCCCTGAGAAGCTCCGGTTTGGCGGATACGACCCTGCCATCGTCGGTCTTCAGTTTCGTGAGTTGGCTCTGCCCATTATCCAGATCCCTTAAAACCTTTATTTCGCTCGATCACGTCTTTAATACGCTCGATATTAAAGCGGCGTAGGTCTCTTTTCAAGGATTTAGAGATCTGTCTATTGAGCTGCCGGTATTTGCACGCCTCCTCTGAAGACTGCAAGATCATCTCACGCCTCTCCTTCATAAGCTTGAGGGTATGATCAGAGAGATTTTTGTTTCTATCTGTACGACGGGTCTTGAAAAACTTAGACCCGACCGTATGGACAGCTTCTGCGGACGGGTTCGCCCGTTGCTATATTCATCCACGGAGCTCCCTAGGCACTCGAAACGATTCTGGAGTTCGAGCAGAAAGCTCTCGGGGTTTTGGACCTGGATCTGTGCTGGCCGGAGCGTGGACTTCATCAGTCGAGACCTTTCAAGTCGATCTCATTTTTTGTTGCACCATCGGGGCTCTGCCAGGTCCACTGCCCGTGTTCACGCATTTTGAAGAAGGAGTTCATCATATAGAGGCCCTCCTTCTCCATAAAACTGGCCAGTAGGTGACCCCGGTAGTTCCGTTGTCCAACTCCAAATTGCCCCACTTGCAGCTCATCATCGTCTCGTTTGCACAGTTTCGCGTTGAAGTCCCCCATGACAACGGTGAAGTGAGTTTTGAAACTATGCATGGCTCTGGAGATATCCTCATACATGGTCTCTACCAAATCGTCGGGGTGTGCCGAGGTTGGGGCGTAGACCTGTTTGACCTTCAACGAATATCTTGAGGATATTCTGAGTATAAGGTACGCCACCCTGGTCGACACACTCTCGATCTTCACCACGTTGTTCACAAGGGACTTGTGGACGATAAACCCGACACCACCCTGGGACTGCCGGTCACCCTCTCGGAAATAGAGCAGGTTACCGGATTTGAGGATTATCGAGTCCTCCCCCTCTCTTCGGACTTCAGATAACCCTATAATACTCCATCGCAACCTGCTCAATTCCTCCTCGAGTTCGGTGACCTTCTCGTCGGTCCGAAGTGTGCGCGTGTTGTACGTTGCCAGGTCCAGTCGTCGGTGATTTTTGGGGTAGCCGGATCTCGTCCGGAGATACTTAGCACCCCTTGCCATGCCGTAGCCTCGACCGCTACCGTAGTCGAGGGTAGGCAAGCTGCCGGGTACCAGGGGCCATTTTTTATTTGTACTATTCATTGCGGGGGTTTTGCCATAATCGCCACGCTTGGCAGGCGGGTTGTCGATCGCAGTATGGTTGTTATAGAAGCACAGAGAACGCTGCGCTGCTGCCCATTCTCTGGTTTGTCCCTTAGTCGCCTCTTACGACACCCACGGGAAGACATGGGATGGTGAAATTCTTTACGTCTGGCACCATTTGGAACGCTGCGGCAGGTTATACAGAAGACCGAAGAGTATAACCTGCCTCTCTGTTTAGCGTTTGTGGACTACGAGAAAGCCTTCGATTCGATAGAGACTTGGGCTGTACTGCAGTCTCTCCAACGGTGCCAGATCGACTACCGGTACATTGAGGTGTTGAAGTGTTTGTACAAAAACGCCACCATGTCAGTCCGTCTTCAGGATCAGACCTCGAAACCAATCCTTCTCCAGCGCGGCGTGAGACAGGGAGATGTCATTTCGCCGAAACTGTTCACTGCTGCGCTGTCTACAAGGTTCTGGACTGAAGGGGGCTGGGCATCAACGTTAATGGCGAGTACATTACTCACCTTCGGTTTGCCGACGACATAGTGGTCATGGCTGAGACCATGGAGAGCCTCAGTAAAATGCTCGATGACCTCAGTAGAGCTTCCAAAAGAGTGGGTCTTAAATGAACATGGACAAAACCAAGATCATGGTGAATGCCCATGTAACACCCACTCCTATCAAGGTCCGAGACTCGACTCTCGAAGTTGTAGACGATTATGTCTACCTGGGACAAACGGTCCAGTTGGGTAGGTCCAATTTCGAGAAAGAGGTCAACCGTCGAATCCGACTCGGCTGGGCGGCGTTCGGGAAGTTGCGTGGTATCTTCTCGTCCAATTTACCGCAGTGTCTCAAGACAAAAGTCTATGACCAGTGTGTGTTGCCAGTGATCACCTATGGGACCGAGACGTGGTCGCTCACAATGGGCCTTATCAGTTGTCTTTAGTGATATCTCAGGATACAGGTACGATATCTCTCTTACAATTACTCTTATTGAGAACATTGTCGCACTTAGCTCAAAATCATTATTTAACTAAATGTTAAAGGGTAGTTGGGTAAGAGTAATTATAATAAATAGACCACATGAATACCAACATCAAACCACAGTTTTAAAGTTATAAAACGTGGACGATGGTCTATCTGTTTGATAGACCATTTACTTAATAGTTAGCTGATTAGTTTTAACGTTGTGCTGTTTACTTCATTAAACCAAGTTTATTGAAGTCTCCGAATTTAGTCCCCCTAAATATGACGTACAAAATCCGCCATCTTGGATTTTTTTAACGTCACTTATCTAAGAACACTTGGGCGGCCAAGATTCCTAAATATTCCTGAAGTTTTCATTCGGCAAATCCCTTAAATTCCCGCACACGAGCTCGATTTCGTTCTAAATCACCATGCGCCGCGCACGCCTCGCAACGGACTCCCTTTGCTCGCAACGCACACCTTTTGCTTTGAATTGATTTGTCGTAGCACAAGTCTCACCAAGTCTCATCACATTCTGAACGTCTACACATTGCGAAAAATGCAATTGCGAACGACATTATTGAGAAAGAGTATTATGTGCATGGCTCCTCCTATATATAAAATATACCTTATACCTAAAATGATAGAGCAACCTTTAAGAAGATTTAAAAAGTACCTTAAAAAAATACTACTTCTAAAATGCTATTACTATATTGTATCAGATTTAATAAATGACAAGCCTATTAAATTTATAAATTTCATAATATTAAATAGCTTTAAGTAAAAGAATAATTGTAGTTTAAGATACTAAAATGTTTGTAAGCCATGAGGCAGAATGTATAAGGATCCAAAATATTGTAACAACTAATTTGTATTAACTACCAAATTCTATGCAAATATATAAATGTATCTATCTAACTGCCGCATAATTTTATGCTTGCTTTACTTGATAAATTTTACTGAACACCTAATTCTTTTAGGATGTGGATCATTTATTTATTCGTTTTTCCTCGCACTGGAACGCCTTGCAGCAATTACACCAATGGAGCACAATCTTCTAATAAACTCACTATAAGTCCAGGTTTCCTCACGATGTTTTCCTTCACCGTTGTCAGCGATGTCCAAGATAAACATAGAAAGTTCATATGAATTGAAAAAGTCACATTAGTACTCACGAGAGGTGAGGTTTTAGCCACTGGGCCACGTCGTAGGACCACGACGTTCTGGACAAGGGTAGAACGACATTAAAAATCTTATCACAAATTGGGGTTCAAAAACGAAACCTCAAAATGTGTCACGGAGATTATTATTGTAAAAACGAGGACTAATTACATAATATCCTTCCATTGCGAGCTCCAGCATTTTCTATTCATAAATTCATAGTTAACGTTCGTAATGGATGATTTTCCTTCGATAATCTTACAATTGAAAATTCAGTGGAAATATTATCAATAAATTCTTTTTTTATTCTACCTTTAGGGGCCAATTTATTTTTTTGAAATTTAAATTGGGACCAACTTCTCTTTAATTTTTTTTTCAAATTGCCCACTGATAAAAATTTATGCGTGCGGTCATACATACAAAATAAAATATACATATTGAATTGAGAAACTCCTCCTTTTTTTCGCCGTTTGAAAAAATAGGCTACCAGCATTGCCAAGGGGTAATTATCCAGCTACTGTGTTGTGAAGAACAGGCATTCGCTTCATTTAAATTACCTGAATTCAGCTGTAGCCGCTTTGACAAGAAGCCGACCTCAACATAGGAAACGGCAAGGCTGATTGTTATTGATTTTAATGAATCATTAAAAGTGTCAGATGAGACCACTTTTAACCTTCAAGTGGTCGCGCGGCGTCGAATCGACCGCACTCGATACATTTTCATTCGTAATATCGAGATTACTAGTCACAAATATTTCTCATTTCTAGTAGCTTACTTGTAATTCGTACACTGTGCACGAAAACCACTTCATTCTATTATTCTTTGTGCCCTCTGAGTGGGACAAAAAATCTTTTTTCAGTGTCGATGCAGGCGTCTAAAATACTACGCGCGCCTGCCCTTTAATTTTTACCTTGAAGAGAAGACTGATTTCGAAGAAATCTAGACCTAATCTAGACATAATACACGCTTTGGTGTCTTTCACTTGATTTTAACACCTATTTTAAAAATAAAAAAAAGATACGAAAAAAAAAAAATTACGGAAATTATTTTTTGAAGTGCTGAATTGGTTCCTGATCCAGAGAAAATTGTTTAATTCTAAGATTTTGTTTTTAATTTATAGAACAAAAATAGATAATGTGTGAATATAAATAGTAAATAATTTTTGCTAAATCGATGCTCTAAATCGCTGAAAACTTCCATTGGTCCGCTGTCTTTTCAAACAAGCACGCGCCCGCTTGAAGGTTAAATACAACATTTTCAATTTAAATACCAATAAAATGCAACTTACATATATTAGAACTCTCTACCATTTCACTATAAATAAATCCAATAAATCCCACACGCAGCTGCACATTTGAACAACTATAGATATTCACTTTTATCCCATTTGAGTTCTAGAAACGGAGCACAGACATTAGCATTTCAATTTGAAGCATTAAAAAAAGCCGTGAGACTATCGAAGGAAAATCGTCCATTACGAACGTTAGCTATGAATTTATGAATAGAAAATGCTGGAGCACGCAATGGAAGGATATAATGTAATTAGTCCTCGTTTTTTCAATAATAATCTCCGTGACACATTTTAAGCTTTCGTTTTTGAACCACAATTTGCGATAAGACTTTTAATGTCGTTCTACCCTTGTCCAGAACGTCGTGGTCGTGGTGGCCCAGTGGCTAAGGCCTCTCGTGTTTGAGGTCTTGGGTTCGAATCCGGGCAAGTACCAATGTGACTTTTTCAATTCATATGTACTTTCTAAGTTTATCTTGGACATCGTTGTGACACGTGTTCTTGGCGCGTGTAGCTATGACCTGTTCAGGGTTGAACACAATGTATATACCGGTCATTAATATAAATGCATTAATGCCTATAAATTCTGTGTAAATTTCGTCGAATTTTAATCTTTTTACTCGACTGCATGGAAAGGGTTATACTTTTCAATTTCATCAAATTTCAAGTTCATAGAAAGTTAAAAAAATCTTCGGAGCAAAATTGTGACAGACGATGGACAGACAAACAGCAATAGGACTTCGTTTTGACCATTCGGGTACGGAACCCTAAAACTGAGGGAATTTTAAAGAAAATATCTAGTTTATCAATATAGGTGTTTGTGTAATTATGTATATAAACATTATCACAAGTTCGTAGGTCAAAGAAAAGTTAAATAAATCCTTCAAATCATAATTTTGTAAAAAAAGCTGAATTTGGTGGCTTCTCATTCCTTTGTTTTCTAATATTAAAAACCAGTATTCATCAAGGTCTAAACAACGATACCCACTCGATGGGGTAGATCAACCTGTGTGACAGACGACGGACAGACAGACGGACAGATAGACATACATATAGATGGACAGACAGACGGACAGACAGTTACATGAGTGACAGTAATAGGGCTCAGTTTGGACCCTTCAGGCACAGATCCCTAAAAAATAACTGACTGAGAGAGCTGGCGTCGCATCGTTAAGCAAATTTTGGCACCCAACAAGTGTATCGAAGAAGAGAAGATAATCAAAAATATGAACTATATTTCTTTGACCGACTTTACAAGATTCCCTAAAACAAATTACTTATCTACAATAAATTTTATTAATGAATTTTGCAGAATATTCATTGATTTCAATTAATTTGAATTATAAAAGAAATTGATTCATCGCTTTAATTATAAAGTCTTGGTAATGAGATTGACTTTGAATAATAATAAGTTGTTGAAGGCCGGAATTAAATTATAATTGACTTAAGTCTGGTTCCTTCTAATTCCTGAATTTTGTATTGTGCTAAGGGTGTACAATATCCATTGAATCTCATTTCTGAGAGTCTAGAAAGTGACATTTTATCGGCGATATCAGTTGACAAATAAAAACCTGTCAGCTCACTTCACGGGTTCATACTCTCTTCACAAGAGATTTCGAGGCGATTTTTTTTACAGGTTCGGCCGGCCGTTACTCATAAAACTATGGTGTTAGGTATTGCTAACTTTATTACACTATAGTTTTCTGAGTAAGTAAGAATCTGTATGTAGGACATGATACGTTCTCAAATTAGTTCACTGGTATTAATTAAAACTAAACTAGGCCTAGTTTTAGGTAGTCTGATATTCATTAAAATAACCTCAGAGGTCAGAGGTTTAACGTACCGTGTTAAAGGTATTATAGTAATAGAACTAGCTTCTGCCAGCGGCTTCACCCGCATGGATTTCGAAAATTATGAAAAGGAAATTACTGCTGGGATCAAAAGTTTGTTCTTCTTCAAGATACAATCTATCTCTACCAAAACCATAAAACTGGTTAAGCGGTTTAGGCGTGAAAACATAACAAACAGACAGATTTACTTTCGCATTTTTAAATACTATTAGAATGGACTAACTTCTACCAGCGGATTCACCCTCGTAGAAGTCGAAAATGGTCTACCCGTTTGCAAAATGTCATCTAAAACATAACAAACAGACATACAGACAGAGTTACTTTGGTATTTATATAAAAGGTACTTAAAAGTGTAGGATAGGTACATAGGCTACACGATTAGGTAGATTAACAATGTCATGGTTAACAATGTCATGGTTTCAAGACATATATTATAACGAGAATAATTATGCTATTTCGGTTAAAATTTATTTCACTTCTGTCAAAGATATAGTGATCTTCAAGATAGTATATTTCAAACGACGCGGTGGCGTAGTGCAGCTGGGATGAAAACAACAATATGAAATTAAAACCTGGTGGTGATTGAAGCAATCCTCTGAACCCGATGCGGGAAGCCAGGAACCAGTGAGGTAATCTTTATGGGAGTTATTTCTAGCAATAGTGTTTATCAGCTGAAATTATGGTTTCGGTAACTACGGAGCAAATTGATATCTATAACAAAGACTTTTATCTTTTACTAGCTTGAACCCCGTGGAAGTCGGAAATTACCCGAAGGCTAACTACCGGGGATAAAATGTGTCTTGACCTAATTCAAAACATGGGTCTACCCAGTCCCATGTGCCAAGTTTCGACCAAATCCGATCGGCCGTTGAGACGTGATTGATTGACAAACATCCAAATATCTATAATTAAAAATATGCAAACATACAGACATTTCCTGAACAATAGATATACAATATAAGTAGAATCATTAGCTCACCCGCGCGTTGAAAAGTGACAGCTCATCATAATAAGTTATTTAACTAGCTCAGATTACAACTAGTTTTTTCGTCACGTCAACTTTTGAACATAAATTGCGAACTGTTTCGACAGCTCACATATGAATTAGGTACTTTTCATGAACGGGCTCGTGTGTGAATACAGGTCTATGAATATAAATGAGATTAGAAAACTTTTTTATGACTTGTTCAATTATTTCGTGAACGTTATTATGTGATACACTCACTTTTACAGGTTTGTATACGTAAATTTGGTCCTTATTGTGGGTATTTTGCCACTAGTTTTTCCCGCGGCTTTCTTTCCCGTGGATTATCAGGAACCTTGCATTTTTGGATGAAATCTAATTTATGGCGTATAGAAATAGAACATCTTTTTATCAATGAAAACAATATCGTAATCAGTCAGTTCGGCCAACGCAAGCGCAGCGATCGGGCGTGTGTGTGTTTTTCCTAAACACCCGAAGCGCTACTATTTCTATTGCAAAATATGCTACGTGCAATAAACTTGTCTCGAAAAAAACAATGGCATACAATGCAGGAAGTGCTCCAAGTTTTCGTCTTGTGTACAAATATCAAAGGAGCAACTAAGTACTCTTTACTCCACTAACGCTGTCGATTGGAAATGCAAGACCTGCTCCAGTCAGTACAAATCGAAGCGCCTATCTGCCATCCTACCAGAAATCGATGATGACGAAAACAGCGACTCAGAACAGGTTATAATCATGAAGGAAAATTTTAGCGATGAATTCTTACGAGAATTGCGTAGTCACATCCGGCAAGCAATCAAAGAAGAAGTCCAACAAACATTGAACTTTTATTCTGAACAGTATGTTACGCGCATCACTACCATGTAAAGTGCTGACACAAAGGCACGAGGCACAGCGCGTGCGCATCATCGACCCAGTTGCTACGAGTGGAAACTGCTGACACAGAACACGAGGCCCGAAGACACCGTCTACGTGACCGAGCCCGCGCACTTTGTATCCACCATCGATCGGGTCAACTTAATATTCTTATAATTGTAATTTCTTTATTAAAATAAATTAGTTTGTAATAAATTCGGTTTTTTTTTTAGTCCTCCGGCAGTAGCCTACGTAATTGGCGCAGTCGGTAGGATTCCCGGGTCGTATTTGCGATTACCGGTATATCGCACCGCGTTCGCTACGATAGACTTTCAACGTCGCACCGGGAGATCCTGAACAACGAGACTACGCTGGAGATCCAGACTTCGATACCGCTCAACGAAGACCAGAATGTTCATGTAAGTCCGCTGAATTTTCTTAGTGGTTGCTTGCTTCCTTTTTGTGTGTAGGTTCCATATACTTTGTCCAACATTTTTTATCCACGTAGATATAGTACACGTAGGTTAGTTAATAGTAGGAATAGTAGTGTAGATTCTAGACGTAATATTAGTCCTGAAATTGAACCCGAGATGGCCGATTTAGACCATATATTTAAAGCCCTCCGCTTAGTTCCCGATTTTGATGGGAATCCGAACGTACTTACCAGGTTCATCAAATTGTGTGACCAATTAGTAGCGGAATTCGTTCAAGAGGGTCAACCGTTAAATAACTTAGCGCTTCTAAACGGCATATTGAACAAAGTTACGGGGCCCGCCGCCCGTCTGATTAACGTGAACGGTATACCAAATGATTGGGCAGGCATACGTAGTGCTCTTGTGATTAATTTTGCTGACCAGCGGGATGAGACCGCTCTCTACAACGATTTGGCTTTACTTACACAAGGTTCCGGCACGCCGCAGGAATTCTATGAGCGTTGCCAGGGACTTTTCAGCACCGTCATGACATATGTTTCATTGCACGATACCCTAGATTCAACTATTGCGGCAAAACGTGATTTGTATCGCAAACTAACTTTGCAGGCCTATCTTCGAGGTTTGAAAGATCCCTTAGGCTCGCGTATTAGATGTATGAGACCAGAAACCATTGAGAAGGCTCTAGAGTTCGTGCATGAGGAGACTAACACTATGTATTTGCAGAGTAGAAATGATAATTGGTCGGATAAAAAACCTTCAGCGCGTATGTCACTCAATCAGCAGAACGAAATTAATCATAAAATGCCAGTCCATCCAAGTAACAATATGATTGTTCCGTTTAGGCCTAATCCTTTTAACATGCCCGGTCCGTTTAGACCGCAAGGACCGCAATTTATGCCCCGGCCTTGGCCATCCCAGCACCAACCCGGAATGCCTTTTAATCCAAATAACATGCCACAACGCGGCCCGACCCGCACACAACAGATATTCAGCACACCACCGCCTAATAATAATCAAGGTGGTTCTGGATTTAGAATACCCCCAAGAAACCAGTACCCGCCGAATAACGGTGCCAAGCCGATGAGCGGCGTGAGCCACTTTGTGCCCAGGCCCCTGCCTGCTACCAACAGCTGGAATTGGGCACTACAGGGCAATCCACCACCTTCCAACTATCTTAAAACTCGCGATGTTAATGTGAACGAATGTTCGAATTATGGGGAAGTCTATTATTACCCTGACCCATCCGACTACCTTTACATGGACCATTACAACCAGGACTACATTTATTTCGACGACTGTACATATGACCAGTTCATACCGGAACAGACCGACGGGACTAACGAAACCGACAAGGCAGGTAATGCTGACCAACAGCAACCCACAGCCAGTCAGGATTTTCAGAAAGCTCCGAAGTCAAACAGCTTAGGATAGAATTGAACTTACAAACCCAAAGGCAACTACCATTTGTTCGTATCCATAACCCTCCACTTAACTTCCTGATAGATACCGGTGCAAACCAATCATTTATCAGTCCAGAAGCAGTACAGACTTACTTCCCGCACATACCTCTTAACTATGATCCATTCGAGGTCACTAATGTTCATGCCACAAGCAGGAGTGAATACTCTATTAACTTACCCTGCTTTCCCGAATTTGGTGAAACGGAATCAATAAAACCATTCGTATACAGATTCCACGATCGTTTTGATGGTTTGATAGGAATGGATCTGCTCACCAAATGGGAGGCTAAGTTAGATTTGAAAGATCTTACATTTATAACTAAGTACGCCATTAATCCCATCCAAATTTATAATTCTCGAAATTTAAATCTTTATGAGGAAATCATACCAGCAGGGAGTTCTAAATTAATACGGTTACCCATTAACGCACCGGGTGGTGATGTTCTTGTTGAAAATCAGATAATTTGCAACTGTATTATATCTGAATGCCTGACCACCGTGTCTAATAACCGCGGTATAGTTGAAGTGACTTCCCTCCGCGCGCTCGCATTGGTTAGCGGTGATCTGTTCGCTCCCTGTTTTTAATTTGCAATTGTCGTGTTCCGAAATTTATTTCCGGCTTGTGATTTGCTGTCAATTGTGTATTATTGTGATAAGTGCTGGTATCGTAAGTTTTTAAACGTGTTTACGTCCGTTATTTAGTTGCAATTAGTTAATTTCGTCAGTTATCGGTGAGTACATTTACTTTTCTTGACGTGTGGGTATATCGAAATAATTGTATCGTCCGTTTTACGTTCTAATACGCTTATTAGTTTAATTTCCAAAAGTAATTATGTTATCTAACAATGATGACCCACCTGATCGTGGTGGGGAAATATTATTCCGCCGAATAAATAAACCAAGGTCGCCGACGTCCTCCGCTAATGCTAAGCGTTTATTTAGTGAAATGTCTCCTTCTTACATTTCACCCGAAGATAGATCTAAGCGAATGCAAACATCAGAGTCAATTGTAAGGTCTTCGCCGATATTAAATGTCACTAATGTAAGCAATGACGACTATTGTGATTTGGTTACTCAGGCGTCTGCGTACCTGTCTAAAATTAACGATCTTGTCAATGACCAAGGGTCCCGCATTAATGTTGCAAATAAATCCGCAATTATGGACATGACTCAGCGCATAACGGCTATTGTCTCTGTTATGTGGGTACTACCTACCCTCAATAAACAAATAAGTAGTTAGACATATATTATAAATACTTGTTACGAACGGCTGCTGCGCAGTCGAATATACGAGCTTGTGTTATCCTAGTAGTATTATTCTGCAACCCCCATTTCCGGACGTAACAATTGGCGACGAGGAAAAAGTACGACACACGCGTATTTATTTCAATTTGAATAAAATGGCAAGAGTATCCACTTCGGTCGGCACCTTAACAGTGTTCAGCCACGAACATCAAGAGTGGCAACTTTACAAGGAAAGACTGGAGCAGTGGTTTCTGGCAAACGAAATCGGGGTAGATGCAGATAAAGCTGGTTGCAAACGACG
The DNA here is from genome assembly GCA_964057195.1 of Orthosia cruda. Lineage (NCBI taxonomy): Eukaryota > Metazoa > Arthropoda > Insecta > Lepidoptera > Noctuidae > Orthosia > Orthosia cruda. The sequence continues at coordinate 12,078,209 of OZ059826.1, read as the reverse complement.
AGCTATTCTACTTAGTAACTGCTCGGAATCAAGCTACAAGTTGATTCGCGATCTAGCTTTACCGAAGCAAGTCGGTACCTTAAGCTATAACGAAGTAGTGGATTTGTTGGATGGACACTTCAAATTAAAGAAATGCACATTTGCTGAAAGGTACAAGTTCCACAGTGCCACGCAACATGTCGGCGAAGGGCTGCCGGAGTGGGCGGCACGAGTACGTGGTTTGTCAGTACACTGCGGGTTCGTGGCGCAAAATCTAGACGAACAGCTTCGCGACCGTTTCGTGCTGGGCATGGCAACTGGACCGGAACGAGAAAAACTATTTACCAAGGCGATGTCGGAGTTGACGCTGAGCAAGGCCTTGGAAATAGCAGAAGGCGTACGCAGTGCTCGCATGGGGGCACAAGAAACGATGCGGCAAGCGGACATTGGTGCACCACTTCAAGTAATGAAGATGGATGCTCAGCCTGGCGCAGCGCGCATGAGCAGCGCGCCGTGGCGCAGGCAGGTAGCAGCGACCTCCGCATCTAGCGCCGAGCGCGCTCACGTCGGCAGTGGCGGCAGTGGGTGCACCGCCTGCGGCTACGCAGGCCATCAGGCGTCGTCGTGTCGGTTTGTGCGCTATAAGTGCAAAAAGTGCGGCGTTCAAGGACATCTTAAGCGAATGTGTAATCAAAATGTGAATAAGCAACACTATGTCGAGTGCTGTGAGGATGCTAGCGATGATGGTAAGCATGTGTGCTGTAATATTCGCTCCATTCGCGGCGAACCGATGCGGGAATCTGTTTGTGTCAATGGAAACAAGTTAATATTCGAAATAGATACGGGTTCATCAGTTACCGTTATTTCTGAGCAAACGTACCTTAAACACTTTAAAACAATTAATTTGGAAGCAAGTGACATTATTTTGCATAGTTACAACGGCGATAAGTTACATATTGTAGGTAAAATAAAACTATTGTTTACGTATAACAAAAAATCATTTACAATAGGTGTTTATGTCGTACGGAATGGAGGGCCTCCCTTATTAGGCAGAGCTTTTTTTACACGATTTGACTTGCAAATAATTATGTTCCATAAATAACTGTAACGATTTTTTATCAGGTAGTTCTTCCAAATAGGTAGGTAAATAGGTAGGTAGGGTAGGTAGGGTAGGTAGGATAGGCAGGTTAGGCAGGGTAGGCAGAGTAGGCAGGGTAGGCAGAGTAGGCAGGGTAGGCAGCGTAAGCAGAGTAGGCAGGGTAAGCAGAGTAGGCAGGGTAGGCAGGGTGGGCAGGAAAGGCAGGGTAGACAGGGTAGGCAGGGTAGGCAGGGTAGGCAGGAAAGGCAGGGTAGGCAGGGTAGGCCGGGTAGGCAGGGTAAGCAGAGTAGGCAGGGTAGGCAGGGTAGGCAAGATAGGTAGGGTAAGCAAAGTAGGCAGGGTAGGCAGGGTAGGCAGGGAAGGCAGGGAAGGCAGGATAGGCAGGATAGGCAGGATAGGCAGGGTAGGCAGGAAAGGCAGGTTAGGCAGGGTAGGCAGGGTAAGCAGAGTAGGCAGGGTAGGCAAGATAGGCAGGGTAGGCAGGAAAGGCAGGGTAGGCAGGAAAGGCGGTATAGGCAGGGTAGGCAGGGTAGGCAGGGTAGGCAGGGTAGGCAGGGTAGGCAGGGTAGGCAGGGTAGGCAGGGTAGGCAGGGTAGGCAGGGTAGGCAGGGTAGGCAGGATAGGCAGGGTAGGCAGGAAAGGCAGGATATGCAGGTTAGGCCGGGTAGGCAGGGTAAGCAGAGTAGGCAGGGTAGGCAAGATAGGCAGGGTAGGCAGGAAAGGCAGGAAAGGCAGGGTAGACAGCAAAGGCAGGGTAGGCAGGGTAGGCAGGAAAGGCAGGGTAGGCAGGATAGGTAAGGTAGGCAGGGTAGGCTGGGTAGGCAGGGTAGGCATGGTAAGCAGAGTAGGCAGGGTAGGCAGGATAGGCAGGGTAGGCAGGGTAGGCAGGATAGGCAGGGTAGGCAGGGTAGGCAGGAAAGGCAGGGTAGGCAGGGTAGGCAGGAAAGGCAGGGTAGGCAGGGTAGCCAGCGTAGGGGCAGGGTAGGTAGGGTAGGCAGGGTAGCCAAGGGTAGGCAGGATAGACAGGGTTTGAAGGGTAGGCAGGGTAGGCAGGGTAGGCAGAGTAGGCAGGGTAGGCAGGGCAGGCAGAGTAGGCAGGGTAGGCAGGGCAGGCAGGGAAGGCAGGGTAGGGCCAGGGCAGGCAGGGTAGGCAGGGTAGGCATGGTAGGCAGGATAGGCAAGGTAGGCAGGGTAGCCAGGGTAGGTAGGCAGTTGACGGGAGCGAAGCCCCGAGGGTCAGCTAGTTTGGAAATAAATTAGGTTGTTTTAAAGGCGTGAAGGTAGATTTAGCATTAAAACCAGACGCACAACCAATTTTTTATAAGGCAAGGCCTTTACCTTTTGCGCTTCGGGAAAAGGTGGAGAAAGAACTTGACCGTCTGGAAGATTTAGGTGTGTTAGTACCCGTAACATACGCAGAGTATGCCAGTCCAGTAGTACCAGTATTAAAGCGGGATGGTTCCATACGTCTCTGTGCCGACTACTCCGTGACTATCAATAAACAGTTACTTGTCGATAAATATCCATTACCAAGATATGACGAGCTGTTTTCGAAACTACATGGCGGCAAGTACTTCAGTAAATTAGACCTATCGCATGCATATAATCAGTTGTGTCTAAATGAGAAATCACAAATGCTCACTTGCATAAACACACATAAAGGCTTGTATAAGTATACTCGCCTAGTGTTTGGTCTAGCTAGTGCGCCGGCCATTTTCCAGAGAAACATGGAAGCGCTGCTGTCAGGATTAAATGGTACTCTTTTATTTCTTGATGATATTTTAGTATGTGGGGAGGACAAAGATCAGATGATGAGTAGGTTAAATGAAGTCTTCCGTAGGTTACAGGAAGCTGGCCTAGTGTTAAATATAGAAAAATGCACCTTCTTCCAGGAATCCGTAACCTACTTAGGTTTTGTTATCGACCGTGATGGATTACATAAATCACCGGAGAAAGTTAAAGCCATTTTGCAAAGCCGGGTACCTACCAATACTTCAGAAATAAAATCCTTTCTAGGTATGGTCAACTATTACCGGAATTTTATTAAAAACGCATCATCAATTTTAAGTCCACTGCATGAATTATTAAAAAAGAATGTGCCTTGGTCATGGACTAGGAGACATGAAGAAGCAGTATCAAACATAAAAAGGGCATTAGTTTCAGAGACAACATTAGCACATTTCAATCCAGAAGCTTTGCTAATAGTTACGGTTGACGCCTCACCGAGCGGGTTAGGCGCCGTGTTATCACAGGTAAAAGGTGGTGTAGAAAAACCTATCTCCTATATGTCTCGATCTCTTAATGCAGCGGAAAAACACTACAGCCAAATCCAAAAAGAAGCAACCGCAATAATATTCGGGATAAGGAAATTTCACCAATATTTATATGGTCGAACCAAACCATTCGTTTTAAAAACAGACCATAAACCTTTGGTTTCAATTTTTAATCCAGACAAGGGCATACCAGAGATATCAGCTAATCGGTTACAGCGTTATGCTATTTTTCTATCTGCTTACAACTATAGAATAGAATATGTAAGCAGTGCTCATAATTGTGCAGATTTTTTAAGTCGATCAGTACCCGACAACTTAATAACGAACGTCACACGCTCTGAGCGCGAGCGTGATGAGTCACTAATAGATAAATCAAGTTATGTACGTTTTGTTTACGAAGGTGAGAGATTTTTGTCACTGACAGACATCCAAGATGCGGTAAAAATGGATAATATTATTAAAACCGTCATCGACTATTTAACAAATGGTTGGCCGAGTAAAATTAGTGAACCGTTAATTAAGGATTATTATAGCCATCGGTTAGAATTATCCATAGAAAATGGTTGTCTGATGAGAGGTCACAGATTGGTAATTCCTAAAAGTCTACGAGTAAAAGTGTTAAAAGAACTTCACTCAGGACACTTACGGATCACAAAAGTGAAAGAAGAGGCACGCAATAGATTTTGGTGGCCGGGTATTTCAGCGGCTATCGAAAATCACATAGGCGCGTGCGTCGTGTGTGCGTCGCAGCGCGCCGCGCCCCCGCGCTCACCCCTAACTCCGTGGCCTTATCCAGCCCAGCCGTGGCACCGTGTGCACATAGACTTTTTAGGACCTATTAGTGGCAAAACATTTTTAATAATTGTAGATGCTTATTCGAAATGGGTGGAATGTTTTGATGTTTCGTCGGGTACCACTTCGCGAGTGGTAATTGAAAAGCTATGCGAAGTAATGTCACGATTTGGTTTATTTCATACAATTTGCTCAGATAACGGAACTTCATTTGTATCGTATGAGTTTAAACAGTTCTGTAATCGGAACAACATCACTCATCTTACTTCACCTACATATAATCCGGCTAGCAATGGACAAGCTGAGAGTTACGTTAAAATTATAAAAAAAGCAATAAAATCTTACTTGTTAACAGGTACATCTTTAAGAGATTTAAATATAAAATTATTAGAATTCTTACTGATATACAGGAATTCTAAACATTCGACAACAAACAGATCTCCGGCTGAAGTATTGTTCGGTCATAATTTAAGGTGTAGATTGGACCTCCTGACAACAACAACCGCGACGCCATCCGACACAGCACTTGACACAGTAGTTAAACAGAAACAGTGTTCGCAGATTAACAATTATCGTGGAAACCGAAAACTTTTGTTCAGTGTGGGTGACCAAGTTTTAGTAAAACTGTATAATCACCAAAAACAATATTGGTCACGCGGCACTATTATTAGAAAAATAGGGAAAACAGTGTATTTAGTGAAACTGAGTGCATCAGAAGGAACTATTAAAAGACACACTAATCAGTTGCTAAAATATAGAGGGAGGGAAGATGGGCCATGCGAAGAGATCGTTCCCGCATTTATAATACCCTCAAGCTCGACTAGCTCCGGGCAGCAGCCATCCGAAGTCCCTGTTGAGGAAGCACCTGTGGAGTCTGAAGCGCCGGCATCAGCGCTTGTTCACGGCAACGATTCCACTGAAAAGGAAGTACTTCCAGCAGCTCCCCCTATCGAACCCGAACGAGACATTCGGTCGAAAAGAAATAGAACTGCTATTGACTATAAGAAGTTCTTCTGATAAGATGGAGGGATGTTATGTGGGTACTACCTACCCTCAATAAACAAATAAGTAGTTAGACATATATTATAAATACTTGTTACGAACGGCTGCTGCGCAGTCGAATATACGAGCTTGTGTTATCCCAGTAGTATTATTCTGCAACCCCCATTTCCGGACTTAACAGTCTCATTGCTAGCCATAAAATCATCCGCCAACGAGACTAAGTTGGCCAATACGGAACGCGAATTAGAAAAAATAAAACATAATACCGGTGTCGATATTGCCAAGTCTGATGTCAATAATGCCTCATATGCTGACAAATTAAAACTTCGTTTACCTAAAGTAGTTCCACAAGTGAATGCCCGTGCCAAACTTCCGTGTATTGTGGCCTACCCCACTGATGAGCGTTCAACTGATTTCGCAACTTCTTCCGCGACTAAACAAGCGCTCATGAAAGCAATAGATCCTAGTGACGGCTTTCAAATTGTAGGTGTCAAGAAGGCTGCGAAGTCTGGCGTCGTGTTACGTGTCGCTAACGATTTACAAATCAAAAAGCTGCAATCGGTCGATGCCATTAGGTCAGCTGGCCTGCGACTTGAAAAACCAAAAGGCCGTAAGCCTCGTATTTTGGTTAAAGACGTTCCATCCTCAATGGAGGACAGTGCCTTTTTGCATGCGTTGTACTGTCAAAACATTAAAGAAGAGTTGTCATTAAAAGAAGACGAATTTATTAAATCAACAAAAATCATACGTAGGCGTTCGTTAGACAACGGTTGGAAATGGATAGGCATTGAACTCGAGTCCGCGGTCCGGAAACATTTAGTCTCGACTAAGGATAAACTGTTTATTGATTGGGCGACTTGCCGTTTTATTGATGATGTCGATGTAGTACGTTGTGCACATTGTCAACAGTTCGGTCATGTTAAGAAACACTGCACTATTAAATCACCTACCTGCGCTAATTGCTCTGAGACACATGAAACCAAAGACTGTCCGCATAAAGACAATTTAAATTATATACCGTCATGCGTGGCGTGTAAACGCTCTAAGAAACCGTCCGACCATCGATGTGGATCAGATGGGTGTGCCCACTTATAAACTTAAACTCGAACAACTTATCCTCAACACCAACTACTAAAATAATGGATAGATTAACCATAGGACAATTAAATCTCCACAACGATAGGGTAGCGACTTCTGAACTGGACAAACTAATTATCGATTATAACTTAGATATCGTGCTTGTTCAAGAACAATATCAAAACGCGCGTTTACGTCACAAAGTAGTACAGTTGGATGGCAAAGCACGAGCTGGAATTTACGTGGCGCATTCTTCTAACTTCACAGTAACGTCTTTGCGTAATCTAATGACACCCCATTGTGCCGTTGCGGAGGTCTCATCGTCTTCTTTTAAAGTTTACGTTGTGAGTTGCTACTTTCAATATTCAGACCCTGTTGCTCCTCATATACATAACCTCCGTCACGTCTTGCAGTCGCTCGCGGGCTGCAAAGTTATCGTTGGCGCTGATGTTAATGCGTCATCATCACTCTGGTATGGCAAAGTTCGGTCTACGGATTATGAACGACGCTGCGCTGTTGAAGATTTCATTGCTGAAATGAATCTGACTATTCATAATACCCCTGACGCACCACCAACTTTTTGCAGCCAAATTGGCGAATCTTGTATTGACGTCACACTTTCTAGTGCAGACGTACGCTTGGATAGGTGGCGTGTCCTACCGGACGCGTCTTGTAGTGATCATCGCTTGATCGTGTACGAATTTGTTCCAGTTTTTACTCAGGGTACGTCACATGTCATTGGTAACTTTAGGTATAAATGTAAGGGTGCGAATTGGGAATTCTTTAGCTCGCTTGTTGCGTCTCACGCCAAAGACTTCACTCGTGATAGGCTTTAAGCTGAAGAAAGTGCTGAAATTATGTCAGACACCTTCACTTACTGTGCTGACATTGCCATTGGTCGTGGATCTTTGACCAATATACGTAGATGTGATTGGTGGTGTGACTACCTAACTGAACAGCGTAAAAATTATCGCCGAGCACGTAAACATCTTAACAAGCTTAAAAAACGTAAGGTTACCGGTGACCCTCTTTCCATTGCGTTAAATACGTTTAGAGTTGCCAGGTCCCGCTACAGAGCATCGGTGGAAAAATCAAAGGGTAATTTATTGCGTAAAGTAGTAGAAAAATTAGATAAAGAAGCTCCGTGGTCTCCTTTATATCATGAGTTTAAAGCCAATCGATCAGTCGACCTCGCGTTTGTTCAGAATATTAAAGTAAATAATAAACACACTACCGGTATTGAGGAAACAACTGAAGTTTTGCTGAATACTCTTATACCTGATGACGTACTAGCTAATGACAACGAATACCATCAACAGATCAGAGCGTGGGCAGCTGTACCACCTGAATCACCAGCGTCAGACCTTCCATCCACTGACGAATTTATTAACGTTGTCAAGAGGTTACCACTCAACAAGTCATCAGGTGAAGATAAAATATCTAATCGGATGATTATAGAAGCGTGTAAAACAGCCGGTGATGCGATTTTAACCGTTTACAACCGTTGTATTGCGGAGGGCGTATTTCCTCGTATTTGGCGACGCGGATTTATACGAATAATCCCGAAAAGTGGTGACAAACCCCCGGACGACCCGAAATCGTACCGGCCCATAACATTACTTCCATCTTTGGGAAAACTCCTGGAGCGCCTTATCGTTCCACGGTTGCTACCGGACGGACCAAAATTTCATAATAATCAATTCGGTTTCACTATTGGAAAATCTACCGTAGACGCGGCTCTTACTGTTAGGAAAATAGTTAATACATCTGAACATAAGTATGTAATTGGGATTTTTCTAGATATTTCTGGGGCTTTTGATAACGCATGGTGGCCAATGCTATTACTTAAAATGAAAAATCGAGGCTGCTATAGAAATATATACAATTTAGTTTACTCTTACTTTTTAAATGGTTCCGCGAAACTCAAACTCGGCCATCATTCCATGTCGAAGTCTCTCACCATGGGATGTCCTCAGGGTTCGGTTATTGGTCCACCTTTATGGAATTTAGGCTTTGATGATTTCCTCGCGATTCCGCTTCCAAGCGGCTGTTCATTAACCGGTTACGCGGACGACGGTCTTCTGCTCATTCAATCAAGTACTCGAGCTGGACTCGAGAACTTGGCTGACACTTGCCTACGACTAATATCTCAGTGGGGCGATCGTAACCGCCTGACCTTTGCTCCGCATAAAACTTATCAGCTCATTTTGAAAGGTAATCTTAAATCATGTCCTAATATTAAATTTAATAACGTTCCGGTAAAAAGGAAGCAGTCCGTGTGCTATCTTGGTCTTGTGTTAGAAAGGAATTTTGCATTTATAGATCATATTAAAATCGTCGGTGAAAAAGCAAAAAAGAACTTCTATGCCTTAACGAGAATATCTAAATCTACGTGGGGTCTGTCTTTTTTGACTTTAAAGACTATTTATGGGGCTACTTACTTGGGTTGTATCTGCTATGGGGCGCCTGTTTGGGCTGATAGGGCCACAATAGGGGCGGTACGACGTAAATTACTTCAGAGTCAGCGTTTGGCTTTGATATTCTTATGCAAAGCATACAGGACGGTTAGTACTGAGGCCTTACCGGTACTTGCTGGCGTACTTCCGGTCGACCTTGAAGTGCAGCGACGTGCTGCAATGTACTATTCCGCAAAAGAGACCATGGACGCGGACTTTTTAACGCGTAGTGACCGTGCCAAAATCTCTAGATTATTTAAACCACATATTGACGTCTGGGAGGAACTTTTATCCGAATGGCAATGTAGGTGGGATAATTCCATCAAGGGCCGACACCTCCACCAATTCTTTCCATCCGTTCGCGTGCGGCTGGCCAGGACGTGGCTGGAGGTTAATCACTGTGTTGCCCAATTTCTCACAGGGCATGGTAACTTTAAAAGTAAATTATTTTCCTTCAAGCTTGTTGCCTCGCCATTATGTCAGTGTTCTACATCTGACTGTGAATATGTACAATCTGCACATCATATCTTATGGGAGTGTATTCTTTGGCAGAATGAACGCAATACTATGTTGAATAATGTACAGGCTGTATCAGGAGCTGTCTACTATACGGACCTTGTGGAAACTAGAACAAATTTCCGTGCGTTCAAGCGCTTTTGCCATACCTATTATTGGAATCAAATATAACAGCTCACAATGTTAGGACCCATTAATATTAATGCTAATTTTTATCCGTGGTGCTAGGCAACTGGGCTTATCCCAGTTGTAAACGACCCTTTGTGCCTATTGGTCTTGTTTGTTCTGTCTCCTGCTTGATATGGAGGGAAGTGGAAATTTGTATTTTTCTTACTCCTCCATTTTCTTTTCTGATTAATTTCGTTGCGGGATCCAAGACAGTTAAATTCATTCTCCGGGACTTCGTCGAGCTTCATTGCCTTGGCGCTTTTCTGGTGGTCGCCACTGTTGATTCTGGCTTTCAGGAGTTGCAGTGGTTTGGGAATAGTGCGGTGGGATTGTCCCAAAAAAAAAAAAGTTGAAGTGACCAACCCAACCCACAATGATATAATATTCTCATTGGACCATGCCACTCAGGCAACGATACTCAATGTTGAATGCACCGAGCAACTGTCACCTCGCGCTAAAGATGTTATATCCCGGCTACGCACCGATCACCTAAACAAGGAGGAAAAGGCAAACTTATTGGCACTGTGTTCAAAGTACGCCGATGTCTTTTACATTGAGGGCGAGGCATTAACCTTCACCAACAAAGTAAAGCACAGTATTAAGACCACAGATGAAGTTCCAATTTATACCAAAAGTTACAGATATCCGTTTATACATCGCCAAGAAGTTAGTGACCAAATAGCGAAAATGTTAGATCAGGGAATTATTAGGCCGTCTGAATCCACTTGGAGCTCACCAATTTGGGTCGTCCCAAAGAAAAGTGACGCTTCTGGAAAACAGAAATGGCGTATAGTCATTGACTTTCGGAAGCTCAACGAAAAAACGATCGATGACAAATACCCTATCCCGAATATTACAGACGTACTGGACAAGCTAGGCAAGTGCCAATATTTCACTACTCTTGACCTAGCATCAGGTTTTCACCAAGTCGAATTGAACCCTAGTGATATTCCTAAGACCGCCTTTAATGTTGAACATGGGCACTTCGAATTCTTGAGAATGCCCATGGGACTTAAAAATTCCCCTTCCACGTTCCAACGAGTGATGGATAACGTACTCAGGGGACTCCAAAATATTATATGTCTTGTCTATCTCGACGATATAATCGTTTTTAGTACTTCTCTCCAGGAACACATGAACAACCTAGAGAAAGTATTCCAGAGGTTAAGAGAATCTAACTTTAAAATCCAGCTAGATAAATCAGAGTTCTTAAAACTCGAAACCGCATACCTAGGTCATATCATCAGTACCGAAGGGATAAAACCTAACCCAGACAAAATCACAGCTATTCAAAATTACCCCATACCTAAAACACCTAAGGAAATTAAACAGTTCCTCGGACTCCTCGGTTATTACCGAAAGTTCATTCCGGACTTTTCTCGTATTACCAAACCTCTTACTCAATGTCTAAAGAAAGGGAAAAGGGTAACTTTAGACTCAGAATATATTAACTGCTTTGAGAAATGTAAGACACTACTGACCAACGATCCTATCCTTAAATACCCAGACTTTGACAAAGAATTCATATTAACCACAAACGCCTCCAATTTTGCAATCGGCGCGATACTATCACAAGGTTCTATTGGCTCGGATAAACCCGTAGCATATGCGTCGCGGACACTTAATGAAAGCGAAGTAAATTACAGTACGATAGAAAAGGAACTTTTAGCCATTGTGTGGGCAACAAAATACTTTCGGCCTTACCTTTTTGGACGCAAGTTCAAAATAGTAACGGACCACAAACCATTACAATGGGTCATGAGCCTCAAGGAACCAAATTCACGATTAACCAGGTGACGGCTAAAATTAAGCGAATACGATTTCACCGTCATCTATAAAAAGGGCAAACACAATACCAATGCCGACGCTCTTTCTCGTGTCGAAATCTACAACGAGGAAGTTAGTTCGATGATTGCAAACGCAACTGATAGACCACCATCCCTAGCTAACTCCAACACCCTGACAGCACACACCTCTGAGGAAAACCCCATACTTGAAATACCTATCACCGACGAACCACTTAACAAATTTCACCGACAGTTATGCTTAACCGTTGTAGGCGATTTTAAAAAACGAACTATGGCAACCAAGACATTTGACACCCACACTCGAACATCCGTCCAGCTATCTGAATCCAACCTGGAGGAAGATCTAATTAACGCCATTAAGGAGTATGTCAATCCTAAGATCAAAACTGCCCTGTTGATAAATCCACCCCTTGCAATGTACAACATAATCCCCCTGCTACAAAAATACTTTAAAAGTTCTTCAATGAAATTGGTATTGGCAAAAAAGGAACTCGAAAACGTAAAAGAATACCTGAGGCAGCAGGAAATTATACGTCACTACCATGAGGGCAAAACCAACCACCGTGGTATAAACGAGTGCTTTCTAGCGTTATCTGTTAAATATTATTGGCCTAAAATGCGAGAGCACATAACAAAATTCATTATTGACTGCACAATATGTGGGCAAGCAAAGTACGATAGGAGCCCCATAAAGCAGAAATTCAACATAGTGCCCCCTGCCACCAGACCGTTCGAAATAATACATATGGATAGCTTTTCAGCACAGAATGAAAAATACGTCACATTCATAGACGCCTTCTCAAAGTATGGTCAAGCTTACCTTCTTCGACATGGGACTGCAGTTAGTATTATACAAGCTTTACTAACTTTCAGCACGCATCATGGCCTACCATTAACCATTATTACAGATCAAGGGACCGAATTCATCAACCAGATGTTCACCGAGTTCTGCAAGGTTCACAAAATAATCCATCACCAAACACTCGCATACTCGCCTAACGCTAACGGAAATATAGAACGCTTTCATTCCACCATACTGGAACATCTTCGTATTTTGAAACTAAAACACAAAGATGAGCCAGTTGTACATTTGATGCCATATGCTATCATAGCATACAATAGTTCGATCTATTCTTTCACACGATGCAAACCATACGACCTTATATTAGGACACACTGACCCACGAGATCCGACTGACATAGATATGACCGGACACCTATTGCAACAGTATACAGAAACACATAGAGAACGTATGCAAAAAGTATATGAACTAATCAATGATACGTCTCTCGCTAATCGAACCGCGCTAATAGAGAGTCGTAATAAAACCCGTGAGGATGAGGTCGACTATGAACCCGACCAACAAATATTCATCAGTAACCCCTCCGCTAGTAGATCTAAACTCGCATCCAGATATAGCCAAGATACCGTCCTAGCTAATTTACCTATCCACATTTATACTTCCAAGAAAAAGGGACCTATAGCGAAATCTAGACTAAAGCGCGTCCCTAAAACCGCGAAATTGTTGCAGGATACCTCTGATGCTGTCACTTAGCCTAACATGGGCGCAGGAGATCAATCTAGAACGACTTGACAATGGACCCGGACTACTGCCCTTCAAACTAGGGCCCATGAAACTCATTACTCATTATCATACGTTCCTGCAGAACATTGAACTAACAGACATAGATAAAAATATTAACGAAATACGAATCCAACTCATTAAAGCCACAGACAGACTAGACAATTACACTCGCACTTTATACGAGCTCCAAACGGACAGCTTGAATACGAAATTAAATAGAGCCTCATCTCATCTACAAAGCCTAAAGCCCAATCGATTCAAAAGAAGTTTAATAGATGGTCTCGGATCCGTTATAAAGAGCATTACAGGAAACCTGGACCATACAGATGCCATCAAGTACGATAACGCCCTTAAAGCCCTTAATGATAATCAGCAACAGATAGCTATTGAGCAAAATCATCATATAAGCCTTAGCAAAGGTTTGATGAATGAGCATACAAAAATTATTACGAAATTAGTAGAAAACCAAGTACAATTAAATGACAGTCTGCATATTTTACTTGACGCCGATAAGTATAAACAACACAACCTCATAAAATTTGCAAAGTTTTCGCAAGTACTGAATATAATTAGCAATAACGTAGATAGTTTATTAAGCGAATTGAGTAGGTTAGAAAACGCGATAGCTCTTTCCGGTCAAACGCATACTCATCATTCCATGTTAGGTACAGAAGTACTAAGCAATATGATACGCAAACTAAGCGCGCTTTATAATAAAGACCAATTACTAGAATTAGAAATTAGAGAATATTACGACATAATTAAACCATTAGCTTATTATCGTGGAAGTCAAATAGTTTTCGCATTCAAATTTCCCATAACGTCTCCACTAAAATTCCTGTTGTATAAGTTAGTCATTGTACCAAATAGAAGTAAGCAAGCCATCATCCCGTCCTACCCATTCATAGCAATCACTGGGAATATTCATAGAGGCAGAATGCCCGAAGGTAGCTTCAGAGTATATCTGCGAAGAAAAACTCAACCACCAAATGAGAACCCATCCGGACTGCATCTGCGATATCATTGGAAGTCAAACACCACACAAATCATGCAACACGATTACTATCAGCCTGACGAAGCCCGCAATGGAGAAGTTAGATGACCGCCGCTACGCTCTCGTGTTCCCGAAACCAACACAAGTCCAGTTAATCTGTGAACAGGAAGAATCCATAACCCTAACCGGAAGCTTCCTAGCCACTATTCCACATAACTGCAAGCTACGAACAGACGAGTTCACCATCGTCAACATCAACGACCACATTAGTGGACAACCTATGAAGATAAGCAGCGTGCCAGATGACATAGAAGTTTCAACCACGCCACCTCTTCAAATCAGTGCTATTAACCTGAAAAAGCTGCACGATATTCAGGATAGAATACTCACAGAAGCCAGTTCACATTGAACCAACCTCAACCATTTACCATACGACCATCCCATTTTATGGTACACTACTGGCCTTATTTGTACTGGGAGCAATAGTATCATGCCGAGTCTACATCCGCCGCAAGAAGCAGATGACAAGCCCAGATGAACCTATGTACGCCGAGCCGGAAACATCTGAAGCCCGCCGGAACCAGATGGCACCTCATGATCAGTCTAAACTCTCGACGATATTTCATCTCAAAATCTGAAATAGTCGTCGATCTGAGGGGGGAGGTGTTACGCGCATCACTACCATGTAAAGCGCTGACACAAAGGCACGAGGCACAGCGCGTGCGCATCATCGACCCAGTTGCTACGAGTGGAAACTGCTGACACAGAACACGAGGCCCGAAGACACCGTCTACGTGACCGAGCCCGCGCACTTTGTATCCACCATCGATCGGGTCAACTTAATATTCTTATAATTGTAATTTCTTTATTAAAATAAATTAGTTTGTAATAAAACGGTTTTTTTTGAGTCCTCCGGCAGTAGCCTACGTAATTAGTACGATAATATACAAAAAAGCTTCACTAAATATGAGGACAAAATAAGCGTATGGAAAACCAACATAATGACCTTCAAAAAAGTATTCTATTTATTTCTATATTGAAATACGAGGCGCTCGAACAAAAAATGTTTTTTTTGGAACAAAGTCAAATGGTGGACAATGTTATTTCAACTGTGGTATAAACAAAGAAGAACAAGAAAATGTCACAGAAATAACCCAAAAAGTAGCCACTAAAATCCAGCAAAATCCGGATGACATCTTGAACGCGTACCAAAAGGAGCGACGAGCACCAGCAGCACAACAGCGCACATCATCGAGCATCGTGGTAATCATGAAGGCGGGTTGTCGTGACAGCTTTTTGGACGCTGCCAAGTCCAGTACCATCACGCGGCGGGATCTGGGCCAGCTTGAAGGTGCAAATGGTGCAAGGATCTGCATACGTGAGGCTCTGACTCCAGCCACAGCATTTTTGCTGTGGAAGGCTAAAAGTGAATTCAGAAAAGATGATTTGTATAAATTCGAGGGGTGCAATATAAACGATAAACTGTTGATCAGTTCTTTATGGATATTAGTTACATTAACGAAGGTAACTTCATAATTCGGAATGAGTACATAGACTCGCTTGCATCACAACAACTTTATTTTACTGTGTTACATGTCAATATTCGATCTATGGTGTTAAACTTTGCCCAACTAGAACTTATTATAAATAGTAGTACGCGTTGTGTTAATTTAATTGTCCTAACAGAACTAAATATAAAAAGTAAAATTGTTTACAATTATTTGGTATATCAAACTATTCAATATATTCATCACTAAGATCAAACAAAAGGGACGGGGGAATTATTCTGTATATCCACAGCAACCACTACTTTGAAAAACAAGTGTTAACTACAAACTTTTTTGAATCATTTGTGGGTACACTTAAAACCAACCATAACTATAATATAGATATTTGTGCTGTGTATAGACCACCTGGCTCCAATAGACAATTATTTGTTAGGTGTTGAGTCTTAGTAGTTTGTCTTCCGATTTATTAATTATTGATGACATAAACATAAACTTAAATACAAAAAATAACAAAATCTGCTCTGGTTATCTAAATAAAATGAGTGAACTAGTCTTACACAGTGAGATTAACCAATTTACTAGGGATGAAAATACAAAAAACAAAAATAAACAGGTTATCATTACTCGGTCATGCATTGATCATGTGTTCCTGCGGTAAGTGTGCGAAAGCGACGCTCACACTGCTGTTATAAACCCAACGCCAGCTGACCACTATATAATAGGCTGCGCTTGTGCAATACCGGCTCGTGAGTCAACCGATACACCGTGTACTATCTATCGTCTGTATAATAAGCGTGTGAGGGAGAGGCTTGTGAGCGTCGACTGGTCACCTGTACTCGACTATCAATGCCCTGAACACATACTTGATTTTGTTTTCGATAAATTTAAGTAGATTTATAGGTAATGTAGAATAAGCATTAGTAAAATAATATCTTTTAACTTAAAAAATAGACTGGGTTAACAATAAAGTAAAATGTATGTGTAAAAATAGAAATAAACTTTATAAAATTTGGAAAAGTGAACCTACTAACTTGACAAATAGAATTTTATATAAAAAATATCCAAATAAAACAAATAAATATATAAACTATGTTAAAAATAATTACTATAAAACTGAAATTAATAAAAACTGCCCGGATTCGAAAAAAATATGGAGTATTATAAATTCATTATGTGGGAACATTACAAAGTCAATAGAGGAAGTCGTTTCCAATGCATTTAATCGGAAGGAAAAAGACTTAGCGAATACATTTGGAAATGAATTCCAACAAAATGTCGAAAATATAACAAAACCCTAAGACACCACCATATTAGACCCGCTGACCTAGTGACTGCGGCATGTCCATGCGAATTAGCAATATATCAAATGATACATTTCATAAAATTATAAATAACTTAAATACAAATAAAAGTCCTGGCTATGTCGAAATACGAGTTGCCGACCTAAAATTCACATCACAAAAAAATTATCCAGTCATTGCTTACCTTATTAATACTAGTCTAAAAACCTGCACTTACCCTGATAAACTTAAAATAGGTACTATTCGTCCCACTCACAAAAAGGGATCGTTAAAAGACTACAATAATTATAGGCCTATCACAATTTTGTCAAGCATCGATAAAATAGTTGAGCGTTGTATTAGTGATAATATAAATCAGTTTTTAAGTGAGAACCATATACAAACAAAAACAAATTTGGCTTTCAGAAAGACCGAAGCGCCGCACAACTATTGTGTCAATTTACAAACGAAATTAATACTTACATTTCTTAATGAAAAAAAAAACATATTTTATTATTTTTTATTGATTTTAGTAAAGCTTTCGACACACTTAATTATAATACACTTTCTCAGAAATTAGAATGCAGTGATGTAAGGGGTCCTCTTCTTCAGTGGTTAATGAGCTACCATAGCAACATATATACGACTGTCAAGCTGGGAAACTCGTATAGCGACATGAAATTAACAACTAAAAGCATGGCACAGGGGTCAATATTCGGTCCTACTGAATACCTACTGTACGTCAACGATAAGTCATAAGTCATTTATTTCGTAACAAAATTTGTTGGTCAAATTGGTGTCGAAATTTGTAGTAAGTTAAAACACCACTAAGACATTACAATAGATTACAATTAAATTTAAAAAGAAATGTCTTTAAATAACAATTACTTTCAATAACAATTATAATTTATATATGATACTAGCTAACCCTCGGGGCTTCGCTCCCGTCAACTGGCTACCTATCTACCTACCCTGCCTACCCTGCTTCTACCCTGCTTACCCTGCCTACCATGGCTACCCTGGCTACCCTGGCTGCCCAGGCTACCCTGGCTGCCCTGGCTACTCTGGCCGCCCTGGCTACCCTGGCTGCCCTGGTTGCCCTGGGTACCCTTGCTGCCCTGGCTACCCTGGCTACCCTGCCTACCCTGGCTACCCTGGCTACCCAGTCTACCAAATGTAGCACAGGATTTGCCTCAAGTAGACCGGCCTGAGAGTGCTGGCTTTTCATCAAGTCAAAGTAAAGAAAGTTTTCATTCAGTTATATTTTCAGACGGTATTGGAAAAGGTTTCGGTAAATTACTAAATGGTAATCAGAGTCATTCCACTTTTAATTATTGCAAGCCCGGGTCATCTTACAAGCAAATAATGGAATCTGTGACAAAGAATATTTATAAACCAGATACCAATTTAACTGTATTTGTAGGTAATAGTAAAAAAGTAAACAAAGATGACATCACTGAGTGTGTAAAAGAGATGTTAAAGTTAAATTGCAGTAAAATTATTTTGTGTGCCTTACCTTACTTGGATAAATTGTCAAATAGACAAAATAATCACATTCACATGCTTAATAAGCATCTGCACTTTCTTGTGAGTCACTATAGTGACAAACTTGTTTTTTTTGACATCAACATTTTTGTTGATAAATTAAAGTCGACAGGCGATACTTTGTATCTGCCTCTTAGGGTAAGACATCAAATAGCTCGGCTATTATCTTATACAATAAACTCAGACATAAGTAGTATGTCGAATTATACAGTTATTATTGATATTAGTAATAGTACTAATTTAAAGGTGGTCAATACCTTGAATAACGTTAGCAAAAATGCTATTAATATTTATTCTTTAAACTAGTCGATAGGACAAGGGAGGGTATCAATAACGGAATAGTTGCGAGTATGTCCACCATTAATAAGGTACCTTCTTGCTCGCAAAAAAATAATTTAAGAAAAGGGTCTGAGCAGAATTCTCTGAAATTATTTCACCAAAATATTCAGGGTTTTTCTTCAAAGGAATTAGAAATCAAACTGTTTTTAGAAAAAACAATGTTTGACATTGTTTGTTTCACTGAGCATTGGCTGAAAGATTACGCAATGCTAATCAATTATGAAAATTATACTGTGGGCAGTTGTTTTAACAGAAATATTATGTTGCGTGGGGGTTCACTTATATTAATTAAAAATGGTATTAAATCAAAACCTCGTAAAGATATAGTAGACCTCTCAGTTGAACATAGTGTTGAACTGTCCTGTGTTGAGCTGGATAAGCATGTCATAGTGTGCGTCTACAGACCCCCTAATTATAAGAACTACTCTATATTCGAGTCAGTGATGGAAGATGTTTTGGCAAAACTCGCAATGGGTAATAAACTAGTAATTGTCTGTGGTGACTTTAATATTAATATTCTAGAAGATAATTCAGATAGAAGTAGGTTATTAAATCTCTTTAAATCATTTAATTTGTCACATGTGTTTACGGAACCAACCCGAACTACGCTGACTTCTGCTACATGTATTGATAATGTTTTTTGTTGCTGCAACTACTTGGACAATGCCATTATAAATTATCTGCCTTCGGATCATAGTGGGCTACTTGTGACATTTGAGTCCAATATGCTAATTAAACAAGTGCAGATTCAATCCAGACCAATAACATCCGGTAAATTAAATAAATTTAACAGCACTTTAATCGCTAAGTTAAGCGATCAGGACCTCACAGTGAATGACGGTAATATTTTGTATGATGAAGTTTTTTCAGTGGTTCAAAAAGAGTTTAATAACACTTTTAAGAAGATAACTAAAACTGTATGCCCTAAGTTTTTATTCAGTGACTGGGCGACTACAGGACTTAGAAAAAGTAGGGAAAGACTTTACGAGCTATATGGCCTTAAGCCTTGTATGAACACTGAAACGTTTAATAAGTATGTTGCTACTTACTCGAGAATTTTTAAAAATACATGTAAGGCAGCTAAGGCCTTGTATATTAGAAATAAGGTTAAATTAGCAGAAAATAAAATCAAGACGGTTTGGAAAATTATAAATAATGAAACGAACAGGAATAAAAGAAATAATCCTGATTACACGCTTGAGACCACACACGGACTTATTAGAGATAACAAAAAAGTTGCGCAAGAATTTGTAAATTTCTTTACCAACATCCCAATTAAAACTACTGAAACCTTAAATTCTTCGCCCGCGCTTGCTTTTGGATTATTAAACGCGAACGTTTCAGCCTGCCCGAATGTATTTAACTTTTCACATATAAACCCCATAACAGTAATAAAAGCTTTTAAGCAAATCAAGATCAAACCGACTGAAGATCTGTGGGGAATGTCCATCAAAGCTTGTACCTCCATTATTCAGACTATAGCGCCGTACTTAGCTGTAATTTTTAATTTGTGTGTGGATCAAGGAGTCTTTCCGGATCTAATGAAATATAGTAAGGTTATACCACTTTTTAAATCCGGGGACAGTAAAGACACAAATAATTATAGACCAATATCTGTGTTGCCGGTTTTCAGCAAGGTATTTGAGAAGATAATGCTTAATCAAATGCTCATTCATTTTAATACGAATAAAATCTTGCATGATAAACAGTATGGTTTCACCAAAGGACGTTGTACAACTGACGCTGGTGTCACCCTATTAAAACACATCTTTAATGCGTGGGAAGAGTCGCAGGATGCCATAGGTATCTTCTGCGACCTGTCGAAAGCGTTTGATTGCGTTAATCATGAAACATTACTTCTGAAACTTGAGCATTACGGGCTAGGTCAATCAGCGTTAAGTTTGGTTGAATCTTATTTAAGTGATAGACAGCAATTAGTTCAGATAAACGGTGTGAATTCGTCGGGGTTAAACGTGAAAATGGGGGTACCCCAGGGCTCAATATTAGGTCCTTTCTTATTTTTAATATACATAAACGATTTACCCCGTTTATTGGAAAACAAACTAAACATGGTGTTATTTGCTGATGACACATCTTTAATTTTTAAAATAAATAGACGTACTTGTCAGGTTGACGACGTAAATAACGCGCTACGGCAGGTTCAGGATTGGTTCACTGCAAATAATTTAGTTTTAAATGGTAAAAAAACCAAGTGCGTAAAATTTTCCTTGCCGAATGTAAAAAGTACTGATTGTGACATTATCTTAAACAAGGAGAAGCTAGAATTCGTCGATAAAACGGTTTTCCTGGGGATCACGCTAGACTCAACGTTACAATGGGGTCCTCATTTAATATCACTTGCAGGGCGGCTAAGTTCGGCAGCTTATGCTGTTAGAAAGATTCGTCAATTTAGTGATGTAGATACCGCGAGGCTGGTCTATTTTAGTTACTTTCATAGTATAATGTCTTACGGTATTTTACTATGGGGAAGGGCTGCAGACATTGAGTCAATTTTTATTCTGCAAAAACGAGCCATCAGAGCGATATACAATCTTCGCCGGCGCGATTCTCTAAGGGAACTGTTTAAGGGCATTAACATCATGACGGTTCCTTGTCAATATATTTATGAAAATATCATGTACGTGAGAAAAAATTTACATCTTTTTAGTAAAAACGGAGATAGACATAATTACATTACTAGAAATAGGGACCAATTAGTTCAACCAGGTTTCAGACTGGCTAAAGTAGCCTCTTCTTTCATGGGGTACTGTACAAAATGTTACAATAAAATTCCTCCCCACATTCTAGAACTGAATGAGACGAAATTTAAAACTTGTATAAAACGCACACTATGCAGGCAGGCATATTATAAGTTGGGGGATTACATCACTGATAAAAATGCTTGGCTCAATGCTACTCTTGCTCCACAACCACTAGGGCGCAAAAACAAGTGATATGCAGAACATTATTGTTTTGTAGAATTGTTGGACCTGCTGAAGACTGTATGAATATATTTGTATTTTATAGACTCAATTTCTTTTAGTATAGTATAACTGCGCAGCACGTGTGTGAGTACTATGTACCAAACTGTAAATCTACCATTTGCTGTACCTCGGTGTCGTTCGTTGACTTGTGTTTGCCCTGGCAGTTGAGTGTGTCATGCTCTCTCAAATGTCTCTCTGATGGTGGCGTGTGTGTTGGATCATTCGGTTCCCTTCATGATGGTTGAGCTGGGTGGTGCCGATTCATGCGTCATGTTCGTGAACGGGCGCCGTCAGTTGGGATTGGTCTTAACTTAACTGCTTCGGATGCTAGTGTTTTTCTAGCGCTTATTATGTAACTGCACAGTACATGTGTAAGTACTTTTAATACTTTGTACCTGTACGTAGTATAGTATGTAGTGATTCTGGGTGCATTGTCCTCACACATATAAATTTATTAATGTATGTACTTATGTACCTAAATATTGTAAAAAAAACTTTTTTTTTTTTTTAAAAGAGTAAGTATGGAGTTTCTTGTGCGTTCTTCTCCATAACAAGCTACTTTCCGAATGCACGGTAGAATCAATTTTTATTCCTTGTAAATTTTAATGTAACTAACGTTCAAAAGTGCCGCTTTGTGGCCTAGTTGAAATAAAATATCTTTGTCTTGTCTTGTCTTTACCCTGGCTACCCAGTCTACCCTGGCTACCCAGTCTACCCTGGCTACCCAGTCTACCCTGGCTACCATGGCTACCCTGGCTACCCTGCCTACCCTGCCTATCCTGGCTATCCTGCCTACCCTGTCTACTCTGGCTACCATGGCTACCCTGGCTACCTTGCCCATACCCTGCCTACCCTGCCCCTAGCCTGCCTATCCTGGCTAACCTGGCTACCCTGGCTACCATGGCTACCCTGGCAACCCTGCCTACCCTACCTACCCTCCAAGCTGTGTGTAATGAAGAGGTTAAATGCGGTCCAAAGAGGATTTGCACAGAAAGTGTGCAAATCCTATCGCACCGTATCCCTAAACTCGGCGCTGGTGCTGGCTGGGATGCTTCCCCTCGATCTCCGAATACGAGAGGCAGCTGCCCTGTATGAGGCGAGGAGGGGAGTACCTCAGCCAGTGCTAGGAGACAGGGACGTTGAGCGACGCACCGCATTTGCCTCGACTCCCCACCCGGCGGAACATATGAGTCTGCAGTTCATATGCCTGGCAGACCAAGAACAACTCGCACACCACTGCACACAAGCAGTGCAAATATATACGGACGGCAGCAAAATTGATGGAAAGGTGGGGGCGGCATTGTCTCTCTGGAGCAATGGCGCCGAGACCAAATGCCAAAAAATGAAGCTGTCACCCCACTGCACGGTCTACCAGGCCGAACTGCTGGCCATATGCATTGCCACGCGGGAGATCTATAAGCACACAGAAAGGTCTTTTGGCATCTTCAGTGACTCACGATCTTCACTGGAGACGGTCGCAAACCACCGCTCTTCTCATCCCCTCGCAGTCGAGACCAGGGAAAACCTGAGAAAGTGCAGCATCCAAAACAAGCATGTGGCTTTGTTTTGGATCATGGCGCACGCGGGGCTGGAGGGAAATGAGAGAGCCGACCACTTGGATAAAGAAGCGGCATTGCACCTCAAAAAGAGGCCAGATTACGACCAGTGTCCGGTGTCATTCGCAAAGCGACAAATCCGGAAGGATTCGCTTGTCGAATGGAACCGGAGATACAGAACGGGGGACACAGCTGCAACGACGAAACTTTTCTTCCCGGACGCAGTGGACGCTTATAACATCGTCAGAAAATTAAGACCAACAGGGTTGATTACCCAAGTGATGACTGGGCATGGTGGGTTTTCAGAATACCTGAACAGGTTCAAGTGTAAGGAAAGCCCATCATGCGCTTGTGACCCTGACGAAGACGAGACAGCGATCCACATAATTACTGACTGCCCGGTATATGCCCGTGAAAGGTATGAGCTTGAAGAAAAGCTGGGGATTACAATACGACCTGAGAATCTTAGTAAACTTATAGCAGACAAAAAGTATAGTACAGATTTCATCAAATACTGTGTAAAAACAGCAAAACGAACAGTAGATAGAAACAAATAACTACAGCAGTGCTCAAAATTCTATATATATATATACAATGGGAAGCGTACAGAGCGATACATAATCTATGAACAAAATAGAATCTAGGTATCGCTAATAACGTGCTATACAATAAGGTAAAATAAGTCTGTATAAAATAGGTAAATTAAGAAACTCATACGAGTATGTAATAGACATTTAATGTTATTAATAAGATTCATGTAATGTGTAAAATTGACCTTGAATAAATGAGTCCCCAAGGTCTCGGAACATGTCCGGGGAAGCCTTTTTTAAAAAAAAAAAAAAAACCCTACCTACCCTGCGTACTCAGTCTACCCTGGCTACCATGGCTACCCTGGCAACCCTGCCCCTATCCTGGCTACCCAAGCTACCCTGCCTACCCTGTGTACCCAGTCTACCCTGGCTACCATGGCTACCCTGGCAAATCTGCCCCTACCCTGGCTACCCTGCCTACCCTGCGTACCCAGTCTACCCTGGCTACCATGGCTACCCTGGCTACCCTGCCCCTACCCTGCCCCTACCCTGCCTACCCTGGCTACCCTGCCTACCCTGCCTACCCTGCCTACCCTGCGTACCCAGTCTACCCTGGCTACCATGGCTACCCTGGCTACCCTGCCCCTACCCTGCCCCTACCCTGGCTACCCTGGCTACCCTGCCTACCCTGCCCCTACCCTGCCCCTACCCTGGCTACCCTGGCTACCCTGCCTACCCTGCCAACCCTACCTACCCTACCTACCTACCTACAATTTTTTATCTATAATCAATAGTTTTCTCAGCGCACGCCAAATAATGTATTTTACAGGCAACATTTTGCTACCTTGGGTTACATTATTGCAATTTTCATAAAGATCTCATTTTTTTTTTAAATTTTATTATAACCTATGACACTCATGAATAATGTAGCTTTCTACTGGTGAAAGAATTTTTTAATTCGGTTCATTACATCCAGAGATTACCCCCTACGTCACAAACTCATAAATTCACAAACTTTACCTCTTTATAATATTATTAGTATATTAGTATAGATATAGGTGATATGTGCAATACCACAGGAGAAGGTTCCGTATACCGGTACGCCGATGACACCTGCATCGTGGTGGCTGATAAAGATAGTAAAAAGGCCGAGCGTATTCTCCAAATTAACTTTGAATTATTATGTAAATGGTCGCACGATGTCGGTCTCGTCATAAATGCCCATAAAACCAAAGCCGTGCACTTCCATTCATCACGTAATAAAGCCACCTACACACCCTCCATCAAGGCACATATCCATGACTGACTACACGCTGCATGTACCAAAAACTGTAGCTGTGCATCAATACAGTTCGTCACAGAACACAAGTACATTGGACTCATAACCGACAACCAATTGAATTGGGTTCCCCACATTAACTATATATGTGTTAGATATTTAGTTTGTAGATCTTGGGACGAATAATTATACTTAAACATAAAATGCCATACAAAACCTTAAAACTACTGTACCTAGCTCTAGCTGACTCCATAATAAGTTACGGACTCAGTAGCTACTGGAGAACTTATAGAACTAATCTAGATAAAATTTACTAACTACAACAATGTATTCTCAAAAATATTGTACCCCTCAAAATAAGAACAAAATTCCAAAATGATTATTCTGAACTATTTCGTTACTGCAACATATTGCCAATACATGACCAAACTTTCAATATTAAAAGACGAATATAACAACATAAATAATATAACTAAGAAGAAACGTCATCCTAAACTGAGAACGTTAGCTAACATGAAAACTTTTACCTTGCCTAAATACGACAATACATATGGTATGTCAACATACACCTACATACTACCAAAAATAATAAACGAACTACCTGTGCACATCCAAAATATTTACCTCGGCAACCCTAAAAAAGCAAAAAAATATATTAAAAAAGCATTTTATGCAAATTACACATCATGAGTATGTACTTTAGTTTGATATACCAACCTCCTGTTTTATCAAGTATTTAAAGATATTGTTTTCCTTTTTGTATCGCTCGAATGTAGTAAAACTCACAGTTTTATAATTGTTTCGTTGTTTGCCTCAGAATTAATTATTCCGAACTCATTAGCCATATATAAGCCATAAACGGCTTCTGTGTTTCTTAACTTATAATATAATTGAAACTCTGCGATATATATTTTGAACATAATAATTTGTATAAAATGGCATTGATGAAATAAATTCTAATAATATGACATATAATAATCCATCTGACATTTGCAATATATTTAATGACTATTTTATTAATTTGACATCTAATCAACCATTTAATTCTAATAATATTAAGCTTAATCAAAAAAACAAAAATCTTAACACAATTTTTCTAAATCCTATAGATGCAGAAGAAGTGTATAAAATTATAATGTCCCTAAATAATAGCAAAACTAGGGATATGACGGCGTCGCCACAAAGGTTTTGAAGGCTTGTGCTAGCTCTATATGTCATCCACTAGCACATGTTATAAACCTATCTTTTCTGGAAGGTGTTTACCCTGATCAGCTCAAAATGTCTATCGTAAAGCCATTATTTAAAAGGGGAAATAAGTCAGACCCCAATAACTACCGCCCTATTACGATAGTACCCATCATATCTAAAATTTTTGAGAAGGCTATGCATTTTAGGTTGAATAATTTTCTCAGTAGACATGACATATTATGCAAAGAGCAGTTTGGTTTCCGTAAAGGTTGTTCAACTGCTCTTGCCATCTTCAACTTTATTAAACTTGTAACAGAAGCTATTGACAATGGCAATCCAGCAGTATCATTATTCTTAGGTATGAGTAAGGCCTTTGATTTTGTTAATCATGCTAAGATATTAAACAAATTAGCTTTCTACGGCATAAGGGGCAAGACATATGGATGGATATCTAGTTATTTAAGTAATAGGCAACAATATACAGAGATATCCAAAGTTGTAAAGAAAGGTAACAGAATATATTCTAAAGAGAAATTTAAATCAGTAGCAATAATAAATAAGACTGGTTTGCCTCAGGGTAGTATTCTCGGTCCTTTGCTTTTCTTACTCTACATAAATGATCTTCCGGAGGCCACTAAGCAGAAATGTATTCTTTTTGCTGATGACACGACAGTTATATTAAAGTGTCAGGATAAAATCAATTACAAATCTGTTACTGAAAATACCCTGTCAGATATAATAAGCTGGATGGCAAATAATGACTTAAATACAAATGTTAGTAAAATTCTATTACATTTCATCAGTGACTGAAGTGGCTGGAGTGATTGTTCGTTCTTCACTCGAGCTAAAGGTAAATGTATTGGGGCAAAGAAATTAGCGACGGACCTAAATATTTCACACCTACCCAAATTATTCCAATTAAACTTCCTTCATACTTCTCTGAACCATGGATAATTCTTCCATTAAAAGTCGAAGAAAGGTTGGCTAGATGAACTTTAAAATATATTGTGTATTTTTCATAAGGAAGACCACTAGCTTGAGACAAGGCGATATTATATATTAAAGGTAAATGAAAAATTTAACACTGTCTATCCCATGTATTTAAACAATGGCCGCTGGTCAAAATGTTATTTTGTTTAAGCCTCTAGGACCATTTTTCAGTGTCCATCGCGGTAATGAACTTCGCAACAATGGGATACACTTGAATTCTAGTCCTAACGATTAGTAGAAGTAGAACACTTAATTTTTTATACCCACATAAAATATAAATCTGGCTGTAGCAGACTCGGTATTCCATGCGTTACAAACTTTTAGCTGTTCTTTACGCACTCGGACTTCCGCCGAAATAACTTCGTAACCGTAGTTTTCAAGCTTGAAAGTAGAACAAGCTATTTTTAATAATAACGATTATCCGCTTATTCTCTGGCCGCACTCCGGTTGCAGAATTCTCTTCGAAAAGTAAATTTAATTAAGAAACAGTTTCAAGCGCGAGATTTTCACTTCAACCGATGTTTTGTGATATTCCTCCTGATTTCATACTTTTTCATATACCCAAATATTTCTTAGAATAAAGAAACGACTGGTTTTAGCAATAAAAACATTAGTTGTAAAACATTTTCTGCAGTTGACTCGTAAAAAGTTATAATAAAGGTTTTAGAAATATGATCAAAATTAACATATCTTTTTTCCGCTTCCACATCTTCAATAGATTTGGCATAAAGTTTTTAAAAGAATGCCTATTTTGGGCATTCAGCCCCTTAAATGGATCTAGTTTATTTAGCTACCAGAGATGGTCGCATCGTTGGGCGAATTGTGGCAGCCCCAAGTGTCACTGCAACATGATGACCACGACCGCCAAGAGAGAGAAGAAGAGAGAGAGTTTTTAGGCTTAGTTAGTTAGTAGTTTTCGATTTAACTGGCCGTATTGAATGTAAAGTATTTAATACATGGAGTATATTTTTTATGCAAATAAATTAAGTCGTAATAGCTTAAATTATTAAAATTAAACGTTGTGTACATTTTATTCCAAAAAGTTATTCCATGCATTCTAAATCAAACACAAATCCGTACAACCAATTAGTGACAATTGAGTACCAAACATGCAAACACCAAACCAAACTATCGCATTTACAGTGTAACTTTGAATCAAATTATGGCCAACAAATCACATAAGTTGGTCCCAACATCCGTGTCAGTCTTTAAACTACTTTCCAACATTTCCTAGTCGTGTAATGCTGTAAGTGGGCAATGTTAACACTGGCCGGTCACAACAGGTTGGTCAGAGCGGTTAATCCGGGACCGTATCACGGTCCCCGGGAATCCTCCGGGATGTTAGCGATTAAGTGATTGTTCTGTCGCACTCAGCATCGTTGACCGGTGTGTTACTTATTTGAGAATTTTTAAGGTAAATAGGGAATAGGGCTGTAATTGTAAAAAAATACTATACGTTGTTGTTAGTTTAAGAACGGATTAACAGATTATTATTTCAAATTGAGAGGTGAAATGTGGATGTAGTGTACCGTAAACCTTCGGTAAATATGTATATTATCTCTACAGAAAATTTGAATTAAGTATACATTAATATACTAAATTCAAATTTTCTGTGGAGATTTAGAATCTAATCAGTGTTCAAACTATTTATATGGATAGTTTTTAGGGTTACATACCCAAAGGGTATAAACGGGACCCTATTACTAAGACTCCGCGGTCCGTCTGTCTGTTTGTATGTCACCAGGGTGTATCTCATTAACCATGATAGCTAAGCAGGTGAAATTATCACAGATGATGTATTTCTGTTGACGCTATAACAACAAATACTAAAAACAGGATAAAATAAATATTTAAGTGGGGCTCCCATACGTGTATATTGCACACATGTGAATTTTCTGTATGTCTCTTTTAAATAAAACTTTCTGCATACGTTACAAAGTTACCTGCTACCAAATAATCACTCAACCAAAACTCTTCCAGAAACCTTAGAAAATTACACTCGAAAGTCAACCGCACTATTATTATTCAGATCAGCCAAGTCCCCGAACTTTTTACCGTCTCCTGTATCTATTCCTTTCACCGAATTACTTGAAATGAGCCCCGCCTGTTCCCAGTTCGCTGTTTGTCTCCCTTGGCCTATTGTGGGTAAGACCACTGTTATATTAAAAGGTCCTTTTTTTTTGTTTTTGTGAATTAGGGTTGGGGTAGATTTTCTAGAAGACTTAGGTGTCCAATGTTACGAATACCCTTCTCCCTGGAGCAGGCGCAAAGCTGGATAATAATATCGGACCATTACGAACTTAAACACTTTGCCCCAGTGTCTGGAAGAAAGATTATCGCAAAATTTCAAAACGTGCGTCAGCTGCTGTGATTGTTTGAATGAATTTTCAACAGCCAGTCGCACCATTTGACTTGCGTTTAGTTTGTGATCTATCAATCCTCTTGGACGCGTCAAATCTTTTCAGAAACGGTATGTGGTTTTCTAATCGCCTTTTAGCCGGTGAACCAGACCAAATTTGAATTCTATTTTGATATTTGCTAGATCGTTTCAACTACTTTGTTGAACCCCAGTGCAATTACTATCAACACCGATTATTATCATCAAACACAAAGTGCCACACAAAACCCTGATCCAATAGGTATTGGTTTTCCGGTCATCAATGCATAGACTCATAGAGAATGCATTATGTTTTGTCTCCAGTAATTGTACTATTGTATGCACAAAGCGCCTCTACGCGTTCGGTACGTGACTTGCTGCTAATCCCTCCAACCTTGCGTTTGCGATATAATCCCTGGGTTATCGTAATTACAATGTTTGGACCAAACACTATTATTGGCTCGAAGCGTACTGAGAGCCGAAATTAATATCGAAAAATAAACATAGCATATAGACCTCTGTCTCCATATCGTAATGCTCACATTTCTATCCAGATAAAAAAGGCGATCGCGTTCGTAATTTCAAAGTTTGAATGTGCTATTTTTTAAGGTACTTGTAGAAATATGTGCATTGTTTTGTGGAGATAGGGTTTCGATTCTCTGCGTCAACATGCTTTAACCCTTAGGATTGCTGTATATTGTTTATTTATGCATGTTGTACAAGCTGAGTAAACCTATTAGACTAAACTAACTGAGTTAAGCTGTAGTTAGCTATTATTGTTAAATAAAGCTCGTTTAGCGGTACAAGCACCAAAAACCTGCTAACCCAGTTTTGTCACGGCGGTTTATTTTAGCGGAGACTAACTGTGGACGTGGAAAATCATAGTACGGAAGATTGTTTTTACAAACACAGGTACGCTCTTGCCTTCACTCACTCTCATAGTTCAATAACACAGCATTACGACTTAACCGGAGATAAATCAGGTGCAGAACCAACGGGCTTACGTACTTTTTGAGGCACGAGGGTATAACACCGTCCCAACTTCAGGCTGACTGTGACATTTATAGTACTAAAATGATATAAAGAAAGATTTGTGTAACACCTCAACCAGTAAAGCAACATAAAATAGATCGTGTTAACGTTAGAAAAGCCATCAGAATGTCATCAACCTTTTGTTTATGTTTATCTGAACATTTGAATAAAACGGCCGTAAATAAAAAGACTGAGTGTGATTGAGAAAAGTTCTTACATCTTCCTCAATTGACCGCTCTTTGGGGAAACTTCACAGATCCTAATATACTACAGATGTGAAAGTCAGTTTGTTTGGATGTGTATTATATCGATCACTAGCTGTTGCCCGTGACCTCGTCCGCGTGAAACTCGTAAAATATTGATTTAATTTTCCCACAAGAACTGAATTTTGCGGGATAAAAGTAGCCTATGTTACTCCTTATAAGTCCTCCGTATCAGCTATCTACCAGTGAAAGTTCCGTCAAAATCGGTCCCGCCGTTTCGGCGATTACCTGGAACAAATAGACAGATGTGACAGAAAAAAAACAAAAAAGATTACTTATTTCTTATTAGTACTGTATATAATTTCACATGCATTAAATAAAACGCTATTATTTTGATATTACATACAGACACTTCAGTTTTATTAATTTGTATAGAATATAGAACGTAAAGGAGATATCTCAACGACAGATCGGATTTGGAATCATACTTAGTAATCGTACTTAATGTTATAAATGTGAAAGTCTGTATGATTGGATATCTATGTGGGAGGCGTTGGAATAATAGACATAAATAGGTTTGTTCATTATATTCAGAACCAAAATAACACAGCAATCAACAACACATTATTTATAGTTTGAACAAAATAACGGTTGACACAACACATGAAAGAAATAAAAAGTCAACAATAATATTATAAGAAAACTCACCTGACAGTTCAGAGCACTGTTGTGCCGTGTCCACAATCGAATAACTTCTGATCTGTCGTTAAGACAGTGCGCTCCTTTTATTGCAACACTTGCTCACAAAGTGGGGGAAAAGTAGTCGGTTACAATACTAATATAAACCGGAGGTAGTTCAAAATAAAATGTGACATTTCTTAAAAAATATAAAATAATTTATCTCTCACATCTACATGACAGGATGTTAGGTTAACCAATCACGCTTCAATGGCTAAACCGATTTGAATTTGGAATGTTTGCCTGTATTCCACAGATCGTAGGTTAGGACATGGATGGATAAATAATAATAAAATAAAACTGTGTGGCAATTAATTGAAAATAACTAATCAAACCATTTCTGATAGGCAAGAAGTCGCTGAGACATTAGAAAATTTCTTTACCAACATTCCGTTAGAGGTTACGGA
Organism: Orthosia cruda; assembly: GCA_964057195.1. Classification (NCBI taxonomy): domain Eukaryota; kingdom Metazoa; phylum Arthropoda; class Insecta; order Lepidoptera; family Noctuidae; genus Orthosia; species Orthosia cruda. The sequence continues at coordinate 12,046,504 of OZ059826.1, read as the reverse complement.
GTCTCTTCCTTCCTCTTCTAAATTAGCTGAAGCTCTTCTTAAAGAAAACTTTACTAAAGACATACCAATCTTTAAATTTAAACCAATATGTATTGATTCAATTAAAAACGCGTTCAAAAGTCTCAATAAAAAAAATACTGAAGACTTGTGGGGGATATCCGTTAGGGTTCTTGGAGATATTATTGACTCAATTGCTCCTGTCCTAACAGGCATATTCAATCAATGTTTGGACAGCGGCACTTTTCCTGACTTAATGAAACACAGTAAAGTAATACCAATTTTCAAATCAGGCTGTAAGAGTGATCCTTCTAATTATAGACCTATATCCGTGCTTCCAGCATTGAGTAAAATCTTTGAAAAAATTATACTGGAACAGATGTTGTCTCACTTCAATTCAAATGGGATACTGCATAGTCAACAGTTTGGTTTCACGAAAGGTAGGTCGACAACGGACGCGGGAGTAAAACTCATCAGCCACATCTTGGAGGCTTGGGAGAGGTCCCAGGATGCCATTGGCATTTTCTGTGATCTCTCAAAAGCTTTCGACTGCGTCGACCAAAACACACTGATCTGTAAATTACACCACTACGGAATTCGAAAATCTCTAAAAAGCTTCGTTGCATCGTTGTCGAATTGTCACGTCTCAACTGTCTTCGGGTGTCTTTATTATTTTGTGGTGCTTTATTGATTACCTTCTATATTCTAGACATTTATATCTTGTTACTAGCTGTCCCACATGGCTTCGCTCCCGTCAACAGGCTACCTACCCTATCCTATCATATCTTCATACCTTCCTCTCTATCCTACCAACCTACCAACCCTACCTACCAACCCACGTACCCTACCCTACCCTACATACCTTTCTACCCTACCCGCCCTACCCTACCCACCTACCTACCCTATCCTTACTATACCTTCCCTAACCTATCCTACCTTCCCTACTCTATCCTACCTACCAACAATATTTTTTTGTACATTTTGTAGCCTATGTCCTTCCTCAGGATGCAATCTATCTCCTTGCCAAATTTAATTGAATTCCGTTCAGTGGTGTAGACAGGAATAGGTAGGAATTTATAAAAGGTGTTTAATATGGATTTGTCGACAGTAAACTTTTTGATGTTGATGAAGTTTTCTTTCAAAAGGACAAAGAATGAAGAAGGCTTCTAGACTAACATTTACCAACGATTGGCGAAGATCGCCCAAACACAGTTTCCAGATACTCGTCCTGTTGCCATGTTTACATCATCTTAAATTGGTAATGTTCTTAATTAAAGGCAATGTTGTTTGTTTGGTGTACAATATAGAATTAAGGCAAAATGTCCTGACGGGGTTAGGAAACATTTTATCAATGCGGTCGATTGTATGGAAAATAGTTGATAGGTCAAATGACAACTTAGGAGCCAAGGTATTAATAGTTAAGATAGATAGGCTGAGATTATATTGGTATAAGAATCTTAGATATTGCCATTACCACAATTTTTAGGGCATTATCATATTTTTAATTTATGTTAGGTAACTTAGGTTAGGACTAGCAATATTTGTCTCAGCTCCGCGAGGTCTTGGTGGTGGAATGGTAGGGCAGGCTTACACACCGACTTCGTCACCATCGAGGCGGTCCGGCCAGTGCTCGAGCACTGGCTCGGGAGGAGGCACGGCTCCATGTTGTTTCGGGTGACGCATGTTTATCTCTGAAGTAGGCAGTGACCTGTCGATGCCAACCGTATTCGAATCTATGGTCGGCAGCGAGGAGTCCTGGGATGTGGTGGTAACCTTCTGCGAAACAGAAGGAGGCTGCGAAAAGGGAGAGGAAGATTTCATCCACTCATCCGATCCGCAGCAGACGCGCCGGGTGTCGGCGGAGGGTGGACGACGCCCTCTTTTAGCCCTCCTAATGGGTCTAAGGTTGACGGACACAAACCGACAATATCCGTGGGCTGCGGAAGTATCTTATGTTCCCGCAACCCCCGGCGGACATCCAATGAGGTCTTTCCAACCAGGAATAAAAAAATCAAAAATATGACTAGCAATATTTATCCCATTGGGGAGTTCTGTAATGGCAAATGTAATAAAGATGAAATTTTGTCAATTAAGAAAAGAAATGGTATTGTATCCAAATCAACTCTTCAAAATTTATTGAGAGTCTGATTCATTTTATAAATCCGATCCATAGGTACGCTCAAAACGTTTATTCTATAGGTATAAACTAGGGGTCGTTAAGCCAAGAATGAATAGGTTAAAAACTAGGCCAGCCTGCATCATCGTCGAACGCATCTTCGTTTTGCCATCCAGTGAGATAGTCAAACTTAAACCAAGCAAAACAGATTCATCATCATCATTTCCGTGTGTCTCACATCTAGCTGAACCCCGCACGCGGTACCAGGTCACCGCTCCACCTAAATGGAGGCCTTCACACACAACCAGACAGATTATTGAAACAGATTCATCATTAATGCAGCCTTTCAATGTTCCCACTGCTGGGACACAGACCTCCTCACTGGTTCCAGAGGGAGTTCGTGGATGTCAAATGTCTTCAAACAGATTATTAAATTTATTATGATGTTATATTTTAGAACACTTTGTTAAAATTAATATTTGTTTCGGGATATTTACCATGTATATTTTGTTTTTGGTTGCGAGCTCGATATTTCGGCACCGTTACAAGCGCCAAAATCACGTGAACTAAAGTCTTTGCGGGTGGGTGTTGTTTACGAGCTGACATATCTGTCTTCCCTCTTTCTCACTCGTTTCCGCACTCGAGCTCTCAACCAAAAACAAAATATACATGGTAAATATCCCGAAACAAATATTAATTCTAATGAGTGTGACCATGTCAGCTTAAAAACAACTTTGTTAAAATTTTAATTATATTAAATTGTTTTAGTACCCACCTAACTGTGAATTTAAAGTCTGTCAAATCAATTAAGCTATATCGAATCAGGTAAACCTACGTACAAAATTATAATTAAAATAAAAACAAAAAAGAGACTTCAATACAAACTATTTTGTTTTTAATTCAAAACATTTTATATGCTTTGATGGATGCTAGAATAATAACATGATTGATTGCCGGATTCATGTAAATTGTACTTATATACTTACTAGCTGCTGCGCCCGCGACTTCGTCTGCGTAGCATTAGTACTTCGAATAGCCAATTTTTTATCCAACCTTTCATTAATCGCGTTACTAGAGAAACTATTGGTTCACCAAATTTTCACCCACTTAATGGTGATTGTAGGGATACTGATATACTATTACTGGCCTATGTACTTCCCACGATCTCAAAACAAAATACCTCCATATCAAATCTCATCAAAATGGGTTCAGCAGTTTAACCGGGAAAATGTATAAACATACAGACAGACTGAGTTACTTTCGCATTTATAATATTCAGCATGGATTTTACATGACATTCAGACGTCCTTGGGTATAATATCGCCCATTATGTATCCATAGGCGGCCAGATAATGATATTTCGTCACATGATGAGAAAGGAAATGTTATGATGAAATGGTTGGCGGCAAATATTAAATAGTTCGAATATTATTTTGGTGCAAATTGTTTTCCGAGGCGGCAAAATGGCTCATAATTTTCGAGAATAAGTCTGACTTTTCAGCTTTTTTTTTTTTTTATAGACATTGCCACACTAGGAATTTCTTCCTGTATCGTGGGTGCGTTTACAAACATATAAACTCACTTACACAAACACCCAGAGCCGGAAAAACTATCATACAAATATTATAACTAACTAACTTTTCTATATAACTCTATTAATAATAAACTATCTATTTACACACACACAAAAGAGCTCTGTAAAAGGAGATTAAGAAATTAGCTGTTAAACCTTGACTGCATTTCCACGGAAAATATATTAAAACCAGTGTCATAAACTCACATTTACACTCACACTCTTACACTCACACATTTGCACACACCTTACACTTATACAATCATTCAAATCACATCATTCTCATTTCTCCATTCTCATTTTGTTTTAAAATTTTATTTTTATATGTAGTTAATTAGGTACTTTTTGTTTGTTCATACTTTCAGTGATAATGTTACTTCTTTTGTATATTTTTCGCTGAATTTTTATATTTCATTTCTCTTTGATCTTCATTGAATTTTAATTTAATTGTATTCTACTTTAAACTTAATTTTCGATTTTGTAAAGACTACACACATTATTTCATGATTAATTATTCCTTTATGTAAAAAATGGGTGATCTGTAACACTGGGCCTTACCTATCTCAGACACCCTTCTCCATACAAGGTTACGTATTAAGATAGTCACAGTATTTTTGATGTCGATGACCTGGTGATGTATGTATGTGTTTATTATGAACAAAGCGCAAGTCCGATCCTGCATGAAGTATTGTAGCCACCAGTTGGGATGGCTCATCTAAGTATCAGCTTGCCGCGCTTGACTCGGTGGAACGCAGAGCCACATCGGACATTGAACTGGTGGATGCCAAGCTTCACAGCTTGGCTCATCGCCGCATGGTTGCCTGCTTGTCGGTCTTCTACAGACTGTATTACGGTGAGTGTGCTCAAGAACTCCACGACCCCATTCCACCAGTCCCCTTCTACCATCGGACATCTAGACGCACTGCAAGTTACCATCCTTACCTTGTTGCCATTCCACTAATTCGCACCAAGCGCTTCCAAACATCATTCATAAGCATGCGCACAGTGAATGAATGGAACTCACTACCTGCGTCTGTGTTTCCGAACGCATTCAACCCGAATCTCTTCAAAGTTAGAGTGAAGAGGCTTCTTCTGAGTAAGCTCACTCCATCGTCGACTCTGTCTCTGTCACCTGTGACTCAGACTTGATTCAAGAACAAAACCATAACAAAAAAAAAATAGTTCTTTACAAATACTTATGTAAAGAACATAAGTAAAACACAGAACACAAGTAAAATAAATTAAAAACAAATATAGTATTTTTCTTTTGGTGCTAACTATTTTTTTTTTATTCAATACCTATAGTAAGAGGCTACAGCAACCAGATAAACGTGGTTTAAGTTTAGATAAAAATATAGAGCTATCCTTTCTTCAACCCTATACTATAACACATATTATTCAAGCCTATCCTACCATACCATTGTGTTAGAATACAATACATTATATCGCTCACAAGTTTCATAGCTGCATTGGCCAAGTTATATGGGGCCATATCGCCATACTTTTCGGTCCTTACATAAAAATGTCTATCAGATAAGTTATTGGCCTCGCGAATAACGTGACGTAGTTCTATACACGTTCCAGTTTACAGATTTTACGACTTTGCCACTAAGTAGGTGAGTTAAGAAAGAAAACATTTTATTTTTCTTCTTTGGCATCTGAGCCGATAAAGATTATTCTGCCAGTAGCATTCAGTGACCAGCGGTGTGGTGAGGTGAGCCGTCAAACTTTGCACTTTATAGAAGCAGGGTGTGAAAAGGGAGGCCACAAACCTCCATAGAAAAGGGAGGATCCTCCGACCAGATGTGTTTTGTGTCTGGTCCGGGCATCTGCCCAAAGGTTATTGTCGGTCTGTTGTATATGTTTAAATCGCGCCAAAAACTATGCTATCGCGATGCAGGATTTGTGTGACATCATGTCATTAGTTCGTAAGTGGTGGCGTTGGTTCCGCTACATGTGTGTAGAGAAACCTGGTAGGATATTGCGCTGATGTTTTTTTTGGAAGTTTATCAGAAAAGGTACTTCTTAACTTTTCTATATCACGACTTTACTAGGCACATAAAATAGACGCTCATGTAAATACCAGTTTCTCAATACATGTAAACGAAAATCGAAAGAATTCATGTTATTTCGTCGTTTTTCTCCATATTTTTATGGTTTTGTCTTGTTTGCCAATTTTAGCTGATTTGTTCTTTTATTTTACTGTGATTTCTTGATTAATTTTACTGTTCGCTTGGATTTAATGTGCTATCTCATGTGATATGTTCCCAGTATACCTAATATTGAGTTGGGTATGTAAGGAACGTTTGGTAATAAAATGTTTTTGTGTGCGCGGTTTTATAGATGCTTAGATACACATACGCATATTTTTATGTTTATAGATACACATATTTTATGTTGATAAGGAGGTTTTAAGGTGTTTTTGAAGACGTGTTATTGGCTGAAAATTTAAATTGAGAAAAACAAGGACTCTATCACAGGGTGCCTTTAATTTCAGCGTTTGTAACCATTATTAAAGTTCATGAGTAGGTACTTTTACGTCCTGAAACATTACTAAGTAGACCACAACCATAGCATCGTCAACGTTTTGCTATTAACATCTGTCACAGTTTTCAATATAAACAAAGTGAGCCGTTTGAAATTGAAAAAGACAAAACCACACTTTCTATCCTGCCTGGAAATAGAGTTCAGATTTTAATATCCGCAGCCGGTTCCGCTTCCACTAGACTTGACTAGACCGACAAAGTCATCCATAGATATTTTTCACTCCTAGTACATAAAAAGCTATTTTGAGTTCAAAAATAGGAATTCCGAAAACATATTGAACACGTAATTATGACACGATATCTTGCAAAAACACCCCGATACAAACAGTATAACGCCCATAACTTTAGAACGACTGAACCGATTTTCATCAAACATAGCTAAAGAACAATTTCGTTAAAGTCACCTATCACATGTCAATTTTATAACGCTCTCTTTCCATCGGGGTTAAAAATAAATAATAAGATTACTACTGAAATCGAATGTGTTTTGTTTTTATTATTGATATGATTGCGTTTGATCACTATCTCATCTAATGGTAGCGATGGTGTGGTTGACGATGAAGTCCGTCTGCCTTGAAATGGCGTATTTACTCTTGACTTGAAGACCCCTAGGTTTCAAGAAATACGAATGCTCTCTGAATCCGTAAAACCGAGTTTCTGGTTTATACTGTAACAAAAATTTCGTTATATATATGCCTTCTTTGTTAATTATACCTACCTACACATGAATAGTTCCCCCTTTTATCTCAAACCATACAAGTCTGATAAGGTTCGTAACTACTGCAGCCTTGCTTAGTGTAAAGGGTATTTTAGCCGTAATGGTATGTTAACCACAGAACAATAACAAAGCATAAGATGCATGCATAAGAGTTCGTCACATAATTTACAATGGAAGTAGTCCTCTTAAGGCAGAATTTATGTAAAAACATCCGGCTTAAAAAAAAGATTGGATTTGATAAAATATTCAAGTTTAACAGCTCTATCTCTTTCATAAATTCTACGCAAACTAATACGTAACTAATACCGTAAATAACTCGCAACTTATATACATAATTACTATAGATTTAATAGTTGAAATAAGCAACTCTTATAATGTACAGGCACACGATAGATCATTTAAAAACGGCTAGCTTTTACCCCAAAATTGCCATTTTATTTTCTCTTGTCCTCCAGCAAGGCTAAGGTGAATCCTAATATGACGTATCCTCATTACTGGAGGTCAAACCACATTGATAACAGATCCACGTGCTGCATACCAATTTCCATTTCGTTGGACCAATTGGGACGAGAGCAGGTCTAGTGAAGGTCTTATTTATTTAAACGGACCTAGACCTTGTGGGATTGAAATAAAAGGGAACCCACTAATGTGTACTGAGTAGATTGTGGTTTAGTTTGGATTATCTGTCTATCAGTGAAATTGGTGAAAGTAAAATAAAGTGATAAGAAATTGAAGTTTGAAGAGTTTTATGAGTTTCATAGAAATCGATCTGTTTGTATCGATCTCTCGGTGTGCGAAGTTATTGAGAGATGAACCTTGGTACGACGGTCTCAGGTTTGATTTCTACATATAATAGAAAGAGATAATAGCATGAGCATAACCAACTTACTTATACTGTTAGGACACAGGCCTCCTCTAAAGAGGTGCTAATACATTTATCTCGACACATAACAATAAGGCTGAGAGGCGGTTCACGCGGCAAGTTGCGACAGCGTTGCATCGACGTAGCGCTGTCGCTTTCCATACTAATACCCATAGTGTCCACACAGTGCGCTGCGTCGACGCAACGCACACAAGACTGACTGCAGCCTTCGGGACAAAGCGGGAGGGCTGTACCTACTTATTGCAACGCGGTGACTACGGAGCGGCAGCGCTCAGTTGTTTGTGCGTTGAAGGGGAGGCAATACACGCAAGTTTATTTTGTTTTTTAACGTATTTTATTATACTGGTTAAATCTATTTTATTTTCAGAAATAAATATACATTTCACATATAAGCAAAAAAAGAACAAAAGTAGGGTAGGTTGATAAGTCATCAATAACACTAGCCGCAACTTTGCGTCGCCACTGCAACGACGGACCGGCTCTGAGGCTTTTCTGATGCGTTGCGTTGCGTCGTCGCAGCGTCAGCGCTGCGTCGTTTTACATAATTGTATTTTTAGTGGCATGCCACATTATGCGTTGCCATCGCACGCGACGTTTCAACGGATCGATAGACGAGAAACGAAGCTGGGGAAGGGTGATGCACTGTGCTATCGGAGCTCCGGTGCAACGACGGACAGTGTTTCACTGCTATTTCTTAATTTAATAAAGCAACGCGGCCCTGGCACAATTAACTGAAGGAACTAGGGTGGGTTTTAGTTAGTTAAAATCTGACACGCCCTTCCGCTTCACCCAGAGCGGGAGAATCCTTGGATGATTTCCCACACAAAAAAAAGGTGTGGCTTACAATGCGTTGATCCGTTGCGACCCCGCAATGCAAAAATGAGATGCCTCAGCCTTACAAAAGCAAAACAAGAAAGATACTATCAAACCAGAGTGCGTAACAGTTGCCTGAAATTCACTTTACCGAAACTGTTGGTTTAACGAACAATTGCCCGAATAACGTTTGCCTAAAGGCACTTTCTTCGGATAAACGTTCACCTGAGTGAACATTATTTGGTCAGGTAAACTTCGAAAATCGCGACGCACGCATCAGACCCACATAATCAACCTTCACATACACCCTAGAAAAAACCTCGCAGCCAATACTAAATCCGTTAATAATCATCTAAACAGCAAACATTAGGTCGAGTGTTAACCCTCAGACATAAATCGTTGTGCCATCTACCAATACATCACTGCATCTACAGTCTGTAACCCATTGGGAGGCCCTATGACGTCACATTCATTCGGAGGTCAAACGGCCTAACTGCTGTAGTGTAGTGGATAATTGGGAGGATTTAAGGCCTTTAATATTGAATGCCTCGCCCATGGTCTGACACTGGTTAATGGGTGCTCGAGTTGTGGTGCGTGACAGGGGAATGGCAGATGAACTGGAGCGTATTATTGTATTGTATTTATTTAATAAGTCTGGAAGACTTACAGCCTAAAACTGAGCGTTCTGAAAAGTCTTGTCTTTATTTCTTATTCTACAAATTCTACTGCACATGGGACCAACTCATTTTTTTTTGGTATAAGAGGGATAAATAGAAAAATAGATGGTGGATCATATTATTGAAAGACGTCCACTGTGGGACAAAGGACTCGCCCAAGCGTCACCCCATGGACCAGAGTGCTTTAAACAGCACGCTAAATTAGCTGAATTGCTAAATAAAATTATTATCTGAATTGTTATTTAATAAAATGACTTACGTAGCTTCACTTAGTTTAAAAGTTAGTTACTCTAGTCTATGCCATTTTATAAACAGTTTTCGTAAAAAAAACACAGCAGCTTACCAACGCTGCATTTTATCCTATTATTTTATTTTTATAAAGTGAACCTACTGATCCACATCGATAAAGTTATCGTGAGATAGGCGACGTCATGTGCAGTCACCGATATACATGGCAGTATTCCAAATACGTGTATATTGTTAAAAAATTTATAAAGATAACAACCATTTTGAACCTTTTCTGTTCCATTTTAAAATTGAAAATATGATTTGTAAAGTTATGCCATTTGTTTGTTTCTATTTTTGTTTCCATTTATCTCTGAAACAGCTGACCGTTGTCAGAAAAGTCAAAATTCTATTCTTAATTTAAAGTGCGTATGAAACCTTTGATCACGTTTTTAGCTTACGTTCAACTAGTTTTTAGGTTTAAACGGCTTTTTTTCTTGTGAAAGTCGAATTAAAAAGTGTCCTTTGATCTGATCTAGGCTGAAGTTTGCCTGTGTTTCTCAAACTGATAATTGACTTTATGATGAATTTGAAAATCGCCAGTTATAGTCGTAGTGTATAGAGAAATGTATTGACTAGCCAAAAATTGTGTACACAATATAACTTTCAATAAAAATATATTGGCTGCCGAGAAATTAGAAATCTGAAAGTGTAAAAAAGAGTATACGTATATGGCGAAGAAGTTATTTGATAAGGTAATTTAATTTAAATTAAGTACAAGTAATTTATAACTAACACATTCTATCTAGGTCACGCATGCCGAATCTAAAATTAATAGAATTAATTAAACGTCTTTACATAGAGCAACTTGAAGCTATCAGCCAATCAGGTTCTTCAGACTAAAACAAATAAGGTCTGTACGTGATCGACATTTTTAATGAGAAGTCTATCTATGTCACCTTGACCCGCTATTATCTAATTATTCTAGGGTAGATTCGAGGTCAGAAAATTGTTTTCACTTTTAGCGATTTTCAAGAATCAGAAAAAATATGTGAGTACATTTTGGGATCTCATTTCAATATCGACTAGCGTTTGCCATTGGTAACTACCCCACGGGGACGCACTACAAATTAATGTCCAATAATGGGGTAAATGTCCAAATCCACGTCATGGTCTACTCGTGTTCTGAATTTCATCCAAATTCCTATAGGACTAAATGACTATAAAGCATCCAAATATGTGTAAAGAGTTTCACATTGTTTATATTAGTAGAATAGAATAATTTCGTACTATTAATGCCTCACATAACAAAGTTTCTGAGTTAGTTTTTCACAAAATAATATGCACCAACACAAAATAAAAATGAAGAATCTGTAGGCCTCTACAAAAGCGCTACGAGACTACGACCGGAGCGTTCGTAGCACTCGCGAAAGCACCGTGCCATCGAAAACACGTTTTTGTAAAGTTCCGTTTGCCGTCGAAACCACGTCGTTTGGCAAAACGATCCTTTAACTGGTCCTAAAGGGACCCTAAATCCTAAAGGGACTTGTCCCTATCTGTACGACCCGAACAGATGGGGCTTTCGCAGCTGGAACTACGGGTCCGGCTGTTTGGATCAGGGTACGCGGGGTCAGGTAGGCCCTCCACCATTGCAAGCGCAAAGGTGGTACCTGACATTGAGGTTGGACTCGCGGTGGTCTATGTGGTGGTTGCAGAGGAGTGGCATGTTGTCTGCTCGGCTATGTGTGGGCCGAGCGTCATTCCTCGCGCGCAACAAGTGTCTGAAGTTACCGGCCCAAGGCAAAGGGCCACCTGGTGGTCAGACGCGGGGTACGTGAGTAACCCTCAAGCAAGTGAGCTCCTGTGAGCGAGCTGCATCTCCGGCACTTTCCTGGATAGAAAGAAGAGGACTACCCGTTGGATTAGTTTTCCGGCAACCCAGCTGTAGGCATTGGGTAGATGCGATGATTTGTATTCGAGAGGTGAGCGTGCTTACAGCTCCGGGACCATTCTGGAGAAATGGGAGCCAGCTTCTCTGGCGTCCTTAACGGGGATTGAATCCGCTAGCACCAACTGCGCTGGTGCTGGTGCTTGCACTAGTGCTGGCGTGCTGGGGTGCGTGTGGTGAGCGGCTTTATTGCTCCGGTACCATTCTGGACAAATGGTAGTGAGTAATCACGGTGCAACTCACATTTTCTCTTGAGTACCAGGGGCGAGTGCTCTCGGAGGCGTGACCTACCGAAGATGGTCCCAGACACCTCGTAAGGGGTTGCCTGGTATAGTGTGCCGCTTTCCATAACGTAAGGTTGGTGAAGGAGGCCACTATAGGAAAACTCAGTAGACAAATAGGGGTATGGTCCTAAAGGGAACACTTTCATAAAAGTTCATATTTCCACAGAATTTTCCATATTCAGTTTTTGGTCGTTAGTTGAAAATCTGAAAGCATTGTACCGCTTCTTTTTCACTCATTCATTCATTTAAATCGGTCCATCTATCTACGTAAATGTCCACTTCTGGTTTTATGGGGCTTTCTAGTGGACTGTCCACACGGATAGTCAAGGGGACACTGGAATACTGCCGTGAAAATTATTGTTATCTATATATATAAAAGGCAATGTCCCGACTGACATATCAACGCCCAGTCTAAACCACTAATGACAGAAGTTTAAAATTTTGGGAGGATTTTGAGTTTATACTGGAGGCGTCATTTAAGAAAGGATTTTTGGAAATTCATCCCCTAAAGGGGTAAAATAGGGGTATAAATTTTGTATGAAACTCTGTCATTTTTAATTTGAAATGAATGAGATGTGGTATTTAGCGACTAAGTTTAAAGTAATAAAATATGTCTTTCAGGATTTTCTGAATTTCATTCCTTAAAGGGTTAAAAAGGGGTGTTAAAATTTGTATGACAAATAAATTGTTTATTATCAAAATTACTTGAAATTTTGAATTTATGCTCTTCAAAATAATTAAAAAAACAGGTATTTCAGGATTTTTTGAATTTCATCCCTTAAAGGGGTACAATGGGGTTTTAAAGATTACATGATAAATAAATCGTTTATCATTAAAATAGCTAGATATTTAGTATTTCTGCTCTTCTATACAATTAAAGAAACACGTATTTCAGGATTTTTTGAATATCATCCCTTAAAGGGGTGTTAAAGTTTGTATCAAAAATAAATTGTTTACTATCAAAATTACTTTAGATTTAGTATTTGTGCTCTTCAATACAATTAAAGAAACATGTATTTATGGATTTTTTGAATTTCATCCCTTAACGGGATAAAATAGGGTTATAAGATTTTATCTATACCAATATTATAAAGAGGAAAGATTTTTTTGTTTGTTTGTTTGTACCGAATAGGCTCTAAAACTACTGGACCGATTTCAATAATTCTTTCACCGTTGGGAAGCTGCTCTATCCCCGAGTGACATAGGCTACTTTTTATCCCTGTATTCCCACGGGAACGGGAACTACGCGGGTAAAACCGCGAGGCGTCCTCTAGTGACAAATAAATTGGTTGTCATCAAAATTACTTGATATTTAGTATTTCTTTCAGAAACAGGTGTTTAAGGATTTTTTTAGTTTCGTCCCTTAAAGGGGTATAAAGGGGTGTTAAAGTTTGTATGACAAATAAATTGTTTACTATCAAAATTACTTTAGATTTAGTATTGATACTCTTCAATACAATTAAGAAACAAGTATTTAAGGATTTTTTGATTTTCATCCCTCATTATCAAAGGGGTAAAATAGGGTTTTAAAGTTTGTATGACAAATAAATTGTTTAGATATTAAGAAATGGGTATTAAAGGTATTTTTGAGTTTCGTCCCTTAAAGGGGTATAAAGGGATGTTAAAGTTTGTATAACAAATAAATTGTTTATTATCAAAATTAGTAGAAATTTAGAATTTCTGCTCTTCTATACAATTACACAAATACGTATTCAAGGATTTCTTGAACTTCATCCCTTAAACAGGTATTAAAGTTTGAATGAAAAATAAATTGTTTGTTATCAAAATACTGCACACTGTGAATACTGGATGTGCTCGAGGGAATCAGTTTTTATACCTCGAATACCACTGGTACCCTCTGAATATGTTTCTGAGTTTAAACGATTACAATCGAGGTCTGCTTTTTTTTTTTTAAATAAACTTTGCCCCTCACTAGGAATTTCTTCCTGTATCGTGGGTGCGTTTACAAACACAAAAACTCACATACAAAACACCCAGAGCCGGAACAACTATCTGTAGGTCATACAAATATTTGTTCCGTGTGGGAATCGAACCCGCGACACGCAGCGCAGCAGTCAATCGCTCAGCCACTGCGCCAACCGTGCGCCCAGCGCCCCTTTGCAATGATCATAAATGAAACTCAGGATCAGTCATTAAGGCAAAGATTTAAAGGAAATTACTTTTCACATGGGCCATTCTACTTTGCCTGTTCCAGATTCAGTACTAATAGCAGCCTGATCATTTCGGCACCAGACAGAAAAACCACCAATGCGGTTTACAAAGAATGGAATAGAATAGAAAAGAATAGAATAGAATAGAATAGAATAGAATAGAATAGAATAGAATAGAATAGAATATAATAGAATAGAATAGAATAGAATAGAATAGAATAGAATAGAATAGAATAGAATAGAATAGAATAGAATGGAATAGAATAGAATAGAATAGAATAGAATAGATTAGATTAGAATAGAAAAGAACAGAACAGAATAGAATAGAATAGAATAGAATATAATAGAATAGAATAGAATAGAATAGAATAGAATATAATAGAATAGAGTAAAATAGAATAGAATATAATAGAATAGAACAGAACAGAACAGAACAGAATAGAATAGAATATAATAGTATAGAATAGAATAGAATAGAATAGAATAGAATAGAATAGAATAGAATAGAAGAATAGAATAGAATAGAATAGAATAGAATAGAATAGAATAGAATAGAATAGAATAGAATAGAATAGAATAGAATAGAATAGAATAGAATAGAATAGAATAGAATAGAATAGAATAGAATAGAATAGAATAGAATAGAATAGAATAGAATAGAATAGAATAGAATAGAATAGAATAGAATAGAATAGAATAGAATAGAATAGAATAGAATAGAATAGAATAGAATAGAATAGAATAGAATAGAATAGAATAGAATAGAATAGAATAGAATAGAATAGAATAGAATAGAATAGAATAGAATAGAATAGAATAGAATAGAATAGAATAGAATAGAATAGAATAGAATAGAATAGAATAGAATAGAATAGAATAGAATAGAATAGAATAGAAAATAATAGAATAGAATAGAATAGACTAGAATAGAATAGAATAGAATATACTTTATTGTACACCAAAAAGAGAAATTACACATATATTTTACAGCAACTTAATACTATGGGTACAAAGGCGGTCTTATCGCTGACAGCGATATCTACCAGACAACCTTTCAAAGAAGTGCTTAATTAAATTCTCACTCCCTGTTGCCGACTTTGTTAGCGTGAGGAAATTGGAGTAACCATATCTAGATTGTACAGGATCGCGCAAAACTCGTAACCCTATCGGCAGATGCTATAATTTTTGCATATAGCGGTAAAATGTCAGTTCTGTTTCGACACTTGTGAAGTAAACGGATGCAAAAAACGTTAGTACAAAAAAAAATGAATGAATTGAATTCCAAATAAAAATGTAGTATTTTTATTTGGAATTCAATTCATTCATTTTTTTTTTGTAAAATGAAAATAACTTTAATTTCGGCAGTCTTTGTTTCTTCGTTATAGGGATACCCCTCTGCGTACCACTTTAAAGCTTACTGGCGTGATGTTATGTTATGAAATGGCATATAAACAATAAACAGTCATGCAATTGCTGTAATCTCGAGAGATTTGCCGTTGTTTATTGAAGAGTAATGTTTTATATCTCCGAAGATTTTCATCAGATCTTCACCAAATTCAAATAGGAGCAATTTGGAAACATACTGTTTAAAAAATAAATAATTTTCAAAATCGGTCTACAATTGGCGGAAAAATCGGTGAACATACACGAAAAAAACATAGAGCCAAACATCCTCTTTTTTGTAAAGTAGGTTAAAAAGGTAAAGTTATACGTAACCTCCAAGCGCGTGTAATCTACGTCTACGTAAGCCTTTCTAAATCGCGAACACGAGGAAGGAAATTTTTCATCGAAAATCATCACGAGAAGCTCTGTGAATATGTGAATAAGCAAAATTATCACTTTTGTGCCATCGAAAAACATCACGAGCAAGCTCTGTGAATAAGCAAAATTATCACTTCTGTGGCATCGAAAATCTGCGGATAATCCAGTAAGAGTCACACCCGCTCAAAGTTACTGCATGGTGTGTTGTTTACGCTGGAGGCGTACTCGGGCCACCAAACGACTACTGTGGTCGACCAGGTCACAGAGCCATGATCAACGGCTTTCACTATCATTAAAAGGAATAAATTGGTACTGGAAAATATGTGGTTCCAACAGGATTGAGTAGCGGCGCTTACTGCACGAGCCACAACCAAAATTCTGAGGGCTACATTACCAGGTCTTTCAATGGCCGTAAGATAGCCTGATTTAACATTTCCAGACTTTTTACTGTAGTTTTTTTTAAGTCATTAGTCTATGTCAGTTAGTTTCAGACTCTTGAAGACCTCAAAGATAATATCCGCCGGAAGTTCTGGCAAGAGTAATGGAAAATGCCATAAATCGGGCTCGAATGTTTATCGATTATGGTGGCGGCCATTTACCCGTATCATTTTACGAATAAAATTGGAAAGAATAAAATAAGAAACCAAATAAACATTATCCAAAAGCAGAACCAAAGTATTCCTGCATAAAAAAAATACAGCCGAAGAACATCGGGTGATAATTTTTGCGCCACCCCGTATTAATTTTCTATTGTGTCGGTAACAGGATTCAAAAAACCTTTTTTACAATTAAATACTACCGACTTCCAAATAAAAACAACAAAGTGGGTATCTTTCGTAGGTAGAAATTTTGTTGCATTATAGACACCGACTTCCAAAAATAAAGTTATTTTTCACTTTGTAGTTTTTTATTTGGAATTCGGTAGTATTTCTTTGGAAAAAGGTTTTTATTTTCCCTTATTAGTTGTACCTACCTAATAGGCAAGTAGTTAAGTAAGGTTCCTATAATGCAAGAATAGATTACCCGAGTATAAGAAACTGAACTGAAAGTGGGGCAATTTGGAGTTGGACAACGGAACCACCGGGGTCACCTACTGCCCAGTTTTATGGAGAAGGAGGGCCTCTATATGATGAACTCCTTCTTCAAAAAGCGTGAACACAGGAAGTGGACCTGGCAGAGCCCCGATGGTGCAACAAAAAATGAGATCGACTTCATCATGTCAACCAAGAAGCAAATGTTCAATGATGTCTCTGTGATCAATTCGGTAAAAACCGGGAGCGACCACCGCATGGTAAGAGGCACATTGAACATTAATATTAAGCTTAAAAGGTCTCGACTGATGAAGTCCACGCTCCGGCCAGCACAGATCCAAGTCCAAAACCCCGAGAGCTTTCAGCTCGAACTCCAGAATCGTTTCGAGTGCCTAGGGAGCTCCGTGGATGAATATAGCAACGGGTTCGTGGAAGCTGTCCATACGGTCGGGTCTAAGTTTTTCAAGACCCGTCGTACAGATAGAAACAAAAAGCTCTCTGATCACACCCTCAAGCTTATGAAGGAGAGGCGTGAGATGATCCTGCAGTCTTCAGATGAGGCGTGCAAATACCGGCAGCTCAATAGACAGATCTCTAAATCCTTGAAAAGAGACCTCCGCCGCTTCAATACCGAGCGTATTAAAGACGCTATCGAGCGAAATAAAGGCTCCAAGGTGTTCTCAAGGGATCTGGCTATTGGGCAGAGCCAACTCACGAAACTGAAGACCGACGATGGCAGGATCGTATCCGCCAAACCGGAGCTTCTCAGGGAGATCGAGACATTCTATGGGCAGTTGTACACTTTGATAAGCAAGCCCGTTGCGAGTCTAGCAAACGACCCAAGAGCTAGATTGACCCGACACTATACCGAAGATATCCCGGACGTCAGCCTGTACGAGATTAGGATGGCTCTGAAACAGCTCAAAAACAACAAGGCGCCGGGTGATGACGGAATTACGGCCGAACTCCTGAAGGCGGGTGGAAAACCGGTCCTTAGGGCCCTTCAGAAGCTGTTTGATTCCGTCATACTCGAGGTCTATACTACGTCGGTGCAGGGGTGTGGTGGTACTCTTCTTCAAGAAGGGCGACAATGCCCGGTTGAAGAACTATAGGCCCATCTCACTTCTTAGCCATGTCTACAAGTTGTTTTCGAGAGTCATCACGAATCGTCTCGCGCGCAGGTTTGACGATTTCCAGCCCCCCGAACAAGCCGGATTCCGAAAAGGCTTTAGCACCGTAGACCACATACATACGCTGCGGCAGGTTATACAGAAGACCGAAGAGTATAACCTGCCTCTCTGTTTAGCGTTTGTGGACTACGAGAAAGCCTTCGATTCGATAGAGACTTGGGCTGTACTAGAGTCTCTCCAACGGTGCCAGATCGACTACCGGTACATTGAGGTGTTGAAGTGTTTGTACAAAAACGCCACCATGTCAGTCCGGCTTCAGGATCAGACCTGGAAACCAATCCTTCTCCAGCGCGGCGTGAGACAGGGAGACGTCATTTCTCCGAAACTGTTCACTGCTGCGCTGGAGGATGTCTTCAAGGTTCTGGACTGGAGGGGGCTGGGCATCAACGTTAATGGCGAGTACATTACTCACCTTCGGTTTGCCGACGACATAGTGGTCATGGCTGAGACCATGGAGAGCCTCAGTAAAATGCTTGATGACCTCAGTAGAGCTTCCGAAAGAGTGGGTCTTAAAATGAACATGGACAAAACCAAGATCATGGTGAATGCCCATGTAACACCCACTCCTATCAAGGTCGGAGACTCTACTCTCGAAGTTGTAGACAATTATGTCTACCTGGGACAAACGGTCCAGTTGGGTAGGTCCAATTTCGAGAAAGAGGTCAACCGTCGAATCCGACTCGGCTGGGCGGCGTTCGGGAAGTTGCGTGGTATCTTCTCGTCCAATTTACCGCAGTGTCTCAAAACAAAAGTCTATGACCAGTGTGTGTTGCCAGTGATCACCTATGGGACCGAGACGTGGTCGCTCACAATGGAAAGAAAATCAGAAAGCTCAAAGTCACCCAAAGGGCAATGGAGAGGGCTATGCTCGGAATTTCCTTGCGTGATCACGTCAGGAGTGATGATATCCGCAGGAGAACCAAAGTTACCGACATAGCCCGAAGAATTGCCAAACTTAAGTGGCAGTGGGCAGGGCACATTGCTCGCAGAACGGATGGCCGATGGGGCCGAAAGGTTCTGGAATGGCGACCGCGAACCGGAAGACGATACTTTGGAAGGCCTCCCACTAGGTGGACTGATGACCTGGTTAAGGTTGCGGGAAGGCGCTGGATGCGAGACGCACGGGATCGGTCAATGTGGCGACGCCTGGGGGAGGCCTATGTCCAGCAGTGGACGTCTTTCGGCTGAAATGATGATGATGATGATGAAGAAACTAAACATAACCGGGGAAATGAGAGTGTACCAAGGTGTACTGTACACATATGCGTACCCCTTTAGAGCTTACTGGCGTGATTTTATGTTATGAAAAGGCATAAACAATGAACAGTCATGCGATTACAGCAACACGCCGTTATTTATTGAAGAGTTCTGTTGTATGTCTCCGAAGTTCTTCATCCGATCATCACCAAATCATAATGGAATCAATTTCGAAACATACTCTTTCAAACAAAAAAATAATTTCAAAACCGGTCCAAAATTGATGGAGCTATCGGTGAACATACATAAATAAAACACATAAAGTCGAACATAGAACCACCTCCTGTTTGGTAAGTCGGTTTAATTTTTTAAAGCAAAGTAGCTTTCGACTATTTGTAACTCTCCATAGAAATCGATCCCATAAAAGCTCCCTCCGGCATAAAAGCCCAGCACTCTCTATTAGAACAAGAAGGCAGTTCAGTTTATACTCATTTTATATCAATTTATTTGGATTCAGAAAAAATTGTGGAAATATGAAAACAATACAAATATGTTTGGGTAATAATTTGCAATATCCCGCCAAAACTGAAATAAACGAAACAGCCAAAATCATATAGTCCACGCAGGCGAAGCTGCGGGCGGAAAGCTAGTTGATTATAAAGTTTTTGTAATTGAATGCGGAGTATATTAAAATAATATATAATTAGAGTCAAATCAGATCTAAACAAAAACTATTCTGCAGTGTTATTCCGTAAAAATCTCGCCGTTTAAATTTGGGTGTAGTTGAAATGATCCAATATTCCTTATATTTTATTTCAGACTTTTTAGTTTTAGTAATGTACGAGTTCTCCTAATACGAGTAAGTTGTGGTCAAAGATTATTTATTTTGCTACAAAAGTTACGCTTATCTTGTATGTGTGGCAAAATAGGGACATAAAAGTGTTAAAATAAATATATTTTTGGAATGAACTATTTAGTAGCTTTCATTTGATACCAATATTCTTCGGAAAAAGAAAAAAAAAATTGTTTCATCCCGTTTCATTTAGTGGGGGGGCGCAATTTAAAATAATATATAGCCTATGCCACTCACACAATTGAGACGAATCCATCGAAACCTAATATTTCATAACCCGTCAAGCCGTTTGGGCTGTAGAGCGTGCTATAGAAATGGACTCCCGCAGTCGGGTAAAATGAACAGGGGACATGTTTCCATGAGCATCATTATACTTTACATTTCTAAATTAGGTACTTTTTGTATTATATGTGCTAATTGGTTAGGAACCACTTTTATTTTATGTCCATTTCTGAGCCACCTGGCGTGTCGTACGTGGGCCCGTTTCGGACTAAAACGGAATTTAATGCTAAAGTTATTATGTAATGTAGTTTCAAAGAGTTTGTTTGTTAGAAGTTTCAAAAAGAACGACCAGGAGATAACATGTCTACTTCTTTGATCTCAAAAAAAAAGTGAAGTTATCTCTTGTTGATTTTGAGCATTTACACTTTTAGCCTACTTCCTACCCTATCCCTCTAATTCTATAAAAGTAAAAGTGTGTACTTTAGATGTTTGTTTATCAATAATGCCTCAACGGCTGTACGGAATTGAATGAAACTTGGCTTATTTTAGACCATGACCTCGATATCAGTAACGTAATTCGATGCCCGTGGCTTACTTTCTGCGCAGGAGCTGCTCGTAACAGCTAGTTACGAGCAGCTCCTACTTGTCGGTTTTTTATCGGCTACAGTGCGGTGAGTGTGTGATGGATCTGCACTATTTGATTCCGCCTAGCCCGTTCTATCATCGGACAACAAGACGTACGGCAACGCGCCACCGGTACATGGTGGACATCCCACCCATACGTCCAAATCGTTTTGCGAATACTTTCATTGTGCGCACAGCTAAGGATTGGAATTCCCTGCCGGAGTCTTTATTTCCTGATAGAGCTACAACCTTGGGGTCTTTAAGTCAAGAGTTAATATGTTACTTCTAGGCAAGCGTGCTTCACCGTCAACCACATCATCGCTTACCATCAGGCGAGATAGTGGTCAAAAGTGAGCCTATCTTTAAATAAAAAATCACATGACGCGATGCTTAACCGCCATGTTTTCCCAGAATTGTATTGCCGTTTTCAATAAAATTTTGGGGAAAAGCCACCCTCAAAAAATACTACATTTTATTATTTAACTTAAGGTCTGACTGACCCACGATCTAGTACCCTGATAGAGGCCCTAAATCACTGAAAATGTTTCCTTTACTTGTTTCTGCTTCCATTCCTCATGTTATGAGCGAGGCTATTGAATACTAAGTCGGACACAGGTAATTTTTGTTGTTCAGGTAATTTATTTGAGTAATATTGTTGTGGGGAAACCCATTTAATGGTCATATTTGTTCTTTTCTTTTTTGGGGTAGTTGATGTTGGGTAGTTTGCAGTATGCTTTTATTTCGGTCGGTGCGCAGTTTTTGTATTTGAGGATCACTCAACATGGTACAGAAATATTGCCATATGTTTCTCCTAACAAATAAAAAATACGTAAAAGGGCAGGAATTATAATAAAAATAAGGTTTCCTTTATTTTTCAGGGGAATGCTCAGTATCAAAGTCAAATTTATTTATTTCAATAAGGCCATTAAGTGGCACTTTTGAACGTCAACAATTAAAATTTATAAGTAATAATAATTGATTCAACCGTCCATTTTGGAAAAGTAGCTTCTTATGGAGAAGAACGGACAAGAAACCACATATCCATAGTTTGCTAATTCGATAGGTATTTATTTTATTACGATATAGGGTAAAGGGATTTACCCATTTAACCCTTTTAGAGATGAAGTTTCAAAAACCTTTGCTTACTGCTTTTGTTCGTTATATAACAACACTTGTGTGATTCTAGATCCAGAGACTAGAAAAAAATCAATTTTTAGCGATTGTCGAAATGCCAACATGCAAGGTTACATATTTGTCGTTTCAATAGCGATTAACAATATTATTATTTTTTGACGTTTTTCCAATAGTTATAGCGACGCTTTCGTTGACTATCACTTTACTAGAGCATCAGTTTTCCGTCAGTAAATTAAAGATTTCTAGATTTTTCTGTTAACTAATATTCTTAATAAAAACGTATCTCATTCAATTGCAAACTTAATCTGTCCATCAACATCAAATCAAACATCACACCAACTATGTTTTTGTCTTCCACAAACAATTCCGTATAACAAAAGCGGACCTCAATCAATGAGAGCTGAAACGTAGGCTTCACTGCATAAAGCCGAGGACTTCAGTAAGTCGGAAACAAAGGTGGGAATACCTGTGAGCATCGAGCATCTATCGGAAGTGAACGAACGGCAATCCGAGACGAGGGCCTTGTGGAAAGTGTATGTATATTGGAAAGTTCTGGTTTGAACTAGTGTATACCTTTTTGTATTGTATGTTTCTTCTGGACAAAATGTAACTTTGAGCAATGGACAAATGATATTCTATCAGCGAGAACGATTACAAAATAAAAATAAAAATTGAGGACAATTTTATACATATTGTGAATGGTTTCGCTGATAAAATGTTACTTTTTTACAGACTTTCCGAAAAGGAGGAGGTTTTATGTTTTACTCCGTTTTTTTTTTCATAGATATCTCCGTGAGTACTGACTCGCTATTGAATACTTTTTTGTTTGAAAGAGTATATTCCTGAATTGGTCCCATTCAAATTTGATGTAGATCTGATGAGAAACTTCGGAGATATACAACATAACTCTTCAATAAATGACAACCAATCTCTCGGGATTGCTGCAATCGCATGTCTGTGTATTGTTTCACCATTTCATAACATACTACATACACGCCGGTACGCTCGAAAGGGGTAAGCAGATGTATACAATTCACCCTGGTACACTCTCATTCCACCGGCCCTGTTCAAGTTTCATGTTATTCGGGTAGCCTATGCTAGCATCACTTTGGGCAATAAATTTCCTTACTATAGACATTGCCCATTACGCACTCGATTCGATGTATTGTCGTCTTGAGCCTAAAGTTTATATCACCAAAAATAATTAGGTATGAATGTCCTAAAAGTAGTTTTCCAAATAAAGCTAGCCTTTGACGACTTTCTCACGACCAACTGCTGTAATAATTCGGCTATAGTTACGAAATTGATCTCATAAGTCGTACACAGGAACAAATGGCGTATAAAACATACTATTTGGACCGATATTTTTATTTTCTCGTAACTATAACGTCGAATAAAAAGGCAGCTTCTTTTACGGATTAACAAAGAGAAGAAGTGTTTTCTGTAACCGCACTCTCATGATGTCACAGGTCCAATGATAAGCCAGTTTCTTCATGATGTTCACCTTCACTGTTTTGAGAGCAGTGGTGATGAAATCAATTACTCAAAATAAAATGCCTGCCTGTGTTCGAAGTTCTACTTACAGCTAAGTTGGGCCCATTACTACTGAGTTACTAAGTACTATTGGTATAAAATTATTTAAAAACTAACTTAACCTCGCAATATTTGATAGCAGTAAATATTCCATTTTCAACAAACAA
This sequence comes from Orthosia cruda, assembly GCA_964057195.1. NCBI lineage: Eukaryota > Metazoa > Arthropoda > Insecta > Lepidoptera > Noctuidae > Orthosia > Orthosia cruda. The sequence continues at coordinate 12,022,841 of OZ059826.1, read as the reverse complement.
ACATACATCACTACAGATTAACGATATACTCCAAATAGAGATAAAACAACAATAACAATTCTGCCATAGAGGGTCAATCTAACAAATGGACGACGAAGTGCCGATTAGCGGTTTATAGTGCGTGACAATCATATTTAATATCAAATTTTGAGCGCTCTATAAAATGGTAAGTTACAGGTGAACACAATAATTGGGTTATGACTTGTTAGCTTGTGCTTGTGACTTCATCCCAGAAAAGAGTTTCTTTATTAAATTAAAAAGCGAACTAAAAAGACGTAAACAAGAAGAAATTCATGCTGTGCAGTCGGAGGATACATATTCGCGAGCTGGCTGACCTAATCCAGATGTATCCTCCGACTGAACAGCATCTTAGTGGTGTAACTCATTGGTTATGAAATAATTGAATTGTGTTTATTTATTGTGGGCTGTTTTGATGATTAATCATTTTTGGAGGAAACTGTTTATTTTGTCTAACATTATTTTGGTCTTTAAACTTTTGTTTACGAGCATCTTTTTCTTTTAAGTCAATGTCTTGTGTAAATAAAAACCAGCCAACTGCGAGTTGGACTCACGCGTTAAGGGTTCGGTACTATTATTGCAAAAAAACACGTATCTTGTATGGGAGCCCCACTTAAATATTTATTTTATTCAATTTTTTTGTATTTTTTGTTATAGCGGCAACAGAAATACATCATCTGTGAAAATTTTAACTGTCTAGCTATCACGGTTCATGAGATACATTCTGGTGACAGACAGACAGACGGACAGTGGAGTCTCAGTAATAGGGTCCCGTTTTTACCCTCTGGGTACGGAACACTAAAAACATATAGAATTCTTTGAAGATGTAAATATCGGATTAAATCGCTATACAAAACTCTACAGAATAAGACAGACTGGACTATACAGGACTCGACAGAAAAAATGCATAAAATCAACATAAAAATTCTCACTTCACAGCAAACCTAGCAAAAATAAAAGAACAAACAAACAGGTAGCATAAAACTTGAAAGGGGGAACTCATTAAGTTATTCTCAAAGAAAAACAGAGCGGGGAAATATTAATTAAAAACCTTCTCAGTATAAGGACCGCGGTTACCAAGTCTGCGGTAAACTTCTTAAAATGCAAAATATTCTTTGAAAGGCAAAAAATAAGTTTTCTTTGGCTTCGTTGTCGTTGACGGGACAATCTTTTGAAGTCGCGACAGGTCCCGGTTTCGATCTATCGGCAAAGACCAATTGGCACCCCAATTGGTCTTTGCCGAAAAAAAAGAGTCGGAAACTTAGTCATAACTCAACTTGGTTCAGTGATCGATAAAAAGTGATTGGCCAGTAGCTTTTCAATTTAGAACGGACTTTTATATTTTAAAAAGAAAATACAGTTTATGTTTGAACCTTAGAAATATTTTAGAAGCCTTTAGTTACACATAAAGCTGATTCTTGAATCAAGAATTTGAAGTTAGTATATCCATTTTTCAAACTGTACCTTGTACTTTGTTTGAAAATCTGCCCAACTTTTATGAACTTACCGGCCATTAGTACTAGATAATTATAGGAATACCTTTAGCATAGTCTTTATTTTCTAAAGAAGTGCATTTGTTATGTATGTTTTAAATTAAGAAATAATTTAGCATGAGACTTGCGATCTACAAGAGCTCTCTTTTAAATTCAGACACCTCTTTAAACTTGGCAGGGATTTCAGTGTTTTGTAGTGCCATTTCAATTATTTAAGAAGGAGTACCTATGGGCCTGCTAGGAGGTTATTAATGTTCCGTACCCAAAGGGTAAAAATCGGACCCTATTACTAAGACTCCGCAACCCGTCTGTCTGTCAGTCACCAGGCTTTATCTCATGAACCGTGATAGCTAGACAGTTGAAATTTTTACAGGTGATGTATTTCTGTTGTCACTATAAAATCACAAAAAACAGAATAAAATAAATATTTAAGCCATCTCATAAAAAAAGCGTGATTTTTTTGCCGTTTTCGCGATAATGGTACGGAACCTTTCGTACGCGAGTCCGACTCGCACTTGGCCGGTTTTCAAATTTCTAGACCATGGCTAGACCACACCAGACGGTTCCAGTTTAGTCCACCCCAGGGGTATAGGCAGAAACTACAATACGCCACCTACTACGATTGTCGTTTACGTTCACTCATCGTGTCATACACGCACTCCGGTTCCCATGTGAGTACCACGCACAAAGACGTTCGTTCTTTAAAATTACCGATCCGTGCTATTTTCGGAATAATATATAAGTCTATGATATAATGGTGCTCCTACACTGGTGTTAAAATGTTTACAAACATTAGTAAACATTTTCTAAACAAACATTTGATCACAGGGAGCACCCTTATGAAAACGTTTTCATGTTAGGTATGGTTAGTGAACACAAAATTGTTAGTTAACTAATAAAACAGACACCTCGGAACGTAAATTCAAACAACGAGTAAACATTTTCAATCAGTGTAGGAGCATTTGAAACATCAAAAAAATCCTAACATAATGTAACAATTCCTAACATTTGTTAGCAAACGTATTAGTATTAGAAAATGTTTGTAAACATTTTCAACAGCAGTGTGGGAGCACTATTATATTCAGCAATGGTATAGTTTTCTAACAATAAAATAATTATATAATCGGATCAGTTCTACAGGAAATCACCTTTTACAAACAGAAACAAACAAAATAACTTCTTTAAATTATTGGGTTAGATGACGTGATCACATACAACTTTCCATTTCAACTTGGAATGTTAAAGTCACCTGCCAGTAATAAAATGAACGTTATTACAATGCAATAACTCCGAAATGATTCCATATTCGAACATTTCCCGTTTTTTCATAAAACGACTCTTGAAATAAATTGTGTGTAAACCGAATTTTCGTTTGTGCTGGCTCTAGTTGTTTGAAATATTACCTTTGCTGTTTGAAATATATAAAACGCTTGAAGAATTTCGTTCGCAGTTTCCATTATGTGAAAAGGTGACGTGATTTTTTGGCTGTTTTATTCACAAAAATAAATTCACAGCCAGGTTTTAGTCGTCCTATGTAAACGATTTCAACTTAAATCGTAAGATCAGAATACAGACATATTTACTTAATACTAATATGTAAACGATTTCAACTTAAATCGTAAGATCAGATTACAGACATATTTACTTGTGTTTATTGGATAATAATTAGCGGTGCGACATACGAAATATGGATCTACCATGAGTACACCATAGACTTCGAAGACGGGGTAATTTTGCATTATATAACTACGTGTCAACATATTATGTCACATCTTTAACAACTGTTAATAGCATACGTTTACAGCAAGCGCGAAAAAAAAACAAATACACAATATTATCGTTTGCACTTCATCTTTTCCCTCACGTTTATGTTAATGTGACTTAACATTGCTTTGTCACCCAGACAAAAAGTTGAAAAGTCATCGGCCTATAATTTCGCACCCGAACTAAAACACAACAATGTAGTTTCGCGACAGAAACTGGTATGGGACAAAATCTACTAAACCAAGTCTTAAATCCGAGGGCACGGCAGTGCCCCCAACAATTCGAACCAATTTTCATTCACTTTTCTCGAAGCCATTCAGGACATGTTTGACCCCTCTAACTTCGTCGTGGATACGACTCACTCACTAACTTACTTACCGACGTCAAAACTCTAAGGTACTTCTAGTAGACTCACAAGCTACAATTTTTTTACACAAATTATTCAGCCTATAAAACAAGGAAAAACTAAAACATCCCGCAATTTCCGACCCGTTTTTTAGTTATAGAAACTGCATAAATAACTTTGTAATCCCATATAAATAGTCATCCAATATATGGGATTACAAAGTTACTTTTACAGTTCAAAAAATGTTTCGTTACCTACACTGTTTATCTAGGTAGGTAGCTAAATAGTGAATATAGGTATGTATAGTAAGTCATAGACCTGTCTAATACCTATACTATACTTATGAGTCGGCGCAGTATGTCGAAGACAAGTGATGAGATTATGATCTTAACGATCTTATAACAGACTAAATTTAGTAAGGTTTGGTTAGTGTTGGAAGTACGTTTCACCTGCGCTACCTACATTTAGAGTACAGATGGACTAATGTAATATGGACCATAGCTGACGCACCGGAAATATTACCCGAAAAGAAATAACGTAGGACTGCGTACAAAAAGAAATGAGATCCCATCAAAACCATATAAGCACTATTTATACCATTGTTTTAGATATAATACTACTGCACCTAATGTCATTTTTTTTTGTGAACGTACTTACTTTTAATAAATTATTCTTATTTTTCTTCTTATTCTTATAACACATAAAAAACACAAGTCTCGCGGCGCAGTTCATCCATCGCAAAAAGTAGTTCTACAGTCTTCATTTTTTTACATGTTATGTTGTTGATGGGATTCATTTATTCACTGAAAAAAAAAACCCACAACCTAAACAGTTGGGTCTTCACATAACATCGCGACTGTATTCACCGAAGGGTTGGGCAGGGGTGCACCAATAGTACACCCGCATCTCACCAGTTATGTTGAAATCGTTTGTAATAGTGGCGAGCCTATTGCCATCAACCGAGGAAACCTGGACTGTTACTGAGAAATCCCAGATGGAAAATCCCAATAACCTTTTGCCGAACCCGGGATCTCATGCTGTGCAGTAAACTATGGCTGGACCAGTTCGTCAACAGAGCAGTAACCTAAACAGCCGTCTAGAAGCATAAAATTTTGTACAAGAGTTCCATACAGGTTCACCTGTAAAACAATAACAACATTTCAAGGGTTGAAAACACTCGCGATTATAAATAACTATTTCTCTAAAACCAATCCGGAAACATGAAAAATAAATCACATGTTGCATATAAAATTCAATATTGGCCCGATGGAAATTGACTATATGAAACAGTTGTTTTTTTAAGTTTCAGGGTCATTGTAAAGGTTTTTAATAATCATGAATATTTACATCCTCTGAAAAGCTACAAATATAATCCTATATAAAAAGTGAGTAGAATGATTGGGCAATCCTGTCAGGTACACTAGCTTGAAAACATATAAATAACACCATCACCACTGAATATTTTCGCAACGTTGATTAATCCAATAGTAGTAGCTTGTTAGCGACGCGCTCATATATATTTTTAGTCAAATTATTTTTTAGCTTTAAAACATTGAAATTGTCAAACTTTAGGGTACTTATTTATAATTTAGGGTAGATTAAGATTTTTAATGTAATAAAAAGGGTAGATTTGCTACATGGGCAGTCTAGGCCTAACACCTGACGAATGTGCCACGAAATATTTTGGGAAATAAAATTAGCTTTCAAGTCAAAAGTGCGTTATCGTTTTGAACATACCTACCACCAGCTACATAGCTTATTCTTCTTTTTACCGTCCATTATACACTCTGATGGAGAGCTGAATATTTACCTAGCTGAAACACGCAATTTTTCCCAAGTCAAGTCTCATATTTAACAGAACGGCTACTAAGTAACACTCTACATTTCATTTCATAGTAAAATATGTATCATCATCATCCACAGCCTGACTTCGCCCACTGCTGAGCATAGGCCTCTCTCTTGTTGTACCAATCACCACGTTCCCGTGCCAACCTCATCCAGGTTCTACCCGCAATGGCATCAATGTCATCAGCCCATCTCGCCACTGGACGACCAATACTTCTTCTTCCAGTCCTTGGACGCCATTCAGTCACCACCTTACTCCACCTATCATCACCGCGCCTTGCCAGGTGTCCTGCCCAGCTCCATTTCAGTTCCGAAATTCGTTTTCCGACGTCAGAAACCTTCGTACGTCTTCGGATCTCAACGTTTGGAACCCGGTCTATCAGCCGTATGCCAAGCATGGAACGCTCCATGGCTCTCTGTGCAACTCGAAGCCTGTAAACAGCCTCCTGAGTAAGCGTCCACGTCTCAGCACCGTAAGTCATGGTGGGCAAAACACACTGGTTATAGAGGCGGGTCTTCAGAGATTGTGGTATCTTGACTGATTTCAAAATATCATCCAGTTTACCAAAAGTGGCCCATCCGAGCTGTATTCTTCTCGAGACCTCCGTCAGTTGATGTTCTTTGCCAAATGAAAGAATATGACCAAGGTACACATATCGGTCAACCCTCTCCAACGTTTCATTTCCGATTGTAACAAGAGTATTTGAATCACTGCAGAGGTTTGCCATAACCTTCGTCTTGGCCATATTCATCCTAAGGCCTACCTTAAGACAAGCATCACAAAGGTTTTGAAGCATTTTCTGGAGGTCATCGAGGTTTTCAGCGAAAAGCACAAGGTCATCTGCAAATCTTAAGTGAGACAGGTAGGCACCATTGATGTTGACACCACCAGTCTAAGCCTTTCACGATATATTCAAGGACTGCAGTAAAAAGTTTCGGTTAAATGGTGTCACCCAGTCTCACTCCCCGCTCGATCGGTACGGGTTTTGATAGTGTGTGCATTCGGACCTGCAGAGTGGCCGAGGTATATATTTCCCGCAGTATATCCACGTAACGGGAATCAATATGGCAGCGATGGAGAGCGTGGAAAACGGCCCAGTGCTCGACACTGTCGAACGCTTTCTCGTAATCGACGAAAGCTAGGCACAGGGGCCGGTTATATTCTTGGCACTTCTCCATCAGCTGCTTTACCGTGTGGATATGGTCGATGGTGGGTAAGCCGATTAGTCAGGATTTTAGCAAAAGCTTAATATATCTGAAAGAGGAGACTAATGGGTCGGTAGTTTGATAGCTTTGAAATGTCACCCCTTTTATGAATTAAGGTGACTATAGCGTTCTTCCATAGTTCTGGGGTACGGATATCATAAATAACCCTATTAAAAAGCTCAACGAGAATCTTCTGAACTGGTTCGCCTCCCGCTTGGAGCAGTTCGACCGTAATTCCGTCTTCACCAGGAGACTTATCAGTCCTCATGTCGTGTAGTGCTTTTATGACCTCACACGGCAGAATAAGTGGTAACCTTTCATAGTTTTGATGCTCCAAAGGTGGTGCTCTAGGATCGTCTTCGAGAGGTATTGGTTCTGCAGATTTAGATGCATAAAGTTTCCCATAGAATTTCTCAACGATAGTCACAATCTGAGTCCGATCCGTCACTATGTTATCACTGTCATCCCTGAGCTTACTGATTTGTTTGGAACCGGTGCAAGTTTTCCTTCGAAACACTTTTGGACCTCTGTATGATTTTATTGTATTAATAATAATATTAGTATTAAATTTTCTTAAATCTTTCCGTATTGACTTATTTATTTGTTAATTCAACCCATCTACTTCTTTTTTATTAATTGCTGTATGAATTATTATATCTCTCCTCTTCTGGATTAAGTCGAAGGTTTCCGGTGAAAATGTCTTTTTAAGTCCTCCTAGGTGTTTTTAGCCACTTCGGTCAAAGCCCCGCACAAAAGATGGTTAATGTGGTCGACATCTAGATTTTCTTCCTCCAGCCCTTCAAATTAGTTTTGCAGTTCTAACTGGAAAGTAAATAAAGTGACTTCCTGCTTCTCCTATCGTCTTGTAGATGTTATCATCTTAGTCCGTTCACTCTTCAAGTCAAGCCTGAATGGAGTTCTCACCAGTCTGTGGTCACTCCCTGCATTAAAACGAGACAGAACCGAAACATCGGTCACAACATATTTATGTGTGCTGATTACATAGTCTATCTCGCTCCTAGTGTTACCATCTGGACTTATCCACGTCCACTTCCTCGGAGCTCTTTTTTGGAAAAAAGGTGTTCATCGCATATAGTTTGTTACGCTCAAGAAAGTTAACTACGGTTTGCCCTCTCCTGTTACGCAAGCCAAGACTAAAAGTGCCTACGGATGTTTCATTTTGTAAAGGTTGTCCTATTCTGGCGTTGAAATCAAATTACGCGTTGAAATTATGGTGGAGTAGTGACAGGGTGAGTCCCTAAGGGCCTTTTCAATGTCGTCATAGAATGTTTCCACTTTTTCATCCGGATGGCCCGACGTTGGAGCGTATACTTGAATTATCTTCAAGGAGTATCGTTCGTTAAGTTTAACTGTCATAAAGCAGACGCATGTTGATACACTTTTGATGTTTGTCATTGTCTAGTAGTGGACATTTGGAAGTTTATTAATGAAAACCTCAGTTTCTTCATAAAACAGTTTTAATCTTCGGATTTTGGAAATAGCTCTCGACACAGCCGTGTACAAATTTATAATGGTGAAATATCAAAAACGTGCGGGTGTAAGTAAAATTACAAGTCTAGATATAGCTCCACTTCAATGTGCAGCTTGGTGCTATCACAAAACCATCAGGCGTAGGTATGGCGCAGACAGTCATTGCCGGAGCAATAGTTTTTCCAATCAGAAATCCAACCCCTCCATAAGTGGAGTCGTCATGACCCTTGTAGAAGAAGAGGTCACCTGAATTTATTTTAACGAGATCTTCGCCTTTCCTTCTTACCTCAGATAAGCCTATAACATCCCATTTAATATTTTTAAATTCATTCTGCAATTTGAATAATCAGTCGTCCGTACGTAGCGTCCTAGCGTTGTAACACGCCAGGGTAAATATGTATAGTATTATTTAAATAAATTATATTTTGTGGAGTCTCCCAGGTAACATTTACAGAGCGCAATATTATATTTGTGCTGTTCCATTTGTCTTTAGTGATGGAAGAAATTTAGAATCGATAATCTACGAAAACGTAAAATTAATTTTTCATTGTCTTCATCCTAATATTATTAGAAAAGGACAAACACATACCTTATTGGTGATATTCTTTGTATCGAGAGCGGATGCGTAGTACTCAAAACTGCCATGGTTGTATGACCTGGAGTGTAAACGTAAAGGAAACAAAAGGACTGTGCTGTGATCGTGACATTCTATAGAGTCTTTGACCCAGATGTGAGTTTATATATTTAAAGTCAAATATTTTATTTTAATAAGCACAGGAATAAAACCGCATTTGAATGCGGTTTTATTTATTGTTCAATATTTAAATTCAAAATTGATATCTGTTTTAATCAATACGCAAACTTCATCAATTTGCAACTTCAAATTAATATTTTAATTCAATGTGTTGGCTGGCTTCCAAATATTTTAATATTGGCGATTTAATTAAAAATTATATTTGATATCTAACCGCAGTCGCCCTAGGCAATTCATTTTGCGTGGGATTTAATAATAAATACATACAATAAATTTTAATTATTCGATATATCTGCCTCTAATTATATTTGATTATAGATTTTTATTAACTACTCTAACTCGAGAAAGATGACGCATACCGAATAAAATCTAAAAAATCATCATCCCGTAATACTGCTTAACGATGTAGATAAACCTAGGCCCTGTGCAGCTCAAAATTGAGCGGTGATCTGGGCAATCATTCAATGGTAGACACCTTTTCGTACCACTTTTTCTGAGAATCGTATCCGAATCAGGTTTTGAGTTTCAATATATGACTTCAATACTTTATAAATATATTTCAATATCTAAGTATTATGTGTACGCGTATGTCTTTTCAAACCTGATCCGATACGCTCTTAAAATTGGATGCGTCGGTTTTGTAGATTAGTATATTATAAATATAATATCATCTTTTGAAGATAATAATTAAAATAGTTCGTAATATTAAAATGGTTCGTGAAAATATGATGAATATACACAAAATCATATCTTTTCTGGTTAGGCAACTTGTATGTGATTTTGCCATACCAATTTACCGCTCTAACTACTGTATACGTCTTGGTCGGTAAATCTATCTCTATAATGGTGAATATCTAGATTTCATAACATATAGTTTTCGAACGGGCCAGTGCGTAAGCGGTTTGCAGTTATTGTACCAATATATAGATTTGGTAACTATATACGGTTTTAATCGCCCACCACCAGGCCCCCTTACTTACTAGGAGATTTTTTACGCTAAAACATATTCTTACGCAGCTCTATGTCTATTGAAAACAGGTAGAACAAAACCACTGTTCTAAGCAAACTTTAATTCGAAATCTCTAACAACGTATCCAGACACAGACACAGTTTTAAAGATCCGTTTCCGTATTGCCAAGTTACTCAAGTTCGGAATCGACAATTCTCGATCTCAGTCACGACTTTTTAGCATTCTTTTAGTCAAGATCGCGATAATCGATTCGACGCCAACTGTGAGTCCCATCACTATTTTTCTTAGCACGAAAATTTAATCATTTCGAGGGGAAATTTTGTCGGGTATTAAAAATGATATAAAACGGATAAACCTGAGTGTATGACGACGGCTTTTGCCATTAGTGCGTCTGGACCATTTAAGCGGCTAAAGTCTAATAGAATTTACGCCTCGGTGATTCATTCATGAGGAAGCACCGAGATGTTACCGCTGCACTCATTACGGGAAGCTAAGGAATTATTTACCAGATTAACGTAGACTGTAGTCAGGATTAAAACTTAGTTTTGCTAAACGATTCTGTGGATCTAGAGAGGAGCGTTGTCTGCAGCGGGGTATAAGCTATAGCTCAATTATAATTAAACTTTAATTTGGTAGAAACTCAATTATTGAAATTAAAAACCATGATGGAAGAAGACCAAGATGGTTTAAAAAAACTGACGGATTACATGGAGTTAACGGTCCTACATCAGTCCGCAGAACTTAATTTGTTCTCGACTACCACCCTAAGTTACCGAGCTCGCTTCTCTCGCTTTAGGACTAAAATATTTGTAAGCATCACACGAAACGTATATATTATATTATATTTTCGTTGTAACGTACTTGTAATTTCTACGTATAAGTAACAATATAAACTATAATTCGATAATCTTGACTGACAACATAATCATTGACTCTCTTTTCTATCATATCCTCAAATGGTCTATCCATATTTTATTTGGCATTCCATTCCCTCTCCATCCATATCCATCCACATTTATATTCATAACTCTTTTAGGTTTTGAAACGCATACTAATCATAATTATGACCATAACAAGACAGAAAAGTTGAAATGGCCCATTGAACTTATCTGTCACTGGTGCCACTTTCAAACTTCCAATACTCTTTGCTCACTTTTTCATTCTCATCACTCCGCAGATCCATCTCAACATTCTTATCTCTTGTATATGCAATCTCTTTCCAACCACAATTAAACTAGAATTCGATAAACAAACGATGTAAACTGAAATCTATGCGGGTCTAAAAATCATGGAAAAATTGCTTCAATTTAAAATAATTCGGCGAGGAAAAGATTTTTTAACAAAATGTGGTGAGATTTTCTTCATTAAAAGCACTGCATATGGTATTTTGATAATTAAAATTGATGAAACGATTCTCTGTAAAATAACGGATTACCCCAAAATCGACACGCAAATTTTATAATTATTCTATCCAACCAAAAATCCAAAAACATACCGCATAACATAGTCTAATATCCCCACTGCTGTGACACAGGCATCCTCTTTGTGAGAGGGAATTGGCCACAATCTACAACGCGGGGCCAGTGTGTGTATTCTTAGATTGTTTTGGTCTAGTACAGGCTAGTTTTCTGACGATGTTTTCCTTCGCTGTTTTGAGACGGTGATGAAAAAAATACACAAAGTAATGCAACTGCCTGGGTTCCAACCCATGCCCAACGAATCGTAAGTCGGGCTCATAACCACATAACCACTGCTGACACCTCATCAAAAATGTTATTACGCTGCATAAATGTTCTAGCTACAGCCCCTTTTTGTAACAAAAAAAGGCACTCAAACAAAAGATGAGAAAGAAAACTGCACTTCGCTTTACCCCATCAATATTTATACAAACAGGCAATATTTAAATACTGTAATGGTACTTCCTCATTATCATCTAACGCAGGTGCATCAGCATCTGAATAGGGAAGCGGCGGGGAAGCGATAACGGTATCGTGGCGACTACCACGGGTAGCGATCGACGTTCGAATTGCCAAAATTGGGTTGTTATGTCGTCACTTGGTGGCACGGTTTCCTATGAAGGATTGGTTTAGGTTTAAGGTTGTAGCATTAGCTAGGCAATCGGCGCTTTAGTTTGTGAATTCGATTCCCCATAGCATAAATATTTGGAAGGCTTCGAAATAAGTTTCATGCTCTAACTCAGAGGTTCCCAAAGTGTGAGCCGTAGAAAGTGAAGAAGGGTGCGGTGAAGTGATTGTTTTTACTATTTTAAGAAGAAAGTATCATTCAACTCTCTTGGGACACCAGCCTCAAAACTGGATTCACATATGCCGATTTGGTGGAGTTTTGGATATCGGTTTAATACGTATATCTCACTTTATCTTCAAAAGCTATAAGAATTTTCATTACTTTTGCAACATATTATTCATGCCAAGCTGGATTTTCAGCTGTAGCTGTAGTCAAGAGCAAATATACTTATAACACGCTTTGAAAAATGTGTGGCGATCATCAAGCTCACCCGTCATATTATTGGCTAGTTAGGTAGCTATTGTATTTTATTTTACTTAAGTCTCTCTTGAATGTTTTGTGGTAATTTTACATTCTTACAAATATGCAGGTTAGATTCATAATGTGGATGATTTAATTTTTGTGCCTTTCTACCTAACTAGTATCATTGTACCTATCTATTTCGTCCAGCTAGATAGGTCCTAACCAATAGGCGTCACGAAAAATAGTAAACATATATGTACGCTGTGGACTGAAAAATATTGGGAACCCTTAGAGTCTAACTGATTGAGTAGTGTTTGTGAGAGCTACGGTATGGAAGTAGATACGAGTTATGTGGGATTCTTGTTGTAAGGCAACTAGCGCTACAGTTCATGAATTCGATTCCCTATAGTCGATAAATATTTGGAAGGAATGCAATAGTACATTGTGTATTAAGGGCGGTAAGTAAGGAATTACGATCGAGGCTCTAGTAGAAGCCCGAAGTCGAAGACTGAGGGCTTGGTGAGTCGAGGTTCGTAATTCCCGTACCGCCAGTGATACATACAATGTTTTTCATCACATTTGCGAGTAATAATTATGAATTATAGCTTTAATACACAAGTCAGCACAGCTGTTATCGAAATACGTGAACTTTTTTTTAAGCGGTTGGCGAATTTTTGCCCACACCACAGATTATACAGTGTTTCGTTCAGAAACTTTAAGGGCAAATACTTACGTAGGTATACAGCCATGACGGAGTGTAAAAAGATTAAATATTTTCGACGTTTTCATACTATAACTATTAAAATCGATTATTAAAAACATCAGTTGAGAATTTAAGGAAAATGTAGCGAGATTGCAAAGAAATTCCTGTTTAGATAACATTTTGAGACAATTTTTCAATTGCGTGTAAACTCCTTGCTTGAACTTGCATGACCTGTGTGCTGTGCCATAAAAAAATATTACTTACCGCCCTAGGGTTTCATGACAAAAAGAAAGCCCGAGAGTTTTATATGGGGCATTACGGCCGAGTTAACCTGTATGTTTAGATACTTTTTACGAGCAAGTGTGATGAAAAGATTTTTTCAGGGCCTGAGTGATTGAGTGGTGCATGTGAGATTATTATTTACTAACTTTTGCCAGCAGTTTCAACAACGGGTAATTTTTAAAAGTTATCCCGACTCCAATATAGTTGGGAAAAGGCTAGGCAGATTGATTGATTGATCCCATGGAAATATTCTAATTTGTTCAGTCTTCAAGAATTAATTAACAAACATCCAAACAAACAGACTTTCACATTTAGTATAGGATAGGACGGTAGAACAATTAAGAGCACGATGCAAAAGAAAATGTTATTAATTTCATTCCACTGCTATCGCTCATTTTATCAATAGTGTTATTAAAAATTTCTGCCTCACTTCATATAAAGGAAACGAGGAATTTAAAAAAACAATGTGTTACTCTCCGAAACATTGAACATGTTTTCTATTGTCTTTTTGTAATGAAACAAATAGTAGCGGTCCGGTCAAAAATTCACATTGCATCGCTCTGCGCACCGCTTGCCGAATGCTTTTTTATATCTCGTGCATTTTAATATTGAAGCAATAAGTGAAACTTTCTTTAGTGAAATATCTTTCGTAATCGGATTACAACTTTTATCCCGAGATTACCCCCAGCAAACAATTTTACCTCTTTATAATATGAACTAGCTTCTGCTAGAGGCTTCGCCCGCGCACTAAGTGTTTTAACATCCCATGGGAACATTGTACCGGGATAAAAAATAGCCTAAATGCTATTCCAGATTATAATCAAATTTGATCCAGACCTGTTCAGCCGTTCAGGCATGATTGAGTAACAAACATACATCCACACACACATCCATCCAAACTTTCACATTTATAATATTGGTAAGATAAAGATGTACTATTTATTGATTTAAAATAAACATAATATGTTTCAGTTTCTGAAATCCTCATAAAAATCATGTTCCATAGTTATGATATAGTATAGTTAGCATAGTTATCATTATTTTTCATCCAAAAACAATATTTTTGTACGAAACAATTTTTAATACTCTTCCCGTAAATTGAATGAAGCATATAGGTAATTTGTCACAAAAGGTACTTATTTGACTTATTCACAGATCATTATTCCAGTAACTGGAGTGTCTAGACAATTTTATTATCTAACTAGAATTAGAGAATAGAACTTCTACGTATATATAATTATATGTATAATTAACCTTATGTAAGTAGCTAGTTATTCTCAGAAGATTTCGAAAGCATTTTGGTTATTTTAATTGGACATATTTGAAGATCAAATGACGGAATGATGTCCTACCTAATAACCCGATAAGGCTTAACGTAATCCGTCAGAAATAATCCGATTAGATTATTTTATTAAGGTCTCTGGGCCATGACGTTACGAATTTAATTTGGGCTGAGACAACCTGGCATTTGACTTATGGATAAATATAAAGCCTTATGTTAATTCTTAAACTATCTAAGTAGGTATGAATAGTCCCGGGGGTAAATATGATACATCGAGTCTAAGTTAGACAGTGGCGTAAAGATAAATTATTATGACTGACTTTGAAGGATGAAGCTCTACAGAATAATTGTTTTTCTGTGTCCAGCCAGATCATAATCAACCTATAATATTCTCACTACTGGGACACAAGCCTGCTCTCTTTGAGATAGATAGGCCATCCACAACGCAAGCCCAGAGCGGTTTGGTGGATGTCACGTCGTTTTAAAAAAAAACCTCTACTCAATGAATTTAGATTTCTTCAACATCACTGTTCTGTGAATTTTTGTTTTACTACCATTAAACCAAACCAAGCATAATTTATCATTTTAATATCATCTTTAACAGCACTGAATTAAGTCGCGAATCAGCATAGCATTAATTTTCGTTTTTACCTGGAAGTGAAATGATAAGTTCTTTGTCGATATGTCAACTTTTATTGGTGACTAGAGGACGCCTCGCGGTTTCACCCGCGTAGATCTCGTTCCCGTGGGAATACAGGGATAAAAAGTAGCCTATGTCACCCGGGGATAGAGTAGCTTCCCAACGGTGAAAGAATTTTTGAAATCGGTCCAGTAGTTTTGGAGCCTATTCGGTACAAACAATCAAACAAACAAAAAAATCTTTCCTCTTTATAATATTGGTATAGACAAAAGTGAGTGAAGCTTACGAGTCGGTTTTTCATTATTAAGCTTCTTTAAAATCGGCAATTCTTCGGTCCAATATGGTGAAAATGTCATCGATGTGACCAGAGTCAGAGTCTTTTTTTTTGATGGATGAAGTTATGTGGTATGATTGGAGATCATAGGCATCAACGGTCTATTGCTATTTTATTGGGGTTTAGTATATTTTGCTGTCGCAATGTTGTGGCGTCCTCCAGCAAATAGCAAAGACTAGATACAAAATCATCTCTTGTCAAACGACGTTTTCCAACAAAAATTGTGAAGATTCAATATAAAATTATAACAAATTGTATTCATAGTCATGCTTTATTCATTGATTTATGATGGCTCAAACCTCGAAGATAATCTGTTGAAGCTGGCGTTGCGCTGTTGGATCGAGTGGCTGATACAGAAGATTCGGCTCGCACTGTGTCTTCGGTTCTCTGGAGCTAAAACACATAACCACCCTGCTACATGCTCCAAACACCGATAGACTAATAATTGCATCCCCGCAATACTTTACTATTCATTAACCTTCGTCTTACAACAATATTTTATATGTCGGGTTTAGTCAATAGTATGGACGTCAAAACAAATCTTAAGCACGCCATCTGGCGGCAAAGCAAGAACAACTACGCATTGGCGCGCTTTTACTAAGCGCTTGCGCGGTGGGGACAGTGGAATAGAGCAGTCGAGGACGGACAGCCTCAGGGCTAAGACGTCGTAGAATCAGTGTCGAACCGTAATATTAGTAAGCAAGATTGTAACTCTGAATATTTGAATAAACCCAGTGTATCGAATAATTTCTGTGATTTCATTTGCACGATTGTACCCACCAACCTGCCCACACACGATGTCTTAACCTAAGGGAATACATCCTGACTTCCCGATGGTTTGCATCTATCGGCCAGCCTTGATGCGACATCAGAATTGGGATTCAGTCGTGCTAATAAGATCACACGTAAAAACAATGCTAGTGAAAATGGCGGTTGCATTCTTGCAAAAAATATTGCGGTGTCTGTTGAAGTGAAATCTGTTGTGGTTCGTTTCTGCGACTACCCTCAGTCTTGAATAATGAAAATCCAGTCTGGAACGGAGTAGTAAGGATATTAGCAACCACCAAGGAGCTGGACAGGTCAAGGAGGCGCGTGTGGACGTGTGGACATATCCATACACACGGATCTTTATGCCAATCTGGTGAGTCGTTTTCATTTTGATTTGACTATGGCCAAGAGTGTTCATTATTCAAAATTCTTGTTTTGTTTACGGTATGGCCCATGTCAGGTCCATAATCTCATGTTAGTTATCGCTGGTCAGGTTTTAGTGTTGCTGAAAAGTTATTATTCTACTATCACTGGCAATAACCCTTGGTTGGCCTTGGCTGACTGTTATGGTTCGGACGTTAGAACGATAGGGTGATAGTGACGTACCTAACTTACACTTCAGTCTGTAAATTATGATAATTCAAAATGAAATATTTTGATAAGTTTTGTAGTGTGATAGTTTTATGTAGTAAGAGTTATTAACTAAGCTTGAAGCATAGTATTCTTATTTTGTGGTCAGAGGGCCAAATTATCTAAAGGGTGGTAAACTCTAACAGGCCTCGTTAATTGCGACTTAAAATGCTATGGCATTCATTTGATTCTGTAAACCTCATATACCTACCTGGGCACTTGGGACACTGTAATGTGTGGTTCATGTTTTGGACAGGGACTCTGCACTCACATTCGGTGTCCATAACAACACATTTTACAGATTTAGGTTATTACTACTACTAGAAACTCGTGGCTAAATAATAACGGCCGCACTGGTCGACCATCAAGGTTAGGCAACGCTTGACGAGGTCGGTTCGCGGATGGGTGACCATTTCAACATACCGGGTTTCCTCCGTGCCTCGGAAAGCACGTTAAGCCGTTGGTCCCAGCTGTCATTTGAAGATCTTCGACAGTCGTTACGGGTAGTCAGAAGCCGGAGATCTGACACCAGACTTGCCAAGGGTTACCGTGTTACCCAGTTAATGGATTGTGGAGATCAGATAGGCAGTCCCTCCATGTGGAACACTGGTGCTCGACTGAATCCGGTAGGACTGGACGCTGACTCCAATGTAGTTGGGAAAAGGCAAGGCAGATTGACTGGTTTAGGTTACTACACCGGTGCATCGGTTCATTTTTATCAAAGCTGTGTATGGAAAAGATTACTGTGTGAACATTTACTCTCGTAGTATTTTTCATGTTTCAGATACCATATTGTGTCGCAATGAAGCCTCTGCTGCATGCTAGCGGTCCGAAGGCTGCCGTGTAAGCCGTGTAAACACCTGAGAGGTCAAGAGGAACTACAGACTACCAGTTCGCAGGTGGTAGCCGAACGTAATGACAACAGCTTGTGGTATCATAAGCTCGCAAGTTTCGAATGGAATACTCTGTGAGTCGCTTCCATTTTATTTCGATAGTAAAATCGAACGTTTTCTAGTGAAGAGATGATATTTCGAGTTTTAAGTGTGTTCATGTTTGATCACTGAATTGGTAGTGGTTATATCTAGCACGATCACTAGGTAATTAAAACACAGTTTAGTAAAAACCAAGTAGTTAATGAGTTTCCTATTGGCGGTATAGTTTCAACATTTGGCTCAGTACGAACTTTAGGATGAGATATCCCATAAGAAGGAAATGAGATATCCAAAATGACTACAGAACTGGTGATTTTCAGTGGCAAAGCGAGTAACTAATCTCGTAGGGCCATCGCAATTGTATCAAGTTAGGTACTGGTCGTAACGATTAACAACCACCGTGTTCAGATCTAAATTCACTTGCTTACTTTCAAAGTAATATTAGTTGATAATCTGATTTTAAAGATATTGATCAGAGTTAATTCGTGAAGCTCCTTCACACGAGCTATTAAGAAGCAAATTTTATCAGGCATAATTGTTTCACTCACATTAACAGTCGGTATGTTCCGAGATCTTTGAGTAAAAAGCGCGAATCTTGTGAGAAGGATCCCAGATCACCAAGTTCCTTGAGAATTAGACGTCATAGTTGATGACAGTGGTAATGAGACCAAATCTGATTAAAAATGGCTTGTACACTCATACTCGAAACTTTGGACCTCACCTCGTGAGTAAAATGTGGCGATGGGTCTACAAGGAATCGTTGGTGTGATTTCTGTCTGTATTGGTGCACAGAGCGATTCATGTGTTGTAGCACATATTGGCTAGATTTTTGAGAATCGTTTATACGATTTCTGTCTGTTGGTGCACAGAGCCCCTCATGTGTGGCGTAGCATATGTGGCGGCAGATTTGTAAAGAATCGTTGGTAGATACGATTCAGGTCTGTGTTGGTGCACAGACCACAATGAAAGTTTCAGAGAGTTAAGTATGCGCCCTTGGATATTATGGTCAAGAAAAACAGAATTATTACAGTTACTTTGTTTAGTTGTTGAACTTTTTGATCGTCGGACTTTTTTCTAATGAATAGTGTTGTGTGGGAAACTCTAGTACGAAAACTAAATAGGCCCTGTATTAAGTCTGCGATAGGTGACTATGACAGAACGGTGATCGATATACACCGATATCTTTAAATAGGTACACTTAGAACCTACAAGTATGCACACTGTAAGTTAAGGAAGATGCCAGCGGGTTATGTACCAGTCGATGTTGATCTTAAAAGGATTTTAATGATGATGAGCTAGCTTAAGATTTCGAGTAATTGAGTCTATCAGCCGTAGTATGTTTGACCATACCAGTGGATTCTGGCGGAGGACGGGGTCCAGAGAGACCGTTGAGTGAGAGCAATATAATTGCTGGTCAGCTATAGAGCCATGGCGTTAGAGGTTTCTACTCGAGGGACTCTATAAGCTTGGCAGTTTTCGCTGCAGCAGAAGTTTTAAAGTTTGTTTGGAAGGACTGTGGTACATGGCCCAGGTTAATGATTTAGTTATAGAGTAGAGTTCTAATATTTCCCTATTTTTACGAATTCAATAAACTAGTTTGGTCAGGACTAGTCGAGCGTTGGGTGTTGGCCTGTGTGGCTACTGTTGGTCTTTATGGCAACTGTAGGCCTGTGTGGCAACTGGATGCCTTTATGGCAACTGTAGGCCAGTGTGGCAACTGGAGGTCTTTGTAGCAACTGTGGACCTGTAGGGCACCTGTTAGTCGGTGTAAAAAAAAAAAACATGCTTGTGTGAGGAAACTTACAGAAAAATCCCAATTGAGTTATTAGGTAAAAAAAGTATACTCACATAGTCACGCGCGTGGTGAGGTCACCATGTTAATGATGTTGATGGCGTTCGAATCGTCAAGCTCTCATTAAGAAAATTGAAATAACGTGGTTTTCTAATTTTGATTACTGTGCGTAGATCGTGTTAGTAAGACACACAAATCTCAAGTACCAATATTAGAGATTGTAGATGAAGTAGATAATGAATTGACTTACCATAGGACAGACTAAATCAATGTGTGAACAGGTTCTGATTTCAGAGAGTTGAGTTGCCTCGACATCATGGGGATGTGCGAGTAGAGCAATTGTGATTGCAAAGATAGCTATGAAATAGCTAAGAGAGCAGTGAGATAGCTAGGAGAGCTATGTGGTGGCTAAAGGTCGTAAATAAGATACCTGGTGTCTTGTCTGGTGTCCTGGACTTTTGTTTCATTTAATGTGACATTAACGACTATCAGTGGCCTTTGTAATCACGACGTGCTTTTGGGTACCAAATCGATGATTAAGTTGTTATTTTCTTTAAATTGGAAATAGAATAACTCGTTCCTTGCAATAGTGAACCGAGTCATTTAAATGATAATGTTTGATTGTTTAAAATGTTTCCTCACTCACCTAGAGTAGGAGTCAGGATTGGACGAGCGAATACTGTTTGGAAATTTTATGTTTCAGGATAACATCCCTTGTATGATGGGAGATTGCCAGGATGGAATGGACTAAGACAACGTGTGGTGCAATACGAGGTGACCATGAGATGGCATGGAGCAAGGACAAGAAGATAATGCCTGCGGGTGATAGATTTGGGGATCTGTCACCTGAGAAAGGCCTGAGAAGGCGACGTGCTGTGTTCCACGCTCGCCTCTCAAGATAAATTATGGCCAACAGAACACCATGTGGTTTTAGTCAGTAGGACTCTGACAGACCCCTCAGCTTTCACCAAGGGCTGAGGACATCCATGAGGATTTCCACATGATTCGATACACTATTAAAACCTGACAATGAGGAACCGACGAGGAAGCCTGTCTCGCAGGATGGCCGTGTCGGGTTTAGTCAATAGTCCATACCTTAAGATTTGTTTTGACGTCCACGACGTCAAATCAAATCTTAAGCACGCCATCTGGCGGCAAAGCAAGAACAACTACGCATTGGCGCGCTTTTACTAAGCGCTTGCGCGGTGGGGACAGTGGAATAGAGCACTCGAGGACGGACAGCCTCAGGGCTAAGACGTCGTAGAATCAGTGTCGATCCGTAATATTAGTAAGCAAGATTGTAACTTTGAATATTTGAATAAACCCAGTGTATCGAATAATTTCTGTGATTTCATTTGCACGATTGTACCCACCAACCTGCCCACACACGATGTCTTAACCTAAGGGAATACATCCTGACTTCCCGATGGTTTGCATCTATCGGCCAGCCTTGATGCGACATAAATATATTACTACCTTGTTTAAAAAATATCTTATTATATACCTATTTACTCCGTCTAGCCAACGTCATTTCCAATCAACTTTATTTAAGAAAGTTTTATGAAAGTGAAGGATTCTTGGGTTGGGAGGACTCTGGATGCGGGTACAAAATAAAATACTTAGCAACTCACAGGAACGAGTATAATGACTGGCTAAAACGTTACATCAACCGGACTACCTACAATACTAAATAATAAACAATATCAACTTACCCACAATAACTTATTACTAGATACATACATTACACCTCCCTTCTTATTCTTAGGATACTTAAGTATATACACATACATATTTATACATACTAGACTTATCAGCTACTTATATAATTAATCTATTTCAAAACGCACGACCGGTCTGCGTATTCGTTTGGAGCGCGTCCCTGGTGGTGTCGCCGTCGGCTCAGTATTACAACTAGGTGGATCGATGGTCGGAGGTATCGGTGGCACAATATTAATTTTTGGATCACTGCTTCCTTTGCCTTCCATAACATCCTCTTTTGTAATACCTAGCTGGTCTTTAAACAAATTTCTCGACTCCGATGCCTCTACCAATCCATCCGTTTGTAACGGCACAACAGTTTCACTTCGGTCGCATGGTTCTTTGTTAGCTTCGTTTCCCTGACAAGGAACATCTGACAGCCGAGAACGGCGCCTGATTTGGTCAATGTGTCTTTTGAGAAGTCGACCATCACCGCTATCCACTACGTACCTACGAGTACCTTCTACCTCTCTCACAGTTCCTTTCACCCACTTGTCTGACGCACCGTACTGTCTCGCCCAAACCGTATCACCTTCGCACAGAGTTCGTGACTTAAGCCCGTCACTGTCTGTCTGGCGCCCCTGTGTCTCCCGTACCTTATTTTCTATTGACCTCTGCCCTCGTAACAAGTCGAGCCGAGAACGCAGTGAGCGCCTTTGTAGCATTGACGCAGGGGTCTCGCCTGTAGTGCTGTGCACTGAATTACGGTACGCTAACAGGAATGTTTGTAAAGCAGTATCCACATCAACACTATCCCTATACGCCTTTTTAATGGCCCGCTTACAAAGTTTGACCGCGTTTTCTGCCGCACCATTCGATGCCGGGTGGTAGGCAGGTGAGAAGTTTTGGCGTATGCCATTATTTTTTAGAAATGAACACAACTCTGCACTAGTGAACGGAGGTCCTTGATCCGAAACTAACTCCTCGGGTAAACCGAATCTAGCAAATGTGGCTCTTAAGACCTTAATTACGCTTAAAGCATTTGTGTGTTTCATTTCAAAAATTTCTATCCACTTTGTGCTTGACTAGCACTAAAAATTTTGTTCCCTGATATGGCCCTAGAAAATCCATATGCAATCTAGTCCACGGTTGCGCTGTATAAGGCCACGGCTGCGGCGGCGCCCGAGGTGGTGCGTCGGCCTCCGCGGCGCATGTCTCGCACTGCTTACACATTGCTTCTATATCCGCATCTACGTTGGGCCACCAGACAACTACGAGCTAGCCCTTTCATCTTTACGATACCCAAATGTCCACTGTGTAACTGTCTTAAAACAAGATTTCTTAATTTCGAGGGTATTACCATTCTGTACCCCCACATAAGGCACCCGAATTCCGAATATAATTCGTGACGTCTATGGAAATACGGTTGTATTTCCGCCATGGCTGGACACTCATTTGCCCAGCCAGACTGTACGTAAGACATTATTCTGCATAACTCCATATCTTTTTGTGTCGCCTCCTTAACATCGGTATGCGTGATGGGTAAAAATTCTTCTACAAAATGTACATACGTACTGTCTTTCCTATCCGAGTGTATATCTATCATATTAGGTAGACGTGACAATGCGTCCGCGCAATTTTTTTTTGATCTTACATATTCTATACTGAACAGGCTTTGGGATGAATTCCCTAGTCCCTTCCTTTCCTTTATCTGTGTACTTCAAATCTGCCGCCAAAAGGCACTCCTACATCTGCGAGTGCATAAAAGACATTACCTCAATCCCGCCATCTGACGGCGGGTAACAAAACTATTCAGTAAGAACTCAATAAAAATGCCGGCCGGCTAACTTTCGCGTGCGCGAAGAAAAACTATCGTGAAATAAGACTAAAGGGGCAAGTGTGGTGATCACCCGACTCCATGCAGTGTTCCAAGTATCCTGTAAGTACCTCAATACCTCATTATATCCTTTAGCCTGTTTTTGTAGGAAAAATATTTCAAGCCACGTCCTTGGTTGGACGTGGAGCACATTCATATTTTTGGTCCATTTCGAGCGCGAATACCTGTAGATTACAGTTTTTTCAGGCATTCTCAGGTTCAATTTCAATAAAAATCTCTGAGATTTGCTAGATATTTGCATTTTACAAATATTATCCTACTAAAATTGCGTTGGTCATACTTTCCATATAACCTATACGGATTCAGAGGTCATCTTAATTTCATCCGTATTATATTTCAATAACTTATGTATTTTACGTAATTTATTGCAAGTAATTACATTATCTATAGCTATTTAACGTATTTATTAACTTATAGACATTATTTCACAACCATTTCACCTAAACGTATCAAAAAACACCTAGTAAAATCTCAACTTAGGTTCGTATTTTCATACCTATTTTTCACACACAGAACAAAATGGAGGAAGGCAAACTTAAACTTCTTCAATCTCAACGCGAATATGTTTACCGTGATATCCAAATCCTTTATGACTTATCAAAAACTATGATTCAAGATCGTTCAAAGGTATCGTCGTTCAAGGCGAGATATACTCGAATACATTCAATTCGCGAAGAATTTGTTTTGATATGTGGTAAAATACAGACTTTGGAGTTAGCCATGAAACCCGATGCCCGGGTGTGCCAAGAGTCTTTGAGCTCGTTTGATGATTTGTACTATGCCGTAATCAGTGCGGCGGCTGAGTTACAAATTACTGATAAGAGCGGGAACGTCGCCGGGGCATCGCAGGAGACGGCGCCGCCCGTGCTTGCCGGGGCTTACGACCCCGCACAATCAGGGCGTAACGCACGGCTCCCTAAACTTGAGTTACCTAAATTTGATAGTAAAATTGAAAATTGGCAAACGTTTTATGATATTTATAAAACCTTGATTCATGATAACACTTCGATTTCTCAAATAGAAAAATATCACTATTTAGCGTCTTGTTTACAAGGCCCAGCTTTGTCTATTGTCAAAGGGGTCCCGATGACCGCGGATAATTACGAAGTTGTTTTTAATAGTTTGATCGAACGTTATCAAAACAAGCGTATAATAGCTTTAACATATCTAGATAAATTCTTAGATCAGCCAGCTTTAAAATCGGGTAACTTCCAAGATTTACAAATTTTAACAAACGTAATTTATGAGGCATACCATGCACTCCAAGCTTTGAAAATTGAAAATTTAGGTGATTTCATTTTATTTTGTTTAACTTCGCGCATGCTGGACTCGGACACGCGCAATCGGTTCGAATCTCAAAACATTTCACAAATACCCACTTTTTGTGAATTGTTAAAGTTTCTTCAAGACTACGTAAAAGTCTTAGAAACTAGTCAGTTATCTTCTAAATCTAATATCAGGCATACTATTATGTCTAACCCTCGTAACCTTGAGGGGAAAAAATCTCCGCCTGCGGCTAGTAGGCAAAATAGCAGCGGATCAAAACGCTCATCTTATCTCGCAAAATCAAACCCACTTGCAAATGTGACTTGTGCTCATTGCAGTGAGGCGCACTCGATTTATCGGTGCCCTACCTTTCAATCCTTAGATTCTCGTGCTAGACTCGCGTTAGTACAAAGTAAAAATAATATGTGTACAAATTGTTTGCGTACAAATCACGTCATAGATAAATGCCTATCTAAAATGACTTGCACGTTATGTGGATTACGTCACCATACCCTATTGCATATTGACCCAGCGCCATCAAGCGCCAGCGCAACCACTGGAGCGAACGTTACTGCTCATGCCCACGCCGCCCGCCGTTCCCCACTGCGATATGGTATTACTAGGTACATGTCAGGCGCGCGCGTTCAACACTGCCGCCGGCACTCAGTGTACCGTCCGTGCACTCGTAGACAGTGGGGCGCAGGATTGTTTTATCACTTCAGCGTGCGCACGATCGCTCGGGTTAAAAATCCGCCGGTGTAAGCTTAGTATAGCCGGACTAGGACAAAACTCAGTCACTCAAGTAAGGGGGGTGACGGAATGCACTATACGGCCCGTGCACGGTGAAGCTCCGCATTTTAATATAAAGCCAGTCGTGTTAGATAACATCACTGCTCTAATACCTAGCGTTAAAGTACCATCAGTCGTTCGAGAATGTTGCAACCATTTAGTGTTAGCCGATCGCGACTACGATGTACCTGCGAAAATCGATTTATTAATAGTGGCGGAGTTATTCCCCGATATCTATGACGGTCAACGTATCAATCTGGGGCCCGGTTTACCTACCGCTTTGCGTAGCGTTTTCGGGTGGATTCTCACCGGGACAGTAAACGCGTACTCAGTGCCTTTAAACACCGCGTGCTCTTTAGTGGCCACCACATTCACATTAGATGACCAAATTAAAAAAAATTGGGAAGCGGAGGAACCACCGCGCGTGGACATCACTGTCCCTGAGAATGATATCTGCGAACGCATGTACACTGATTTAACCTATCGTGAACCTAACGGACGATACGTCGTACCTATCCTCTTAAAGGATGGCGAGCGTTCTTTGGGGGAATCTTATAATAGTACTTTGTCGCGTTTGACTCATCTTGAAAAGAAACTTAATCGTCAGACTGAACTTAAATCCGATTATATTAATTCTATGCGTGAGTACGAGAATTTAAATCACATGTACACCGTACCTAACGCCGTCGTACCTACTCTCAATCGTTATCTTATCCCTCACAGTTGCGTCGTTCGCCCGGAGAGCACGACCACTAAATTGAGAGTGGTATTCGATGTCAGGTCTAAAACCACTAACGGTCAATCGTTAGATCTTTATCAAAACCCTAAACATTTCTCCGAAGAAAGTGATAAATCAACGTTAAAAATCTTAGGAGTCCAATATGATCCTGTGAGTGATAATTTCAGTTACCCACAGTCCCCAATCGAGGATAATTTCAGTTACCCACAGTCCCCAATCGAGGACGCTGAATTTACGAAGCGTTCCATCTTATCCAGCATCGCTTGTATTTTTGACCCTCTTGGGTGGCTCACACCTTGTATCTTAGAAGCCAAATTGCTCCTTCAAGATTTATGGCGTTTTTATCTTTTAATTGCTAAGTCCAAGGTAGCACCTCTAAAAGTGACACTTAACCTTTTAGAGCCGTGCAATGCTGTATTACTATTCAAAGTAATAAATCGCATTCACTCCTTGCTTAGTTCAAAACTCATCTTAAATAAATCTATCTTATTCACGGACAGCTCGACTGTCTTGTCGTGGTGGAATACTGAGCCACATACACTTATGACCTTTGTTGTGCACAGAGTAGTTCTAATTAACGACAGTCCTCTGCCTACTGAGTGGCGACATGTGTCCACCCATGACAATCCAGCTGACATCTATAGTCGTGGCTTATCTTGCTTATCTTTATCATCTGCCGAAATCTGGTGGTATGGTTCTCAGTGGTTGTCTAACGAACTCTTCAACTGGCCTGTTTCAGCAGTAGAAGTGTTAGATAATGTGCTCGAACTCAAGCCAACATCACGCGCGTGTCATGCTAGTGTGACACCCGAAGCTGACGTGCTTGAATCTGTCATGGAACGCCACTCCTCTCTTTTTCCATTAAAAAGAGTGGTTGCATGGTTCTCCCGTTTCATTAAAAACGCGAAAGCTAAACTTTCTGAGCATAACGTAATACCTTACCTGACAGCCACTGAATTAAGCCAATCTTTAAATCATTTAACAAAGTATGTTCAACATCAAAATCTTAATGATGTCATATCTTTAATAAATTCCAATAAACATTTAACCAAACATTTATCTAAGCTCTCCCCTTATCTTGACACTCGCGGAATCTTGCGAGTGAGGGGACGTCTCAAGCATGCATCATTACCAGGTCGCGTCAAAAATCCATACCTCTCACCTAAGACTTCTCGATTGAGTACTCTTCTGATTGACCACTTACACACAGCTTATCTTCACTGTGGGCTTCGCCTACTCAAATCTTTATTTATGCGTCGATATTGGATACTCAGCGTTAAAGTTCTTATCAGATCGCGGTTATCGAAATGCGTGACCTGTTTTAAAGCTAAATCTATTGCACTTCAAACTGTACTAGGTGACCTTCCACCTTCCCGTACGCAACTGGGTCATTGTTTCCAAACAATTGGCACCAATTTTGGAGGTATCATAAAAGAAGGTAGGAGTCGTAACGCTAAAACTTACAAAGCTAATCTTTGCCCCATAGTTTACCACTCCATAGTTACAGATGGTGGTACTAACTTCGTGGGTGCCAAGCGTTATTTGTCGGAAGTCAGCGAAGTGCTCAACCGTGAAAGCGATGCTATTTCCAGACAGCTCGCTTCTCGAGGTATCACGTGGAAACTTAATCCTTTGTCCGGTCCTCACTTCGGAGGCATCTTCGAAAGCGGTATAAAATCAACAAAATACCATCTCAAGCGTGTCATTGGATCGCAAATTCTTACTTTTGAAGAGTTTTATACTATTCTAACACAGGTGGAAGCCATGTTAAACTCTAGACCGTTAGTGGAACTATCTTCTGATCCCGGCGAGGTTGACGCTCTTACAGCTGGTCACTTCCTCATCGGTCGACCTTTAATCTCCCTACCTGAACCGGTTTTTGCTGAAAACGAGACTTTACGTACTCGTTGGCAGCTATTACAGCGCCTATCACAAAGCTTCTGGCGCACCTGGCAAAGGTTACTATTTGCATACATTGCAACAGCGACTGAAGTGGTTTAAACACGGCAACCGTCAGCCAAAACTGAACGATCTTGTAACCATTTTTGAACCTAACTTACCTGCTAACGAATGGAGACTAGGTCGCGTTGTACAGCTCCATCCGGGTAAAGATAATATTACTCGTGTGGTGACAGTCAAAACATCTAAAGGCTTACTTGTAAGACCTGCCGTCAAAGTTTGTCCACTTCCCATAGAACTAAATAATTAATTATCTACATAAATATCCTAAACTTGATATATATTACACTTTATATTTATACATTACATTTATAAACGTATTTAGTTCTTAACTTAAACTTAAATTCAGAATCTATCTTATCAGCATCGTGACTTATGAATCCGCATAGGCTGTAAGTCTCGAACTTTATCTATCTTATCTTGTGAAATCCCTGGTTGATTTCAAAAGGGGGGATATGAACAGGCTTTGGGATGAATTCCCTAGTCCCTTCCTTTCCTTTATCTGTGTACTTCAAATCTGCCGCCAAAAGGCACTCCTACATCTGCGAGTGCATAAAAGACATTACCTCAATCCCGCCATCTGACGGCGGGTAACAAAACTATTCAGTAAGAACTCAATAAAAATGCCGGCCGGCTAACTTTCGCGTGCGCGAAGAAAAACTATCGTGAAATAAGACTAAAGGGGCAAGTGTGGTGATCACCCGACTCCATGCAGTGTTCCAAGTATCCTGTAAGTACCTCAATACCTCATTATATCCTTTAGCCTGTTTTTGTAGGAAAAATATTTCAAGCCACGTCCTTGGTTGGACGTGGAGCACATTCATATACTATAATTATATGCGGATAACAATAAACTTTCGACCGTACAAATACTGATGGTACTTTCTGACTCCTAAAACTATCGCCAGCGCTTCTCGATCAATCTGTGAATATGATCGCTCAGCTACACTAAGTGACCGCGAGGTGTAAGCTTTCGGCCGCTCACCGCTCGGCGTGATATGGGACAGTACGGCGCCGACCCCCACGCTGCTCGCGTCGGTAGTCAGTACGAGTGGCAACTCGACCGAGTAGTGTGTTAGTACCTCACTACTGGCTAACAACGCTTTAACCTTACCAAACGCATGTTTGCAGTCATCATTCCAGTCAAATTTCACTCCTAATCTCAATAAGTTGTACATTGGGGCTAAAATTGTACTGACATTCTTTATAAACTTAGCATAATACATAACCATGCCTATAAACGCCCTCAGCTCCGATATGTTCGACGGTGCCGGCGTCTTTATTATCGCCTTGATCTTATCCGAACAAGTATGAACACCATCTTTACTGATAACATGCCCCAAGTAAACAACAGATTTAGCAAAGAATGAACATTTGTCCCTCCTCACTCGCAAACCATACTGTTCTAATCGATCAAAAACTTTGCATAAATTCGTCATGTGTTCGGACACTGTGCGCCCCG
Organism: Orthosia cruda; assembly: GCA_964057195.1. Taxonomy (NCBI): domain Eukaryota; kingdom Metazoa; phylum Arthropoda; class Insecta; order Lepidoptera; family Noctuidae; genus Orthosia; species Orthosia cruda. The sequence continues at coordinate 11,993,294 of OZ059826.1, read as the reverse complement.
TTATGATGACGTCATCAAGGAATACGCCTACCTGCGGTAAATCTACAAACATCTGTTCCAGTCTTCTCTGGAATATGGCCGGGCTTGATGCAAGTCCATACACTAATCTATTATACCGGAACAAACCTTTGTGCGTGTTAATAACCGTGTACTTTCGTTAATCATTTAGTTCAAATTGAGCATAAGCTTGGGAAAGGTCTATCTTACTGTAATGTTCCCCACCGTTTAATCGAACTAGAAAGTCTTCAACCCTAGGTAGTGGATAGCGATCGACTTCTATTACCTTATTTAATGTGAGCTTATAATCGGCACAAATCCTTATGCTGCCGTCCTTCTTTACGACGGGCACTATGGGCGTCGCGTCGCCCAGTCAGAACGCTCGACCGGAGTGAGAATGTTGTCCCGCATCAGCTGGTCCAGCGTGCGCTCTACCGGCTCGCGCAGCGCATACGCAAGCGGGCGCGCACGCATGAACACAGGCCGTGCGCCTGGCCGCAAGTGTATGCCCACCTTACCACCAGTGAATCGCTCCAAACCGTCCGCGAAAACTTTAGAGTATCTGGAACTAAATACGTTTACATCAAAATTTGTTCCATTTAAAATATTATTGTTATTTACATATGAATCATAATGTAATACCGGCAATTGTATTAATAACGCTGCCATCCATTGCCTCCTGAGTAACATTGTTTTACCATTTTTTATCACGTACAAGTCTAACTGTTTACATTTGTCTTTATATTTGACTAGCGGTTTAATAACCCCCAGTGGTTTTGTTGTTTCACCCGTATAATACCTCAAAACAATATTGCTTTTGACAATTGTTAAGTTACTAAATAACTCAATATATGTGCGTTCGTTTATACATGAGATAGCACTACCTGTATCGCACTCAAACTTTATTATTTTCCCTTGAACCTCTAATGATATAAAAATAGGTTTACATTGCGTTACGGTCAATTCATTATGTTCAATTATTATTACCTCGTCACTATCTTCGCTGTTCCTTACGTCTACGTCTCGAGGCAGCTCGGCCTCGACGGTATGATGCTGTGTTAGTCGCGGACACATACGTCGCAAATGACCCGGCTTGTTGCACACCCGGCATACATAGTGCCCGAACTTGCAAGCGGCCACCTCATGCGGCCCACCACACGCTCGACACTCTCGCTGCTGCCGCTCCCGCTCCATCGACATGGACGCCGCAGGCGCCGCCCGGCCCGTCTGCGGCCGCCTGCGCTGCACGTGTTCGCCTACCGACGAGCGGCCTCTGCCCGATCCGCCGGCGCCGCTCCGCCGCATACTCATAATCAGCTGACAGTCCACCGGTCCCTTCGACGCACTAACAGACCCTTCCATCACTGCTGCTGCATCTTTCTCTGCCGCCTCCATGCTTACGGCCAGATTATATGCCTTCATGAAATCTAACTTGGGTTCTGCAAACAGTCTTTGTCTAATGATCTCGCTTTTAATCCCGCAAACCAACTGGTCTCTTAAACTTTCTTCGAACCACTTTCCGAACTCACAAGTCTTTGACATTTTTTTCAAAACAGCTACATAATCCGATATATTTTCACTGGTACATTGTTTGCGATTACGAAATTTATAACGATCCGCCAACTCACTCGGTTTCGGCTGAAGATGTTTCTCCATAATGACGGTTATCTGTTCAAATGTCTTTGTCTTCGGTTTCGCCGGAGTACACAAATTCACCAACAACTCGTAGCTAGCTGCACCCATAACGGTGATTAACGTCGGCACTTGAAACTCAGTCGATACTTTATTAACTATAAAGTACTGCTCAAGCCGTTCGACGTATAACCTCCAATCGTCCTTATGTATGTCGAACTCGTTAATCTTGCCGAGTGACATTTTTTTTTTTACCGTTGGCCAATTCACCAGACAAGCCTGACACACCTTATCTGTTTAGTTTATCCTCGTCGCCACTGAAGGATTCTTGGGTTGGGAGCACTCTGGATGCGGGTACAAAATAAAATACGTAGCAACTCACAGGAACGAGTATAATGACTGGCTAAAACGTTACATCAACCGGACTACCTACAATACCAAATAATAAACAATATCAACTTACCCACAATAACTTATTACTAGATACATACATTACAGAAAGTATCCTATTTTCAAGACAGAAACCATTTTCTTTTGAGCTCGTCGCTTCATTTCATGTTTTGGGATTATTTTGAAGGCGGCTGGTGTGACATTAATTTGTTTTCATCTAAATAAAAAAATAAAAAATGAATTTACCTGTTAATGCTTTTAATACTTTATCCCTGTACGTAGTATAGTGTGTAGTGCTTTTCTGGGTGCATGGTCCTCACATATATGAATTTATTAATCTTATGTAAATATTGTAAGCCACATTTATTTTTTTAAGTATATGTATGGAGTTTCTTGTGCATTCTTCTCCATAACAAGCTTCTTTTCCGAATGCATGGTAGAATCAACTTTTATAACTTGTAAATTTTAATTTTAATTTGTGTACGACTTTCAAAAGTGTCGCTTTTTGGCCTAGTTGAATATTTGACTTTATCTTTTTTTGTACCTAGTTTTAAAACGCTTTTGTATCGAACTTATAACTTAATTATTCTGTTCCTGTAGATTCTTACACAGAATCTAGGGATGCTTTGATTTAAATACGAATTTAAACTTTTATTTGGGTTTAGAGCTTCCAAAAATTAATAAGGAGTAGAAAATAATAGACAGTTCAAGTCAAAGTATGTGACTTTGACTTGAACTGTCTATTATTTTCTACGTGGTTGGTGTTTCAACCAAGAACATGAGACATCCAGCACTATTTATTCGTACAAGTATTTAAGTTGACGTCCAAATTAAGACTGAGCTCGCAGAACGGGCATGATAAATAAAATGGGCTTTTACCCCACTATCTTGTCCAACCAATGCGGCCTGATTGGCTGGTCGTGCCATCTACAAACACAGTCGGTATTATAATAGTCAACACAATTACTTTAAATATTAAAAAAAGGTTTATTGTATCACTTAGATGAAGAACCTATAGATTAAGCCATGGCGTGGCCGCACATGAAACAACAATAGTTATTTCTGGTGTCGCCGTGTTGGCAAATTTCCCCAAACAATGGTAAAAATTATATATAATAAATGTTTGATTACGATTTATGAATAAACCCTCTTGTTAAACCTATTTTATTTAAAATATGTTTTGTCTCTTTTTTCACGATTGCATTTTTATAGTTTTTTGACACAACGTCTAGTTTGTCGCGGACTAAAGAAAACTTCTCAATTAGGACGTTTTCAAGTCCTCGCAATGCGAACGTTAGTAATATATCTACCTCTCTTTTTTGTCTAATATTATTGTCATTATTTTTATGCCTTTAACAATGTCGTGGCTCTGAGGTCCCGGTCCTTTGAAAGACGTGCCGAAGCCAACTCGCAGGGAAGGCCCCTGACATTTATCATGATATGTAACACCAATCACAAGAACGAAAGAAAAAAATCGTTTATTTGCGCCAGGCACGACGCATACCATAAAAAAAAACAAAGGAAAGCTTAAATACAAATACAAAGTATGCGTCACAACCACGCAAATCGGTCATCGCTCAGCATAACACTGAGACTCTGCGCAAGACAGAGCCACAGCGCTAGTTTTCAGCGATAGCCGGTGTCGATTGGGTGACGATTATCACTTTATGCACTACGTAAGTGCACCGACGGACAACCCCGGTTGGTGCAGGACTATTGTTAAATATGGAGACAAATATAATTGGGCTATGGTTTTGTGAGGTTTAGTGGATCGATTGCCTAAAACTATAGGCCCCTGCATGACCACTGTTGAACTACACGGCTATAATATGGCAGGGGGTGACTTGCACACTCAATTAATGGGCCCCCATAAACGGAGGATAGCGCTTGAGTGACGTGGCGTCAAGGGGGCAACATATACGGAGTTGCTTGAGGAGTAGAGACGTACACCACGGCTATCGGGACTTATTGTAATTACTCTTAAACAAATGATAATTCATCGACTGGCATGATGCAGATGATGAAATAAATACGACTCTTGAAACATAAAATAAAAATTTGCTTTATTCATCATAAACTTAAAACCCAGATGGCTCTATAGTATACGTACATACATTATTGTTGAAGAATAAAAGCCCGGAAACTTAGCAATTACGTCACTGCCTCGTTGATGGCAGTGGAAAATATTCCTGCTGTGGACACTGATTTACTGAATCCGAAATTTGTAACAGTAAAAATGAAATAAACATTACATAAACAAGTTCATAGCAGATTTAAATTGTGTGTGTAGTAAAACGAACCATGGTTTGGTCAGGTTTGCTTGTTGAGGGATGTATCAATAGTACATCTTCGTGGTAATTGGCTTGATTTTGGTCGGGCTTAATCTGTAACAATTTATAATATATTCAATCCAAACACTAAGGAAATAATGCAATTAGTTATTACCTACGTAGGAAATTCGAACCCGTGTTTGTTTTCTAATCTCGGGATTTCGGAATTGCCTACAGACCTGCCGCCTGCCGCTGCTGGGATTGCCTTTTTAATATTTTTGTTGACAGAACAATGAACTTTACATTAAATGATCAGTTAGAAAGTAAGAAATTAAAATTCAACAAAATTCACCTAAATCTTAAAAAAGTTTTTATCGATGGCGAGCAGGCGAATAGTTGTGATTCATTGTTTATATTTATTTCAGTCATGTAGTAGACCTCATTTGTAATAAGACTATGTTTGTCACTACTCTGTGTTTAACAACTTGAGGTTCTGTCTACCCCATTTGGGATACGGACGTGAATCGAATTTTCACCCAAAAGAAGAGGGGGTGACAATCATACCTAAGTAAATACATCAATACTTTTTAGGCACTGAATGGGGTTTTAATTGTACGCTTTTTTATAGAGAAATGAATCATCATCAAAATAAATTGAACAAGTTTTACTATATTTTGTTGGTTGTCAATTTTCTCGTCCAGTAGTATCGAGCCATTTCTTTATTGTTATACTATTAGACGGAAACCTAAAATGTAAAATACAGTTTATTAGTATATTACACTAGATATATTTATTAGGTAATAAACAACAAACCTACAGCGTAGTAAAGAAAGGTACCTAATGAAGTTAACAGTCCTATGTCATCATATCAGCCGCAAGACGTCCACTGCTGGACATAGGCCTCCCCCAAGCGTCGCCACATTGACCGGTCCCGTGCGTCCCGTATCCAGCGGATCCCTGCAACCTTCACCAGGTCATCGGTCCACCTGGTGGGAGGCCTTCCAACGCAACGTCTTCCGGTTCGCGGTCGCCACTCCAGAACCTTTCTGCCCCATCGGCCATCCGTTCTGCGAGCAATGTGCCCTGCCCACTGCCACTTAAGTTTTGCAATTCTTCGGGCTATGTCGGTAACCCTGGTTCTCTTGCGGATCTCTACATTTCTGATTCGATCACGTAAGGAAACTCCGAGCATAGCCCTCTCCATTGCCCTTTGGGTGACTGTAAGCTTTCTGATGAGGCCCATTGTGAGCGACCACGTCTCAGAGCCATAGGTCATAACTGGCAACACACACTGATCATAGACTTTCGTCTTGAGACACTGTGGTAAATTGGACGTGAAGATACCGCGCAACTTCCCGAACGCTGCCCAGCCGAGTCGGATTCGACGGTTGACCTCTTTCTCGAAGTTGGCCCTACCCAACTGGATCGTTTGTCCCAGGTAGACATAGTCATCCACAACTTCAAGTGTAGAGTCTCCGACCCTAATAGGAGTGGGTGTGACATGGGCATTCCACATCACCTTGGTTTTGTCCATGTTCATCCTAAGACCCACTCTTTCGGAGGCTCTACTAAGGTCATCGAGCATTGTATTGAGGTCCTCCATAGTCTCAGCCATGACCACTATATCGTCGGCAAACCGAAGGTGAGTGATGTACTCGCCATTGACGTTGATACCTAGCCCTCTCCAGTCCAGAACCTTGAAGACATCCTCCAGTGCAGCGGTGAACAGTTTTGGAGATATGACATCTCCCTGCCTCACACCTCGCTGCAGAAAGACAGGTTCCGAGGTCTGATCCTGAAGTCAAACTGACATAGTGGCGTTTTTATACAAACACTTCAACACCTCGATGTACCGGTAGTCAATTTGGCACCGTTGGAGAGACTGCAGCACAGCCCAAGTTTCGATCGAATCAAAGGCTTTCTCGTAGTCCACAAACGCTAAGCAGAGAGGCAGGTTGTACTCTTCGGTCTTCTGTATAACCTGCCGCAGCGTATGTATGTGGTCTACGGTGTTAAAGCCTTTACGGAAACCGGCTTGTTCAGGAGGCTGGAAATCGTCAAACCTGCGCGCGAGACGATTCGTGATGACCCTTGAAAACAGCTTGTAGACATGGCTAAGAAGTGAGATGGGCCTATAGTTCTTTAGTAGGGCATTGTCGCCCTTCTTGAAGAAGAGTACCACCACACCCCTGCACCATGCCTGTGGCCTTTTTCCCCTTGAGTATGACGGAATCAAACAGCTTCTGAAGGGCCTTAAGGACCGGTTTTCCACCCGCCTTCAGGAGTTCGGCTGTAATTCCCTCTTCACCCGTCGCCTTGTTGTTTTTAAGCTGTTTAAGAGCCATCCTAGTCTCATACAGGCTAACGTCCGGAATGTCTTCGGTATAGTGCCGGGTCAATCTAGCTCTAGGGTCTTTTGCTAGATTCGCGACGGGTTTACTGGTTGACGTGTACAACTGCCCATAGAATCTCTCGATCTCTCTCAATAGCTTTGGTTTGGCGGATACGATTCTGCCTTCGTCGGTCTTCAGTTTCGTGAGCTGGCTTTGCCCAATAGTCAGATCTCTTGCAAAGACCTTGGAACCCTTATTCCGCTCAATCGCGTCTTTAATACGCTCGGTATTAAAGCGGCGGAGATCGCTTTTCAAGGACTTTGAGATCCGTCTATTGAGCTGCCGGTACTTCAATGCATCGTCTGAAGACTGCAGGATCATCTCACGCCTCTCCTTCATGAGCTTGAGAGTAGGATCAGAGAGCTTTTTATTTATATCTGTACGGCGGGTCTTGAAAAACTTAGACCCAACCGTATGGACAGCTTCCACGAACCCATCGCTGTATTCGTCCACGGAGCTCCCTAGGCACTCGAAACGATTCTGGAGTTCGAGCTGAAAGCTCTCGGGGTTTTGGATCTGGATCTGTGCTGGACGGAGCGTAGACTTTATCAGTCGAGACCTTTCAAGCATGATATTAATGTTCAATGTGCCTCTCACCATGCGGTGATCGCTCCCGGTTTTAACCGAATTGATCACAGAGACATCATTGAACATTTGCTTCTTGGTTGACATGATGAAGTCGATCTCATTTTTAGTTGCACCATCGGGGCTTTGCCAGGTCCACTTCCTGTGCTCACGCTTTCTGAAGAAGGAGTTCATCATATAGAGGCCCTCCTTCTCCATAAAGCTGGCCAGTAGGTGACCCCGGTGGTTCCGATGTCCAACTCCAAATAGGCCCACTTGCAGCTCATCAACGTCTCGTTTGCCCAGTTTCGCGTTGAAGTCCCCCATGACAACGGTGAAGTGAGTTTTGAAACCATGCATGGCTCTAGAAATATCCTCATACATGGTCTCTACCTCGTCGTCGGGGTGTGCCGAGGTCGGGGCGTAGACCTGCATAACCTTCAGCGAATATCTCGAGGATATTCTGAGTATAAGGTACGCCACCCTGGTCGACACACTCTCGATCTTCACCACGTTGTTCACAAGGGACCTGTGGACGATAAACCCGACACCACCCTGGGACTGCCGGTCACCCTCTCGGAAATAGAGCAGGTTACCGGATTCGAGGATTATCGAGTCCTCCCCCTCTCTTCGGACTTCAGATAACCCTATAATACTCCAACGCAACCTGCTCAATTCTTCCTCAAGTTCGGCTATCTTCTCGTCGGTCCGGAGTGTTCGCGTGTTATACGTTGCCAGGTCCAGTCGTCGGTGTTTATTAGGGGAGCCGGGTCCACTCCGGGGATTCTTCGCACCCCTTGCCACGCCATCGCCTCGACCGCTACCGTAGTCGAGGGTAGACGGGCTGCCGGGCACTTGGGGCCGTTTTTTCTTTGTGCTTTTCATTTTGGTTTGGGGGGGTTTGCCTTAATCGCCACGCTTGGCAGGCGAGTTGGCGATCGCAGTTTGTTGTTAAAGTGCACAGAGAACGCTGCTGCCCATTCTCTGGTGTATCCCTTAGTCGCCTTTTACGACACCCATGGGAAGATATGGGATGGTGAGATTCTTTACGTCCGACACCAACGGAACAGTCCTATGTATGTATGACGAAAAATAATTAAATTCATACAATGGCAACACTGAAACTTTCATAGTTTTAGGTTATTTTATTTTAAGTTATTGAAAACACGTATTAAATCAAAATTGTCTAAGCTAAAATCATTGAATCTCATTGTAAAACATCATAATTGATCATCATAATTATAGCGATTCAAAACCAAAAGAAAGATAATTTCGTCTACTTACGAGTGAAATGTTATTTCATCAAGTTTTCGCTCACTTTCACAGCTCAGAACATTACCACCCACCATCGCACTGACACTAATTATCTATAAATAACCCAATTCCTTGTCTCAATAAACACTTTATACCATGAAATCGCAGAAAAACATACACCACCGAGTTTGTTTGTCATGAACCTGTCATGACATTAGAACATGACAAACAACAAAAGCCGGCCATAGTGACAAGACAAAAATTAATCTTTTGTCCTTATTATTTACATGGGGCTGTCAATTAGCGATCTCGCTCTATCTACCGTGCTCATTTTAGGGCTCAATCTATAGGTTCTTCATTTAAGAGTTTAGCATATTAAATTAGTGAGACATCGTTGTCACCGGCCTCTCGACCAATAAGGTCGCAACAAATTATAAAGCTTGCTGCTGACAACGATGACTCACTATTTTCTTAACGCGAATGGACTACATTATTTCTAGAGATAAACTTTTACAAAGATATCACTTTACTGTAGCAAATATTTATTATGTCTATCTAGATTTATAAATAATCAATGTTGTATAATTATCTATTCATAATGAAGAAGGTATTCGTTTAAACTATTATTAGCAAATAACAATCTCAATCAATCTCAATATGTTTTTACTGGTTCTCATTTGTATAGGTTTCAGCCATCTTAAAAACATGGATAAGTTACATCGTAATGGACACTCCGTCCCCTGAAATTTGAAAAGGTTTGCAACAGACAAGCAAAAGATAAAATACCTATCCTTACCTTACAAAAGCACCATTTTCTTTTGATGCTGTCTATACATGAGTACAGTTGGAGACAATATTCTCAAATACTCACATCCAGCCTCGCTGCACTAGAACACTTTACGAAATCGAAGTTGGTAGTTTAAGGTTGCCCTAGTCGAAGGCACAAACTTTTGTGCGTGGGGTTAAAACGGATGCAAAAGAGATAGATGCTTTGATGAGCAGTAAGAAGCTAGTTCAACAGACCTTAGGGGGTATGGATATCATGAAAAAATGAATAAATGTATCAATCAATCAATCTGCCTAGCCTTTTCCCAATTATGTCGTACGTCAGCTTCCAGTTTAACTGGATTCAGCTGAGTACCAGTGTTTTACATGAAGCGACTGCCTATCTGACCTTCACAACCCAGTAACTGGGTAACACAGTACCCCTTGGCAAGACTGGTTGTCAGATTTCAAGCTTCTGACTACTCGTAACGACTGTCAAAGATCTTCAAATGACAGCCGGCACCAACGGCTTAACGTGCTTTCCGAGGCACGGAGGAAGCTCGGTATGTTGAAATGGTCACCCATCCACGGACCGACCTCGTCAAGCGTTGCTTATACTTGAAGATCGACCCGTGCGGCTGTTATTATTTAGCCACGAGCTCCTCACTAAATGTATATTATCAAAATAAAATTATTTGCATTGTTCAACTACTAATCTAACCCTGTATGGTGACTGTTTTGCAATTTTCTTTCTTCTTATGGTATTTATTTCCGCCCAAAGATACGTTAAAATTAGTGTTGAAATATTTACATAACAGGGACTTTCGACGCTCATAACTTTCAATTCTTTTTAGGGTTCCGTACCCAAAGGGTAAAAACGGGACCCTATTACTAAGACTCCGCGGTCCGTCTGTCTGTCTGTCTGTCACCAGGCTGTATCTCATGAACCGTGATAGCTAGGAAGTCGAAATTTTCACAGATGATGTATTTCTGTTGCCGCTATAACAACAAATACTAAAAACAGAATTAAATTAATATTTAAGTGGGGCTCCCATACAACAAGCGTGATTTTTTTTGCCGTTTCTTGCGATAATGGTACGGAACCCTTCGTGCGCGACTCCGACTTGCACCTGGCCGGTTTTTTTTTACTTTTTTGTTTCTATTCAGGGCTAGAAAATGATGAGACAAATTGATATCATTTTTTATTTTGAACGTACATCCTCAAACAGTGGAGTAATCACCATACTACTTTGTATGGAAGAATGAAGTCTAGAGCAATCTTAAGAGAAAAACCGCGGCCCAGAGTAACTGTAGGTTAGCAAAAGAAGTCGCTTATATCGCTCCTAGAGGGAGTAATCCAGTGTTTAGTTAAAACTTGTCTGGAGTTTATTATTTATTATTATAGTTAAAATGTTGAATAGCTTAGACTTCAAGGGGTTTTTTTTCTTATCTTTATAATCGTGATGAGAAGGTTAAAGTTTCGGGATGTTTATTGCTGAAATTCCTTTTAGATAATCATGTAAAAAATAATATTACGACCAGAAGCCAAAAGGTAAAGCATTGACCTATAAGGACGGACCGCGCATTTGTGCGACGCAATAATTCGGTCTGATATAGGTCATACTAGACCGAAGCGAACTCAGCAGTCGGTCGGCTATCTTCAGGTACGTTCAAGTGCAGGAATGATTAATCGTGCCGTGTTCCTTGTATGGTGAACACGATTAAGCAAACGTGTATTGCGAATATTTCTTTTAGAGTCAAGAGCAAACCCATCATAAATAAAAAAAAGCTCATGAACTAAAAAAAGGTAATTTATCAATAAAAAATCTGACTGCTTAAAAAGCGAACAATAAATATGTAAACCAGAAGAAAATCATGCTGTGCAGTCGAAGGAAACACATTCGCGAGCTGGCTGACCACTTGATCCTGAGCCCCACAATAGGGCACCCAAAATCCGCCATGTTTATTTAATGTCGCTTATCTAAGAACAATTTGGCGGTCAAGGCGTATCTAACGATGTCTTAATTATATAAATCCATCTAGTAGTTTGTAAGATATGAGGTAATAAAGTATATTACGTACATAATACGATAGCCGTACCTTATAGTCGGGTAAAAAAATATATAATTATTTTGTTAAGAATCGAAAAGGTTACGCAATTTTTATACAAACTGTATAGGTATGGTTACACATAGTAGGTATATTCTTAAAATATGTGCACTATGTTTTGCCAATATCTGCCGTACAAAATTAACATAAACAAGCAATTACAATTAAGTTGGCATGTCAATAGATAACATAAGAAAATACAAAAAACAATGTAAAATATGTCAAGTAGGTCATTAGTTACAATTTAAGATAAATAAAGTGTTTAATTGGCAAGTCGGAATCGTCATGCCTCTGTTATCAGTAGAAAACTCAGTGATGGAGTAATATTATCTATCTACAAGGAATTTAAACAAAGACCTCTTAAATGATCCCAGACTTTATAAATAAGGAGTCTTATTTCTAAAAGCTGCTGGTATACTGTTATATATTTTTGGGACCATACCTAGCACACATTTGCCGAAAAATGCGTTTTTATGAGAGGTAACATGAATGCTATTCTGATAACGGCGAGAGCGCAGTTTTTTAAATAAATGCAGTTTACAGCGTACAAACATGCTCACTCTACCGTCTATGTACATATATGAATACGTACATAGACGGTAGAGTGAGCAGACTAAATTCCTTAAAGAATGATTCACAACTATCAATCGTTTGTAATTTGGTAAAACATCGCAAGCATTTTTTTTGAGCTTTAAAAGCAATGTCTCTTTCAGTGGGGTTGCCCCAGAAAATGATTCCGTTCCTAATGCCAGAAGCCACATAAGCATTATAAGCTATTTGCACTGTAATGCGGTTAACCGTTTTTGATAGTTTGTACAGAGCATACGCGAATTGGCTAAGTTTCTTTGACAATGCGTCGATATGATGTTTCCAAGTCAGATGAGTATCTATGTAAAGGCCCAGAAATTTTGTGATGTCATATTTAGAGATTGATACGTTACCATATTTTATATTCAGTTTCCATATTTTATTTGTTCTTTGATTTAATGTAATTATTTTAGTTTGTTCCGTATGCTGTCGGACGTAAAGAATCTCACCATCCCATATCTTCCCATGGGTGTCGTAAAAGAAGACTAAGGGATACACCAGAGAATGGGCAGCAGCGTTCTCTGTGCACTTTAACAACAAACTGCGAACGCCAACCCGCCTGCCAAGCGTGGCGATTAAGGCAAACCCCCCCAAACCAAAATGAAAAGCACAAGGAAAAAACGGCCCCGAGTGCCCGGCAGCCCGTCTACCCTCGACTACGGTAGCGGTCGAGGCGATGGCGTGGCAAGGTATGCGAAGAATCCCCGGAGTGGACCCGGCTACCCCAATAAACACCGACGAATGGACCTGGCAACGTATAACACGCGAACACTCCGGACCGACGAGAAGATAGCCGAACTCGAGGAAGAATTGAGCAGGTTGCGTTGGAGTATTATAGGGTTATCTGAAGTCCGAAGAGAGGGGGAGGACTCGATAATCCTCAAATCCGGTAACCTGCTCTATTTCCAAGAGGGTGACCGGCAGTCCCAGTGTGGTGTCGGGTTTATCGTCCACAAGTCCCTTGTGAACAACGTGGTGAAGATCGAGAGTGTGTCGACCAGGGTGGCGTACCTTAAACTTTGAATATCCTCGAGATATTCGCTGAAGGTTATACAGGTCTACGCCCCGACCTCGGCACACCCCGACGACGAGGTAGAGACCATGTATGAGGATATTTCTAGAGCCATGCATGGTTTCAAAACTCACTTCACCGTTGTCATGGGGGACTTCAACGCGAAACTGGGCAAACGAGACGAGGATGAGCTGCAAGTGGGCCAATTTGGAGTTGGAAATCAGAACCACCGGGGTCACTTACTGGCCAGCTTTATGGAGAAGGAGGGCCTCTATATGATGAACTCCTTCTTCAGAAAGCGTGAGCACAGGAAGTGGACCTGGCAAAGCCCCGATGGTGCAACTAAAAACGAGATCGACTTCATCATGTCAACCAAGAAGCAAATGTTCAATGATGTCTCTGTGATCAATTCGGTGAAAACCGGGAGCGATCACCGCATGGTGAGAGGCACATTGAGCATTAATATCAAGCTTGAAAGGTCTCGACTGATGAAGTCTACGCTCCGTCCAGCACAGATCCGGATCCAAAACCCCGAGAGCTTTCAGCTTGAACTCCAGAATCGTTTCGAGTGCCTAGAGAGCTCCGTGGACGAATACAGCTATGGGTTCGTGGAAGCTGTCCATACGGTTGGGTCTAAGTTTTTCAAGACCCGCCGTACAGATATAAACAAAAAGCTCTCTGATCCTACTCTCAAAATCATGAAGGAGAGGCGTGAGATGATCCTGCAGTCTTCAGACGATGCGTTGAAATACCGGCAGCTCAATAGACGGATCTCAAAGTCCTTGAAAAGCGATCTCCGCCGCTTTAATACCGAGCGTATTAAAGACGCGATTGAGCGGAATAAGGGTTCCAAGGTCTTTGCAAGAGATCTGACTATTGGGCAGAGCCAGCTCTCGAAACTGAAGACCGACGATGGCAGAATCGTATCCGCCAAACCGGAGCTATTGAGAGAGATCGAGACATTCTATGGGCAGTTGTACACTTCGATCAGCAAGCCCGTTGCGAGTCTAGCAAACGACCCAAGAGCTAGATTGACCCGACACTATACCGAAGACATTCCGGACGTCAGCCTGTATGAGATTAGGATGGCTCTTAAACAGCTTAAAAACAACAAGGCGCTGGGTGAAGACGGAATAACAGCCGAACTCCTGAAGGCGGGTGGAAAACCGGTCCTTAAGGCCCTTCAGAAGCTGTTTGATTCCGTCATACTCGAGGGCAAAACGCCACAGGCATGGTGCAGGGGTGTGGTGGTACTCTTCTTCAAGAAGGGCGACAATGCCCTACTAAAGAACTATAGGCCCATCTCACTTCTTAGCCATGTCTACAAGCTGTTTTCAAGAGTCATCACGAATCGTCTCGCGCGCAGGTTTGACGATTTCCAGCCTCCTGAACAAGCCGGTTTCCGTAAAGGCTTTAACACCGTAGACCACATACATACGCTGCGGCAGGTTATACAGAAGACCGAAGAGTACAACCTGCCTCTCTGCTTAGCGTTTGTAGACTACGAGAAAGCCTTCGATTCGATCGAGACTTGGGCTGTGCTGCAGTCTCTCCAACGGTGCCAAATTGACTACCGGTACATCGAGGTGTTGAAGTGTTTGTACAAAAACGCCACCATGTCAGTTTGACTTCAGGATCAGACCTCGGAACCTGTCTTTCTGCAGCGAGGTGTGAGGCAGGGAGATGTCATATCTCCGAAACTGTTCACCGCTGCACTGGAGGATGTCTTCAAGGTTCTGGACTGGAGAGGGCTAGGCATCAACGTCAATGGTGAGTACATCACTCACCTTCGGTTTGCCGACGATATAGTGGTCATGGCTGAGAATATGGAGGACCTCAAAACAATGCTCGATGACCTCAGTAGAGCTTCCGAAAGAGTGGGTCTTAGGATGAACATGGACAAAACCAAGGTGATGTTGAATGCCCATGTCACACCTACTCCTATCAGGGTCGGAGACTCAACACTCGAAGTTGTGAATGACTATGTCTACCTGGGACAAACGATCCAGTTGGGTAGGGCCAACTTCGAGAAAGAGGTCAACCGTCGAATCCGACTCGGCTGGGCAGCGTTCGGGAAGTTGCGCGGTATCTTCACGTCCAACTTACCACAGTGTCTCAAGACGAAAGTCTATGACCAGTGTGTGTTCCCAGTTATGACCTATGGCTCTGAGACGTGGTCGCTCACAATGGGCCTCATCAGAAAGCTTACAGTCACCCAAAGGGCAATGGAGAGGGCTATGCTCGGAGTTTCCTTACGTGATCGAATCAGAAATGTAGAGATCCGCAAGAGAATCAGGGTTACCGACATAGCCCGAAGAATTGCCAAACTTAAGTGGCAGTTGGCAGGGCACATTGCTCGCAGAACGGATGGCCGATGTGGCAGAAAGGTTCTGGAGTGGCGACCGCGAACCGGAAGACGTTGCGTTGGAAGGCCTCCCACCAGGTGGACCGATGACCTGGTGAAGGTTGCAGGGATCCACTGGATGCGGGACGCACGGGACCGGTCAATGTGGCGACGCTTGGGGTAGGCCTATGTCTAGCAGTGGACATCTTGCGGCTGATATGATATGATGATATGATGATTTTAGTTTAGTTAAAATTTATTATTAGATTATTATTTACTAACCAATTTATTATATTTTTAAGATCATCATTTTTATACTTTAAAAAAAAATGTCATTACTAGAGAATGAAATAGTGCTGTCATTAGAAATAAAACCATCTGAGGTTTACTGACTTTATGCATATCATTTATGTAAATGCTAAATAATGGAGGGCCAAGAACGCTACCTTTGGGATTACCAAAAGTAGACGTGACATGTATGTTCTTTCAACTTTCGAGCTAACACAGCCTATTGACCGCTGTGATTTGAGTGCGATTAGAGAGATAAGATTGTAATAGGTTTAATGCAGTTCCTCTAATCCTATATCTCTCCAATTTGTTTAGCAGTATACCATGATCTACAAGGTCGAATGCTTTAGACATATCCATAAACAAGGCCGCTACTGGAATTCTAACATCAACACTAGAAACAATTTTCTCGATCACGTCATTGATCGCCATATTAATGGATTTACCTTTCCTAAATACAAATTGTTATCTGACTATGGTATCTTGCTTGCCGAAAAGGGACGAAAGGCACTTTTTCTATTATTTTGGAAAAAAAATAGGAATAAGTGCTATCGGACTATAATTACCCATGATACTTTTATCATCTTTTTATGAAGAGGTTAAATAACAGTATTTTTTAATTTGTCCACGTTAACGCAAGTTACGGCTCGACGAACACCTCGTGCAGCTTAAACAGGAGCTCGGGAAATTAAAGTGGCACATTCTGGGGTTGAGCGAAGTCCGAAGAGAGGGGGAGGACACAAAAACTCTTGAATCGGGCCACCTTATGTATTTCCGAGAGGGAGACCAGCTATCCCAAGGCGGTTTCGGGTTCCTGGTTAACAAATCCATCTGTAGCAACGTTGTGGAAGTCTCCAGTGTGTCGAACAGGGTAGCGTACATCATAGTGAAGCTAACTGAGAGGTATAGCCTCAAGGTCGTGCAAGTCTACGCACCAACCTCGGCGCATTCGGACGACGAAATGGAAGAAATGTTCGAGGACATTTACAAGGCCTTGCACTTCACCACTCAGACCCACTACAGCGATGTCATGAGGGGTTTTAACGCTAAAGTGGAAGTACAGAACTACAGCGAATCGGTAGTAGGATCCTACGGGTTTGGCAGCAGAAATCATTGGGGGCAAATGCTTGTCAACTTCCTAGAGAAGGAGGGGCTTTTCGTAATTAATTCCTTTTTTAAGAAACAGCCCCAAAGGAAGTGGACGTGGCAAAGCCCCGACGCTATGACCAAAAATGAGATAGACTTCATCATAACAGATAAAAAGCATATATTCAGGGATGTCTCAGTGATCAATAGGTTTAATACCGGCAGCGATCACAGACCTGTCCGAGGCTCTCTGAATATCAACTTCAAGCATGAGAGAACTCGTTTGATGAAGTCTAGGCTCCGTCCAAATATGCTCCAAACTATGATAGGATCTGAAGCGTTCCAGTCAGACTTGGAGAACCGGTTCGCTGTCGTGGAAACCACAAATGACGTTGACCAGACGCTCGACCAAATGGTGCAAATCCTCAGGGAGGAAGGTACGAGATTTTGTAAGATGCGGCGTATGGGCCGAGAGTCTAAACTTTCGAATGAGACTCTAAAGCTCATGACGGAGCGACGTGAAAATCCACCAGCCACTTCTTCAGAACAGCGGGCCCTCAACAAAAGAATTAGGAAACTGGTACGACGCGATCTCCGACGATCTAATGCGCTCTCTATAGAGAAAGCGATTGAGCAAAACCGGGGGTCCAAGGTGTTCTTCCAGCCACTTGGGAGGAGCCATCTAACGAAGCTGACTAAATCGAGTGGGGCTATCGTCGTTTCGAGGCCGGAGATTCTTTCGGAAGTAGAAGACTTCTACAGCCAACTGTACGCATCGCATGCATCTCGGCCTGATCCCGAAAATGAGGATTCTAGAGCCACCTTAACCCGCCATTTTACAGAAGACCTGCCTGAAGTAAGCCAAGATGAAATCGAGGCGGCTCTCAAACAGCTTAAAAATGGAAAAGCCCCTGGCGAGGACGGGATTACAACCGAGCTCCTGAAAGCGGGAGGACGCCCGGTATTGAACGAGCTTGGAGAGCTCTTTAACTCTATCCTGTTCTCTGGGAGAACTCCAATGGCGTGGCAGAGGAGCGTGGTCGTTCTTTTCTTCAAAAAGGGTGACAAGACCCTTTTGAAGAACTACAGACCTATTTCGCTTCTTAGTCACGTTTATAAGTTGTTTTCGAGAGTCGTCACGAAGCGTCTAGCGCGAAGACTCGACGAGTTTCAGCCACCGGAGCAGGCCGGGTTCCGAGGAGAATACAGCACCATAGACCACATCCACACAGTGCGGCAAATTATACAAAAGTCCGAAGAGTATAATCGGCCCCTGTGTTTTGCTTTTGTGGTCTATGAGAAAGGGTTTTGACTCCATCGAAACCTGGTCTGTTTTGGAGTCTATGCAGCGATCCCAAGTTGACTGGCGATACATCCAAGTGCTGAGATGTCTTTATGAAAACGCAACAATGACCGTCCAAAGTCAGGACCGGCAAACTAGACATATCTCACAGCGTCGAGGGGTTAGACAAGGAGACGTAATTTCCCCGAAATTGTTTAGTAACGCGGTGGAGGATAAGTATAAGACGCTGGACTGGGAAGGACGCGGCATTAATATTAACGGCGAGTACATCTCACACTTGAGATTTGCGGATGACATCGTCATAATGGCAGAGTCGGTGCACGACTTGCAGCAGATGCTGGATAGCCTAGCTGATTCTTCTGCACGCATCGGTCTCCGGATGAACTTGGACAAAACCCAGGTTATGTTCAATTCACACGTCACTCCGGGATCGATTGTGGTCAATGGCGGTGCTCTCAAAGTTGTTCGAGAATACGTTTACCTCGGGCAAACTCTGCAGTTTGGTAAGAACAACTTTGAGAAGGAGGCTAGCAGAAGAATACAGCTGGGCTGGGCGGCGTTTGGAAAACTTCGTCGAGTCTTCTCGTCGCGTATCCCACAAAGCCTGAAGACTAAAGTCTTCAACCAGTGCGTCCTACCTGTTATGACCTACGGTGCCGAGACGTGGACACTCACAATAAGGCTGGTTCATCAGTTCAACGTTGCTCAGCGAGCTATGGAAAGGGCTATGCTCGGAGTCTCTCTAAGGGATCGAATCCGAAACGAGGTGATCCGGCAGAGAGCCAAAGTTGTCGACATAGCTCACAGAATAAGTAAGCTGAAGTGGCAATGGGCCGGCCATATAAGTCGTAGAACCGATGACCGTTGGGGTAAACGTGTTCTTGAGTGGAGACCGCGAACTGGTAAACGTAAGGTAGGACGCCCTCAGGCTAGGTGGAGCGACGACCTTCGCAGGGTGGCTGGTAGCAGCTGGATGACAGTTGCCGAAAATCGAACCAAATGGCGTGCAATTGAAGAGGCCTATGTCCAGCAGTGGACTGATATAGGCTGATGATGATGATGAACGCAAGTTATGTCACTATTGCAAACTGCCATTTTAGTTCAAAAAAAAAAAAATACCTTGGGTTATTAACATTTTTATTCATTGACCGTACACAGTGTTCCTATATGAAAAAAGGAAAAAAACATATTTAACGCCGCATTAATACGTATAATTTTATTTCAAAATGAAATACACCGACTATATTTAAAATAATACAAAAAGGTAAAACACTTGATTATTAAAAACACAGAAAAACCGATATTATTGATTTCGAATTAGTTATTTTATAAATTTTGTAAGAAAAAAAGTTGAATGAAATTTTTCTAGGTTTGAAGATATTACGCTGAACACACGTACCTATTCTCAAAGCAGTTGCAAACGGTTTGATTCTGGCTTATTCCAGGTGGAAACAAATCCTTAACAACATAAAACTAAGTTTTAATCCGTGGAATGTATAACAGATCAGACTAACACGTAATTGTTAGGTTAATTCTATAACCATGCTGTTGCTGATCTATATGATTACGAAAAGCGAATGAGATGTCAATGGCGATTACATCACTCACCTTCGGTTTGCCGACGATATAGTGGTCATGGCTGAGACAATGGATGTAGTATAATGCTCGATGACCTCAGTAGAGTTCCGAAAGAGTGGGTCTTAAAATGAACATGGACAAAACCAAGGTGATGTTGAATGCCCATGTTACACCCACTCCTATCAAAGTTGGAGACTCTACACTCGAATTTGTGGACAACAGTGTCTCAACACGAAAGTTTGTGTTGCCAGTAATGGCTATGGCCTATGGCTTTGAGACGTGGTCGCTCACAATGGATGCAAAATGTATGAATGCATCATAAAGCTTACAGTCACCCAAATGGAGAGGGCTATGCTCGGAGTAACCTTGCGTGATCGAATCAGAAATTTAGACATCCGCAAGAGAACCAGAGTAACCGACATAGGCAGAAGAATTGCAAAACTCAAGTGGCAGTGGGCAGGGCACTTTGCTCGCAGAACGGATTGCCGATGGGGCAGAAAAGTTCTGCAGTGGCGACCGCGAACCGGAAGACGCTGCGTTGGAAGGCCTCCCACCAGGTGGACTGGTGATCTGGTGTAGGTTGCGGGGATCCGCTGGATGCGGGACGCTCGGGACCGCTCAATGTGACGACGCTTGTGGGAGGCCTTTGTCCAGCAGTGGACGTCTTTCGGCTAATGTGATGATGATGTTGAATCACAGTACTAAAATTAATCACTAGACAGGAAGCAGAGCTAGTACAAAGCAAGCCGTGCGTCCAAGGACAGTGGGTAGAAAAATACCCAAGAATCAATAATACTCACGCGTAGTTGGTAATTCAGAAATAACACACAGGTTGGACTTTGAACTATTCTTTTTTTTTCAGTTCATACTAAGTTACCATAAACCTAGTATATAATAGTAGTCTATGCCATAAACTCAGTACAATATAATTATACACTTATGTCAACACAACCATTTTCCATGCTCGTCCCGACCAGACTACCCAACTCACTCAACACGCTTCGCGTCGGAACATTCACCCCTCAAAATGTCAATCCTTTTTTGACGTCTTGATTTGTTGTCATTTGAGATTCGAATATTTTATAGATTTATCAATTTAACAAATTTTAAATAAAATTTTATGTTAAAAATAACTAACTGAATTATTAACCAATAAAAGTTGTGTTTATCAAAGAAAAACTAACAGAAGCGAATGCATGGCATTTTGACACATTAAATTAGAAGTAATTTTCGTTGCAGAATTTAATTGAAAGAAAAGCAAGTTCGCTTTGTGACATCAGCACGACGTAGCACAACAACGCTGCTAAACGGTAGTAGTAGCTTGTATTTAGGTGCTTATTATAATTACTTTTTCAGACGAGCTCTCTGTCTTCAGCCCTTCAGTGCCTCATAAACCTGGCTGTTATGCCCAGATCTCTGACAGTGATTACGGGTTCCCGATAGTCTGATAGCCAGTCGTACCAAGAGATGTCGTATTACCCAGTTAATTGGTAATTACGGTCAGGTGCCATTAAAAATAAAAACATTCAGCTGCATTTAGTAAGAGAATATAGAAGTCAACCATAACAGGAACTAGCTAAAAGTTTAATAAAAACTGCAACCCGACTACGGTTTTTTTAACCTATAATAACGAATCGATTAACACCTTATTCATCAAATTCGGATATATATTTTAAACGCTACGGAGGAACATACCTAAATAAAAACATACATTAGACTGCTAAAATCATAACCCATCCTTTTGGTTTCGCCATAGTCGGGTAAAAAGGGATAGGCAGACTGATTGAATTCATCAGTTGAGCTCTTTAATAAGAAAACTTTCTGCTAAAAATTACCTTAGTTTAAAATAATACTAACACGAAATTGTATTTTACATAAAACGTTAAAGTGATGAAACCACCAAATGTAGCGTATGAACACATTCATTTATCAAACTAAGACTGCCGTCAAATTTGTGAATGAAGATATTCAGACTCGCGAGCATTTCATATGTGGCTTGACACATACTTGAGAGCGAAACTTTAAGTTTACTTTGGCATGCGTTGATTACGTTATTATGTAACTTGAAATAATGTCACGCTTGTTTTTTTTGAAGGATTGAGCAGGGGTGATACATAAAGGACATCAGGATGGAACCCAATCGATTAGCATTCAAAGTGAAAGTTCGCGAACACATTCGTAAGCAGTTGGCAGTAGTATCGTCACACGTTTTACATTTTGCTAACATGCCTATTGTTATCATCCGGGTACATATTCAAAAGCCTAGCTGTTATTGAGTCTCTTATGGAAAAATCCTACAACACTTAATCCAACCTTGAGATGGAACCCAGGACCAGACGCACTTGCTACCACTACGTTGATAATTTTCCTACTAAGTAACATTATAAATGTGGAACTCTGTATGTTTGTTTTTGTTTAATCAATCATGAGTCAACAGCTGAATATATATTTGAATGTAAGGAACACGGTTCAATGACCTGGATGAAACCTTAAGATAGTGTTATCCCAGTAGTGAGTTTCTGTGGGATAATTTTAGAAATCGTTGCGAGCGAAGCTAATATGCTAAATTTGATTTTTTATTAATTTAATCACATAATGTATTTGAAATCCAGACAATTTACAGACTATGTATTGTTAGTAACAAATACTATATTATTATTAAAACATTTAATTTCTGTAGTGGCTCCCTATCATCATGGAAGAAGGGCGTGAATTAATGTACTTTTGCATACTGAAATATTCATCTCCATGTTGATTTTAACATCAATAATTTATTCACGCTCATTTTCATTTTACAATTTGTTGGAAATAATTAAAACTGTCACTGAACATGGGTGATTGATGAACAGATTTTAGTTGAAAAGCCGATTGTTCACAGTTTTATTTCATTGTGGTAAATTTAATTGTTTATTTTAATTGCACTCGGGTATCTGTTATAAATAAAGCTGATATATGGAACTTATTTAAGTTCTTCTCACGCTAGGAATCTGCGTTCTTCCAACAATCTGCTCTTACTCGGTCCTTCTCATACTACTTATTTTATTTATTTATTATATACTTTATTTTACACCACAAAATATGTACAGGAAAACATTCACAAAAACAAGTGTACAATGGGCGGTCTTATCGCACGGGGCAATCTCTTACAGACAATCTTTGGATGGACTGTACGATAGGAGAAGAATTTAGGGCTGTCAGTGTACAAAATTAAATACTTAAATAATATTACTTAGACATAATAACATACAATACATACATACAATATTATATAATATACTAATACATATCAAATATCTAACAGAGAAAGGAGAAGAATAAAAATTATAGTGACAGGTAATGCTCTTTTACCATTTTCTTAAACGTTGGCAGTGTTTGAGCACGTCTTATTTCAATTGGTAATTCATTCCACAACCGAGCCGCTTGAATGGCGAAAGATTTGTCAAAAAAGGAAGTGGAATGCATACGAATATTTAATTTAAGATTTTCCGATGACCTCAAGGACCTAGAATGGGTGTCACAGAGGAACTGAAAGCATTCTTTGAGATAAAAAGGAGTAAAAGGATTAAATAGCACGTTATAAAACAAAGAAAGTATGTGGGCATTCCGGCGAAGGCGAATAGGAAGCCATTTGAGCTTAGTACGAAATTCAGAAACGTGATCATACTTGCGCAAGCCAAATATGAATCTGATACAGAGATTTTGAAGTCGCTCAAGCTTGTCCAATTAAAATATAATATAAATATAAAAAATATTTATTTCTCTTCCACAAAGGTTTCTTATAAACTATTACATAATGGTGCAATATTACTTGGTAAATCCTTTGTGGGAGACTGGCATCTGCACTAGGAAATCCTGTCACACAGATTACCAGGCCCCCCAACAGAACTGTGATTATTAGTCAATTTGATTACAATTATTGAAACCTTTGGCAAAGTACACGGAAAAGAATGGAATACATATTATTTTTAAATTATTATTACATAATTACAATTTTTATATTAAAGTATTATTAAATTCATATATTCTTAGATTATTATTACAATTTTATATTAAAGTATTATTAAATTCATATATTCTTAGATTATTATTAATTAATTAATATTATACTATTAGAATTTTTATATTAAAGTATTTTTATTTATTTTATTAGATTAATTATTAGGAAATGTTTAAATTCATACAATAATTAAACTAAATTGTTATGAGTTGTGAAGTAATAGTGTGGTGTGGAGGTCGTTATTTTGTTGTGTGGGAGTCGATATGGTGTGGTGTGGAGGTGAAAATAAAACTAAGATGGGACGATAAGAAGTCTTTCGGTTTCATCATATCCCAGGGTTAGTAACCAGGCTATAGCTGCCTTTTTGCATTGATTTGTGTTGAGACTGTAAATGGACAATATATTATTAACTTTGTTATAGATAAAGGGTCCTAGGAAACAGTAAAACCTTTGTATAAATGATGAATGGCACCTTTTTGTAGACTCACAGATCCTACCTCTTCGACGAAATACATTCCTAAGGGGGTCATAGAAGGTGTCGGTATGCTGTTTAAGAATTGTGCCCAATAGAAACAGTTGTCTAACTGTAAGTACTTCACATTCATGGTATAGAGATTTCGTGGGGAACAAAAATGGTCTAAAAGTGCTCACTTTGAGAATAGCTCGTTGTGCAATTTCTACACATTTAATATTAGTGGCTGGGGCTCCCCCCCAAGAAGTTATGCAGTACGAGATTAAGCTCTGACACAATGCGTAATAAATTTGCTTTACTAGTCTGGGTTCGGCGACACGTCTGAGAGTTTTAAAGACTGTAATAAGTTTCCGGATCCTTCCGCTAAGAAGCGCAAAATGCTCTGCAAAGTCTAAGTGCGAATCCAGAGTTACACCAAGGTATTGATGTGATCAGTTTGATCTAGTCGTCTGCAAACGCACCCATTGGAATCGTAGACTCCGCAGTTATGAGCAACTAAGTAGAGGTCATCTGGCGGGTTACCTGCATCACGGATCGTAAAGGTCATGTATTTCGATTTATCAGCGTTAAGTGTCAATACATTGTCGACTAACCATTTGGAGACAAAAATAAGTGCATTTTGGGCAGCATCAAAGACCTCATTCCAGGTTTTTGCGGCGATTAAAATAACAGTGTCGTCTGCATATGACACCAGAGTGCCATTTAGCGGCTTAAAAGAGCTCAGATAATTTAGATAGACCAAAAATAAGGTAGGCCCAAGTACGCTACCCTGTGGGACTCCGTAGGTGACCGGCAGGTCAGCACTCAAGTAGCCATCAACAGCTGTAGCTTGGCATCGATCAGATAAGTAGCTCCTAAAAAGGTCTAACTGAGTACCACGAATACCCATGGCTTCCAGCTTACGAAGCAGTATGGCGACAGAAACAGTATCAAATGCCTTCGCCAGGTCCAGAAACACTGCCAAACATTTCTTACGTTCGTCCAAATTAGTTGCTATAAAGTTAGTAACAGTATGCACAGCATCAGAAGTGGACCTGGCGCTTCGAAAACCAAATTGACAGTCTGAAAGTAGTTTATTTTTTTCTAAATAATTTACTAGTCTAATATGTAACAATTTTTCAAATATTTTGGAAATAACTGACAATAAAGAAATTGGCCTGTAATTCGAGACACGATCTCTGCCGCCACCCTTATAGATTGGGACAACAATGGACTTCTTCAAGGCTGTTGGAAAGACTCCGACCTTTATGCAATGATTGAATAAAAATGTCAGCGGAGGTACCAAGATGTCCTTGAAGTCCTTAAGGAACTTATTCGATAGCTTATCCCAGCCAACTGCGCAGTTGTTTTTAAGAGTCATAATTACTCCGCTCAGTTCCTGATGATCAGTATCAAACAGTACAAAAGAGTTCATAGAATGAGAACATTGGTCATTGGTGCTACTGTCATTGCTCATGTCTCCAGCATTATGCTTTAGAATATTCTCCGCTAAAGTCTTGCCAACATTTACAAAATATTTATTTATTTCATTAATCGATGCATTTGCGGTTGGGGCTAAATTAAGTAAGTCTTTGGATGGTTGTTTAGTTTTAGCCGTGTGCGTTATATATTTGATTGCCTGCCATATCTTTCTACTGTCATTTCCAGCATTCGTTATTTGTTCCTTTTCATAAGCTGCTTTAACTTTTCTCAATAGAGCATTACAGAAATTTCTGTAGCGGTTGTATGTCGTCTTTAGAATATTATTATTGGGAGACTTTCGAACTTTGCTATGTAATTTGTCCCTGTTTCGCATGCAACGCAGAAGACCCGGGGTCATCCAAGGCTTAATAATTTTTTTACGCTTTGTCAATTCTACAGATTTTGTATTTTTAGTTATAGCTGAGGTCAGCGACTCTATAAAATAATTCATCGAAAAGTTAGGGTCCCGAGATGCATATATTGGGGCTAAAGTCAATGTTTGCTAAATCTAATTTAAGTTGGTCAGAGTTGGTTTTTGTCATAGTTTGAATGGCATATTGTCGAGTTTGTTTTTTATGAAGAAAAGCAAAACTGGTTTATGGTCCGTGAGACTGGCCTGGATGACATGTGTGGTTGCAGAGTGTTGGGTTTTCAGTAAAACGTGATCAATACAAGTGCCGCTAGCTTCACGAGTGACATAATAGTGAGATGGTAATAGAGAGTGGAAAGCTGCTAGATTTAGGTATTTATCTAGGTTTTTATGAGGCTTATCTGCGCTAATTGAAATATTAATGTCGCCCACTATGGCAATATTTTTAAATTGACTCAGATCTTGTAACGTGTCATTTATAGATGCAAGGAACTGATCAAGGTTTGCATAGGATGGAGAACGATACACGGCCAGAATGGCAGTATCCAAACCTACTTTAAGAAGAAGAGAGTTTGCTTCCTTAAATGGCAGTTCTTCAACTGAGTATGTAATCTCATCGTTAATATAAATGACAACACCGTCATTTTGTAAAGGGTTTACACCTGTTGAACACATCTGATAACCCGGTTAAGTAGGAATAACCGACACATACGTCAACCAGCATTCCGTTAATATAATAACGTCAACGTTAAATTTGAGTCTTTGGAGTAAAACTTCTAGGCCATCAAAATTACAGTTAATGCTGCGAATATTCTGCGTTAATACTGAAAGAGATGACGAAACATTAGGAACTAATGGTCTGCAGTCCTCTACATTGCACTCGAAACTCTTAGACACACCATAATTATCCAGGTCATCGGATAACTCTTTTATGTTATCGAATTGAGATAAATAAATATTACATACGCCAAAAGTGTTGGGCTATGTGTATTTTGGAATATATATATAGGAAAAGATATTTATCACGAACCACAGAGTAGTGTCCAAGAGAGAGTTTGTGTTCATAAGTAAAGTATGAGTTAGTGTGTGAATGTGTAGGTGTGTACAATGATAAATTAAATCTAAGTTTAAATTATTGTATAACAAGATATGGCTAACTGAAAAATAAAACAGACAAATTACAAAGAAAAGAGCACTAATCAGGAAATGATGTACAAAACATAGTCAGATACCCATTTTCATCTTCGCTAGGTCCGCTTCACTTTCGATTTTAATTTTTGGGAAGTTTTCTCTCTTGCGAACAAAGACAGTTCCCCGTGAGGTTCAACAAAAGGCGAAATCATTTTCTTTTGACAGTGCTCTAGCCAAAAAGAACAATTTCTGGGACTTCTGGGTAAGGGTTTCAGCGACAAAGACTGGTTTGATGGGACCTGGTAAACTAAAATGAGACGTATTAAGTTTTCCCCCTTTCTGTTTGGTCTTGTTATAATTCTTCACGGCTGTTAACACCTTCTCCTTCATTACAACAGACGCAAATTCAGTTATTATCGGGTTCGATAAGTCTTTTGCGGTAATTCTGTAAATATCCCTTATGTCCGAGTCCTTGATATCAATACTAACTGATTTACCTAGGTTCTGAACAATGCCACAGAGTTCCGGTTTGGTTTCGGGTTTATTAGGCTTTGGGATATTGCGTATTTCAATACCTGATGCACGCGTTTTGCGTTCCAGGTTATCGACTTTCTTCTCCAATGTATCGATGTACTTTTCATCAGCTTTCCTAGCATCTTCTAAAGATTTGATGCGAGATAAAAACTCATCATATTTCTGGGACATCAACTCAACTGATTTTGTGAGCTCTGCATTCTGTTCTCGTAACCCATTTACACAACCAACTAGATCCTGGAAGCGCTTGTCTTGTTCATTTGACAGCGCCTCGAACATTTTCTGTATTGTTGACATATAAATTACAGAATCGTCATCCTCTTCTTCGAGTGTGCTACCACCCTCGAACTTCCTTTTTTTACGGTCTGCGACACACAATTGTTGCCGATGGAAATCAGGATCAGAATCGCAATCGTGCAATTCATTCGACAAGACCACTTCCGGTTTTTTTTTATATGTGATTTCTCAACATCGGTAGCCTTGAAGTTCTCCTTTTCAATAAGTGGCGTTGGGTTACGTTTAGGCGGCATTATTCAGAATATATTGGCAAAAAATTAAAATAAAATATATATAAAAAAACAGCGACAATCAGGAGCGCAGCCGCACGCGTTAAAAACTAAAGCGGCAGGACGCTAGAAAAAATATAGCCAATAAGCAAAAACTACTTTTTGCGGATCGCCGGGCTCGAACTCGAACCACCAGTACGTGTGTGATCGGGATGTGGTTGTTTGCGCTACTCAGGCAAACGCGCCAGTGATGGTATAGGCGAAATAGGCAAACAGTTGATGAGTATCGTGTATACGTGCAGTGTGCGGGACCCTGACTCTATAAGTACCCTCACTTTTTCGAGACACAGGTCATTCGGCACAACACCACACTTTTGTTCCAAAAACTGTTTCAATTATTTACACTTGATATGTTTATGTACACTTTTGATTTGTCACTGGTTTATTGTTTACACATTTGTCCATACGATTTTAAATGTTTCGTGGTCGGGAATTGGTTTTTGACTTTTTTCTTAATTTAAAACTTCGGGAGCACACAAAGCGCGACTGCTCGACACGACGGTTTGGAGTCTTGGGGGGAATTGGTCTTGGGTTAGATCGAGATAGCTGGCATCAGCATAGTCCAGGATAGGGAGAAGAAGAGATTGTGCTATCGCAATTTTAGTGGCGATGGGAAGAAAATTACGTAGACGTCTCAGGGAGCCTGCAGAGGCAAACAGTTTGCGACTGACTTCCTGCAGTTGTTTGGTCCAGGCAAGAGTGCTGTCGATATAAATCCCCAAGTTCTTCACAGTGTTAGCTATAGGAATAATAGTGTTGTTGAAAGAAACCTGGGGAAGCGTCGACCAATCAATTCTAGGGACAGTCCGGGAACTACCAACAACAGTCACCTGAGTCTTCGTCGGATTAACCTTCAACCCAAACTCAGCACTCCAGTCACCTATTCGAGCCAGGTCCATATTAATCGTCTCAATGGCTTCTCGTAACTCTCCAAGAGCGGCTTGGGTATAAATCTGGAGATCATCAGCATACAGGTGGTAGAAAGAAGAAAGTCGTTGCATTAATAAAGAGCGCGAAGAGGAGAGGAGATAAAACACCACCCTGCGGCACACCGGCAGAGGTGTGACACCAAGATGAGAAATATTCATCAGTGCAAATACGCTGCCGGCGGCCAAACAGGTAACTACGAAACCAGTCAATTACCGGAGGAGATATGTTAAAAGAGCTTAGGACGCCAAGCATAATGTCGTAATCAACGGTATTGAAGGCATTGCTAAAATCAAGCAGAGCATTTAACTGAGAGCCGTTAACTTTCCCATTTCCATGCCTGACCTAATATCGTCCGTAATGTGTACAAGTGCTGAGGTAGTGCTGTGTCCGCGTCGAAAACCAGATTGGAAAGGATTTAGCAGATTGTGTTTGGTAAGGAACGTGCTGAGTTGATGGTGGACAAGTTTTTCAAGGACTTTGGATAGGAAAGGAAGAATAGAAATGGGACGATAGTCAGAAAAAGATGTAGGATGAGATTTTTTGGGTAAAGGAATAATTTGGGCATCTTTCCAGGATTGAGGGAAGACACCACTGGAAATAGAGAAATTGAGGATATGAAGGATGACAGGGAAAATGTTATCAAGGATGGGGATGATCATCTTACGGCTGACACAGTCACTACCAACAGCGTTGGATGTAATCGATAAAATACTCTTTTTAACATCACAGGCAGTGAATTGACTTAAGACAAAAGGGGAATAATCAGGTATCGGAAGATTTGAAAGATAACTAAGCGTAGTTGCTTTGGTAGCCCTATCAAATACGGGCGAAGTAGAAAAATGACTGTTAAGTAAGTTGAAGTCCAAGTCTTTAGGAACCGTGTCAGGAGTCTTTTTTCCGATACCTAATGATTTGAGAAATTTCCAGACTTTGGCTGGATCACCGTTTTGATCAGAATTATGGATATGTTGGCGTTGAGCGTTCCTACACACCTTGTTGCATTGATTTCTTATTAAGATGTATTTTTGTCTGTTGACGTCATTGGGCCGAATTTTAAGTCTAAACTTCGCAGCTGCTTTTTTGCTAAGTAAAACTTTAATTTCGTCAGTCAACCATGGTGCTGGAAGATGTTTAACTCTCACGGCTCGAATAGGTGCATGTGTGTCGTAAAGCTGTATGAGGGTAGCAGATAAGATTTCAATTTGTTCGTCGACGGACGAGGATGTAACCAGTGGCGTCCAGTCAATGTTGCTGGCATCCTCCTGAAGACGATCAATGTCCATGCCATCAAAATTGCGAAGCAGAAGAGTTTTGAACTTATGCTTAGGAGGTCGAATTTTGTAAGAAGTGTAAATTACGTCATGACAAGAAAAGGCATCTGCTGAACATTGACCATGTTTAGCAACATGATCGAAGGATGAAACGACAATAAGATCAAGAAGCGAGGGAACAGAGTTAGGAAAACGGTGAGTGGCACCAAGAACAAGAATAGAAAGATTGACAGATTCAATCACATGACGAAGAGAAGAAGAGCGGGAATCCTTTTTAAGAAGACATGTCGCCCATTATGATAGTATGACTGTAAGAGGGAATTAAAGCTTCTAAAATATGTTCGAAAGAAGAGAAGAAGTTAATCCGAAGAGAAGGGCAGTAATATACCCCAAGGAGAATCTTGGAATGATGCAGTTCAACTTCCAGGAAAAGATGTTCACCAGCACTCGGCGGGGGCGGCTGAGTGGACATGTTAACTATAGAAAATGGAATGAAATTACGAAGATAAATGGCCACCCCACCACCACCACCGACCGCGCGATCATTCCTGATAAGCTTAAAACCTGGAAGAGAGTAGGAGGCAGAGGGAAGACAAGGTTTCAACCAGGATTCAGAAACAAGAATAGCATGAATATTCTTACAGTCAAAGGTTGCCAGCATATCGGAGAAGTGAGCCGGAATACTCTGGGCGTTTATGTGGACTACATTAAAGTTCCTGGAGACATCGGAAAAAAGTGAAACAAGAGTGTCAGCTAAAGATGAAACACTTATGAAGCTTTCATCATCACTATCCAACGAATAAAAAGCATCAGTATCACTGTTACTTTCAAGGCTGAGCATAAATATAGAAATATAAATAAATAACTACTTAAACAAAAACAATAATAAAAGACGCGCGGTTAAAAAATAAAATAAAAAATATTACTGTCCACCTGCCAGTTGTGCACACAAGAGTAAATAAAAAAATAAAAACAAAGTAACAAAAGATTAAAATTAAATATGATTTTGTAGTCCAGGCATAAAACAACGTAACTACATACAAGTTTACTACCAAAACTAATATATCTCTATATAAATAAAAATCAATTGCCGAATGTATGTAAGCGCATCACTTCAGAACGGCTGCACCCATTTGTCAATGCAGTGGTATGGAACGCAACAGACATAAGCTGTCAAATTGTGACAGTGACAAATTAACATGAAATTATTAACAAAAACATAAGGTACACAAACAAAACCGAAATTAAATAACAGGTGTGAGAAGTATTGAAAAGCAATAGAAAAGTTAAGTGTACCTATCTATTGATAAACACAATGCACAAACAAATACCTGGACCACAAAAAGGAAAAACGACTACGAACTTCACTTTCTGGCCACAGTACGCTTAGTTTTTGTTGTGGTGGCCTTTTCGATTGCGACTGGTTGAGCAACGCCCGGCTCCGGCTGTCCAGAGACCTGTTCCGATTGCTGCGCGATGTTGTTGAGGTCGGCAGTGGAAGTCACTCGGTGTCGTGATCCCTTGGCGTCAAGCACGAACACAGTGCCTTCTGTGGTCCAACAATGGGTCACGCCAAATTTGCTCCGTGCTGCCATGAAGACGTTATGCCGGGTTTTCGTGAGAAACTCCGACATAGTTATACCAGACCCCTTTAGCTTGGTTTTACTAAACCAGACTTTATCCCGGAGAGCCACATCATGAAGTTTGAAGAGGATTGGTCTTGGTTTGTTAGATGCACTGCGGCCCATCCTGTGACACCTCTTGATGCCAGAAACAGCCAATTCAAGCTTCAGACGTTGTGTGACAACTTGAGCCACCACTTGTGCAATCTCCTCGTCGTCGCTCTGACACTCCATGCAACAACAGGATTTTACGTCGCCCACGCATCTCCATGTTGTCCAGGCTCTGTGCTAGCATGGCGGCTTGCTGCTGGAGAGAACCAAGCGCCTGAACAATAAACGTCCGGAATGATGAAAACTCAGCTGCCAATCCTGAGGTGGTTATTGGTGTGGTGCACGGAGACTTTAGCAACTCCTTTTCAAATTCAGCCTTTCTGAGACTGAACAGATTGCTCATATCCATGATAGTGCGGTTGATAGCTTCCATGGTGTGCTTGTAAAAATTAATGTTATGTTTAGGAGCTGATAACACTGTACTGGCAGGTAGTGATGATTAACTCTTAATATTTATCATTAATATATAAAATTCTTGACTATTATAATTTTAATTAATTTTTTAAATGAAGAGATAAACATTTTGATGTTTGTGTTTTGACTTATGATTTTATTCATTCTTCCTTTCATATTCAGTCTATTTTTCTTTGGAACGCGCTTCCTCTCGAAATCAGGGCGGCCACCAGTCGGTATGCTTTCAAGCGGAAATTGCAGTATTATTATCAACGGGAGGTAGGGAAATTTTTGTTGCCACGATTTAAACAATGTACCTGCCATGTTTTTCTTCACCACCCTTGGTTCACTGGTAGAGAATGTCTAAAACATTAAGTCCGCCATTGTTCCTTTGTGCATTAAGTTTAAATAAATATATATATATATTTCTGTTTATGTATATTTTTTTTAAACTGAAATGTTGAAAGAAATAAAATAAAGAAAGAAAGAAAACGTTGATTTGCGCCAGGCATGACGCAAACCATAAAAAACAATATGGAAATAAAAAATAATAAAATAAAAACAATAATAATAGAGGCATATAAGAGGTATGGCAAGGCAAGGAGCTACACGGGCGCTTCTATCGGCTTGATGTAGATTTCCTAGCGCCCGTATCCTGGCTACGTTTTGGTGACCTTTTCGGGGAAACTGAACGTTTTATGGACGATGTTATCCTGACGAATAACTACCGGAGACATATAATAAAGGACGACACGATTGACATATATCAGGCATGCCACCGTCCGGGTGAATCCATCAGACATATTATCTCTGGTTGTTCTCGTCTGGTTAACGGCGAGTACTTACACAGGCATAACCAAGTTGCCAGGATTATTGACCAGCAACTTGCTTTGAAGTACCATCTAGTGGATTCTGAGGTACCGTATTACAAGTATGTGCCCGACCCAGTTTTCGAAAATTACCACTGGGATCGGTCTATCATCACTGATAGGACTATTGTTGCTAATAAGCCAGATATAGTTGTGATAGACGATGTCACCATCCTGCATGACGAGAACTTCGTGAAAGCTGAGAAAGAGATACAAATCAAGTATCTCGACTTAACACACGAGGTTGTCGACATGTGGAATATGGACTCGGCGATCATTGTGCCAATTGTAGTTACGGCCAACGGCCTGATGGTCAAGAGCCTAGACCAACATCTGTAGAGACTTGCATTGCGCGGTTGGATCAAGGGCCTGATACAGAAGGCAATACTCCTCGATACGGCTCGCATTGTGAGGAGGTTCCTGTCTCTAGAGCCCTAACCACCGGTGGCTTGGACCCTGCTCCCGACACCGGTGGTCAACCATTTTTTTATATTTTTTGTTATATTTATTTAATGATTTGTTTTTTATAAAGAAACTAGCTTTCTGCCCGCAGCTTCGCCTGCGTGGACTACACGATATTGGCTGTTTCGTTTTTTTCTAGTTCTGATGGGATATTGCAAATTATTATCCAAACATAGTTATCCGCGTCTTTGTTCGCATAGACCACAAAATTTGCTCAACGTTATTATTTTATCGAATTATAAAAGTTACGTGTCAATTGATATGAAATGAGCATAAACTGCACTGCCTTCCTCTTCTTATAACTATAGCGCCGGATTTCATTCCAGAAGTCTCGTGGGATCGATTTCCATTGAGAGATACAAATAGTGGAAGGCCACTTTGCTTTCAATTTCTGAATCCTACTACCGACACGATAGAAAGTTAATACAGGGTGGCGCAAAAGTTATCACCCGATGTTCTTTAGCAGTATTTTTTTAATGAATTAAAAGCTTTTCGATAATATTTATTTGGTGTCTTAATTTTTTTTCCATTTAGTCGAGAATATGATACAGCTAAGTGGCCGTCGCTTCGCCAGAATTGATAAACATTCGGGCCCGTTTATTGCATTTCCCATCACTCTTATTTATTTATTTATTTATTTATTTATTTATTTAGGATCTCCAACAAAGGATGTACACAGATCATGTGAAATAGACTGCACTTAAAAAGTATCACGTAGGTGAACTCCTTCACTTACAGGAGACCACAGCATGCATAATTGAATTTACATCTAAGCTAACAAATTTATAATACCATTGAATTATATTGAAAAAGTTTAAGAGAATGTCCGGTGGATATTATCTTTGAGGGCTTCAAGAGTCTGAGGCTTGATGACTTAGACTCGTGACTTAAAAAAAACCCACAGAAAGAAGTCTGGAACAGTTACATCAGGCGATCTTACTGGCCAGTGCAAGTCCGGCTCCGGGTACTACCGCACTCAGAATTTCGGTTGCGTCTCGTACAGTAAGCGCCGTTGCATTATCCTGTTGGAACCATTATGTACTCTAGTTCAAATTTATTCATTTTAAGGATAGAGAAATATGTTGATCATGGATCTGTGACGTCGTCGACGCAGTATTGGTTTGGCGGCCCGATGACGTCTCCAGCGTAAAAACAACACACCATGTAGTAACTTTGAGCAGGTGTAATGACTCTGTCTGGATTATACGCGGCTTTTCGGTGCCACAGAGGTGATAAGTTTGCGTATTCACATATTCACAGAGTTTGCTCCTAATGATTTTTGATGAAAATTTGTCTTACTCGTGGTCGCGATTTAGAATGGCTTGACGTTGGTTACACCCGCTTGGGGGTTACCAGCTATATTTTGTATCTGTTTACTTCACAAATGTCGAAGCAGAATTAGTATTTTCCGTCATTAGCAAAAATTAAAGCATCTTCCCATAGAGTTATGAGTTTTGCTCCATCCTGTACAGCCTAGATATGGGTACTCCAATTAGCTTACATTACGTATATAATAACAAAGTCGTCTTCAAGAAGTTATAATTTAATTAACCACTTCATTGTATATAACATTGGTGTTTTTTCTGTCTGGGCCTGCAGTCTCGACATAGATAGCGATCGTTAACTCGTAACGATCGGTCGCTAAGTCCTAACGATCGGTAGATATCGATTTTTGGTAGTCTCGACAGTCAAATCTATCGATTTTTGACGTTTGTCATCGCAAACTTAACGTATATTATCGCTAAACGATTTATTTCCTAGCGAGCATTTTTGACAGCCCGCTAAGTGTCGTAACGATCGTTATCATTGGTTTTAGAGGTTACAAAAACAATAAATAAATAATAATCAGAGTACTATGGCTGTATAGAATTAAGCGTGGGCTTTGGTCGTGCTAGAACACAGACTCGATATAATAATGCGAAGGATAAATGTATGAAACCGGCGTGAAGGTGAAAATCCTTTGGATTTAGAGGATGGCCAATGTCTCTATCTTTACCGAATAAACAAGGACATGTTTCATGAGCTCGTTGGTGAACTTCGCCCATCTATTCAAAGACGAGGGTCTTACGGACTTTCTGTGAAGTCTCAAGTGAGTGTCTTTGCGTTGGGTACCTACCGTGCCTAAATAATATTTCTATTTATGTTTTCTAATATCCAAGATGTACTTATAATTTTCTTCTTAATAGTCAAGTGGGTGCTACCAACTACCTATTGGCTTGCAGTGGGGCTGCAGCATAAGCCAAAAGTCAGTAAGCCGAGTAATACATGCTGTAACTTTGGCTATCAATGAAAACCTTTTAAGATGATACATTAAATTCCCCATGATCCAAGAAGAATGGTGTGCAGATAAAGAGAAGTTCAGAAATGCTCCACAGCCATAGACTGCACGCCACCCACCAGCCATAGACTGCATGCATAAAATATATATCAAAGGGGACCACCGTACATGGCTGCTTGGTAACTAATAATAAATGTTCATTATAATCTGCTGAAAGTACATTCTATGTTTTATCTTTTAGGTGATGATGGATATCCTCTGAAACCATGGTTGATGAATCCTTTAAAAAATCAACACCCAGGGACACCGGAGTATCAATAAACAAATGCTCATTGTTCAGCCAGGAACGTCGTTGAAAGATGCTTTGGTGTGCTGAAGTCTGTTTTTAGGTGTCTGTCTCACCAACGTATAAATACACATATATAAAATATAAATTACATGAACCAGAAGCCACCACACCCGCTCTCATGAAGATGGCCTAGAAGTTACATTAACCTAATCAAATGATTTATTCTAAGGTATTCATTTAATGTTTTATTATATTATATTTATTAAAAAGGTATACCTATATTTGCATAACATATAATTTTCCCTAGATCTTTATACCTATTTCATTAGCATCTCCATTTATTTGACCCAAGAGTGATATATAATGGTTTATAGGATCAAGTCTGACTTATGTCGTTGTGTATCATTGTATGAATACTCCTAAAATCTTGTTTTTGTTATACAGGACTTGTATGGTGCACTGGGTGAGCTGTTGCAGTGTGCATAAGAAGACACAATATACTAGTTTTACATAATTTTATTTTATTGACCCTCTGTGATTTAAATAAAAAACATAAAAAATCATTTATTATTTTTATTTACAAAAGTTGTAAAAGCATCAGCTATTTTATTTGCAGCCTATGCAAATAGCACCCTCGTCTCGGCTTGTATCTTGGCTCCTCAGCATGCATCTTGCAATGCACTGCATCTGCACTTAAGTGCAGCTGCCAGGATCTGTAAAAAAGTTATATGTACTAAAAATGTCTCTTTATGCTCTAGAGTGCTAGTGATTCTAATAATAAAAAATGGCATAGCGTTCAGGCAGTCAGTGCCAAATGTGAACTCAACACTAATTTAAGGACGTTATGCATCTCTCCACCTCAGTCAAAGGACCAGTGATGACGCCTCGGTTGCCAGTTTGAATGATTTCTTTTTATAATTTTGCTGCCTTAGTGCAGGCGCAGCTTTTTAAGTCTCCAAACCTATAATTAGGATACCTAATGTATTTTACTAAATACAAATAAAACTGACGTGGCTTGTACTTACATTTAAAAACCAACTTGAGATTTAACGTCATGCACTGCTCGGGCGACTTGATGGATCCGTTTGGAAGTTTGTTGAGCTCCTCGGCAACCTCCTTCCAGCCTGTTTCAAAATTTGCCCGTGTGGAGATTGGACGGGCTTCTAAAGTCGCCAAAAGTGCATCAATCTGTCCCGAAGTACGCCTGAAACATTTAAAATATTCACTATGTAAACACAAACTACTTCGTAATTTAGTACCTAAAATAGTAATCGAAAATTGTTGTAGGTTGTAGTTACCTGACGCTCACACTGCTGGCATTCGGGCAAGGGTCTGCGCCTGGTTCGCTGTCAGAACCGTATTTCTATGTCCACCATTTTCATATTTTTATATTGTCACCGTTAAATCTCAAGTTGGTTTTTAAATGTAAGTACAAGCCACGTCAGTTTTATTTGTATTTAGTAAAATACATTAGGTATCCTAATTATAGGTTTGGAGACTTAAAAAGCTGCGCCTGCACTAAGGCAGCAAAATTATAAAAAGAAATCATTCAAACTGGCAACCGAGGCGTCATCACTGGTCCTTTGACTGAGGTGGAGAGATGCATAACGTCCTTAAATTAGTGTTGAGTTCACATTTGGCACTGACTGCCTGAACGCTATGCCATTTTTTATTATTAGAATCACTAGCACTCTAGAGCATAAAGAGACATTTTTAGTACATATAACTTTTTTACAGATCCTGGCAGCTGCACTTAAGTGCAGATGCAGTGCATTGCAAGATGCATGCTGAGGAGCCAAGATACAAGCCGAGACGAGGGTGCTATTTGCATAGGCTGCAAATAAAATAGCTGATGCTTTTACAACTTTTGTAAATAAAAATAATAAATGATTTTTTATGTTTTTTATTTAAATCACAGAGGGTCAATAAAATAAAATTATGTAAAACTAGTATATTGTGTCTTCTTATGCACACTGCAACAGCTCACCCAGTGCACCATACAAGTCCTGTATAACAAAAACAAGATTTTAGGAGTATTCATACAATGATACACAACGACATAAGTCAGACTTGATCCTATAAACCATTATATATCACTCTTGGGTCAAATAAATGGAGATGCTAATGAAATAGGTATAAAGATCTAGGGAAAATTATATGTTATGCAAATATAGGTATACCTTTTTAATAAATATAATATAATAAAACATTAAATGAATACCTTAGAATAAATCATTTGATTAGGTTAATGTAACTTCTAGGCCATCTTCATGAGAGCGGGTGTGGTGGCTTCTGGTTCATGTAATTTATATTTTATATATGTGTATTTATACGTTGGTGAGACAGACACCTAAAAACAGACTTCAGCACACCAAAGCATCTTTCAACGACGTTCCTGGCTGAACAATGAGCATTTGTTTATTGATACTCCGGTGTCCCTGGGTGTTGATTTTTTAAAGGATTCATCAACCATGGTTTCAGAGGATATCCATCATCACCTAAAAGATAAAACATAGAATGTACTTTCAGCAGATTATAATGAACATTTATTATTAGTTACCAAGCAGCCATGTACGGTGGTCCCCTTTGATATATATTTTATGCATGCAGTCTATGGCTGGTGGGTGGCGTGCAGTCTATGGCTGTGGAGCATTTCTGAACTTCTCTTTATCTGCACACCATTCTTCTTGGATCATGGGGAATTTAATGTATCATCTTAAAAGGTTTTCATTGATAGCCAAAGTTACAGCATGTATTACTCGGCTTACTGACTTTTGGCTTATGCTGCAGCCCCACTGCAAGCCAATAGGTAGTTGGTAGCACCCACTTGACTATTAAGAAGAAAATTATAAGTACATCTTGGATATTAGAAAACATAAATAGAAATATTATTTAGGCACGGTAGGTACCCAACGCAAAGACACTCACTTGAGACTTCACAGAAAGTCCGTAAGACCCTCGTCTTTGAATAGATGGGCGAAGTTCACCAACGAGCTCATGAAACATGTCCTTGTTTATTCGGTAAAGATAGAGACATTGGCCATCCTCTAAATCCAAAGGATTTTCACCTTCACGCCGGTTTCATACATTTATCCTTCGCATTATTATATCGAGTCTGTGTTCTAGCACGACCAAAGCCCACGCTTAATTCTATACAGCCATAGTACTCTGATTATTATTTATTTATTGTTTTTGTAACCTCTAAAACCAATGATAACGATCGTTACGACACTTAGCGGGCTGTCAAAAATGCTCGCTAGGAAATAAATCGTTTAGCGATAATATACGTTAAGTTTGCGATGACAAACGTCAAAAATCGATAGATTTGACTGTCGAGACTACCAAAAATCGATATCTACCGATCGTTAGGACTTAGCGACCGATCGTTACGAGTTAACGATCGCTATCTATGTCGAGACTGCAGGCCCAGACAGAAAAAACACCAATGTTATATACAATGAAGTGGTTAATTAAATTATAACTTCTTGAAGACGACTTTGTTATTATATACGTAATGTAAGCTAATTGGAGTACCCATATCTAGGCTGTACAGGATGGAGCAAAACTCATAACTCTATGGGAAGATGCTTTAATTTTTGCTAATGACGGAAAATACTAATTCTGCTTCGACATTTGTGAAGTAAACAGATACAAAATATAGCTGGTAACCCCCAAGCGGGTGTAACCAACGTCAAGCCATTCTAAATCGCGACCACGAGTAAGACAAATTTTCATCAAAAATCATTAGGAGCAAACTCTGTGAATATGTGAATACGCAAACTTATCACCTCTGTGGCACCGAAAAGCCGCGTATAATCCAGACAGAGTCATTACACCTGCTCAAAGTTACTACATGGTGTGTTGTTTTTACGCTGGAGACGTCATCGGGCCGCCAAACCACTACTGCGTCGACGACGTCACAGATCCATGATCAACATATTTCTCTATCCTTAAAATGAATAAATTTGAACTAGAGTACATAATGGTTCCAACAGGATAATGCAACGGCGCTTACTGTACGAGACGCAACCGAAATTCTGAGTGCGGTAGTACCCGGAGCCGGACTTGCACTGGCCAGTAAGATCGCCTGATGTAACTGTTCCAGACTTCTTTCTGTGGGTTTTTTTTAAGTCACGAGTCTAAGTCATCAAGCCTCAGACTCTTGAAGCCCTCAAAGATAATATCCACCGGACATTCTCTTAAACTTTTTCAATATAATTCAATGGTATTATAAATTTGTTAGCTTAGATGTAAATTCAATTATGCATGCTGTGGTCTCCTGTAAGTGAAGGAGTTCACCTACGTGATACTTTTTAAGTGCAGTCTATTTCACATGATCTGTGTACATCCTTTGTTGGAGATCCTAAATAAATAAATAAATAAATAAATAAATAAGAGTGATGGGAAATGCAATAAACGGGCCCGAATGTTTATCAATTCTGGCGAAGCGACGGCCACTTAGCTGTATCATATTCTCGACTAAATGGAAAAAAAATTAAGACATCAAATAAATATTATCGAAAAGCTTTTAATTCATTAAAAAAATACTGCTAAAGAACATCGGGTGATAACTTTTGCGCCACCCTGTATTAACTTTCTATCGTGTCGGTAGTAGGATTCAGAAATTGAAAGCAAAGTGGCCTTCCACTATTTGTATCTCTCAATGGAAATCGATCCCACGAGACTTCTGGAATGAAATCCGGCGCTATAGTTATAAGAAGAGGAAGGCAGTGCAGTTTATGCTCATTTCATATCAATTGACACGTAACTTTTATAATTCGATAAAATAATAACGTTGAGCAAATTTTGTGGTCTATGCGAACAAAGACGCGGATAACTATGTTTGGATAATAATTTGCAATATCCCATCAGAACTAGAAAAAAACGAAACAGCCAATATCGTGTAGTCCACGCAGGCGAAGCTGCGGGCAGAAAGCTAGTTTCTTTATAAAAAACAAATCATTAAATAAATATAACAAAAAATATAAAAAAATGGTTGACCACCGGTGTCGGGAGCAGGGTCCAAGCCACCGGTGGTTAGGGCTCTAGAGACAGGAACCTCCTCACAATGCGAGCCGTATCGAGGAGTATTGCCTTCTGTATCAGGCCCTTGATCCAACCGCGCAATGCAAGTCTCTACAGATGTTGGTCTAGGCTCTTGACCATCAGGCCGTTGGCCGTAACTACAATTGGCACAATGATCGCCGAGTCCATATTCCACATGTCGACAACCTCGTGTGTTAAGTCGAGATACTTGATTTGTATCTCTTTCTCAGCTTTCACGAAGTTCTCGTCATGCAGGATGGTGACATCGTCTATCACAACTATATCTGGCTTATTAGCAACAATAGTCCTATCAGTGATGATAGACCGATCCCAGTGGTAATTTTCGAAAACTGGGTCGGGCACATACTTGTAATACGGTACCTCAGAATCCACTAGATGGTACTTCAAAGCAAGTTGCTGGTCAATAATCCTGGCAACTTGAAATACAACATAGAAATACGGTTCTTGTCCAGTTTTTCAATTCCAATTCTATCTTAATTTGTGTACAAACAAACATGACAATCTTGACATTGAGTCATTGACATTAACACTTGACAGTTTGTTTCCCATGTTCAACGTCGTTTTTGCAAGGAAGCGAACTATTTTCTTCTTTGTTAAGCGAATTCTTAAAAACGGTATAAGCTACTTACACGTTTCTATGCAAAAATGTGTTAACATGATAAGGTTTACCTATCTTCTGTACAATTTTCAAAGAAAAATATTATTTTTTGAATATCTTGTCAACCAATTTTCCCTATAACACAAGGATTTTTTTCAACTGCCATAATTTTACAAAAAAAATCACCGCACTATGAATACGAACATCGTTAGCGTACCGACGGCTGTCGAGACTTGCGTTTATCGTTAGCGTCGTTACGGCAAGCGTATTTTGTCGGTAAGAGTTAACGATCGCAAACTATATCGAGACTGCAGGCCCAGGTGTCAAAATGACCATGCTGGTAGTGCTGACTCTGGGACAGGCAATGTAAAATTGCCCGTGTCGGAAGCAATCTTGTCTTAAATCTATGCCTGCCACCCTTAATGATTGACCTTGAGATTTATTAATGGTCATTGCAAAGCAGGCCTTAAGAGGAATTGTAATCGTTTAAACTAAAAGACATAGTCAGAGGGTATCAGTGGTTCTCGAGTTATGAAAACTATGACCCCCCGAGCAAATCCAGTAATCATTCACATAAACTATTACAACCCTGTTTACCCCTTTAAGGAATGAAATTCAAAGAACCCTTAAATTATTGTTTGTTTTATTGTATTGGAGAGCAGAAATACTAAATTTCAAGTAATTTTGATAAGAAACAATTTAATTTTCATACAAACTTTAACACCCCTTTTTGCCCCTTTTTGGGAAGAAATTCAAAAAAAGCTTTAAATTCGTGTTTCTTTAATTGTATTGAAGAGCAGTAATAATAAATTTCGAATAATTTTGATAATAAGCAAATTTGCTTTCATACAAATTTTAACACCCCATTTTAACCTTTTAAAATGAAATTCAAAAAATCCTTAAATACGCATTTCTTTATTTGTATTGAAGAGTAATTTTGATAATAAACAATTTAGTTTGCATACAAACTTTAACACCCCTTTTTACCCTTTTAAGGGATGAAATTCAAAAATCCTTTTTTTTTTATTGTGTTGAAGAGCAGAATGACTAAATTTGAAGTAACAAATTTCAATTAATTTTGATTATGAATAATTTATTTTTCATTCAAACTTTAACATCCCTTTTTACCCCTTTAAGGGATGAAATTCTAAAAATTCTTTAATACGTGTTACTTTAATTATTTTGATGTGTCTATATACAAAATTTCAAGTAATCTTACCTTTAAACAATATATTTTTCATTCAAATTAAAACATCCCTTTTTACCCCTTTAAGGGATGAAATTTAGTAACTACTTCAAGACATATTTTATTATATTATATTTAGAGGGTAAATACTATATTTCATTCATTTCAAATTAAAAATGACGGAGTATCATACACACTTTCTTTCCCTATTTCATCCCTTTAGAGGATGAATTTCCAAAAATTCTTTCTTAAATGACGCCTACAGTATAAAATCAACATCCTCTAAAAATTTCAAACTTCTATCATTAGAGGTTTAGGCTGGGCGTTGATATGTCAGTCGGGACATTGCCTTTTATATATTTATATATATATTTAAAAATGTAAATATAAAGTGTGTACAAATTTATATAAACGAAATAACAATATTATTTTTTTCCTACAAAAAAAATAACAACAAAGACAAAGATATTTTATTTCAACTAGGCCACCAAGCGGCACTTTTGAACGTTAATACATAAAAAAATAAAAAGAATAAAAATTGATTCTACCGTGCATTCGGAAAGTAGCTTGTTATGGAGAAGAACGCACAAGAAACTCCATACTTACTATTTAAAAAAAAAAAAGTTTTTTTACAATATTTAGGTACATAAGTACAAACATTAATAAATTCATATGTGTGAGGACAATGCACCCAGAATCACTACATACTATACTACGTACAGGTACAAAGTATTAAAAGTACCTACACATGTACCGTGCAGTTACACAATAGGTACTAGAAAAACACTAGCATCCGAAGCAGTTAAGTTAAGACCAATCCCAACTGACGGCGCCCGTTCACGAACATGACGCATGAATTGGCACCACCCAGCTCAACCATCATAAAGGGAACCGAATGATCCAACACACGCGCCACCACCACAAAGACATTTGAGAGAGCATGACACACTCAACTGCCAGGGCACACATAAGTCAAAGAACGACACAAAGGTACAGCAAATGGTAGATCTACAGTTGGGTACATAGTACTCACACACGTGCTGCGCAGTTATACAATACTAAAATAAATTGAGTCTATATAATACAAATATATTCATACAGTCTTCAGCATATCCAACAATACTTCAAAAACAATAATGTTCTGCATATCACTTGTTTTTGCGCCCTAGTGTTTGTGGAGCAAGACTAGCATTGAGCCAAGCATTTTTATCATGATGTAATCCCCCAACTTATAATATGCCTGCCTGCATAGTGTGTGTTTTATACAAGTTTTAAATTTCGTCTCATTCAGTTCTAGAATGTGGGGAGG
The DNA here is from genome assembly GCA_964057195.1 of Orthosia cruda. NCBI lineage: Eukaryota > Metazoa > Arthropoda > Insecta > Lepidoptera > Noctuidae > Orthosia > Orthosia cruda. The sequence goes on along the minus strand of OZ059826.1, from coordinate 11,948,805 downwards.
ACTTTTATTGTAACATTTTGTACAACTTTTTTAGCTTACCGTGCAACGTGCATCCAAACCAAACATGTATGTAATATTTCATCTTAATCGGTTGCAAATAACTGCTTTAAAATACAGTTGCAAGATTTGGCCCGAACATACATACAACACATACATACAACACACACACATACACACAACACACACACATTCATTGCAACTTAATTAAAAGCTTGTAATAAAATTAAAGGCGAGGTTTTATCCACCACGTTTTTTGGCTGATATAATGAATAAAATCAATAGTTTAAAAAACAAAAAAAAACACGCTTTAATAGAAAAGCAAACGAAAAACAAGACAGTAAATGTTGATTAATTTAAATTAAGAACAGTGTGAGGAAAACAAAATATTATACAGAAGCGTGGGGTGATTTTTAAGTTATTTTCAAAATGAATTTACTATTACCAATATCTGTTAATAAAATATTACGTATAACAATTGATGTCAAGCACCCTACGCTTTTTTACAATATTTTTTGCTACCCACTCTTTAATTTAAATTGATTGAACATTATTTTCTACTTTTTAGTTTGGTTTTAAACTATTATTTATTTTTTACTTTTTAGTTCAATCGCTAATACTGAAGATCCTGGTAAGGATAATGAGCAAACTGTTTAAATTGTTGCATTGTCATCGATTTTTGTTAAGAGTGCAAAGTTTCAAATCTGACATTTTTAAGGGGGTTAAAATCACGTTCAAAGATTCCGTGACATATGTGTCGGCGCGGCAGCGCAATAATAGCACTGAGGCACGCCAAAGCACGTAGCGGTTTGCGCTGGGGTTCAAAGATAGGCTAGACCTTGGGAATCTGACGGGTCGGTATGCTGAGAGAGATGCTGCATTAAACAAACTACGACTAACCTCAGAGGCGGGTGTGCTCGTGCTTAATCCTGGCAGCGGTCCTTCTCTGTTCCACTGGACGTCTTGATTCGAAGTTCCCTGGGTACTGGCACTATTTGCTGACGCGAGAGTGGACTGTATGCGGTGCGGTATAACAGCGAGCCACGTGACGCTGGCTCAAGGTGATGATCAGAGGTGACCACCACGAATCCGGCGGCGACGATAGTCGATCGCAGACGGTGCGGTTTTATAAAGCGGTAATACAGCGGTAGGATCTCACAGCGGGTGAGGAATCCAGGGTGAATAGCCAGGCGGTTGACTTATCACGAGCGGTGAGGCTACCCTCGACGAGGGCCGAACGTAGACTGTTCGAGAGTCGAACGTGTAGTTTAATGCAGCGAAAATTGACAAGAAGGGTAGATAAAGTATTAAGAGAAATGTGGGTAACTAAACAATGAGCGCACCTACAAGTGGCGCGAACATGCCCCCGGCTTGAAAACCTTCGGTTTTCATAAAAATTAAAACTAAAAGTAAGAGAAAAGCGGTGGAAAACAACGAAGGAATTCAGGGGCAGAGTAAGTTATTGAGAAGGTAGAGTACAGAGGCGGACAACGGGTCTCTTATAGACACCCGTCGTCGTCCTAACTGAAGCGACTCTTACAACGCCGTCCTTACTAGGATAGGTGGCAGTGACGACGCCGAGAGGCCATGAAAGCGGAGACACATTGTCAGTGACAATAACAAGTGAATAGAACCTATAGTAATAGGATTAGAAAACGTATTCCATTTCTTACGAGATTGAAGCAAATGCAGATACTCTAGTTTCCATCGTCTTGCGAACGATTGTACCATTTGGTCTAGCAAAGCATAACGTTTTAGTAAGCTTGACGCTTCATTAGATGCCTCACTAGCAGGTAAATGTTTAAGTGGTTTTGACATTAAAAAATGTGATGGAATTAAAGCGGTAGGTTCCGATGGATCTTCACTTAGTAGGGTTAGCGGCCGTGAGTTGATTACCCAGTCTATCTGCGTGAGCACAGTTGTCAGTTCCTCATATGTTAGCAATTGCGAACCAACGACCCTATGAAGATGCGTTTTGAAGGCTTTAACATAGATTTCATAGTGACCCCCAAAGTGAGGGCTACGCGGAGGATTAAATTTCCAAGTAATTTTATTAGCGGTTAATTCATTTCTAAAAGATTCTATATGATCTTCAGAATTAATGAGCGTATAAATATCCGATAGCGCATTTTTTGCACCTATAAAATTTGTAGCGTTGTCTGAGTATAGGACAGACACAGCGCCTCTACGTGATAAGAAGCGTTTAAATGCGGATAGAAATGAGCAAGTGCTCAGGTCACTTACAAGTTCTACGTGAACTGCGCGCACGACCAGACAAACAAAAATACAAAGATACGATTTAATAGAGCGAACGCCGCGTTTGCGATACGGGATAATATTTATTGGACCAGCGTAGTCCACAGCGGTATGAGTGAATGCCTTGGCTTCATTCACTCTACAAGCGGGTAAGTCACCCATTAATGGGAATACTTGATTAGGTTTTGCCCTAAAGCAAAAATAACAGTTATGTATAACATGACGAACTATATTTTGGCATGAAAGTATCCAATACTTTTGGCGTAAAATGGACATCAGAGTGAGCGGTCCAGTATGACAGTTCTGACGATGATAATGAGATATAATCATTTCAACGATATGATGTTTACGAGGCAACAGTATTGGATGCTGTTGGTCATAGCTGAGATCGGAGTTGCGTAACCGCCCACCGACTCGTATTAGACCGTTAGCGTCGAGAAACGGCATAAGCTTCTGAATAGCACGAGAACAACCTTTATTAGAATTTAGACTTTTCATTTCGTCAGAAAAATAAGAATATTGTAACGCGAGTAAAACCTATGCTTCAGCGTAATTAAGATATGATTAGAAGGCGGTAAAATTTTTATAAATCGATAAATGTTTGTGACTGTACGTAGGAGTACCAGCCATTTTGAAATGCAGTTTGATAAGTTAAGAAGCGGGTGACCATTGTCACTTACATTAGTTACAGCGGTTAGAGTCAGTACTTTCTTAATCTCTGGTAAACTATTATGAATTGAATTATCATCAGCAATGAATTTGGCGGGCCACTCATTTGTAGGTTGGCATAGCCAATGAGGCCCAGTGAACCACAGTGGATGGTTTATGATTTGAGCGGGAGTTAATCCTCGTGACAAGCAGTCACTCGGGTTCTGATCACCAGGAATGTGATAAAACTTATTAGCGGGAATGGCGGCTACGGTTTTTGTAATGCGCGTTGCTACGAATGTTTTGAATCGATGCGGTGAGGCGCTAAGCCACTGAAGTGCGACCATAGAGTCTGTAAAACAGTAGACATCATTAATAGAATGCCGGTTTTCGTATGTATCGATAACGCGGCGAACTAGTTTTGCCATCATTAAGCAAGCGCATAACTCTAGCCGGGCTACAGATACAGTCTTCAGTGGAGCGACTTTAGATTTTGCGCAAACCAATCGAGTAACTGTTGTTGAGTTAGAATCATTTATAATGAGAAGGTAAACAACGCAACCATAAGCCTTTTCACTTGCATCAGAAAATGCAGTTATTGAAATTTTTGAATTTTCATAAACATCTAAATGGCGTTTAAAACGTAAACTTTGAATAGTAGGTAATTCATTTAAATAGTTTTTCCAAATGTTTATAATCTCTACCTGTGGTTGTTCATCCCAACCAAGTTTTAATATTAAAGATTTTGTAACACAAGATTAGCGTATAAAATAACTGGAGCAATGAGCCCGAGTACATCAAACTGACGAGCAATAACAGATAAAATGTTGCGTTTTGTGATTGGACGATTTTCTAAATGTACAGTAAACATAAATTCGTCACATGTGGGTGACCACTTTAAACCCAGAACCTTTAAATTAGGGTCCTGTTCTTCAAAGTTAATGCTATCAGTGTGAAGCTCAGAGGTGGAAAGCGATTCAAGCAACTCACATGAGTTACTTGCCCACTTGACGAGTTCAAAGCCCCCGGCTTTGAGCAAACCCCGGAGGTCGTCTCTGAGCTGCAAACCCATTGACAGGTTTGGTGTAGAGTAACAAATGTCATCCATATACGTATTATGTTTTATGACAGTAGATGCAAGCGGGAAACGGGTACACTCGTCATTGCAGAGTTGTCTGAGTACTCTCATTGCCAAGAAAGGGCTGCTTCGAAGGCCGAAGCAGACGCGATTAAATTGATAAGTAATTAGCTGGTCGCAAGCGTTAAACCGAAATAAAACTTTTGATATTTGCGGTCATTTGCATGAGTTAAAATCTGCAAATACATCTGTTTGATGTCTGATATAAAGGCGATTTTATATAAACGGAAATCTAGAAGAATTAAGAATAAATCATTTTGCAGATTTTCACCCGTATGCAAAACGTCATTGAGAGACAGACCTGAACTGGTTTTAGAGCTAGCATCCATCACCATGCGCCATTTAGTGGTGGTTTTATCTAACCGAGCCACGGCATGATGAGGGATATAGTAACCAGACATATGGTTATCATTTCTAATGACTGAAATATAACCCTTAGCTATATATTCATTGATGATAGCGTTATATTCAATTCGTAGTTGAGAGGAACAATTTAATTTACGCTCAAGAAACATGAAGCGCTTCTTAGCAGTGGCAAATGACTCACCAAGAGAGTCACGATCGCGGGAGAACGGCAGAGATACCGTATAGCGGCCCGTATTGTCACGGGAAACATTCTCAGTGAAAAAGGTTTCACATTCGAGAGCGGCTGGACTCAACGTAGGTTTATATTCAATCTCCTCGAGGAGCCAGAATTTTTGAAGTACCGAGTCTAAGTGCGGTGGTTCCACGGCGGAACATAAAGAAATACATGCGTGTTCAAAGATATTAATCGGAGCATTACCGATTATCAAGTAACCAAAGATTGTTTCAAAGGCTGTAAGTGTGTCAGGCGATCCAGTGACACGACCTGACAACAAGATTTCAGAGAATAGCGGGGCACCAATCAGAATATCTATTTCTGATGGCGAATAGAAATTGTTGTCTGCAAGGGGCAGATTATTTAAATACGAGAGAGCGGAAACATCAACTTCTGCCGTAGGCAATTTATCAGTGATACGATCAATGACATAAGCATTAAGTAATACAGAAGTATTATTTAGTCGCGAAGATAACTCGAGAGAAGTATCCCCCTTAATAGGGTTAGGCGCAGAACCTATGCCCTTAACTACATAGTGAGATAGTTTATTAAAATGTAAATCTAATTTTTGACAACACGCCGAAGTTATAAAGTTATTTTGAGAACCCGGATCTATTAGTGCACGAACGCATTGTTTATGACCATTAGAATCAGTCGCATAAACTTGCACAGTCCCCAATAGACAGGTATTATTACGCGGTAACATAGATTGAATATTACATAACGAAACATCATCCATGTGCGTAGTACTGCAACCGGACAGCTGGTTATGTGACGTAGCAATCATAGCAGTGGGGAAGCGTGGCGGCGACTGCTGCGCAGGAGCAGGCGTAATGTCACTCGACGACGTCTCCCGGGAGTGATGGCTGTTGTCAGTCGTTTGTTTTTTTATTTTATTTTATTTTAAGCCTTTTTTTATTCAGATAATTCCAAAGTACTTAATTATTACAATATTTTTACATGACATCGACACATATAATATCTGTTTGCCCATTTTCGGCAAAGGCCTCCTCCAACCTCTTCCACCCCTCTCTATCTCTCGCCGTCCTTGTCCATGTTTTTCCTGCGATACCCTTTAGTTCGTCCTCCCACCTTTTAAACGGTCTCCCCCTCTTTCGTTTATTGTATTTAGGGAACCAATTCATCAATGTTCTACTCCATTTCTCCCTTCCCCTTACTGTGTGTCCTGTCCATCTCCATTTTAATTTCTTTACTTTAAGTGCAACATTTTCTATTTTTGTGCGTCTTCTGAGTGTTTCGTTTCTCATTTTATCCAGTCTCCTTTTCCCGAGCATACTTCTTTCCATGGCAGCTTGACAGACTTCTAACTTTTTGGTATGAGCTTTTGTTAGAGCCCAAGTCTGGCACCCGTATGTAAGAACTGGCATTATGCAAGTATTATAAAGTTTTCTTTTAATGTACATGTTTATTTCTTTGTTTTTCATTATTTCCCTAAAAGACCAGTATCTTTTCCACGCATTAGCTGTCCTTATTTCCAGTTCTTTTGACATTAAGTCGGTTGGTGATATAATTTGGCCTAGATAAGTGTACTCGTTTACATATTCTATATAACTGTTGTTTATGGTAATTGGTTCTTGTGTGTCATTTGTCATCATTTTAGTTTTATCGTGGTTCATGGTTAGTCCTACTTGCCGGCTTTCAGTATTTAGCTGATTCAGCATTTTTTGAATTTCATCTTTTGTTGATGCAAAAATTATTAGGTCGTCAGCGAACCTCAAATGAGTTAATTTCTCTCCGTTTATGTTGAGACCGAAGTTGTCCCAGCTGAGATGCCGGAAAATTTCTTCGAGAACGGCTGAAAACAATTTTGGTGATAGCGGGTCGCCCTGTCTTACCCCTCGTTTTATTGTGATTTCTTCACCCTCTCTTTCTAATTTGACTCTAGCTGTGCTGTTTTTGTATATATTTCGGATTATTCTTATGTATTTGCTGTCGACTCCCTGATTCTTAAGCGCGATCCATATTTGTTCATGTACTAGTGAGTCGAAGGCCTTACTGTAGTCTACAAAACAGCAGTAGAAGGGGATGTTATATTCTTTGCTTTTTTCAAAGATTTGTTTAACGACATATATGTGGTCTATAGTCGAAAAGTCGCTTCTAAACCCAGCTTGCTCCTTTGGTTGATTCTCATCAAGTATTTTTGTTATGCGCTTAAGGATTACCTTCGCAAAGACTTTGTAAATGTTTGACATTAGACTGATCGGTCTGTAGTTGTTTATCTCGTTTTTGTCTCCTTTCTTGTGTATCAGCGTGATTGTCGAACAAGTCCATTGCTTGGGTATAATTTCCGTATTTAAAACTTCGTTGAATATGGCCGTGAGTATGGGTGCAACGTAAGTCTTCCCAGCTATAAGTAGTTCATTACTTATCCGATCTGGTCCTGGTGCTTTATCTCTTTTTTGAGTTTCGATAGCTGTTTCTATTTCATGGGTCATGAATTCAGGTACTTTGGTATAGTCAGCTAAATCAGATTCTTCAGTAATGGTTTTCATTGAATACAAGTCCCGGTAGAAAGTTGTGGCTATGGATATTAAGTCCTGTCTTTTCGTCTTAGGTTTTCCTTTTTTGTCTTTGAGGTTAGGTATCCACTCTTTTGCATCTGTGAGCTGCTTTATAGCTTTTTTTATTCCTCCAGACTTTGTTATGTGTTCTTCAAATGTTTTTAGTCGTAACTTCTGTCGATCTTTTCTCATATTAGTTTGAATTTGCTTGCTTAATTTTGTTATTTCTATCCTTATATCTTTTGTTTTATTGTTGATTTTCAATAATTCAGCTCTCTTTCCTAAAAGTTCTATAGTTGTGTCTGTCATTTTCTCATTTTTGTTCTTGCTTTTGTTTACTTTGTAATGGTTTTGCCCGGTTAAAATATCATGTAGCCTTTCTAATTTTTGTTGGGTATTCATATCTTTTGTCTCAGTTATAAAGTCTTTTAGTTTGTCTTTTATTTGCACTGTTTGTGTTGTGGTCGCTGGTGATATTGGTTTTGCTTTAAACGGTCTATTTTTCTTGGATGATTCGAGTTTTAGCTTTGTTCTGACCATTCTATGGTTGCTGTTGAAGTTTATTTTATTCAGCACGCTACAATCATCGAAGGATTTTGGTCTATTCGTGAGAATGAAGTCTATCTCGTTTTTATAACGGCCATCCGGGGATGTCCAAGTCCATTTCCGTTGTTTCCGTTTCTTATATTGACTGTTCAATATTTTCAGATTATTTTCATGTGCTAGTTCAATTAGTTTATCTCCGTTTCGTGTCCTTCTTCCTTCACAGTACGGGCCTAAAATAATTTCTTCTCCGTGCCGTCTTCCTCCTATCTGTGCATTGAAGTCGCCCATAACTATGAGGTTTTTATAAGTGTGATCTTGTATAGCGGTGGTGAGCAAATTGTAGAATGATTCAATATCTGCGTTGCTTGACTGTTCTGTCGGAGAGTATATTTGTACTATTGACCATTTTTCCTTGTGAGGAGGGATACTTATGTTCAGTATGGCAATACGTTCTGATATACCTATTAATTCTTCTATGTGGTGTTTCAGGTCTCTCTTTATTAGAAAGCCTACGCCGTGTTTGCCTGGTGTTTCGCCCTTATGGTAGAGTATAAATTCATCATGGTCTTCAATTTTTTCACCGAGCCTCCGTACTTCGCTTAGGCCAATAATTGACCATCTAATATTTTCCAGTGCTTTCATAAGTTCTAGCAATGCTTCGTCTGTTCTAAGCGTTAGAGTATTATATGTTGCTATGTGTAAGTATTTCTCTTTTTCTTGGTGTGTTCTCGTTCCTTGTGCAGGTTTTGAGGTAGTTGGAGGGTAGTAGTCGTCCTTTCTCACGGTGACTGGCCGGCTTGAGAAAGTTTTTCTAGTTATTGTTTGGTTTAGTGTTGTTGGTTTCCTAGTTTGTATGTGTTTTTCGCTGTCGATGTCATTTCTTAGTTTTTTGATTTCTCTGATAGTGAGGCAGATCTTCCACGAGCCATATAGTCAAACATATTCGTTTTGTTTAGTTTCTTCGGGGCTGGGGCTGGCTCCTGACTAGGCGAGGTTTTTGGAGACTCCAGGCTGTCCCTCTTTCTTTTGTCTCTTGTGTCTTCCTTAGATTCTCTGACTATAAGTTGATCACCTCTTAGGTACGCTACTTTCCCCTTCTCTCTTTCTTCTTTAAGTTTGGGGAGCAGTTCCCTTCTCCTTTCTAGCATTTCTTTGCTAAGATCCTCTTTGAAGTAAATGCCAGTGGTAAATTTGTTTCTCTTCTTTAGAACCTCGTCCCGTTTCCATATAGTCGTGAAACTTACAAGAATTGGGCGTGTTTTCTCTCCCTTGACCCCTAGCCTATAGGCTTTGTTGATTTCGTACTTCTCAATTTTAGCTTCAGTTTGCGTTTCGATTAATTTCTTCGCTTCATCTATCAAATTTTCCTGTATTTTTTCGTTTGCTCCAAAAATAAGTAAGTTATTTCTTCTTCTATCTTTGTCCATGAACTTGATTTTTTCCTGTAGGAATCTCACTTCTGTCTTCAAGTTTTTATTCTCTTCCATAATTGTCTTTAATTTAGCATCAATGTATTCAGAAACATTTTGCGTGACGGATTTGGTGATATTTTCCGTTTGTATAGCCATTTGTTCTTTTATTTTCCCTAATAATATTTCCATGTCGATATTCATTTTTGGTAGTTATTTATTTCCAAATGGTATCACGGTTGAATATTCTGGCAACACCGACAAATGTCCCCAATGGTAGAAGTAGTATCCGAACGCACCTCCCTGACACTTGACACTAAGTTTGGTTCGTTATGTTTGTATTAATGGTGGATGTTGATTGGTGATTGATTGCAAGCTGTCACTCGAAATACTTTGACAATGAAATCTAACCTCCAATATTGTGTTGTTTCGATGATGAATCTTCTTATTTATGTTGTGATTTCCTGTTTTATTCTTCTAATATGGGACGTGTTGAACCACTGAACGATATTATCCGTGAGAAACGGTAATTACACGGTTTTTGGTACTGTTTTGGATTTTTGTTTGTAGGAGCAAAAGTATGTAGTGTTTACTGTTTGACAACCGAAGTGACGTCGTTTGTTTACGACATAACAATGAATGATGACGCGATTGACTAAATCTACATCTTGAGTTAGATTTACATTCACGATTATTATGAGTGATACTTAAACAATTAGTGCATGCGTTATGCTGTTTAATTAAATTAAATCGTTCATCGATCGTTAACTTGTGAAACTGAGAACATTTATATAAAACTAAGTGATTGTTTTGTTTACAAAGCTTACAGTTTTTATTTACGTTAGAGGACGTTACAAATGAATGAGTGGCTTTAGTTAACTTATTGTTGTTATAACTATGTGCGGAATCGATAACACTTCGTCTATTCGCAGGAGAAGCAGTACGTTCTAATATTTTAGTTTGTTTGCTTTAATTGATCATAAGTAGGCATAGATGTGCCTCGCTTATATAATTCGAAAGATCGTGCGGTACTAGGATCGATATTTTTTAATGCAAGGTGTAGAAGAACGAAATCCAAAAGATTATCTAATTTTAATGAGTTTAAACTTGACACTGCGGAACCAAATGTATCTAGGAACGTGTCTAAGTTTTTATACGATGCGATATTAAATGGCCTAAATTCCAACATTTGATCTAAATAAGCAGAAGCTAAACTACGCTTATCATCATATTTATCGAGAAGTGACTGCCATATAACACGGTAATTGTCCCCGTTGGGCACGATACCCGAACATACTGACAGTGCCCAACCCGAAAGTTTACTTATCAAATATTGAACGCGGTCGTGATCCGTTAAATCAGGATTTTCGTGAATAGTTCGCTTATACGACTCAAAGAATGTAGGCCACCTAATAGGATCGCCACAGAAACTCATTTAGTCAAGTTCTGGTAGACGAATAGACTTATGTTGCGGTAAAACATGAGAGTGTTGGACATTCTTCGAGTTGTCTAATTTATCAAAGCTAAACTTACAACGACAATACAAGTCTTCAAAGGCGTTCATAGATTGATAATTTACTTTATAAGATGCGTCAATATTTAATTCAACATCAACTAAATCATCAATAATTTATTTATATTCAGAACGTAAACTGTCTAAAGATGTCATACTACATAAAAACAAATCCTTAGAAATATCGTTATCGAACGCCTTCAAAGATTGATCGTAAACTATTTGTAATCGGGAAAAGATACCATCATGTTTACCTATTAATTTAATACGTTTAATTTGCAAAACATCTAGTGATGTTGCATCTTCAAACTGTTCTTTAGCCTTTGTACGAGACAAAGACATTTTGCAAAACGAGTGGTAATCAACTCAAGCGCAAAATAATAAAAGACTGAATTCGCAATAATACCCGTGACATACACGACACGAACAATAACGTGAGCAACGGTGCTACCGGTTCGAGAATGTTCACAGGACGATGAATTTTACTAACACCCTCACTACGAAAATATTAACAAGTTTTATAATTTTACTAGTTAAGTTATTTAACTACGTAGTTATCTCATAAGGAATGGAATAGAATGGTACTTAATATTACAAAGCGTAAGTATACACTTATAGGATAAGCAGACGTACGAGTGTACTATATGAAATAGGCAATATAATATAACTCAATATTAGAGTGAAGCGGGATATTTAGATATGCCTAGGTCAAAGTGACTAGGTGTAGGATTAGGAACCAGAACTAATATCCGGCTCGAAGAGACCAGAAATAATGTGTCGGCGCGGCAGCGCAATAATAGCACTGAGGCACGCCAAAGCACGTAGCGGTTTGCGCTGGGGTTCAAAGATAGGCTAGACCTTGGGAATCTGACGGGTCGGTATGCTGAGAGAGATGCTGCATTAAACAAACTACGACTAACCTCAGAGGCGGGTGTGCTCGTGCTTAATCCTGGCAGCGCTCCTTCTCTGTTCCACTGGACGTCTTGATTCGAAGTTCCCTGGGTACTGGCACTATTTGCTGACGCGAGAGTGGACTGTATGCGGTGCGGTATAACGGCGAGCCACGTGACGCTGGCTCAAGGTGATGATCAGAGGTGACCACCACGAATCTGGCGGCGACGATAGTCGATCGCAGACGGTGCGGTTTTATAAAGCGGTAATACAGCGGTAGGATCTCACAGCGGGTGAGGAATCCAGGGTGAATAGCCAGGCGGTTGACTTATCACGAGCGGTGAGGCTACCCTCGACGAGGGCCGAACGTAGACTGTTCGAGAGTCGAACGTGTAGTTTAATGCAGCGAAAATTGACAAGAAGGGTAGATAAAGTATTAAGAGACATGTGGGTAACTAAACAATGAGCGCACCTACAAGTGGCGCGAACAACATAGATACATACATACCAAGATAAAAACACCGGGTTTAAAAGTACTGATCTACTGACTACTGAGATTGAACCTTTTTTTATTTTTATAATTCAAATGTTATGGTGAGTCATTTTTTTTTACTACAATTTGATACATTTATTATTACCGATTGCCTACACACCAACCATTTCTTATCCATTAAACTTGAGAATCCATACTAATATCCATCCATATCCAAAGTTATATTATTAATTATTATCTATATAATATTATAAATGCGAAAGTTTGGATGGATGGATGTATGTTTGGTACTCAATCACGCCAGAACGGCTGAACGGATCGGGATGAAATTTGGCACAGGGATAGATTATAGTCTGGAATAGCACATAGTATTTTTATCTTGGTATAATTTTCTTTTGGGATAAGCAAACACTTTTCACGCGGGCGCAGCCGCTGGCAGAAGCTATATAATAATTTTATAAATGCGAAATTAACTCTGTCTGTCTGTTACCTTTCACGCTTAAACCGCCTAACCGATCTATATGAAAATTGGTATGAAAATAGCTTAAGATCCTGGAAAGGATAAAGGTTGGTTCTTGTCTCGGCAATCATGCTTAAAAAGAAAGGAAAGGGAAGGAAGGTGGAATTTTTTATGTTGTGCCAATAATTTAATTCGAAGCATACTAGCTACGCAAACGAAGTCGCAGGAAAAAGCCAGTAAATTATATGCGATTCACCGTGTACACTATACAGGAGGAATAGCACTATCCTTTTTTCATAACGGAATCGTAATGACATACTATAGCCCAAAGAGCACAGAACCATGGCGTCAGCAACGACTGGAGACACCATTGGTTAAAATTTATAAACTTCTTTACGATGTGCGCCGAGCACAAGTTTTAGCTGTCATAGTCATACAGCTCACTTGACGAATAACTTAACTTAGAGGTAGTTGCTAACACGAGGTTAAATTGATTTTCATGCAAATGGGCCGAAGTCATTACCACCACTCGAATCATTCAACTTATATATTGTTATTCACGAGATTTAGTTATTTATTTATTGACATTTTTCCATTATCATTGGGCATTACGGCCCATTCACTCTCACGGAGAGGTAGCCTGTGTCCCAGCAGTGGGAATATTGAAAGGCTGATGATGATGATCCATTGTCATGACATATGATTGAAGAAGCATATGTCATGACAATGACAGGAGAAGCAGCATTTTTGCATAGAAGTTATGACAATGCCGTCTCTAGTAATGACCGCTGAGCTGTTTCGATCTCTGTGAGTCCGGCTTAGGTATTCCAAAGTTATATTATCTGTGGTCAAAGGACCATTCTGTCCCTGTAATCAATATCAATTAATTGTAAGCGTACGGCAGTTGTAACATCGATCGTTATTAAACGGTCGATCAATCAAATCTAATTTCTATGGCGAGGCATAATGGATGACACTGGTTTCTCGGCGATATTGCTGTAATCACTACATGCCCAGTAAGATAAGGAAATCGGGCTTTTACAGCGTCACATAGCCCAACGGGTTTTTTGCTTAGAAAAACTTTTTGTACTCGTAGATTCTTCAAAAATTTGAAAATACCTCTACCTACTGAGGGAAGTTTTTCAAACTATTTCTATATCCATACGATGCTCTAAAAACTTTTTTTTTTGCGGATGACTTTGCACTTGACTAGTTCTAAGTCAGAGGTGACAGAGACAAAGTTGACGATGACAGCTTACCCAGAAGAAGCCTGTTCACTCTAACTTTGAAGATATTCGGGTTGTATGCGTTCGGAAACAGAGACGCAGGTAGTGAGTTTCACTCCATACCTTCCTTTCTATAAACTATAACTGACCACTTCTATTGTTTAACTGAGAAGAAATAGAGGAACGAACTGCCCGTCAAAACAATCTGTTTGTCTTGCTAACATGCAGTAGGTAATGGTTTTTACGCAGACGTCTCTTCTCAAAAGTTCACCCTGACTGTTATTTTAAAAGCCCACTATTTTCACAAATCCACACACAAAACTTCTCTGCTCACACCGATTACAGTCGCCATTTGCGTAATAACGACTCGAGTGTTCCCATCCTCATTTTTGAATTGTGCGAGCAAGTGCCAGCCTCCGTCCCTCCCTTCCCTCCGAGTTCACTCAGTGCAAAGAGGAACATAAATCTTAGCCGGTGCACACATTTGTGTTTTAAGTTGCTGTTAAACGAACAAACCGTTTAGGGGTCGTGGTCCAACTATAATGTCTAACTAGTTGGACTACGGGTCTTCGGTAGGGGCAGTTGTCCAACTAAAATAATGATTGGACAACTGCCCCTACCGAAGACCCGTGGTCCAACTGACTTATTTTACTAATTTATTTTAATATATAAATAACTAAAATTGAAGTAGCACTGACGGCGACAACTTACAAGTTGTAGGTTGTGGGTTCAAACCCAGCCAGGCACTTTATATTGTGTAAATTATTTCATCACCACTGCTCTTAAAACGGTGAAAGAATACATCGTGAGAAAACCTGCATGTCCTAGAACCAAAAATTCGAAGACATTGTGACATCCACCAATCCGCATTCTAAGTGGATGAACTAGGTACTATTTATTGCACTCCAAATACTTTGTAATTAGAATCTTTGAAGTTGTAGGGCCGTTTTCATCACATGATAAATGCATTTAGCAGTTAATGTATTTAGTACATCATTATAAATATTTCTGGCAATAGTTTCACAAAGGCAGAATTATATTTTGAATATGTTTATCGTCAATTATATTTAGTTGAAAGTACAGTAGACTATTTTGTCACTAAAAGCAGTCTCAAATAAATGAAATAATGTCTCTCTTTAAATCCTTTTAATTCAAAAAAATAATTATTCACAACACACCCAAAAACATTTTCCCATAGAACATATACCATAAGGAAACATAACATTGAGAACACAAAACAAATAGCTTTAGAAATGTTTGATTGAACATACAAAGGCTCTCAGTACTACCTTGCAAGCTCTGTAATAGGTGATTAGACATGAACATAAATGATGCTCGTAAGAGTCCTCACATATTACATATATTATTTGGTTATTTTCTTGTCATATAGCTCTAAAGTCACATAAGAAGTCATAAAGCTGCTAAATAGAGAAAATCATTATGTGCAGTCCAAGGACAGCCAGCTCGCGAATATGTATCCTCGTACTGAACAGCATGATTTTTTCTTGTATACATCTTTTTAGTTCGTTTCTTAAGCAGTCGTGTTTTTTGTTTTTCTTAATAACTTTTTATTTACTTATCATCTTTTTTCTAATTATTTTTAAACATATAAGTGGTATATAATTTTGTAATTGCCTCTAAAACCCTTCATTTTGATACCACACCCGATGGGTTCGGAAGAAAAAAAATTGGGATACCCACAAGATGGCATCCAAAATCCGCCATGTTTATTCTTTTTTAACGCTGTCGCGACGCTTACATTGATAGAATGTCACTTGTTTAAAGCTTCAGAATGTATTTGATTGACATGCACTACTGAAATTTCAGATTTTAGCATTGAAATGCTTGTTTGTCTATGCCAACAGAAATACATTGAAATCATTCCCCAAACAGAATAGTGACGTCACAGGTCAGTAGAAAGACAAATATTAGAAACATGGCAGCATTGAGTTAGAGTTGCGACTAGGGACCAAGTGACACATGATAAACATAAAATTTCTGCCACATTTCTACGGTACCCAACTTGTGTAATTGCTTCTTGAGGCCTTAGAACTGTAGATTGTTCTGTACTTAAAAAGGTCTTTAGTTAATGGCTTCACCCACGTAAGAGTCGAAAGTTATCCCTCGGGAATGTACCTACTACCCGGAACAAAAGAAACATATGTCTTAGACTGAACAAATGTCTCGTGTTTTGTTTATCGTGTATCTGTCCGTATCTTGCCAAAGGGGTCTCGTGTTACCCAATTACTGGGTAAAAAACCCAGTAACCTTGTGTATTTCAACTAATTGTTAAGTAGTACCTGTGTTTAGTTTATTTGTTTTAGTATTTATTGTATAGTTGGATTGTATTTATTTATAGCTTCTATTTAGGCTTTATATTCAAATCCATTTTAATATCGTAATTACTACCACTATTTGTTTCTCCATCACCCAAAGGTTGACTGGTAGAAAATGCCTAAGGCATTAAGTCCGCCTCTGTACATTTATGTGCTAAAAAATATTAAATAAATAAATAAAACTGGTACTTATTTGCATCCAGTTATACTAAATACTTTTATTAACCGTACAGCTAAGGAAGAGAATTCCCTGCGGGAGTCTGTGTTGCCCGGAAGCTATAATCTAGGGGTCTTCATGTACCGCAGGAGACGCCCTGGACGTCGAAAGTCGCAATTTCCGGCCACCCTAGGCGCGGGCTTGCGGACCGATAAGGACCAGGCCAGACTCGACGGCGCGCAGTGTTCCACGCGCGCCTCAAAGAGATGTCAGCAAAAACTGATGGGGTCCCCTAGGGCCGATGCCTGTCTGGGTCGCGGATATATTTTAAACAGAGTTACCGCGGCCCTGGTACAAGCAACTGAAGGAACACGGGTGGGTTTTTATCAGTAAAAGTCTGACACGCCCTCCCGCCTCACCCGGAACGGGAGAAGTAATTGGAAGATTTCTGACAACCAAAAAAAAAAAAATTCATGTCTAGAGTGAATAGGTTACTTACAAGCGTGCTTCACCATCGACCACATCATCGCTAACCATCAGGTGAAATAGTGGTCGAGCGCGAGCCTATTTTAAAGAAAAAAAACCTAGTAACTAAGCCCAAAATAGTTGGGCAGAGGCTAGCCAGATTGATTCATAGAGCCTATCCGTGTTCTAAATTTAAACCATTCAACAGTTTAGCTGAAATTTATAATATTAGGATGTTATTCTGGTAGGTACGTATATTATTACATGATAAATTAACTTTTATCTAGACAACTGTTACATGGTGTTGGTAAATTTTGTGTTATTTTCAGGATATTATAGAAGTTTGAAATGTCTGTGAAGTTTGAAAAGTGCCCCTTTGGCCCACAAAACAATGTGTTACTTACCTTTTATTATACCTATCGGTAGGATCGTGGGCTGCCTGAGTATAAAATTATTTATATAATTATATAAAAGACTAATCTTTCCCGTGGCTTCCATGATATTTTTTGTGGGATAAAACACTTTTTCAATATAAAAAGCTACACTCAGCGTAGAATGCTAGAAATTACGTAATCAGATCAGTAATTGTAGAGATAAACTTATACAAACATTTGTATGAACAAACAAACTTTATTTAGCTCTTTATACTTAATATTAGATGTTAAAGATTTAGGCTTTATATGCCTTTGAAAAGTTCAAATATGTTTGTTTTTCTAACAAACTTTCATTTAAAATTCCATCATCATTAGCCCTATAATGATACCCATTAGTAAAAGTAATCTAATAAAATATCACTAAAACTCTAACTTAATTGAACAATTTTATTAGGTTTTTTGACAATATACGATAATTAATTCCACTTAAATCATAATCATTTTAGGGACAATTTACTTACTGAGCTGTAAATTGCAAAATATTATTATGTCACTAGCTTCTTCCCGCGGCTTCGCCCGAGTAAAAAGTTTTTTATCATCCCAGGGAACATTGAAAAAGTATTCTATGTGTCAATACAGGTTATGAATAAATAATAATTGGTTCATCCAAGACCGTTCGGTCGTTTTTGCTTGATTGAAACATACAATCATGAACATTTTATAATATCAAAGTAGAATGCTCTCGACCCGACCTGGCATCGCACGAATGCAATATAATTTCTGGTGGATTAAAAACAAAATCTTTTGACACAAAACATGTTCTGCCAATTACGAACACAACAAAAAAAAAACAGCTGTTCTGGAGTGATGATATTTCATACATGCGGCAATTCATTTTTATTTGAATACGATGGAGCAGGATTGGGTTCTAATATACTTATCAGAAATTCAGATATCTTATTGTTTCAGATAATTCATTTATATATAGCTAGAAGGTCGATGGTTACACTTGTTACTAGGTATCGTGGCCGATTTCAGGATATTATAAAAGTTTGCGGGCATTTTGGGCAAACAAACGATTTATTAATTTAATCTTGGCGGGGGTACTACCATGCCCTCAGGTCTTTGGTCGTTTCGTAGGCTGTTTGTGTGTCAAATTCTTTTTCTAATTATTTATAAACGGTTCAGACTTTATACGCCTTTGAAAATATTAAATATGTTTATTTTTCTAGAACTCTTGCATTGGTGATTTCTCCTAAATTTGCCCTATAATGATGCCTTTTGGTAAAAAAAAAACTAAATAGATGTCATTACATCGCAACTCTAAATTGCAACTCCAAATTGTACTCTTTTACTAGAAACTTTAACAACGTAAGATTATATTTCCACTTGACAAAGAGGCTGTTATGGTGCAGTTCACTTATACTGTAATAATAGGTACTTAACTACTACTGTTATTGCTTTAGATTATATTATTAAGTTGTGTGTCGTTTTTGTGGCAAATAAACACCTTTTCTTTCTTTTCCTTTTCTTTCTTTCTTTACTTTTATTTGTAAAAGCTTACAAAACAACACGCCTTATTTCGCTAAGTAGGCAGAAGTGTATTTATACTATTCGCCAGTCTTGATCATGTATTAAGAGCGAGCCCATTGCTATCAACGGAGCATAAATCCAGACTCTAAGCTGACACCGATATCATCATCATCTTCCTGCCCTTGTCGCATGCCACTTGGGGTCGGCGCAACACGTTTTCTTCTTCTGTACTGTCCTGTCCCAATCACGCTATCACTGACTCCCTTGACTTCCCTGATAAATAATTATACAATTTCCAGTTTATTTAATACAGCACTCATAAATTCTGTTAATAATTAAACGGAATACATGCCAAAAATACATTTTCTTTTTCCCGTTGATACAGTACTAATTAGGAAAGAGAAAAAGCGCAACTAATAGGGTTCCATAATTTGTGACGGGCATTCCGGACATCCCATAGTTCAGTATACAAGACAGCCCCGTTAATATTAATAAGGGAGGCTGAGGTCCATACGTCCGAAGTTCCGGGCGGAAACCGGTGACGATATTATTTCTCATATTGTTATGTTGGCCAGTTGGACGTAGAAAAAGAAAGTAAGATTATTATGTTCCAGAAAACATAAAACATTAGGTATATCACTAGTACCTACTCCTGTATTTCCTGTAGGGCGGGTAGAGATGTACACCTACATTTTTGCAGATATATTAAATCCCCATGTAGTGGTCGAGCATATTGACATCGATCGGGCTCTAATCCAGACTCCGAGTTTGCTGATAAGCATTCCAAATGGAAAAACCCAATAAAACGTTGCCCAACTTGAAAATAAAACCCAGAACTTCGCACTCAGCAGTAGCACTTACAACCAGAAGACCAACAAAGCAGTCAAAAATAAAATCAGTGTAAAATAAATATTGATTTGGTCCCAATAGGGATGTTAACTGACAATTTGTTTTATGTGGTAGATTAATAAAAAAATATTGGACACGTATTTTTTCTTTTGACACGTAAACAAAAAGTGACAACGATTTATAATAATAATATGATTAATTTTAAAGACAACTACATTGGTCCAATGGTTAGTAAAAGCTTATCATCTAAAGGTTAGTAAACTTAATCTAGGCAGTAGTATAATAGTAGGTATAAATAATCATTCAAATTTAAATCATAATAAAATCACAAATAATAAAATCAAAATAATGTCACAATAAAAACATAATAAAATTCAATTGCAAAACATTTAATTGCATAATATCAAATTTCTAACCCTACTTCGTCAGCACTTTAATCTGATGTTTAAGAATAGGGCAGTCAAACTTATCGGCAATAACCGCCAGAATGCCATTGCCGCTAGCACACACTCTGCGCAAAAAAGAGGCAACATTTTTCCGCATAATGGTCGCAAACCCATCTGTACGAGCCTCAAAGAACATACCAGATGCGCTGCAGAAACGTGGAAGGCGCAATAGCATCCTAAACGCGTTGTTGTATTGGACGCGCAAGGCGCTGAGGGATAATGCGTTGAAATATCGTTTGACGTCGCGCCTTTAGAGTACACTCACAAGCCCCCACTTCTGTATTTTGGAGCGCTTTATCTTTGTAAATTTTCATTGATTTGGTAAAGCAAAAAATACGTGTCCAATATTATTTGATAATCTCAATGACGGACTAAATATAATTATCAATTTTCTGCCCAGGAAGCATTCCGATTTTAAATTAAGCTTATAACAATCCCAGGATATAACAAACAAGAAAGGCCTTATGTGCAATTCTTTTCTCCGAAATGTTCCAACCAGTAAAGGTATTGTTGTAATACTTTCCTGTATGATCTCCTATAAATGAGACACCTATAAAAATAAAAGAGCACTAGTACTTTAAGAATGCCTAAGATATCAGAATCAGATGCCTGAACAGACTGTTGCATAATGTAATAAAATGGTTGGTACTCCCACCAATCCCTGCATATTTATTTAAAGCCTTTAGTGTGCAGTACAAGGGTTATATTATATTGAAGCATTGTTAGCAGTATTTGTCCGAATTGTTGGTCGGTCGGTCAAATGTTTGTCTCGTTTTGGCTAAGTTAATAATTATGTTTTATTGTGTTTGAGTATTGGTCGCCGCGTGTGGCCTGTTTACTTTGCCCAATTGTTTATGTATGTTTTTGGTATTTCGGTAACTGAAAATGTTATATCAGAGACCTCAGACTCTCGCTAAGCGACAGCGATTGTCGTAAAATCCTAACAAGTAAAATTTTAGGAAACCCCGCGACATATTTTTATTTCTTTCTACATAATTTATCTAGTAGTAGAGACGCTTCGATCGACAATCTATATTGCACACGTAATTATGAGTATGACACAATATCTTGCGGAAACATTCCGATTCAAACAGTAAAACGCCCATAAGTTTTGAACGGCTAAACCCATTTTCATCAAACATTGCTAAGTACACTCTTGATAAAGTCCTTTCAAACAACAAAATCAAAATCGGTTCACCCGTATAGGAGCTATGATGGCGCAGACAAATACACATAAACACAAATACTCAAACACACAGGTAAACACATCAAACTTATTACACCCCTCTTTTTCCGTCGGTGATTCAAAATTACGTCGTGGTCCACTCACGAGTCACGGTCCTATAAAGAAGTTCAATATGTTAAGGTTCAGGTTACCACAACGCTGTCGTCGCGAGCTTTAGAAGAAGGGACTGTGATCCTCATGGGAATTGCTCAAGGCAGAGAATTTAAGAAACATGTTGTAATGAGATTATTTTAAAATAGATATAATGGATTTAAAAAGGTTTTAAATACAAACTGCTAAAAACGCTGTTCGTTTTTATTCTTCACTAGGCCTTCCTCACGTCTCTTGCACATATTCCTCGTACGCGTCTTTCTCACACGACCCTCGCCTGCCTCCTCCTTACACATCGCGTGGTCTCTGGAAAAGGACAATTTAAAAAGTAGACAAAAAGGAAACAATTTGACATTTCTGATGATTATTCTGCTGTTAAAAAGCAAGTCTTTTACTATACCTACTCCAGCAGGTCAGGAACATCCTCCCAAAAGCCTTTCCGAAGCGATGTCGGTAACGGGCATCTATTGGCGTTGCATTTTACATCAGCTGCCAATTGGAAGGAACGTTGGTTATTGAACTTTACTTATACTTGACTTGCTGTCACACCGATGTAGAACAGCTTGTTAATACACAGCATGGTTCAAATATCCTGGCACAGGTGATGAGATGACAGTTCATACCAATTCAATCGTAAGTTTTTCTGAAATTTTTAAGAGTCATGGATAAGAATCGAATAAAGAATATGAATATAATGAAACAAGCTAATCAATTCTTTAGATATCTACCATTACTCAATTATCCATCTTTTTGTTTTTTTTTCATTGCGTCTTTGGAAGTAGCAAAACGAAACCTACCTATCGGAAAACTATAAATTTACTGTAAAAAAACTAAGATAGGTTTCTGAAACTAATATTACTTTTAGATTTACTTGCATAACACATCTGTAGCTGTTTGTTGTTCCTTTTCGATATTCCTTCTTTACTAACAAAGCGTAAGAAAAATATTCGTTGGAAAACTTCGGTGTAACAGACGGCCCATGGTTGTCTAGGTGGCATCGCCTGTCTGCTCTCCGTAAGTTATAAATAAATAAAACATTGGATTACCAAGTACCCCTAAAACACCTCTCTGTATCGGTAAACGGGCCATAAAATCGGCGGTTTTCCTTTACGAGAGCGAATTTAAAAACGTATCGATGAATTAACCATAGCGCATTAGAATTTTTCGCGGTTCTTTTATTTTCGTGAACATTTTCTGTATAGTATGTATTTCATACGGTCTTGTTCTAACACAACATTTTAATTTGAAATATTGCAAGAACAACAGCTAATCATCAACTTTTCTATGAAAAAAGGTTTATAGGATTTTAGAAAGGTTTAGGTACATTTTGGGATAATATTAGGTCCCAACCTATGAAATTGGCGTTTTGTCGTACTGGCCACTTTGATCTCAAATATCTCCTCTTTGGTTTGGAATTCCAATTTTAAATTTATACAGGTATTTACTCATGATTTTGTGTTTGGAAAACCGTAATTCATTTGTTTTTTCCTCTTTTGGTTTTTTTCTTTGCGCCAGTCAGTTTACAAAATGAAAAACTTGAAACATTGCGTTATTTACGAGTACGAGTTCCATCGTGGCACCAGTGCTGCAGAAACGGCTCGAAGTATTAATAATGTGTATGGCGACGGCGTCGCAAAATAAAACTCAGTGCGTTTTTGGTTGCAACGTTTTCGTTCTGGAAATTTCGACCTGCAGAACAAGCCCCGTGGACGACTTACTTACTTGTGATGAAAAGTGGATTCTGTACAGTAATCGGAAACGCTCATCGCAATGGCGTCAGGGTTCACCTGACGAACCAGCCAAATCCTGCCCCAAGCGAAAATCGACAAAAAAAAAATTACTTGTGAGCGTTTGGTGGACTAGTGCCGGTGCCGTTCACACAGCTACACACACAGCTACAGCTTTCTTAAATCTGGCCCGACGATAACGGTGGATGTCTATTGTCAGCAACTGCAAACCATGATGGAAAAGCTAGCTGCTAAACAGCTGGGGCTGGTCAATCGCTCTAAGCCACCGCTGCTTCAGGACAACGCTAGACCACACACTGCACAACCGACGGCTACCAAATAAGAGGAGCTTCAATTGGAATGTCTAAGACATCCACCGTACTCCCTGAATCTTGCTCGAATAGATTACCATTTGTTTCGAAATTTGGATAACATCTTGCAAAGGAAAAAATTCAACTCCGATGGGGCAGTCCAAAGCGTCTTCAAAGATGTTATTGATTCCCGTCCGAATGGTTTTTTTAGTAAAGGGAACAACACATCCCAAGTACATCTGGGTGGTTGTTCGTCTAATATAAAAGCTGGTTTTATCGGGATGGTTCTTAAAATAAGATTTTCTAACACCTTTTCATTTCATATCTCTTCGATAATTAATTAATTAAATAAAAGTGGTCGCTCAGCGATCGACATTAGACCTTTAAAAGCCTTGACCTTGTCAGTAAAAAAAAAACTATTTTAGCATTCTATGGGTCGATTTGTGAAATGAATATTAGGGGTTTCGAACGTGTAAAACCCTACTATAGTGCCAAATTACAGGATTTCAGGCTAAAATCAAGGTTGATAAAATACTTGATTCAGAAATCGGAGCAAGGCCAAGTTAGAAAGCACCATATTGAGAAAAATGTATGGTACATCAGAGGCCCTAAACAAGTGACATTCTATCATCGAAACCGTGGTGGTAGCGATTGTCGAAAACTCAAAATTGTATGGGATTGACAAGCGCTATCGAAAAATTACGTGATCTTATTTTGACATTTCGATTATCGCCTTCGCTGACATCGAATGCCACTTGTCTAGAACTTAAGGTACGTACATTTTTGACATTTTCACAAGCACTATCGAAATGTAACGTCATCAATCCTTTACATTTTGGCATTTTGTCTATCGCCATCTGAAATAATGGCACTCCATCTCCATATAAATCACAAACCATACACGTGTGTGTATGCGAAGAGAAGCACAAATATTTAGGTTATAGACATCTAAAACTCGTTATCTTATTCTATATTCACTAATCAATATTTGGATCTCAATTAGAGTGTTACCACAAGTGCTTGTTGCGGGTATTCTAAACAGTATTGCCGCGGGCTAAGCATTGAAAATTAATGAGCAAGAGAGAGATACATAGGATAATAATTAGACCATAATTTGTTCACGTGGTTACCGAAACCACTGAACAAAATCCTAAATATAGGTAGGTGGGTACAGCAATTAGGTTTTGCTGTTGTGTTATTGTAGCAAAACATTTTTGGTATTATAATAGGTATTACCTAATTTATAATGATGAATAATCTTATCCGTTCTTAATTATCCTTGAGAGTTTCGGCGAAGCATTAATGTCGATAGCATGTTGTGGCTAATCAGGCAGTAACAACTGAGCTGAAGCTTAATTGAGTAGTCTGGAAGAAGGAATCGCTTAATTGGTCAGCAGTCGGATAGGGAAGGCATCTGAGCAATTAATGCCTATGGTGAGTTCCTGTTCCAGAAGGAATGAATACTTATAAATAACCTAAAGATACAGGTCGGTTGTTACTTAGTTAAGTATTTAAAGTTATAAACGTGTAAATTTGTGTAAAGTTTTACAGGTTTTCAGGTTAAAGAATAGTTTGGCGTACACTCGAGATGGGCGGGCGTTTTGGCGCACTGTCTTTATATTATGAAAGAGGTTCGAACAAAGCTGGCTCTCAGCTTAATTTGAATAAATGACTTTTCAATTAGGCTCAAATTTAAATTGTTAATTCAAAGTCAGGGGTTTTTCCAGATCTGATACGAGTAGATACATACATAAATAAACACACGCCTTTTTCCCGTGGGATAGGCAGAAACTACAGACTGCTACTAACTGCTTCGATTCTTACATACTTCTTTTGCTTCACTCACGTTCATACATCTAGTCATACACGCACGCCGATTAGGAGTACTGCGCACCTGACCTTACAGAAGAACATCACCAAATGAGGCAGATGCGCCTATTTTCCCTGATTAAAATTATATATATACTATATATATATTTAGAGAAATTATATCTTAAGAATATATAATTAATTATATCTTATATATATATACATAGAAATTTTATCTTAAGAAATAACATTATACCTTGAATGCTAATTAGCCAGAATAGAAAAATAATGGTTTCTGGGCACCAAAGTTCGGCAAAGGCATTCAAGGTGATAACATCAGCACAACCGACATCCAAATTCACATCTGATAACATAAAAAGGCACATTTTACGTCGATCAACCTGAAAGGGAACAAATGCATGGATATGAATTTTATTTCAATAGAATCTTGATAGATGTTAGATTAAAAAGGCCGATTTACCAAAGATATTCCTTTTCTATTTAAAGTGAACATTCCCATTTGGGAATATATATATTATAAAAATAAAGGGCACAAGTGATCAGTCAGATCAATGGTGGCCCCAATTAGTCAGATCAGTGACTAAATGGGCCCACCATTTAGTGTAAAATTATTGTGCGGTAGAGTGGTCGGGTCTATTACATAAGAGGGTGACAACTGAGTAGAATGTGCCCTTTCATTTTAATATCTAAAACTTATAACTTATTTGACTTTTCATTTTAATATTAAAACAGTATTAAAACAAAAAACTACTAAAAGATAAAATAGTTTTCGATAGGTCTTAAGTATATGTTAATAATTAAATTCATAAATATTAAAAAGATACATTCAAAAGGTTTATTTTTTTCGAAAAACATCTACAATCTTTAAATAAATGTAACTCACGATTTACAATTTGTTAGCTGTACCCTTTTTCGTTCTGACGGCTGTATAAGCCAGTACGGTTACTATTTTAAAGAGACAACTTACAAAAAATATTATTAGGTAATACCTGGCTCGATAATGTAAAATAATATCGTTAACATCATCCAAATAATAACTGTTGGTTAAACTTTAACTCGCGCAATCAGCGAAGTTTTGTTTTAGTTGAAAGTTAGCGAGACGATGTAGTTACGTTACACCTTGCTAACTAGTTCTAGTTAGTTGCTAATTAACTATGTTAGTGTAAGATTTCGAATGTTTTGTTGTAACACAAGCACTAGGGTCATTGGGTTTGAATGCTCATCGTCTTTTGTTTGACTCTTGCGGACAAGTGAAGAGTCAAAGGTATGTGTGAGTTTACTAACACGAATACAGATCTATCAGATCGGATGCGGTTGTGACCAGCCAGTCGATGTCTAAAGAGGCTCGTAACGCTGTTCATATTACCTTGGTGCCTACACTTTTGTATGGAAGTTAAGGTTGGGTATGGCAAAAAAGACATAAAAGTGGGATTAATGCAGTAGAAATACGTTCCTTGTGAAGTATGTGTGGTGTAACTTTAAATAATAGATTGAGGAATAATGTAATAAGACAACGTTGTGGTTTAAAACAAGATGTAGTGACAAAAATGAAAAGACAGACTCTTTTCATTTTTTGTTGCAGTAGTTTTTAAGTTTATTCGTTACATACAAAAATACGAATCTTTCCTCTTTATATATTAAGCATAGATATAGTTTAGTATAGAAAATGACTAGCTAGGCGTTGACTACAAATTAATTACTATTTTTTTTTCCTCTGTTTAGTTAAACTTTTGCAGAATTTCCACATACAAACTCACAAAAATGTTAATGTCAAAATCTGCGCCTCTCTGACAACGCCATACAATCGCCAGTAGATCCTAGAAACACTTCTATTTATTACTAAACACATCAACACGGTCTAGGGATATTTTTAAAAAAGCGAATTACTATCAATGTGTTAATTATTTATATGACATGTATATATTTAAAAGATACGTTATTTAAAATTCTACCATTTTTAATAATGGTTAATAAAATAAATAATAAAAAATGAAGCATAGACGGAAACCGTATATGGATTAACTTTTAATTTATGAGTAAAAACTGAAAAAAAATTGAAAAATCATTTAATTTGTGTTTATAAACTTGAAGTTAGTAGTCTGAGAAAGCGCCAATGGTGTTCATAACACATCGGCAACGATTCGGCATGCTCAGAACAAGGTTGTCAATGTCTTGCTGCGGAATATTGTCCCATGTCCTTCTGAGGTGCGCAAAAAGTTGATCTTCTGTAGCCAGATTTTCAGGAACTTCCTTCAGAGCTCTTCTTATCAGCATATCCCACGCATGCTCAATGGGATTTAGATCTGGCGATTGAGCAGGCCAGTCTAAGGCCCTAACATTGTGTGTATGTAACCAAGCTGCTACCGTTCTCGCCGTGTGTGCCCGGGCATTGTCGTGCATGAGTAGGAAATCTTGCCCCATTTGTGTTCTGTGGAGCAAGATTACGGGCCCCAGCACCTGTTGGACGTATCGTTCTGCCGTCATATTGCCCCGCACCCAAACGAGATCCGTCCGTCCTCCAAGACGAATTCCTTCCCAAACCATAATTGTTCCTCCTTGGTATGGGTGAACTTCCTGAGGGTTCTGAAGACGGCTCCATCGTCCAGGAACTCGCCAAACACGCGTCCTTCGTGAATCTGGATGGAAGCCGAACCTGGATTCATCCGTGAACAGCACATTGGACCATTGCTCACGGCCCCAGTCCACGTGGTTCCGAACCCATTCTAATCGTCGTCCACGATTGCCTCTCCGTAAAGGTGGGACCCGGACTGGTCTACGAGAGCGTAGATTGCTTTCATGCAGTCGCCTTCTTACAGTTTGGTCACTCACAAGCACTTGGTGTTCCACTCGCAGCCTTTGGACCAATTGAGTCGCCGTTGCATTTGGTTGAGCTCGCGCAGTAATTTGCAAAAATCGGTCTTGTCTGGGGGTGGTGATGCGACTTGGCCCCCGGTGCCTCTCCGCTACTTCACCTGTGGCACGATAGCGTGTCCACAATCTTGAAATTACATTTTGGTGGGTCCCTATGGCCTCAGCAACATTACGCTGAACAGACCCAGCTTCCAGCATTCCCACAGCTCGTAAAATCTCCGCCCTCGTCAAATGTTGGCGTTGCATGGCTACAATACCTCAATTTTAACTTTATCTTTCGTTTAAAAATGAAAGAAAAACTGTAACTAAACGTTATTCGTATTGTTTTCTAAATTTTGCACAAATGAAAATTCCCTCTCCTACACATCAAGACATTTTTATGCCACCGAAACAAAAGAATTTTCAAAAATTTGAATTTGGAATTAGTCTGAGATAAATTACAAACAAATCGGTGTATAAAAGATTCCAATGCGGCCAGTACTTTTCGAGTTATTTAATTGAGTATGAAATATCCCTAGACCGTGTTGATGTGTGTATTTTAAGCCTCTACGCCGACAACTTTTCATGTCGTCTCCTTGCCTCTATGCATTTAATTAATATGTCCTCCGGTATTTACGCAGCTAAAATGTCTAAAACCTGCCATGTATGGGGTTTCTGCCGGAACTAACCCTCAGCATCAAATTATGAAGACAAGATAAGGCTTCCAAGCATGTTTGTAAAGTTTATGAAAGTATGGTGGATGGTATTGTGTAATGGCCTTATACACAGGAAATGGGGATATGGCTGTATTTTATGACGAAAGCGTTGAACATAAAAGTGTGTATTTAGTCAGCACTTGGCCTAGTGTAGAGCGAGAGGATCGGTCAATCTAGGCGCCAGAAGGCAAGTGGCAGCAAAAAGCCAAATAAGTAAAACAATTTTCAGCGCAACATTTTTTTTTCAATTCTGAAATACTTGTAATAAAAGTTGATTTTCAAAAAACTTTGTAATTAATATATATTAACCATAAAATCAAAGAAGAATTTAAGTGAAGTGAAAGCGTCGACCAAGGGCACTGGAAGACGATTGTCGACGGCAGCGACAGCTGACAGCGCAGGCAGTCGCCCCTTGATCAGGCGGTTGCAAGATCAAGATTCAAGATTGCAAGTACTGTTAGGACATTCACCACAACCCAGAGATACACTTTTATGCAAGTTAACTTGCATCATAGTAATCTGTTTACTTGGAAGTTGGAGACAAAGAATAATAGCTACTTCTCAGGAAACACTGACTCCGACAAGACGAATACACTTTATGCTTTAGGTCTGAAAAGCTTTGAGCCACAATGAGTTTCCTATTGTTGTAGGGTTGTGGAATCTCCAGAAAAATTACAATTGTATAGAAATTAAAGTATAATAAACTTTTAATTTATATGGCGTCCACTGAATATCGCCATCATCGAAATATTGCTTATTTTCCAAGGCATGGACCCTTTACTCCTTCATTAAATCGTTCGGCAACAAACTTTTATTGCAGTCTCCCCAATTAATCTATCTTAAACATTACATAAATGTGAGAAATATTCTTGAAATCTCATTCGATCGACCACCTTTACATAGTCATCATTAAATTTTATCAAAAATAAAGATATCAAGCACTTAACCTAAATCAACAGATTTATGTATCACCTAAAAGCTTTCGTCCGCCATTTCTCAGGCCGTATTTCACTCTGCGCCATTACTTTTGATAAAATTTTCAATATAGCTGATATTTATTGCACATAATGATAAAACTATGCTCCGCTTTATTAAAATTTAGCATTAACATGAATCTTCACGCAAGTTAACGTCTATACTGGGTATTTAATTTTGGCTGGCTATTATTTTAAAATATACACTTGCGGCCGAGAAATATCGTACCAGTTTTAGTGGAGGGTTTTTTTCAAGTTTATCTGAGGTCCTTAACAAGTGAGATTCTATCTACGAAACCGTCATGATAGTAATTAAAAATAACAATTTGTGGGAATACCAAGCGCTATCGAAGTCTCATGACATCAATTCCTTACATTTTGGCATTTCGACCATGGCCATCGCTAATTAAATTACACTTCGGCGTCGTCGTAATTGACTAACGTGCATGGTTAAATTTTTGCTTACTCACTCACTCACCCAGTGGTAGTTAATTGCATGAGACTAGATAGGGATGTTTAACGCATGAGGTATTGATTGAAGTAAAAGTCTTTCAGTTGGTCTTCTCAACTAATTTAATATTCACACAAATACAGTCTATCACTGAAGTTTCTTGATGAATATTATTAAATAAGCACAACTTACATTAAATGTGATACAATATACCCTTAAGATTCAACACTGGAGATATGCTGTCTCAAACAGCATCGTTCAGCTTGTGCAGTTGTATCTAATCAACAACCATACCATGAGTACATCTGTATTCGGACTTGCTGCTGAAGTCTTGGGATGTTGATAATGTTAGGTTGAGATAACCATATTTATATGTTTATAATAGGTTATTAAAATTATCCTAAGGATCCAGCCAAGAAGAAAGTTTACGATGAATTTCACACAGCACATGGTTCGTACAGCGTGTGGATATTCAGACAAATAAAACTGATACATTACAGCGCCTATTAGTTCACAAAATCAATGGAACATTTCATCTTAGCGCTGGACGCTTTACAACTTCGAGTCATCTTGATCGATTAACTTTTCTTTGTTTATATATTTATTGGATGCTACCGATCAAAGGAGCACAATGAAACAGAATTGTCATTCTTGTAAACCATAAATATTTAGCGTTCGTAGATTTGTAGCGTTCAAAGGTTTGTGCTTTATGCTTCTGATTTGAATATAATATTTAATCAATTGTTTATAAATAGAACTGTATGGTTATTGTATCAATTTTATACACATTCAAATATATGTTTAAATAATATTTTTTTAAACAACTATCAATCTTATTTTTTTTTCAATCTATTCGATGAATGGTAATCTAGTATCACTTATAAAATATTAATATTAATCTAGTATCACTTATTACCAATAGATGTCGCAACTGACCTTATAATTTTGTAAGATGTTATTTTTAATCGTTACTAACGATCGTACGATCAAACCATGCGATTTCGTCGTTCGATGAAATGTTCCAATGCTCACGCGATGACTTGCAAACTTCAATTAAGCGAGTCCTCATTGAAGCTTGCTTGCTTTAATCTCGTCGTGTAAAGAATTCGCATTGTTTGCTCGTGCGATCGTAGCCAATGAGGATGAACTAATTAACGTCAGTTTAAACTTGGAACGTTGGCTAAGGTCCAGAAGTATAGCTGTCAAACTTTGTTTCATAACTAATAATAGAGTGAAAACCAAGTATAAAACGCAATATATTCACAACAATATATAACTAAGAAAAAACCCGCCCACTCACAACAGTCATGACATAAACAGTAGAGTTTGACATATTGGAGACCTAACGCTACACCAGTGCCTCTAGCGGCGAATTCATACGCGGTAGCCCACATTAGGATGACGACTTCGTCTACAGCCTCAGCACCGTAGTTTACATAGTTAAGGTATTCTCTAAAGAAGCCCAGCTAAATGTCCTTGTACTCTAGAGAAGGTTCACATCAATAATGACGAAGACAAAAATGAATGTAGATTGAAATCACGGTACGGTGATGTTTACAACTCCAACTCTTCACTCCTCCAACCACATAAAATATGAAACTGTCGTCCCTCAAATAACGACTATTTGCACATGACAGAGGCTGTAAATGTTGATTCACTCACCCAATTAAATTGGTTTCTATTCCTCTCAGCCGATTTCTGTAAATGGAGAATATTTCCTATCCCCCCCCCACCCGACGTGCTCGCGATCGGTCGTGTTCGTGTACTCTCTGTGTTTAAAAATCGATTTAAAAGTAAACATCTGGTTTTGACTGACTATTTTGTGCGAAAGAGTATTATATTGTCACAAGAAACGCAAATTATCAGTGGAAATAAAATAAATTGTGTAAAACAAAACAATAATAACATTTCAAGCTCTAAAAACTTCGTTAAAAGTGTTACAATAATCGCGCAGTGATACTACCCGCATGACCCTGAGTTTAAACTAGCGGTCAAAGACATCGATAAGTTTTTGTTTTAAGAACCAAAAGAACATCAATTTCGCTACTGTACTAACAGCGTTCTTAGCTTAGCGGTCTGAGGCGCTACACGGAGAAACGACGTGTCGTGAGTTCAAATCCGACTGAGACATTTGACTTTTTGTGAATTATCAGCAGTCGTCCTAATATTACTGATACTACCCGACTCATAATGTCTAAATTAACTAGAGCAACAGCAAATAAGCAACAATCTCCCTAATTACGTACGGCTGCAGTCGAGGATGCAAATAAAACCGATATAATTTACTTAATGAATTTAATTAAAGTAATTATTACATTTAGATCGGTAAAATTAAGAAGCGCGACAATTGCTCGATGTGAGAAACAAGAGTGAATCACTAATACACTAAATCAATATTCATCACTGCTATTGCGCAATCTTCGGTCCCACGCCATCGAATTGCTGAGAAGGCGAATCTCACGGTACAGAGCGCAATGCGGTGTTAGTCATTGTCTTAAGAATTTAGGGTTTCGCAAGTGGCGACATAACATCTCCCTCCACGAGATCGGCAACTATTTGAAAACTCTAGTCGAAAATAGTGTCGATGGCGATGCTGGATCAATCTCGGTGTCGCAGGTCTCCTTATCCTTAGTCTTAATATCGATGACATCAGTGGCTTTATGTAGCTGCTTCAATCTACGACGACGAAGTATAATGATGATAATGAGTACACTTGCACCGGATAGTAGAATGTATACCGGTATAGTAGTGTGGTATATAGCTTCAGTGTTCGACGACTGTAGCGTTACAGGTTCTTGTAGAACGATTTCAGAGTTACTTGAATGCAAACTGCCAAGGTCAATGGTATCTAGTTTTATCGTTTTCATTGGTAAGTTATACAAATTCTTCTTTATAATCGGTAAGTCCATAATTTTCAATATCTTTCCCTTAGTTTGATCATGACGATTGCTTGCAGTAAATGCTGTAGTTCTCAGCGCGCAGCCTTTGGGTATGATGGATAAGTAGCTCCCTTTCAGCATTCTATAATTATCTTCAGAACAGGTTAAACGAACTTTCGTAGGTTTAGGAAAGCTCAGAATGAAGTGTTGGTCGTCTAGTTGCTCCATAGCTTCAGAAAACAGGATGACTGATGTAAATTGGCAGGATTCATTAATTTTCTGGTGTAGTATAAGCTGCTGGATACAGTCCGATTGTTTGCCATGGTGGTGACTTAAATTATCCTCGCAAAGGTGACCGTGGCTATACTTCGGACATTCTGTCTCCATGTACAATAGATCTTTTTCGTGAACCGCTATGAAAGGATAAGTTGGAATCAGGACCTTATTATCATAATTAGGAGCCAGGGATAATTTATATAGGATAAAGTTAGTAGGGTAAAGTATCGGAAATTTTGTAACTATCACTATTTTATTCCCATTGTAATAATATCCTAGTCTAATTATGTCAAAATATTCTCTTAAACTAATATCTAGAAATTGATCCTTATTATATAAAACACCTAATCTATTCATCATGTCCTTGAACATAGCATAGTTCAATACATAATTATGAATACTTCTAGCTCTAATAAATGCTAATAAATTTTGTAATTTGTCAAGTTCTTTAGACAAACTATCTATGTTGTCTCCCAATATCATTAGTAACTGTGCCAAATGAGCATATTTAATGGTATCTGTTTCATGTCTAACATTGCTAGCTAAAATAGAATTGATAATTTTCTCGAGTTTATCTTGGTTCGCTACTATTTTATCTGTAACGTTTGAGCTACGCGAAACCCACTGCTTACTTAAACTTATTTGGTGATTCATTTCAGCAACTAAATTATTTTCATTTTGTTTTAAGATTGCAATGGCATTATCGTATTTTAATGCATCAGTATAATCCAGATTACCCGAAATGCTCTTTATTACTGAACCAATACCATCTATGAGACCTCTTTTAACACGCTTTACCTCAAGTTTTTCCAACTGTTCCGATATTTCTTCTAATTTAGTACCTAGGTAGTTAACGTGGGGTTCATAGAGAGATCGTGATATATTACTCAATTGTGGCGTAATATTTTGCAATTGTCCGTGAACTGTCTCTAAACTATTGCGCATGTCATCAAGGTTTATAATTTGGAGGAAAGAGTGGAAATGTGAAATGACTCTTGTGGATCCAAGGTTGAAGGGCAAAATACCTGGTCCATCGTTAAGACTGTCTAGCGTTATCTCGTCTGCTCGGGCCAGGGCCAGGGTCAGGACTAGTAGTATTTTCAGTGTTCTGTAACAAACGAGCACTATTAGGCACCCGTTTTAGGCGTGATTTAGGCACAGTGCCTCTTTTTTTCTTTGTATAGATATGGATAGGCAAATCCGCTAATACCTTATCATGAGTATATCGAGCTGCTAACTTTTGTCTGTGGCATAAAGGGTTCCTAATAAAAACTTGTTGCTCTGGTTCATAATTTTTTTCAGGTTCTCGATTCTTATTAACATTTTCGGTAATTCCTGTGCGGCGATGAAGTAAAGTGTCGTTGAGAATATCGTATACTCTTGACATTCGTCTACGGTGTTCCTGGATATATTGTTGCAAGAGGTGTTCTGATAGATTCATATCTAAAGGATCCCGGGGATCAAAATGACCGGTAATTATATCGATGGGCCTACATTTTGTAAAGCTATGTATTGAGCTGTTATATGCCAATATAGCATAAGTTATAAGATTAGTAATTGATTCTCCTCGGTGTTCTAATTTTAATATACGCAAATGTTCTAACAGTGTGGAATTTAGTCGTTCTACCATTCCATTTTCATTAGGCGTATTAGGACAGGTTTTATGATGTTGCACTTTGTGCAATCTAGTAAATTCAGAGAATATTTGGTTGTTGAATTCCGGACCATTGTCTGTTACAATAGTTAAGGGTACTCCGTGATGAGTAGAAAACTTTAGTAAAGCTTGTACGACGCTAATAGCTGTAGCATCTCTCAAGAAGTATGCTTGACCATACTTAGAGAATGCATCCACAATTACAAGATACTTATTAGTTTCAATACTAAGCAAATCTAAATGTACAACCTCAAAAGGCTTTGTAGGTGGAGGTACAATTTGTAACCTTGGTTTAACTGGATTGCGATCATATTTAGCTTGCCCGCATATTTGACATTCATTGATATACTTTGTTACATGCTCCTTCATATTTGGCCAATAGCATCTACGCGATAATGCTAGATAACACTCGTTGATGCCTCTATGATTGGTTTTCCCTTCATGATATTTCTTTATAATTTCCTGTTGCTTGAAATAATCTTTAACATTTTCTACTTCGGTTTTGGTAAGTACTAATTTCATTGCAGAATTTTTAAAATATTTTTGAATTACAGGTATTATAGAATAGATCTCTAATGTAGGGTTAATTAAAAGACCTGTTTTTACTTTTGGATTAACGTATTCTTTAATTGCGCTAATAACGTCTTGTTCTAAATTAGATTTTGAAATTTGTATTAAAGTTTTAGTATGTGTTTCAAATGGTTTAGAAACACAAGGCCTGCTTTTTATATCTCCAACAACATTAAGATATATTTGCTTATTAAACTTATTAAGGGGATCGTCGGAAATAGGAATTTCTAATATGGGACTTTCTAAATCACTATGGGCGCTTAAAGTCCTAGAATCCGCGGTTTCAGTTCTAGAATCTGAGTCTGAAGGTGCACCTTGTGAGGTGTTAACTACTATCGAACTAGTTTCTTCATTATGGATTTCTATTCGTGATAAAGCATCTGCATTAGTATTATGTTTTCCTTGCTTATAGACAACTGTGAACTCGAATTCGCTTAGCCGTAATCTCCAACGGGTTAAACGGGAATTCGGCTCTTTAATATTCATCACCCATTGCAAAGGGCGATGGTCTGTCACAATTTTAAATTTACGTCCAAATAAGTATGGCCTGAAATACTTCGTTGCCCAGACTATAGCTCATAATTCCTTTTCAATAGTGCTATAGTTTATTTCACTAGAGTTAAGCGTACGCGATGCATAAGCTATTGGTTTATCAGATGCAATAGTCCCTTGTGAAAGTACTGCTCCAATTGCAAAA
The DNA here is from genome assembly GCA_964057195.1 of Orthosia cruda. Classification (NCBI taxonomy): domain Eukaryota; kingdom Metazoa; phylum Arthropoda; class Insecta; order Lepidoptera; family Noctuidae; genus Orthosia; species Orthosia cruda. The sequence continues at coordinate 11,912,695 of OZ059826.1, read as the reverse complement.
TTTGAAGCATCCGTAGTGAGTATAAATTCTTTTTTAAAATCAGGGTATTGAAGAATTGGATCATTGACCAGGAGAGTCTTACATTTTTCAAAGCATTCGACATAATTTTGATCAAGTGTAATTTTGGAGCCTTTCTTTAAGCTCTGAGTCAAAGGTTTGGTTATTTTGACAAAATCAGGTATAAACTTCCTATAATAACCAAGAAGTCCTAAAAACCTTTTAATTTCGGTAGGGGTTTTAGGTAAAGGGTAATTTTTTATTGCTGAGATTTTATCTGGGTTAGGCTTTATTCCATCTTTGCCTATAATATGCCCTAGATAAGCTGTTTCTAATTTAAGGAACTCAGATTTATCCATTTGTATTTTAAAATTAGATTCGCGTAATCTTTTAAAAACTTTTTCTAGGTTGACTATGTGCTCTTGCAATGATGTACTAAAAACTATTATATCATCTAGGTATACTAGACAAATAGTATTTTGGAGTTCACGCAACACGTTGTCCATCACTCTTTGAAAGGTAGATGGACTATTTTTAAGTCCCATGGGCATTCTCAAAAATTCGAAATGCCCATGTTCTACATTGAATGCTGTTTTTGTAATATCTTGGGGGTCCATTTCGACCTGGTAGAATCCACTAGCTAGGTCTAGCGTAGTAAAATATTGGCAGTTGCCTAATTTGTCTAGGACATCGGCTATATTGGGGATAGGGTACTTATCGTCTATGGTTTTCTCAGTAAGCTTTCTGAAATCTACTACAATACGCCACTTCGCCTTTCCTGACGCGTCAGCTTTCTTAGCTACCACCCAAATAGGAGAGCTCCAAGCAGAATTTGAAGGTTTAATTATACCTTGTTCTAACATTTTACCTATCTGTTCTTGTACTTCCTGTCTATGAATATATGGATATCTGTAACTCTTTGTATAGACTGGAGCCTCATCTGTAGTTTTAATGGAATGTTTAATTTTATTCGTGAATGTTAATTGTTCACCTTCAATATAAAAAACATCTGCATATTGCGAGCACAATGATTCTAGATTAATGCGTTCCTCTTCATTTAAGTGGTCAGTACGGAGACGCGATAACACGTCTTTTACGCGTTGATTTTGCTCTATAGTGCGCGTGCACTCGACATTATGAACTTCTGCAGGCATTGCACGGTCCATTGAAAAGATTATATCATTTCTACTAGGATTCTGTACTTCTAATATACCCCTATTCTGTTTAACCGTAGTAAGGCATTCACGTATGATACAGTTTGAAATAGATTGTTCAGGAATATAAGCATCTCCATCGCGGACGTTAATTGGAATCTTTAGTAACTTAGATGTACCTGCTGGAATAATATTCTCATACAAATTAGTATTACGTGAGTCATAGATTCTAATAGGGTTTGAAGCGCACTTAGTTGTAAATAATTTATTTTTATAATCTATTGTAGCTTCCCATGTTTCTAGCAAATCGGTACCAATAAGTCCATCAAAGAAGTCGTGGAACTTATAGATAACAAATGAAACTGTACTTGAATCATTAAATTTATTAAAAATAGGTAAAGTAATTGAATTGTCGTTTCTAGTTTTAGCATGAACACTATGCACTTCGAATGGAGAATAATTTAATGGGAAATCACTGAAGTATTTTTCGACAGCATCAGGACATAGAAATGACTGGTTTGCACCTGTGTCTATTAAAAGCTTAAGTGGAGGTGACTCAATTTGAATGTATGGAAGGTATCGTTGAGTTTGGAGATTTATCTCTATTTTAATTTGTCGGATTTCGGAGTTTTCCGAAAATCCGGCTCCTTGGAGTCTTTGTCGTCCTCTTTTATGCTTCCGGGCTGCTGGGGATATTCAAAGCATTCCTGAGGGGATGATTGATATTCATAATACAAATTTTCTGGGTACTCATAGTAATCGTAATAAGTTCCATCATAATCGGTAAAGAAATCATTGATCGAAGGATCAATGAAACAATCATTAAAATGCATCTCCCGAGTTTTAAAATAATTATTAGGTGGAGGATTCCCTGATCTGTTCCAATCATGCCTAGATAAAGCGTTAGTAGGTGGTAATTGTCTGCTCACGAAATGGCTAAAACCACTCATTGGGCGTGGTTGCACTGACCCGCTAGGCTGGTTAAGAGAATTCTGGACTACTTGAAATGGGTTATTCTGACGGTTATAGTTCGGTGGGGGTGCTCTGAACATTTGCTGAGTTCGGGTCGGACCAAACTGACGAGGTTGGAAATGAATCGGTTTCCACTGCGGTGTTTGTTGGACTGGAAATTGGAATCGTGCAGTCCCTGGCATGCTATAATTATTAGGTCTTGGATCAGGCATATTAAACGGCTGAGAGGGCGTTTTAAAATTATTACCGGGTTGGTTATTGCTATTAATTCTTTTATCAGGCAAACGGTCATTACGATTTTGCAGATACATGGTATTAGTTTCTTCATGTACAAATTTTAGTGCTTGTTCTATGTTCTGAGGGCGCATACAACGCACGCGTGATCCTATAGGATCTTTTAATCCGCGCGTGAACGCCTGGAGCGTTAATTTCTTATAAAATCCCTTTTAGCATCTATAGTAGTTTTTAAGGAGTCGTGTAAGGAAACATATGTCATAATTGTACTAAAAAGGTTCTGGCAACGCTCATAGAACTCTTGCGGAGTGTTAGAGCCCAGTGTTAAAAGAGATAAATCGCTATAAAGAGCGGTCTCATCCCTTTGGTCAGCAAAGTTATTTATTAATGCCTTACGGATGCCAATCCAATCAGTAGCTATACCATTTGAGTGGATTAAGCGAGCAGCAGACCCTACAATTTTATTTAATATACCATTAATCAGTGCAGAATTAATTAATTCGGAACCACCTTGAACATTGTAATATTCTTTAACTAAATGATCACACAATTGAATAAACCTAGTCAGCACATTCGGGTTCCCGTCAAATTCGGGTACCAAACGTAATGCTTTAAAAACGGTATCTAAATCCAAAGACATTTTCTCAGAAAACGATTCTGTGTCCTCGTACAACGTATCTAAATTAATATTTCTTCTAGAATCTATCGCTAAGTCTCTACTACTAACTACCCTAGTATTCCTAGATTTTCGTGGAAAGAAAATTTTGGAAGGTTATATTAGTACAGGCTAGGAGAAAGCGGTCACTAGAAATAATCTAATGTACTTACATGAACATTATATCAGTCCCCTTGCGTAATCAATGTCTGGATTCCTCGATACAGCACGACGAGTAGATTCGGGATACTCTGGAGCGACTGGATAGCCGCACGGGCGGCTTTACGATAGCGGAAATCTTCCTCTTTACGCGAAACCGACCGCGAGTATCCTACCGACTGCGCCAATTACGTACGGCTGCAGTCGAGGATGCAAATAAAACCGATATAATTTACTTAATGAATTTAATTAAAGTAATTATTACATTTAGATCGGTAAAATTAAGAAGCGCGACAATTGCTCGATGTGAGAAACAAGAGTGAATCACTAATACACTAAATCAATATTCATCACTGCTATTGCGCAATCTTCGGTCCCACGCCATCGAATTGCTGAGAAGGCGAATCTCACGGTACAGAGCGCAATGCGGTGTTAGTCATTGTCTTAAGAATTTAGGGTTTCGCAAGTGGCGACATAACACCCTCACGTTCCGAATCGGACCTACAAAAACTATACGACGACGAAGGACACCCGACCAATCCTGTTACAAACATTAACCAAAGATGTAAGCGGCGTTGTCCTCCAACGACGGATGCGAATGATGGTTTAGAGGACTTTAAGAAGGAAATCAAGACTATGTTGCACAGTATGATATGCTCACAGAGCACTCGCTTGGACCAGTTAGAAAACCTTATCCTTGAAGTTAAACAAATAAATAGTAACATAGAAGAAACAAATATCGAAATAGGAAAATCCATGACATCCATTTCTGATCAGTTAACCTCACTTGAGTTGAAAATAACGGGTCTCGAAAAGGAACGAACCTCAATTATAACAAAGTTAGCTGAGCTTGACGAGATGCTGGAGACTTTCGACCGTTCCATGGTGAAAACTTGTGTGGAACTACGTAACGTTCCAAAGAGGTCAAATGAAACTAAGGGGATGCTATACAATTCTGTGCTGGAGTTATCAAAACACCTTGAGCTCAACATACAAGTGTCCGACATGCGCGATGTGCTACGTCAACCCTCAAAAAAAGAAAACCAAAATTCTACAATAACAGTTGAATTTACAAATACCCTCGTCAATAGTAATTTTTTGTCAGCTGTCAAAGCATACAACAAACACCACTCTAACAACAAACTGAGCTCTGCTAGCCTGGGCATGGTACCGAATACCCCCGTATTTATAGCAGAACAACTGACTGCCACCTCCAAACGACTCTTCTACTTAGCTCGAAACTATGCTAAGGCGAACAGAGTCCAGTTTTTCTGGACATCTAACGGACGTATCATGCTGAAGAAAGATCCAGAAAGTCAATCTATCGTCATAAAAAGTGAACTACAGCTCAACCAACTGCATTCAAAAGATAATTCATGACTAACACTTCTGTCTTGCCCTAATTTTTGCCTAAATAATGCTTCTAACCCTAAATGTGTTTTACGTTTTTGTACTGTGTTTATTGATTTCATTGTAAAACTAATTCTCATTATAAACATGACATTCTCTACACCATTCACGACACACAAATACAACGCTCACAAACATAACTTTCAAACACTCATTAAACATACACTACAAATATTCCCACATACTGCCATAATACACCTGTGGCTAAATTCATATTATTTAATAATTTTCATAATACCTCACAGTTACCGCCTTATTCCTAACCCACACCTAAACACCTACATTAAAAATGTCTAACAATACTTATGATTTAATCAATAATGTTGATCACTTTTCTGTATCGGATACACACACATGTTCCCCGGAACAGACACAAAACTTTATTGAACAATCTACATATCTATCAAATAAATATTGATCAAAAATATCGAACCTTTGAAGTTATTTTGCTTGCTTCGTACCATTATGTACGAATACTACAAAAAAATCCCCATTATATGTGATTCGCGCAATAGCCAACACCTAGCAATATGTACTAAAGCAAAAAGAGAAATGTTCTATGTCTAAATAGATTCCAATTAGAATGTGTTAATTATGTTGTTATATTGTTGTATTTTCGTATAAAATTCTTACTTTGATCATTATTGATTGAGAAAAGTAAATTTTAAGGGATATTTCGAGCAAAGTCGACGTTGTTTTATAATTACGTAACTTGAAAACATGATTTTTGTATATGGAGATATTATATTCATTATTTTATTCTTAAATGACAGATATAGGCTTAGAACTAATATTTCTGTTTGAATTGTGAAAATCGGTCTTTGCATTTAAGAGATATTTACTGAAGAAGAAAGGAAGAGGAAGTGGAATCTACCAAGTTAATATTTTCACTTTTTTGTTCTACCAAGTTTTTTTGTGTTTTTAAATACATAATATAGATATTAGTGTCAATATTATTAAAGGATATTTGTAAATAATGGGAATTACCGAAAATTTTAAGGATTTCATGCAAAAAATAAATAAAAATAAAGGTTCCACAGGTTTCGGGTTGTATCATATTTAGTGGTGTCTAATGAAGTTTTTTGAAACTGAGTTACTTTAAATGTAAAAAAGATTACGTTATGATAATTATGTTTCTAAATGTATCTGGTAAACAACGATAACAAACACGGGTCCATGTAATATTCATTGTGATTACTTTATTTATGCTCCTAACTTTCAAATCGTCCATCAGGTGGGTATATTATCGAAATTAACCTTTATAAATCCTTTATCACACATGACTAAATAAAATTTTCTGTTATGTATCATATTTTTGCACTAATTTTCGGCTATTTTTAGTCAATTTACGTGTAGTTGATACTGTATTATCGTAAAATTCCTTGAACGTTATCACCTACATGGCGACCAATCTTGGCCCGTTCGTAGTCGCGTGATTATTTTTAAAATTTTATCGATTTTCAATTTCTTATAATAAATTGAAAAAATATTTAAGAGTTTTTTGAAACAACAATATAATAATAAATTCAACATCCCAATTGCACTCTGTAGGCGCTATGGCTAACGTGAATAGAAAAATTCTAATTGGGCTTTAGAAGATGGTAAGCTCTACTCACATTGACAGGTTCTGGATGATGCACGTCCCGGGACACTATTCAAACACACACAATGTCTTTTTCTTCGTTTTTCACAGTGATTTTCTTATTATAATAATTTGAGAGCGCACGCACCGGCCGGTAAAAAAGTTGTTCTTCCCGTTCATTCCGTCCGCCTCCGCGAGAGGGCGTCCTCGATGCACCCGCAGCGATTGGTGACCGATAGGAACAGTTCGGTCTAGTAAATGGCGCGAAATTTGAACGCGCGTTGGTGGAGAGCTTGTATCCAAGGCCCAATATTATACATAAACCCCCCACCGGGAATCTACCCAGATTACCCAGTTCGCAAACCAGGTATGGTATAGTTTTTGTAGAAAGTGGACTGTATGAAGTCTTGAATTAATTGATTGAAAATATTTAAAATAAGTGTTAATTATGTGTAGAGTACATGTTGAGTAGGTGAAATATGTGTTATTATTACAAATCTAAAGCTTAGGTTACTAAATTTGCGTAAGCTTGACAACTATAAGTATAATTGTCAAATGAATACTTTGATTAGAATATTTAGGCAGAGTCCACTTCCAGAGGAAGAGGACTGAGTTTAACGACGGGTCGCGTCAATTCGCCGTTTTGCGTGCGTACTTTTACAACGCGAACAACGCCGTCAGGTCCAGGAAATAGCTCCGTCACGCGGCCAAGGTGCCATTGAAGCGGAGGAGCGTCAGTATGAAGCAAGACAAGTTCGCCTATTTTGATGTCGCGACACTTAGTAAGCCACTTTTGTCTTTGCTGTAGGGTATGTAAATACTCGTGGCGCCACAGTTTCCAAAATCTTTATGAAGCCTGTTGCACGAACTCCCATCGAGTCAGTCCATATGCTGGATTATCCGTCAAATCATATTCAGGGACGGCAAGAAGTTCACGGCCTACTAAAAAATGTCCTGGTGTGAGCGCCTCAAACTCGGCAGGGTCGCTCGACATGCTGGTCAGTGGGCGAGAGTTCAACACGGCCTCGACCCGTGCGAAGAGAGTGCTGAGCTCTTCAAAGGAAAGAGATCGGGTGCCTAAAACACGCTTCAGGTGTTGTTTGGCAGATTTTATAGCGCTTTCATACATTCCACCAAAGTGGCTACCCGTTGGCGGATTATATTTCCAATCTACATTCCGAGAAAGAAATTCATTTGAAATTTCGTTTGAATTTTGTTTATAAAATTGTTTTATTTCAGCTAGCTGCTTACCGGCTGATACGTAATATTTGGCATTATCCGAAATTAAAGTCCTACACAACCCGCGCCGAGCTGAAAAGCGATCGAACGCCGCCATAAAACATTCAGTTTTCAACGAACTAAGAATCTCGATATGTAGTGCGTGAGTAGAATAACAGACAAAAATAAGTAAATAAGATTTTGAAATTTTTGCATTGCGTCGATTACTTTCTTTGGTGTAAAAGGGACCCCCGATATCGGTGCCTACGGTGTAGAAGGCGTGTATATCTTGAGTACGAAATTTAGGTAAACTGCTCATGATGGGCTGCAAAGTTGAAGGTTTAACTTTGAAGCATCGAATGCACTTTGAAAAACGAGATCGAATTATACTTCTAGCTGAAATGATCCAATACTTTTGGCTAATCAAACTCTGCAGGGAGCGAGGGCCGACGTGCAGATAAACCTTGTGAAAATGATCAATTAATATGCTTGTAAAATTTGATTTTTTAGGCAGCAACAACGGATGCTTCTTTTGATACGGTAGGCTTGACTCTGATAACCTACCCCCCACCCTGAGGAAACCGAGGGGGTCAAGAAAAGGAGTTAGCTTTCTTAATGATATATCATCGCAGTTAATTCCTTTTGTAAGAGCAACGATGTTGGCTGAGAAATGTTCTCTTTGAACCGCCTTGATTATTTCATCGTGAGCTTTACGAAGGTTAGATAGAGACAAAATTTCCGTGTTGCGCTTGGCTCTACAGTTTTCGATGAATTGATAACATCGTGCTAGAACGTTTTGAAGTTTTACGAAACTTGAGTATTTTTCCGTGAGTTGGTATACTAAGTTTGAGTCATTTTGATTATTTGTTAGAGAGGCATGAGTTAAAGTCATGATAGAATTTTTAAGCTCTGGTACATTTTCATATTTGAATTGATCAATCGACTTAATCGGCCAATGCTCCTGCGGTGCATACAGCCAGCTCGGGCCACTCAACCACTCTGGCATTGCTAGCAATGCAGATGGCAGTGCACCACGTGAGCACACGTCTGCGGGATTTGATATACCGCTAACGTGGTACCAGCAGTCACTAGACACGATATCCAATATTTTTGATACTCGTGTAGCTACAAAGACCTTCAAATTATAACTGGGAGTATTTAACCAGCCCAACACCACAGAAGAGTCAGTAAACAAGAAAACGTCATGGATGGGTATTCGTTCGATCAACATCGACTTCGTATATTTGATGACTTTGGCCAACAAGTGTGCGGCCATCAATTCGAGACGCGGGACCGATACAGTCTTCAAAGGCGCGACCTTGGATTTAGCAATGATCAGACTGACTTTCATATCACCGTCATCATTGAAGCTACGCAAATAAACTACGGCAGCTATACCTAAAGTTGAGGCATCAGAAAAACCTATGAGCTGATAGGAATTGTGCTGCTTTACAGTTGCCTGACGCTCGTGGCTTAAATTTGATAGCAGCGGGAGCTCTGACACGTAGGTGAACCACTCTTTCTCTAACTCTGCAGGCAGCCTATCGTCCCAGCCAAGTTTCTGGATCCAGAGTTTCTGCATAAAGCATTTCGCGTAAAAAATGCAGGGTGCTACAAATCCTAGTGGGTCGTACTGTCGACCTAGCTGCGACAAGACACTACGCTTAGTGGTTGACTGAGAAGTTGCTAGTGGGTTGGTAGTGAAAGAAAACGCATCGTCAGCAGGCCTCCACTGAAGACCTAGAACCTTGACAGATAGGTCTTTATCATCCTCAAATGCAATAGGCGTTTCGCGATGATCAGCAGGCACTCGCTCTAACAGATGAGGACAATTACTTTTCCACTTACGTAGGACAAAACCACCACCACCTAGCAAACCGATGAGCTCGTCTTGAAGCTGTACAGCTTCATCATAAGTAGCCACAGACCACAACAAATCATCAACGAAGAAACCTCTCTTTAGAACTTTGCTCGCTAAAGGAAACTTCTTCGCGTCATCATCAGCCAGCTGGTGCAGAACTCGAATAGCCAAGTAAGGACTACTCGCAACGCCGTACGTAATCGTGTTTAACTCGAATATTTGAATCGGTTGATCATCCGAAACCCTCCATAAAATGTGCTGATATTTGCGTTGAGCTTCTGAAATAAGAGCCATACGGAACATTTTACATATGTCTCCCGATAAACAAATTTCGTGAAGTCTAAAATTTATTAGAATCTCATTAATGTCCGACTGTAGTTTTGGTCCGGTATACATAACGGAATTCAAGGAATTATTATTTGAAGTTGTGCTCGACGCGTCAAACACGACGCGGAGCTTGGTCGATGTGCTGGTCGGACGCAAAATACAGAAATGCGGAATAATGTATTCCGAACCGACGCTGTCAACTTCACCCAAATATGTCATGTGACCGAGACTTTCATATTCAGACATAAATTTACTATATTCTTCCTTAAGTTCCGGAAGACGACGCAGTTTTGTCTCTAAATTATGAAAACGGCGTAAAGCTTGTTGCTTTGAATCACCTAATTCAAAACTAGGTTTGAACGGGTAAGAAACGGTATATCGCCCTGTGCTATCCCGACTATGCTCTTTTTGAAATAAATCTTCAACATATAAATCTTCCGGTTTCTGTGGTAAGTCACAAGGTACGTTTTCAGTTTCCCAAAAGGAGCTCATAATTTTCTCGATGCTGCTATTGGCCGTAAATAAATTGAGCGAAGGCCCATTAGAATCTACTTCACCACCTAGGGTAGTTTGTCCGGTAATGACATATCCGAAGATTGAATGCATCGCGACGGGCAAACCCGGGTGGCGCGGTAGTATATTTTTACCATCGTATATGTAGGGGAAAATATCGGCGGCTAGAAGCAGAGAAACTGGAGAACCAGAGAAGAAATTAGGATCTGCGAGATCTAAATGTTTGAAGTTGTTTACAACTTGATCTGATAACGGCATGGTGGGTAAATTCCCTGTGATGTTATCCACAATAACCGTTTCAGTTTTAAGGACAGGACCAGATGAGTTTCGCGGTTTTATTGAACATGTAACCAGACCGAAATCTTGCACCCGTGCACCTCCTAGCCCCAGAGGTTCGAACGGACACTTTTGACGTGACAACCCTAGGCGCTGCGCACATTCTTTCGTCATATATCCCGACATAGCAGCACTGTCAATAACGGCACGTACGGCGTGGTATGTACCCCAACGATCTGCGACGTGCACTATTGCAGTACCTAACAGCACGGTTGAGTTTGAAGAACAAGTTAAGCCCACATTGGGAGGTTGACCTTGACTTATTTGAGGCTGATCGCTTTGAATATTGTTGACATGACAATTATTATTTGTACCTAAATCGATGTGAAGGCTATTGTGGTGTGGTTGTTTACACACGACACAACGTAGTTTTGAGGTGCACACAGACAACGGATGCTGACGTAAACAATTCTCGCACAGTTGCAATTGCTTGACTTTGTCAAGTCGCTGTTGTGGTGACAACTCGAAAAACTCGAAGCATCGATAGGTGGAATGAGGCTTGTTGCAGAACAGACACAAGTTTGACCTTTCATTGCTATTGTTACTAACAGCTGACAAGCACGGCTTTGACTGGTTGTTCGAACTATAGGTATTATTACCAGGTTTACTATAAGTCGATTTTGCTGCAGCATATGCTGGAGCACCCTTTTGGTTTACCTGTGGTTTCGATGAAGGATTGACCTTATGGTCAGACATTTCCAAAACCCGCGCTTGCTTTTCGACGAAAGAAACCAGTTGATCGAAGTTAGGAATATCCGTTTGCTCGACTGTTTGTTCAAATTCGCGCCTCGTCATCGGGTCCAGGTTACGTAATCCCATGTAGAACAATATAAACCCGGAAAGATCATCGATACCTATAAGTTTTAAAGCTTTGACACATTCTTGATAGGTTTGTAAAAATGAGTTAAGTCCGGAGACAGATTCGACAAACAATGGCTTAAATTGAAACAATCGATCCAAATAATTAGTAGCTAGGGCTCGTTTATTTTGATATTTTTTGACTAATAACGCCCATACAATGGAATAATTGTCGGCAGTAACTGGCATGCCTTTTACTAAAGTGAGTGCGGGGCCACTAACGGCAGAAAGTAGGTAATAATACTTTTCTATATTACATATATCGTTGTTATTATGGATAAGACTCGTGAATGTATCGTAAAATGTTTGCCAGTTCTCCAACTTACTATCAAAGTTATATATACTGAGTTTAGGTAAGCGCGGTTTAACCGACCGCGTGTCGTTGTTGTTAGAAGAACCAGTTTTTTCGCTCGACCTGGCATTGCTAGACTCCGCGACGTGTAAAATTTGAAAATACATTTCGTCAAATGTTTGTATTTCTTGATAGTCTGGAACGTATTTTGGTTTAGCTTGCTTTTTTAGACAATTTAAATCTATGACGCACTGTTCGAAAAGTTCCCGCATTTTAGGTATCTCTTTGAGGCGTAGAAGCAATTCTTGCAAAAGAGATGTATCACCCGTTTTAATAGATTGTGATAACTCGAACGCGTTTTGTAAACGCATAAAATACATTTCTTTTTTATTAATTAGAGGATTCATTAATATATCTAAATCTTTTTCGGCCATTTTGACACGGCAGACGTGAGTCGTCGATATTTAATAAGATACTTATTCGTGGTTAGGTACACTTGAAATAACAAAACACAAACTTTAGATTCGAAATAAAGCTTTGCGTATGTGAAAAACTATGCAAAAACAATTGAAATATGTGTATAAGTGTGGATGAATGTGAAATACCTAGGAATGCGAAATGGAATATGGCTACGATGGACCAATTTGTAGGCGCTATGGCTAACGTGAATAGAAAAATTCTAATTGGGCTTTAGAAGATGGTAAGCTCTACTCACATTGACAGGTTCTGGATGATGCACGTCCCGGGACACTATTCAAACACACACAATGTCTTTTTCTTCGTTTTTCACAGTGATTTTCTTTTTATAATAATTTGAGAGCGCACGCACCGGCCGGTAAAAAAGTTGTTCTTCCCGTTCATTCCGTCCGCCTCCGCGAGAGGGCGTCCTCGATGCACCCGCAGCGATTGGTGACCGATAGGAACAGTTCTGTCTAGTAAATGGCGCGAAATTTGAACGCGCGTTGGTGGAGAGCTTGTATCCAAGGCCCAATATTATACACACTCCTTAAAGTTAAAGGCCAAAAAATAAAAGGCCCGTTTTGACAGCTATAAAAATACTAATAAGAATTAAACTTGATGCTTGCGAATGATACTCAATGTTATAGTGTAGACAGTAATTAATTAGGATTATTAATTTTATTTTGCAATTTCTTACCTAGAAAGTTATCGCGGCATGTAAAACGAGAAACGTCAACGGGCTTCTTAGATTGTGACGACTTTAGCTGTACGCATAACGCAAGTCTTCGCAAAACGCTTTGTGCGTATGCATATTGCATCACGCCTGTGTGTGTTTGGCGACACTTGGGGGAGGCCTTTGTTCAGCAGTGGACGTCTTTCGGCTGAAATGATGATCACCCCTAGTGCCCCAAAGGGTTAAGCAGAAGTGTGTAGTACACCCACCTTTCACCACTCACCGTCATGATTAAGTCCATGTGCGAGCGTGTTGCCATCGACTAGGCACGAATTCTCAAAATTAACCATTACCTATTATATATACACCCCTAGCCTTTCCATAAGTCATCAAAACTGGTGATACATGTAAAATATGATTTAATCCACTTCAAGAATACTGCTCTTCGAGTTACAGGAATTACCTTGTTTAAAGGTCAATGGGGTCTCAATCCGCTCAGGTTCAGAATGTCCAATTCCCAAAATGTCCAACGGTTTCAAAATATCCGACTCCCAAATCATCCAATTTCCAAAATGTCCAATACCCGAAATGTCTAATTCCTGAAATGTCCAATTCCCAAAATGTCCAATGCCCGACATGTCCAATTCCCAAAACATCCGATTACCGAAATATCCAATTCCCAAAATGACCAATTCTCAAAATGTTCAATTCCCAAAATGTCCATTCCCAGAATGTCCAAGCCATGCCCATTTTTGTATTAAAAACACTGCACAATGCAAAGGCTTCTTGAAAATAAATAATTAGGTACTTACTTAATTAAAAAACCAGACAGACAGTCCAAAATACCTACGATATTATAAAATAACTTTTTAGGTAAGTATGGATTAACGTGTATGTTTGAGTTCTCATCTAAAACTGTATTCAACTGTAATGAGTAGCAAACTGCTAACAAAATTAATCGTACAGCGATGATCAAAGTCGATATTATAGTAACACTATTTTACACCGAATTAGTTCTTTTGAAGAGAACACATTCGTTTGAAGAGCAACGGAATGAAAATTCGGTATCATTCAGTGCATACTACCTTAATCATCTGCTTGATTACTTATGTCCACACGTTTGGGTCTTTAGTGCGGTGATTACGGGAGCTTTTCTGTTGAAAATAATTTTACTTAACTTCATCATCAGCCATTTAATGTTCCCACTGCTGGAACACAGGCCTTCTCTCTGTGAGAGAGAATGGGCCGTAATGCACCATGCGAGCCCAATGTGTGATGGTGGATGTCACATGTTTTCGTATTTTTGGTTCTAGGACATGTCGGTTTCCTCACGATGTTTTCCTGCACCGTTTTGAGAGCAGTGTTGATGAAATAATTTACACAGAGTAAATCGCCTGCCTGGGTTCGAACCCACGTTCTACATCTTGTAAATCGCAGCATTAGCTTTAGTGCACTCTCTTTACTCCTTCTCGTTACTTCTCTACTCGTTAAATAATAGGGTTGATTCCTGGGTTAAAAAAAATAGTTCTTTTCACTTATAGTATGTCATGTTAGATTATCAAAAAAAAATTGGTTTATCAAAACAATCGAAATTGATAAAGGTTAAGCGCAGGAAATTTCAGGAGTTACAGAAAATCACAGTGACCTCACAAGGCATCTTGTAAGATCACTGTGACAAAGTGTTCTAAAGCGTAACGTACGCGAAATTTCAACGCACTGCATATAAAAACAATGAACTTATCGCTCAAATCGGACACTTTTTTGCCTTTTTTTTATTGGGCCACCGCACTATTCCCAAACCACTGCAACTCCTGAAAGCCAGAATCAACAGTGGCGACCACCAGAAAAGCGCCGAGGCAATGAAGCTCGACGAAGTCCCGGCGAATGAATTTAACTGTCTTGGATCCCGCAACGAAATTAAGCAGAAAAGAATAATGGAGGAGTAAGAAAAATACAAATTACCACTTCCCTCCATATCAAGCAGGAGACAGAACAAACAAAACCAATGGCACAAAGGGTCGTTTACAACTGGGATAAGCCCAGTTGCCTACCACCGATAAAAACAGTTGCCACCACGGATAAAAATTAGCATTAATATTAATGGGTCCTAACATTGTAAGCTGTTATATTTGATTCCAATAATAGGTATGGCAACACATCTTTGCCTCCATGACAAGATTAGATAGACAAAGTCAAATACATGTATTTGTGTGCTGACCGCAAGCTACATAGGTAATATTAACAAGTGAAAATTACCCGAGCTATGCTAGTTGAGCTAAGTGTCGCAACATGAACTGGCCCTATGTTTCTCGGATACTCGGTACTTACACAGGTAAATGAAAGGAACATCAAAGTTCCTTCATACCCGTTCGAATTCTGCACCCAGCAAATTTAGATCGGATTATCAATCGGACATGCAATCCACAAGAACAAAACTTTATCATGAAATCGTTGTTTCATACCAGTTCGGATTCATACATTACAGGTCTGAAAATCACTAATTTGGACAGACCGACTGTATATTACACATTTGAAATGTCAGTATATTGGTTAATCAATTACACCTCAACGATAGACAATGACTTTTATGGAGATTAGGACTTAAGAAATTATATTATCCCAGTACAATATTCCGCATTCACGCAGACGACGCCGTTGGCGCTAGTGATACCTACATATTTTTATAATAATATTGTTCTACTTTTATAAATGGAAAGTGGAAAACTGGACAATCGTACAGTTTCCAATTGGAATTTATTTCAATTCGAAGTAACTTTGTAAAATATTAAAATAACCAATTATTTGTGATGAGTGGTTACTTAGGGAATTGCATTGAAATAATAATATCTTTGGTTCAATTTTATTTATTTATTTGTTTACCCACGCTCTGGAACCCCTTGGTAATTAGGTATACCAATGGAGCACTAACTTACAAATACTAACTATAAGTCCAGGTTTCTTCACAATGTTTGCTGATAAACTTAGAAATTAGATACATTATGAACTGAAAAAAGTCAATCAATTTAAATAAGCAATTGAATATTTCCCTGTACCATGACATTATGGTGATCAATAAACAGATATTTATCTATACAACTAACTTATCTTAGTACCCTCAAGCAGTCATCCTGCTTCCGTGTCACCCACTTGGAAGTCTTTCGTAAAGCGATACCGCCTCTACGGAACCGCAGCGTAATATGGATGCGGAGTTAAGTTAATTTTATTTAAGTCTCATAGAATCGTGTCTAGCTTGAGCAATATCTTCATTAAATGTACCGAAAAACCCTGAGCTGAAATGTAAATTCAAGAAGGAAGGCTCTTCGTTGCTTTTGTGCTGACTAAGGGTCGACTTGAGCTTGCAAAAACGGGGTAAATAGATATTCAATTATTTGGAGACGCGTCTCCGTGATTTATTTACATCGTCTTCGCTAATGTATTACCGTATCGATGTTTGGTGAGAAATAAATCAAATGTGAAATCAAACGATCTGTTTCAATTTCAATTTGTATTCCCGTAGCGTTTTGGAATATCAAAAAGATCCTGGTAGGTTGTTTACTTCTACGTAGTCTCCTTTTTACAGGACGAAATTGATCTCTATGGAGTTACCAATAGCACAGAATAAATACCAATAGATGATAGAATATTTAACCGTAATTCGGCCATAAATACTTGGCATATATGTTTTCACGGAAGTAAAACATCGCACACTCTCTACTCTATTCTAGCTTTCGTAATCTAAATGCAAGTTATCCTAAGGCATCTAATTAGCGCGCCAGGAAGTCTTAATCTTCCCGAAACACTATTACCATAAGTACATCGTGGCTTAGTCACCGCCTCCAATTCACTCCACTAAGAACTTTGCTTATATATTTAAAGGCTTATATGTCAAACGGACTACTTGTCGTCCGATGGCACACGGCACAAGGTTTCCTCCTTGCTAGAACTCAATCCCTTGTTGAAGAAGTATCCAAAGAAGACAGAGGAATCATCTGCTGCAGCGGGGAGCAGGCTGGGTTCCGGAGTGCGTAAGAATTAGTTGTTACGTCAGAAACATTTAACATACTTATAATATTAACACTGTATCTGTTTGGGGTGGCACGATTCACATTGTTATTGTTTATTAACGAACATAACAATGTTCGTACACGTATACCCACTTATGTTTTTTTTTTTTTTTAACATCATCTGAGGGTATTTGTGTAGAATCAATTTTCAAATTAGTTGCTTTTTTTTCTTTTTATAGTACCCGTACAATGCTTCTTATTTTATGTTTTCAAATGTTCTGGGGGTATTTGTGTAGAAACATGAAATGATTGTCTTTTTTTTATTGTATTCTTCTTTGTTTTGAACTTATAAATTGTCAGTGTCAGTATAATGTCATAAACGTATATTAATGTTAATGTTCCGTTGTAGTTGTTTGTTTTGTGTTCTGTCAATTGCGTTTCGTTCTTGCTAAATGTTACTTTTTCAAATGTCGTTTCGTTCTTGTCTTCGATTTGTTCCTAGCTTGTATAATGGTATCGGTTTGATATTTGTTTCATATTGTTATTGTTTTCTCTTTCATATTTTTATTTATGTTGTGGTGTATGTATATTATACTGGTAAGGCTGGTGGGTGGTGCACAGATAATGGTGTTGCACCGTCAATATAGTTTTTAGCTAAAGTTTAATTGTATATTTGTTAGGTATTTATATTATTCGTATTATATGTCTTCCGATGATGATTCTTTTCACTCAGCAATTGAATCCGTTAAGTCTTCCGCTAATGCAAGTTTCACTTCCATGACCGACACCCTTGGTGACTTTGTGCGTCAGAGCTTCAATCAACAAAAATGTCATTTATTTAATGTTTGCCATATTAACGCTCAGAGTGTGCCAAGTCACTACGGTGATTTGCTTGACACCTTTTCTGACGCCAATGTCCACGCCGTGCTGGTTTCGGAGAGTTGGCTCAAACCTCATCTTCTCTCTACCACCTACCCTCTTCCCGGTTTCATTCTCATCCGCAACGATAGAATTGGAAAGGGAGGAGGTGGTGTCGCTATCTATCTCCGTAGTGATTTCCCTTTCAAAATCATTGCCTCTTCTCCTTCAGCCTATAGTGCTTCTGTTGAGTTTCTCTTTCTGGAAATTTATGTCAAAGGTGTCAAGACCCTTCTTGGTGTAGTCTACTGTCCGCCCGCCGTTGACTACTTTTCCAACCTCGAATTGGCGCTGGAATCGATAGGGTCGGAGTATGCACATTGCGTCATCATGGGCGATTTCAACACAGACCTTAGTCGTCCATCCCCTCGTTCCCGTAAACTCCTTCACATCATTGAATCCGTTAGTCTCCATGTTCTTCCACTGCAGCCCACTCATTTAAATGTCTCAGGCGATGACACATGGCTCGACTTAGTCCTCACGTCCACCCCCTCCCTAGTTTCCTCTCATGGTCAGTGTCCTGCACCTGGCTTTTCCCACCATGACCTCATTTTCCTCTCATATGTCCTAAAACCACCTAAACCGCTCCCTAAAGTTCTGCACATGCGTTGTTTCGCGCGCATGGATGTTGAGAAGCTGCGTCAGGATGCGTCGGAACTTGATTGGGGACATCTTGCGGCGGCAAAAGGGGTTGATGATAAACTGCGTATTTTTAATCAGGCGATCCTTGCCCTCTACGACGGACATGCTCCTGTAAAGAAAGTAAAACTTAAGCGTCCACCTGCTCCTTGGTTGACGGCTGGAGTACGTATGGCGATGAGATGCAGGGATCGCGCCTTTCGGAAATTTAAGAGGGATCGCTGCGAGGATAATAAGAACCTCTTCAGAGCTGCAAGAAATCGGTGTAATCAGGTGATACGTAACGCCAAGCGCCGCCATATTCTCGAAAATATCTCATCTTCTTCTCCTGCCGATATCTGGAAATTCCTAGGAACTCTTGGTATAGGTAGGAATCGTCATGTGGAATTCCCCAGGACGATTGGTCTGGATGAAATCAACCGTCACTTCACAACAATTAGCCATTTGGATTCCCAAATGTTGTCTCAGACGGTTGATTCCATTACTGGCCTACCCGGTCCCATCATAGAACCATTTCGCTTTAATCCAGCCACCGAAGTGGAAATTAAACAGATGATCCTATCAATAAAATCTAAGGCTGTGGGCCATGATGACATTAGTCGTTACATGGTCACCTTGATCCTCGACTTTCTTCTCCCACCGATTACCCACATCATCAACTTTTCTCTCGATTCCGGTCAATTCCCATCCCTGTGGCGTATGGCCTATGTACGTCCACTCCCTAAAATCTCAAATCCCTCCCTACCTAACCATTTTCGGCCAATTTCCATCCTCCCTTTCCTATCCAAAGTGCTTGAGGCCTGCGTACACAAGCAATTTTCGGGGTTTGTTCACCGAAACAGCCTTATAAGCTCCTTCCAGTCTGGATTCAGACCCGGGCACAGTACAGCCTCCGCACTCCTTAAAGTGACTGGCGACATTAGAGAAGCTATGGAGGACACTAAGGTGACTGTATTAGTATTAATTGTTTTCTCCAACGCCTTTAACGCCGTCAGTCATGATATACTCCTATCTATCCTCTCCCATCTTATGGTTTCTTCCGAGGCGCTGGAATGGTTCTCCTCTTATCTTCGGGGACGTCAGCAGTCGGTTCGCGTTGATGAAAGTTCATCGAATTGGCGTGATCTGGAGGCTGGTGTTCCGCAGGGCGGTATTCTATCTCCATTGTTATTCTCCATCTTCATTAATTTTATAACTCACTATCTTCGGTGTTCGTATCATCTTTATGCCGATGATCTCCAACTGTACACATCGGCGCGGATGGAAGACTTATTGGACGCCATAGAGGATGTAAACCGGGATTTGAATGCTGTCAAAGACTGGTCTGACAGATTTGGTGTGTCCGTAAACCCCTCAAAATGTCAGGCCATTGTGATTGGAAGCTCGCGCATGATGGGTAGAGTGACGGTTAGCTCTCTTCCTCCGATTATTTTTAATGGTTCCGTCATTCCCATTAGCCCCAGTGTGAAAGATCTCGGTTTGCATCTTGACTCGACACTTGGTTGGCAAAGTCAGGTCGCCAGTGTTAGTCAAAAAGCCAACGGCAGTTTGCGATCCTTATATCGTTTGAGGAGGTTTTTACCCGTAAAGACAAAGATAATGCTTGTGCAGACTTTAATTTTCCCAGTGGTCGACTATGGTGACGTGTGCTACTTTGACTTGAACGCGGTCTTGCTGGATAAACTAGATAGGGTTTTGAACAACTGTATCAGATTTATATTCAACCTCAGAAAATATGACCATGTGTCGAACTACAGGTCTGAGTTAAAATGGCTGCCCATTCGCCAGAGGAGATGTTTACGAGCTTTGACCACACTTTTCTCCCTGCTCAATTCTCCCACCCCTCCTTCTTATCTCATGTCTAACTTTCAATATCTATGTTCTTCACATGCTCGTAATCTGCGTTCTTCTAATAATCTCCTCTTACTCTGTCCGTCTCATTCGACTGATTTTGTTCATTCTTCCTTTCATATACAGTCCATTCTTCTTTGGAATGCGCTTCCTCCCGAGATCAGGACGGCCACCAGTCGGTATGCATTCAAGCGGAAATTGCGGATTCACCTTCAAAACAACTAAGCAGAGTCATCTCACTTTCTTCTTTTCTGTTACTTTATATATATATGTATTTATATAAGTATATATTAAATTCTATATATATGTATGTGTATTTCACCAATTTTAGTATGTTATATAATAATTGGTTCTATTTTTATTATTAAACAATGCACCTGCCATGTTATCTCTTCACCACCCTTGGTTGACTGGTAGAGAATGCCTAAGGCATTAAGTCCGCCTTTGTACCTTTTGTGCATGAAGTCTAAATAAATAAATAAATAAATAAATACCCTTAGCCGGAGGACCCGAAGTGAACAAATCCAGCCAGAGAGCGACATACGTTATGTGGGTTGGCACAGAATACTTAGCGTGGTCGGTAGTTTAATAATTCAGTGGACAAACTTTGACAAAATATGCTCAGATCTAGAGAGATTTTAGTGCATTGATGTACTGTTTTATTTGTACTGTGGTGGGGTTAGGACGTGATTTGTTAGCTGAAGATATCCAGATCCTGGAAGTCAAGCCAGGACTCTCTAGTGTACACGATACAATTCGTTCAATTTACAAGGATAGACTTCGCATGCTGCAGTCAGTCCGTTGTCCAGGTCGTATAAAGTACGCTCATTAGGCATGAAGAGACATTGAGGTACATCACTGACATAAAGGTACCTAGGTAGCTGCAAACTATTGAAGGTTTGAAATAGTGAGAAACATTTCTGCATTCCCTCGTGATTTGTTTGCAGATACATTTCGATGAATATTACTTGCAACAATTGTACACTACTAGGGTACGACTGGCCGCTCCACCTATGCATATTTGCACATCTGGCCGCAGAGTCTACGTGAGCCGCATTGAAAGAATGTCCTTAAGAGAATTATTCAATGTGGAGCAAATTTAGTAGTAGTGTTCGAAATGGGTTGGTTTTTTACCAATAATGTACTGGCTACGGTGACCAGCAGCCTAATTGCGTAAGTTAATTCGGCAAGGCAAATGGTTTTGACCTCATCAATCGAGCAATGACGTAGACGGAAATCCACGTCATCGCGTCTTTCATCTCGCTTAGGCTGCTGTAGACCATTCAATGAATTTTAATAGTATATTATGATACAAGTGAGTTAAGTTGCTTATTACACACAAGGCTGTGGGTTGCTGCCCGAGCCGTAGGCGATGGCGTAATTTAGCCGAGCGTGTAGTTTCATACGACGTTTTTCAAAAAAATTGCGAGGAAAAACAAACATGTATTGCTTATATCGTTTAATAATTAAAGGAATTGGTGAACGTACAATTTTCAAAGCGATATTGGGTTGATTTCGATGGCAATTTCACAGTTTGTGTTACATTGGTGCTTGCCACTTCTTTATTAGATACTTGCGATTTAGTCTTATGTAAATGGCGGCGACAAAGGCAAATCATAGAATAGTAGGAACCAAATAACTCTTGCTACGAGATGTACATGGTCGTGGTTTGGGGCAAAACCTTTTTGCCTTTGGCACCAAATTAATAGCTTGCGTTATTTTATCACTGATTTTCGACGTGTTATAAGTCTGCTTTCGGGTTTCTACATCCTTTGTTGTAATAATTATTATAAAGCTCTTTTAAGGCAACCTGCAACGAAATCAATTAATTAGTTCTAAGAAGTTATGCTAAGGTTACGCAATTATATAGACACGTTTAGATTAATAATATTCAACGTACCTTTGTTGCTAGGTACTGACTATCCGGAGCCTCTTTAAAAAACTTTTCAATGTCGGCTGGTGACCAAACATTAGATTTCCGACCAATATATCCGTCCGAGCCGTCTCTTCATAAATGCCATCAGGTTACAGTACGTTTTCCTTTCAACACCATGTTTGACCACCACTAGGAATAGATGCACCACGGGAAGCCGGGCTTTTATATATTGGCGAGTTTAGAGAAATACGCCAAAACATATTTTCACCTTGCTCTTCCATTGTAGGAAACTATCGTAAGCAGCTCATTTAGTATTTCTGGCGGGTATTTCGGGTTAACACTATCAATAATGTTTATCTTCTGCAAGAAACCTTAATTATTAACATTTCTAAAATAATTTACCACAGCGAAAAATACGATAAAAACATAATATGAAAATTATGGAAACTGGCGCGCTTATTTTTTTTTCACAAGCTTAATGCAAGGTGAGTGAACATACAGCCTACTTTAAAATCTATACCAATATTATAAAGAGGAAAGATTTTTTTGTTTGTTTGTTTGTTTGTACCGAATAGGCTCCAAAACTACTGCACCGATTTCAAAAATTCTTTCACCGTTGGAAAGCTACTCTATCCCCGGGTGACATAAGCTACTTTTCATCCCTGTATTCCCACGGGAACGGGAACTACGCGTGTGAAACCGCGAGGCGTCCTCTAGTAAGTAATAAAATGCAAATATATAAATATTTTATAACAAATCATTGTGAATTATGAATAATTTGATAATAATAAATGTTTGCTTGACTTAATTAAGGATGTACACATTTATTTATTCCAAAAATGTGTATGGATTTTCAGCGGCATAAAACCTCTTTGTTGTTACTAAAAAAAAGCTGTAATACCCAGCTAAATTGAAAATACTCTGTTTTACTCGCATATAATTTGCAGAAAGGTACCTAGGTACTAATTTAACTTGGTAGGGATAAATCTATTACACAAGTGCGTAATGTTATTACGCACGTGTGTATTATAATAGCTTATATTATATTAGCTTATGGCCCTAAAAGCTATGTAATAAGGCTCACTTTACGAGCAAGTGTGTTGAAAATTAAATTATGACTTCATAAGAAGCTGCAGCCCCTGCAGGCTGACTGGATGCTGGAAGCGAAAGACCGGTAGCCTAATTGCGTAAGTGAATTGGGCAAAGAACACGTATAGGTAAGGGTGACGACACCTTTAAAATAACGAATTTCGTATTGCGTAATACACTCGTAAGAGGATAGGACATGTGAATTTAACTCATAGGGTGGAGGCCGTTATACCGTTTCTAAATTATTTACGCAATACCGAAAACATTTAAAGGAAGTGTATCATACTTGTTCGCGCCACTTGTAGGTGCGCTCATTGTTTAGTTACCCACATTTCTCTTAATACTTTATCTACCCTTCTTGTCAATTTTCGCTGCATTAAACTACACGTTCGACTCTCGAACAGTCTACGTTCGGCCCTCGTCGAGGGTAGCCTCACCGCTCGTGATAAGTCAACCGCCTGGCTATTCACCCTGGATTCCTCACCCGCTGTGAGATCCTACCGCTGTATTACCGCTTTATAAAACCGCACCGTCTGCGATCGACTATCGTCGCCGCCGGATTCGTGGTGGTCACCTCTGATCATCACCTTGAGCCAGCGTCACGTGGCTCGCCGTTATACCGCACCGCATACAGTCCACTCTCGCGTCAGCAAATAGTGCCAGTACCCAGGGAACTTCGAATCAAGACGTCCAGTGGAACAGAGAAGGAGCGCTGCCAGGATTAAGCACGAGCACACCCGCCTCTGAGGTTAGTCGTAGTTTGTTTAATGCAGCATCTCTCTCAGTATACCGACCCGTCAGATTCCCAAGGTCTAGCCTATCTTTGAACCCCAGCGCAAACCGCTACGTGCTTTGGCGTGCCTCAGTGCTAATATTGCGCTGCCGCGCCGACACATTATTTCTGGTCTCTTCGAGCCGGATATTAGTTCTGGTTCCTAATCCTACACCTAGTCACTTTGACCTAGGCATATCTAAATATCCCGCTTCACTCTAATATTGAGTTATATTATATTGCCTATTTCATATAGTACACTCGTACGTCTGCTTATCCTATAAGTGTATACTTACGCTTTGTAATATTAAGTACCATTCTATTCCATTCCTTATGAGATAACTACGTAGTTAAATAACTTAACTAGTAAAATTATAAAACTTGTTAATATTTTCGTAGTGAGGGTGTTAGTAAAATTCATCGTCCGGTGAACATTCTCGAACCGGTAGCACCGTTGCTCACGTTATTGTTCGTGTCGTGTATGTCACGGGTATTATTGCGAATTCAGTCTTTTATTATTTTGCGCTTGAGTTGATTACCACTCGTTTTGCAAAATGTCTATGTCTCGTACAAAGGCTAAAGAACAGTTTGAAGATGCAACATCACTAGATGTTTTGCAAATTAAACGTATTAAATTAATAGGTAAACGTGATGGTATCTTTTCCCGATTACAAATAGTTTACGATCAATCTTTGAAGGCGTTCGATAACGATATTTCTAAGGATTTGTTTTTATGTAGTATGACATCTTTAGACAGTTTACGTTCTGAATATAAAGAAATTATTGATGATTTAGTTGATGTTGAATTAAATATTGACGCATCTTATAAAGTAAATTATCAATCTATTAACGCCTTTGAAGATTTGTATTGTCGTTGTAAGTTTAGCTTTGATAAATTAGACAACTCGAAGAATGTCCAACACTCTCATGTTTTACCGCAACATAAGTCTATTCGTCTACCAGAACTCGACATAATGAGTTTCTGTGGCGATCCTGTTAGGTGGCCTATATTCTTTGAGTCGTATAAGCGAACTATTCACGAAAATCCTGATTTAACGGATCACGACCGCGTTCAATATTTGATAAGTAAACTTTCTAGTAGGGCACTGTCAGTATGTTCGGGTATCGTGCCCAACGGGGACAATTACCGTGTTATATGGCAGTCACTTCTCGATAAATATGATGATAAGCGTAGTTTAGCTTCTGCTTATTTAGATCAAATATTGGAATTTAGGCCATTTAATATCGCATCGTATAAAAACTTAGACACGTTCCTAGATACATTTGGTTCCGCAGTGTCAAGTTTAAACTCATTAAAATTAGATAATCTTTTGGATTTCGTTCTTCTACATCTTGCATTAAAAAAGATCGATCCTAGTACCGCACGATCTTTCGAATTATATAAGCGAGGCACATCTATGCCTACTTATGATCAATTAGTTAAGTTCTTACGTGAGCAAACTAAAATATTAGAACGTACTGCTTCTCCTGCGAATAGACGAAGTGTTATCGATTCCGCACATAGTTATAACAACAATAAGTTAACTAAAGCCACTCATTCATTTGTAACGTCCTCTAACGTAAATAAAAACTGTAAGCTTTGTAAACAAAACAATCACTTAGTTTTATATAAATGTTCTCAGTTTCACAAGTTAACGATCGATGAACGATTTAATTTAATTAAACAGCATAACGCATGCACTAATTGTTTAAGTATCACTCATAATAATCGTGAATGTAAATCTAACTCAAGATGTAGATTTTGTCAATCGCGTCATCATTCATTGTTATGTCGTAAACAAACGACTGACAACAGCCATCACTCCCGGGAGACGTCGTCGAGTGACATTACGCCTGCTCCTGCGCAGCAGTCGCCGCCACGCTTCCCCACTGCTATGATTGCTACGTCACATAACCAGCTGTCCGGTTGCATTACTACGCACGTTGATGATGTTTCGTTATGTAATATTCAATCTATGTTACCGCGTAATAATACCTGTCTATTGGGGACTGTGCAAGTTTATGCGACTGATTCTAATGGTCATAAACAATGCGTTCGTGCACTAATAGATCCGGGTTCTCAAAATAACTTTATAACTTCGGCGTGTTGTCAAAAATTAGATTTACATTTTAATAAACTATCTCACTATGTAGTTAAGGGCATAGGTTCTGCGCCTAACCCTATTAAGGGGGATACTTCTCTCGAGTTATCTTCGCGACTAAATAATACTTCTGTATTACTTAATGCTTATGTCATTGATCGTATCACTGATAAATTGCCTACGGCAGAAGTTGATGTTTCCGCTCTTTCGTATTTAAATAATCTGCCCCTTGCAGATAACAATTTCTATTCGCCATCAGAAATAGATATTCTGATTGGTGCCCCGCTATTCTCTGAAATCTTGTTGTCAGGTCGTGTCACTGGATCGCCTGACACACCTACAGCCTTTGAAACAATCTTTGGTTACTTGATAATCGGTAATGCTCCGATTAATATCTTTGAACACGCATGTATTTCTTTATGTTCCGCCGTGGAACCACCGCACTTAGACTCGGTACTTCAAAAATTCTGGCTCCTCGAGGAGATTGAATATAAACCTACGTTGAGTCCAGCCGCTCTCGAATGTGAAACCTTTTTCACTGAGAATGTTTCCCGTGACAATACGGGCCGCTATACGGTATCTCTGCCGTTCTCCCGCGATCGTGACTCTCTTGGTGAGTCATTTGCCACTGCTAAGAAGCGCTTCATGTTTCTTGAGCGTAAATTAAATTGTTCCTCTCAACTACGAATTGAATATAACGCTATCATCAATGAATATATAGCTAAGGGTTATATTTCAGTCATTAGAAATGATAACCATATGTCTGGTTACTATATACCTCATCATGCCGTGGCTCGGTTAGATAAAACCACCACTAAATGGCGCATGGTGATGGATGCTAGCTCTAAAACCAGTTCAGGTCTGTCTCTCAATGACGTTTTGCATACGGGTGAAAATCTGCAAAATGATTTATTCTTAATTCTTCTAGATTTCCGTTTATATAAAATCGCCTTTATATCAGACATCAAACAGATGTATTTGCAGATTTTAACTCATGCAAATGACCGCAAATATCAAAAGTTTTTATTTCGGTTTAACGCTTGCGACCAGCTAATTACTTATCAATTTAATCGCGTCTGCTTCGGCCTTCGAAGCAGCCCTTTCTTGGCAATGAGAGTACTCAGACAACTCTGCAATGACGAGTGTACCCGTTTCCCGCTTGCATCTACTGTCATAAAACATAATACGTATATGGATGACATTTGTTACTCTACACCAAACCTGTCAATGGGTTTGCAGCTCAGAGACGACCTCCGGGGTTTGCTCAAAGCCGGGGGCTTTGAACTCGTCAAGTGGGCAAGTAACTCATGTGAGTTGCTTGAATCGCTTTCCACCTCTGAGCTTCACACTGATAGCATTAACTTTGAAGAACAGGACCCTAATTTAAAGGTTCTGGGTTTAAAGTGGTCACCCACATGTGACGAATTTATGTTTACTGTACATTTAGAAAATCGTCCAATCACAAAACGCAACATTTTATCTGTTATTGCTCGTCAGTTTGATGTACTCGGGCTCATTGCTCCAGTTATTTTATACGCTAAACTTGTGTTACAAAATCTTTATATATTAAAACTTGGTTGGGATGAACAACCACCGTTAGAGATTATAAACATTTGGAAAAACTATTTAAATGAGTTACCTACTATTCAAAGTTTACGTTTTAAACGCCATTTAGATGTTTATGAAAATTCAAAAATTTCAATAACTGCATTTTCTGATGCAAGTGAAAAGGCTTATGGTTGCGTTGTTTACCTTCTCATTATAAATGATTCTAACTCAACACCAGTTACTCGATTGGTTTGCGCAAAATCTAAAGTCGCTCCACTGAAGACTGTATCTGTAGCCCGGCTAGAGTTATGCGCTTGCTTACTGATGGCAAAACTAGTTCGCCGCGTTATCGATACATACGAAAAACGGCATTCTATTAATGATGTCTACTGTTTTACAGACTCTATGGTCGCACTTCAGTGGCTTAGCGCCTCACCGCATCGATTCAAAACATTCGTAGCAACACGCATTACAAAAACCGTAGCCGCCATTCCCGCTAATAAGTTTTATCACATTCCTGGTGATCAGAACCCGAGTGACTGCTTGTCACGAGGATTAACTCCCGCTCAAATCATAAACCCATCCACTGTGGTTCACTGGGCCTCATTGGCTATGCCAACCTACAAATGAGTGGCCCGCCAAATTCATTGCTGATGATAATTCAATTCATAATAGTTTACCAGAGATTAAGAAAGTACTGACTCTAACCGCTGTAACTAATGTAAGTGACAATGGTCACCCGCTTCTTAACTTATCAAACCGCATTTCAAAATGGCTGGTACTCCTACGTACAGTCACAAACATTTATCGATTTATAAAAATTTTACAGCCTTCTAATCATATAACTCCAGACGATCTTAATTACGCTGAAGCAAAGGTTTTACTCGCGTTACAATATTCTTATTTTTCTGACGAAATGAAAAGTCTAAAGTCTAATAAAGGTTGTTCTCGTGCTATTCAGAAGCTTATGCCGTTTCTCGACGCTAACGGTCTAATACGAGTCGGTGGGCGGTTACGCAACTCCGATCTCAGCTATGACCAACAGCATCCAATACTGTTGCCTCGTAAACATCATATCGTTGAAATGATTATATCTCATTATCATCGTCAGAACTGTCATACTGGACCGCTCACTCTGATGTCCATTTTACGCCAAAAGTATTGGATACTTTCATGCCGAAATATAGTTCGTCATGTTATACATAACTGTTATTTTTGCTTTAGGGCAAAACCTAATCAAGTATTGCCATTAATGGGTGACTTACCCGCTTGTAGAGTGAATGAAGCCAAGGCATTCACTCATACCGCTGTGGACTACGCTGGTCCAATAAATATTATCCCGTATCGCAAACGCGGCGTTCGCTCTATTAAATCGTATCTTTGTATTTTTGTTTGTCTGGTCGTGCGCGCAGTTCACGTAGAACTCGTAAGTGACCTGAGCACTTGCTCATTTCTATCCGCATTTAAACGCTTCTTATCACGTAGAGGCGCTGTGTCTGTCCTATACTCAGACAACGCTACAAATTTTATAGGTGCAAACAATGCGCTGTCGGATATTTATACGCTCATTAATTCTGAAGATCATATAGAATCTTTTAGAAATGAATTAACCGCTAATAAAATTACTTGGAAATTTAATCCTCCGCGTAGCCCTCACTTTGGGGGTCACTATGAAATCTATGTTAAAGCCTTCAAAACGCATCTTCATAGGGTCGTTGGTTCGCAATTGCTAACATATGAGGAACTGACAACTGTGCTCACGCAGATAGAGTGTGTAATCAACTCACGGCCGCTAACCCTACTAAGTGAAGATCCATCGGAACCTACCGCTTTAACTCCATCACATTTTTTAATGTCAACACCACTTAAACATTTACCTGCTAGTGAGGCATATAATGAAGCGCCAAGCTTACTAAAACGTTATGCTTTGCTAGACCAAATGGTACAATCGTTCGCAAAACGATGGAAACTAGAGTATCGGCATTTGCTTCAATCTCGTAAGAAATGGAATACGTTTTCTAATCCTATTACTATAGGTTCTATTGTTGTTATTGTCACTGACAATGTGTCTCCGCTTTCATGGCCTCTCGGCGTCGTCACTGCCACCTATCCTGGTAAGGACGGCGTTGTAAGAGTCGCTTCAGTTAGGACGACGACGGGTGTCTATAAGAGACCCGTTGTCCGCCTCTGTACTCTACCTTCTCAATAACTTACTCTGCCCCTGAATTCCTTCGTTGTTTTCCACCGCTTTTCTCTTACTTTTAGTTTTAATTTTTATGAAAACCGAAGGTTTTCAAGCCGGGGGCATGTTCGCGCCACTTGTAGGTGCGCTCATTGTTTAGTTACCCACATTTCTCTAAATACTTTATCTACCCTTCTTGTCAATTTTCGCTGCATTAAACTACACGTTCGACTCTCGAACAGTCTACGTTCGGCCCTCGTCGAGGGTAGCCTCACCGCTCGTGATAAGTCAACCGCCTGGCTATTCACCCTGGATTCCTCACCCGCTGTGAGATCCTACCGCTGTATTACCGCTTTATAAAACCGCACCGTCTGCGATCGACTATCGTCGCCGCCGGATTCGTGGTGGTCACCTCTGATCATCACCTTGAGCCAGCGTCACGTGGCTCGCCGTTATACCGCACCGCATACAGTCCACTCTCGCGTCAGCAAATAGTGCCAGTACCCAGGGAACTTCGAATCAAGACGTCCAGTGGAACAGAGAAGGAGCGCTGCCAGGATTAAGCACGAGCACACCCGCCTCTGAGGTTAGTCGTAGTTTGTTTAATGCAGCATCTCTCTCAGTATACCGACCCGTCAGATTCCCAAGGTCTAGCCTATCTTTGAACCCCAGCGCAAACCGCTACGTGCTTTGGCGTGCCTCAGTGCTAATATTGCGCTGCCGCGCCGACACAATACTCTTACATGAAGTTGTCCCCTTTGCCCTGCCGAACTCACTTCGTACGCAATTACGCTGCGGGTGTTGTGGTGCAGCTTGGGAGAGGCCTATGTCAAGCAGTTAACTCCTATTATTATTATGAGCCTGTTACGTCCCATTGCAGGGCAAAGGCCTCCCTTCCATTTTTTTCTGTCTCTTGCTACGTCTCTCCAATCTTTCAGGTAGATGTCTAATTTGTCACGCCATCTCTTTCTGGGCCTACTGCGTTACCGGTAACTAACAGTTAACTCCTTTTAAATTTATATTTATTGATAAGCTCGCGTTTGAAGAACAGTATCCCACTCTTGATAAGCGAATGATGCAGTCGACGAAGACACACTTGTGCCTCAAAGTAACCCATTCACTTCAGACTTGAAAATAATACAGGATAATAAAATATTTAGGTATGCGTACCTAAGACGCGTAACTCTTTAAGTTAACTTAATAAGTTCCAAAACCCGTGAAAACACGAGACCAACATCCTGCTTTTGTTTTAATATAAGAGATTTCTTGGTACATAGGTAAACCTACATTGGATCATGACTGTAAGATTCAATTTATTAACATTAACCCCTGAACTCAGGGAAGGTTAAAACTCATTTACTTGATGTCAACGTAAAATATGGTAATGTCTTTCACGAAGTTACCGCACGAATTTTGGGAGAAAAGCGGAAATATATTGAAACAGGGAACAATCAGAAACCATTGGATCATTAGAGAAGATTTATAAACTATGCCTTCGGGGTACTTTGTATAATAGAATTCGTCGCGTCATCATTATGACGTCGTCAAAAGGACGTCCGTAGGGTGCTGCGAAACCTTGACGTGAACAAGGCTAGCGGCCCTGAGAGAATACCAGCACTTGTTCTTAGAACCTGTGCGCCTGAACTGTCTCCGATCTTGACACGCCTATTCCGTATTTTGTATGAGGCTGGAAAAGTGCCGAAAGCTTGAAAGCAGGCGTAACGTACAGCCCGTGCCCAAGAAGGGCAGTCGAGCTGACCCGGCCAACTACAGACCCATATCTGTAACCTCCATACTCTGTAAGAGTATGGAACGTGTACTCAATACTAAGCTCCTGGTATACCTAGAAGCAAACGATATCCTTAGTGATCGCCAATACGGCTTTCGCCGAAATCGTCTACTGGGGATCTTCTAGCGTATGCCATGCACATCTGTAGTGAGGCCATCGAGAGGCACGGGGAAGCGCTTGCCGTCTCCCTAGACATCTCGAAGGCTTTTGATAGGGTCTGGTAGGAAAGCCTTATTGCTAAGCTTCCTTTATTCGGTTTGCCCGGTGGTCTGTCTGACTGGAATGCAGACTTCCTGAGAGATCGGTCCATTCGAGTGGTTATCGATGGCTGCTCGTCGGACTACTTGGATATTAATGCCGGGGTACCTCAGGGGTCGGTACTCTCGGCAACTGTATTCTTGCTGCACATTAACGATCTGCTAAAACCCGGCACCTTTGGGTATGCAGACGACAGCACTGTTACTGAGAGATACTTGTCCAACGCTCGTGCTACCGGGCCTCAGATCCAGTCTCTCCGGGAAGCCATGGTGGAGCGCTTAAACCTGTCCTTGCAGGCAGTCTCCGAATAGGGCGATGCCAATCTGGTCAGGTTTAATGCTGCTAAAACCCAGGCGTGTCTTTTTTCCGCAAAAAAGAGTCAATTTCACCCGGCTCCAACTTTCCGAGATGTGACCGTGCCAATAGCTGACCATCTTGAGCTTCTTGGCGTTACGTTGACATCGACTCTCAATTTTGGGCCATACATTGAGGCAAAGACTCAGCTGGCTGCCAAAAAGCTGGGGATCCTTGCAAAGATGAGAAGGTATTTCACGCCAGAACAGCTGCTCAGCTTGTATCAAGCGCAAGTTCGATCATGCATGGAGTACTGTTCTCATCTCTGGGACGGATCTGCCAAATACCAGCTTGATGCACTAGAGTCGATCGAAAAGCGGGCCAAGAGGCTCATCAGCGATGAGGCACTGGTTAAGTCAAAGCACCAGAGCCTTGAATATCGTCGCCGAGTTGCCAGCTTGTCGGTTTTTTATCGGTTACATTTCGGGGAGTGTGCGATGGAATTGCATGATTTATTACCACCCAGCCCGTTCCATCATCGGACTACCAGACATACGGCGATGCGTCATCGATATATGGTGGACATCCCACCCATACGCACGTTTTGAGAATACTTTTATTATGCGTACAGCTAAGGAGTGGAATTCCCTGCCGGAGTCTGTGTTTCCCGATAGCTACAATCTAGGGGTCTATCCACTATCAGGTGAGATAGTGGTCAAGCGCAAGCCTATATTAGATTTAAAAAAAAAAGATACATTTACCAACTTACTTAAAACTAGCGGTATCATTATGCGTCTGAATTTGTGAATTTGTTACTAGACCAAATATAGACTTGAAATAAACCGGGCATAAATTCCAATTCCTGGCCATTGAGGTAATAATGTACTTCGCACTATCTCAATGTTCCTGGCTAGATTCCCGATCATGGATATAGGTAACCAATATCTGCCAGCCAGGATTTTATCAGTAGGAGGTCGGGAGTTATACTGACTCAGTATCACTCCAGCCTAATTGCGTAAGAGAATTTGGCAAGGCGAAGGATTTAACTCCCTCAATCGACCAATCACATAGACGGACATCGCGTCTTTTATCTCGCAAGTGATTGGTCGATTGGTGGGACGAAATCCTTCGCCTTGCCGAATGCACTTACGCAATTAGACTGCAGATGTCCTACTGAGAAAACCCAATAACACGTTGCTCCACCTGGGAATAGAACCCTGAACCTCCCGCTCAGAAAGAAGGAAAGAAAGAAAAAAATATTTATTTATGACCCGAAATTAAACAATAATAAAAAAAACCCCGTGCTAGACCAAAAAGGCTCCTATCTCAGCATGTGCAGCGATATCCAAAAAAGTAAATAACGCGGAGCTGATATTCTGATAGGACCCACTGTTGATGCCACGGACACACTTACGGAAACGGAAAATACTGAAATAATAAAATCAATATATAAATAACAAACAAAATATAATAAACACAGAAGGTGGGTCAAAGTATATATATTATAATTAAGTGTAAGTTTAATACAAATCTATAAATAAATCATATTAAATGTAGGTAGTACAAAGACCTATGTACAAAGTCCGCGATGCTCAATGATCATTTGTCAAAACCATACAAATGACAGAGTGCGCGGACCAAAGGGTAATGTATTAAATTTCTTAAAAAAGGCCTTAAATACCTATGGAAAAAAAAGGAAATCTATGGTCGGCTCTCATAAGAAATATGTTATGACATAAAGTAAAAAAATAAGTGTAAATAAACCAGACGAAAAGAATACATAGAATAGTGTTTTGCTAGTATTGGATAAAACAGAGAGACGTTTTTTTTTTTTTTTCTTAATACTAATCCCGCTCAACAAAGTTGGCGCCTATTCTTTTTCGAACTCATTCATACTATTCCTCTTTTATGCCTCTCGTACTTTTATTCTTCATACTTAGGTTCTTCTTGCTTACATCTTCTTGTATACAGTAGGTGAGAATCCCACTTTATTTATATAATTATGGGCATACTTTATTTATTATCAGTAGGTTAAAATACAAAAAATATACAAAAAGTTTTAATGATCACAGAATATACAAAAGTGCTATTGATCACAGAACATACAAAAAAGTGCTGTTTATTACAAATATGCAAAAAGTGCTGTTTATCACAGATAAAGATAATACAAATATAAATCATGCCTTACAATAGGGATGAGAAGCACAAAAGTGCTTATCACCATACAGACAATCTGTTTTCTTAGGTACTACCCCAGTGCACCGTATGTCATTGCAGTTTTGTGCGTGCTATTTCTATGCTTCTTACAAAATATTATAATAATACTGGTGAAGCATAGAGTAGCTTCAGCTTCGGTTTCGTGCAATGACTGTGGAGGCCACGTTTACACAGTACACTAGGAACTTTTCCCTGTGTTGCTTAGTCATGAGCCCATGCAGGCTCTCCTTCGTCAGTCTCCTGTCCAGCTCACATTCGAGTTGGTAGCGTTCCCTGATAAATAACGGGCAATCTACAAGTATGTGCTGGACAGTCTCTGCCACGCCTGGATCGCAGACGCACGATGGGCTCTCCTTACACTTGAAGCCATTCAAGTATTCAGAGAAACCGCCGTGCCCCGTCAAAACCTGCGTGAGAACGCCTGTCGGCCGCATCTGTTTTATAATACGGAAAGCCGCTATTGCATCCGGAAGAAACATCTTCGTCACAGAGGCCGTCTCGCCCGACACATATCTTCGATTCCATTCATCAAGCGATTCCATACGGATCTGTCGCTTGATAAATGAAACCGGACACCAGTCGTAGTCCGGCTTCCTCCGTAACGACAATGCTGCTTCCTTTGCTAACTCGTCCGCTCGCTCATTCCCCGGCAGGCCTACGTGGGCCTTGATCCAGAACAAAGACACAGCTTTGCTCTGGCCCAAGGCTTGAGCCAAATTGGCGTTCGCGTGAACCGCCAGGGGATGGAGAGAGCCATGGTTTGCAAGCGTCTCCAATGCTGACATTGAGTCGCTGTACAAACCATAGCTCGTCTCTTGCCGCGCGAGTATCACGTCCGTCGCTTTACAGATGGCCAGGAGTTCCGCCTGGTAGACTGTGCAGTACGCGGCTAAGCTAAGTTTGAGCTTCCGGACTTCGTCTTCATTATGCCATATGGATAATGCGGCTCCGACCTTCCCCTCAATTTTGCTGCCGTCGGTGAAAATTCGCACCGCCTGCACGTTGTTGCTGTCTAGCAACTGTTGGTCTGCTAGGCACATGAACTCCAAGGGCATATGTGTAGCTGGATGAGGAGCCTCTGCAAACCTTACCTTACCTTCGATCTCCCTATCTGCGGCTGCCTCCTGTATGCGTAGATCTAGAGGTAGTATTCCGGACAGTACCAGTGCTGAGTTCAGGGAGACAGTACGGTAAGATTTACAGATCTTCTGGACGAATCCTCGTTGGACCGAGCCTAGCTTCTTCCGTATTCCCAGCTTCTTCGTAGCGGGAGCCCAGGCTGCGGCCGCGTATGTTATTATGGGCTCAATCATAGCAGTGTAGATTGTGTGTATGATCTGTGCGTCCAATCCCAAACTCACTTTAGCGGCGCGGGACAGCTGCTTATAAATGTTAGCTGCCCGCCTGCAGACGTTCGCGGTGTGCTCGTTGAAGGTGAGCTTCTCGTCTATGGTTAGACCCAACAACTTCATCTTTTTAACCATATCAATGTCGACCCCGGCCATGCTCAGCCTTGGGGTATCATACTTGCGCTTGTTGTTTACGACCATCGCACAGATTTTGTGCGGCGCAAACCTCAGCTTGTTCCTGACGCCCCAACTCTGAACATGGGCGAGGGCTTCATTGGCAGATGTAGAAACTTCAGTCGCTGAGTCCCCATCCAGAACCAAGACGATATCATCGGCGAAAACCTGCACGAAGATTCCGCGCTGTTCCAATTCCTGCAATAGTGGGTCTAGAATGAGATTCCACAGGATGGGACCACCTATTGACCCTTGAACACAGCCCTTGCTAGTCACTCGCGTGCATTCCTCCCCAGCGTAACGAACCTTGTCTTTCCTACTGTCGAGGTAGCTGTCTAGCAGCCTCCTTATGTTCACCGGGTACTTTTCCTCAGCCAGTCTAACCTTGATGGCTGGCCACCAAGCACTATCGAAGGCTCTCTCTATATCCAGCGACACCAGGACAATTAGCTTCTTCAGCCTCAACTTGTCCTGTACGTGCTTCACTAGCTTATAGAGGGCGTCCTCAGTGCTTCTCTGGGGCATAAAGCCAAACTGGCGGGTACTAAACCGCGGTACAAGCTGCCATTTTAAACGCGCTACTACCATCCTCTCCAGGACCTTCCCCAGAACAGGCAGTAGACCTATTGGTCTGTATGCCTTGGGGTTTAGGTAATCATCCTTGCACAACTTTCTGAGGACCACAACTGTGGCCTCTTTCCAGATGTTCGGGAAGTGTGCCAATTCAAGGCACTTATTGTAGAGGGCAAGAAACGCATCCAGGTCCTGGTGGATCGCTCGACTGCAGATATCAGACGTCAGTCCATCCCCTCCTGGTGCCTTTTTGGGATTGAAACCTGCCACGGCGGTCTTCAGCTCCAGCGAGGTAAATGGTGGGATATTCATCGTGAACCCACTGATTTACTCGACTGGCTGCTTCTTTAATTCGCCTGTGGTCAGCGTTGTCCTGGTCGACTCTGTCTTCGGGGTAGAACGTATCTGCGAGTAGGGCGGCTGATTCACTTGGGTTGAGAAATACACCATCGCTGCGTAGGGTCAGTTCCTCCTGCCTTCTGGCGGTCCTACCAATCACCCTGAAGATTCCCTCCCAGACCCCTTCCCGATCCTGTTTCCGGCAGAACTCCTTCCAACTTGCGAATTGGGCGCTCTTCGCTAGCATCTCGTACTCTTCTTTGGCCTTCAGGTACTCGTCTACGACCATCGCTCGCCGGACCGGCGCGGCATTGCGGATGCGGTTCTTCAGTCTGGTAAACTCCTTTTTCTTCACAGTGAGCTCTTCGGACCACCACGGACAATTGATTTTACTTTTAATACTAGTCTTGGGAATAGAATCTTCGCTTCGAATATACTATCTCTGTAATTTACAATTAATTCTTCTAAATCTACTTTACTAGTTATTCCCCTTTTGGGGGTATGTGGAACAGGGTGTAAAGTCCCACAAACCTCCATAGAAAAGGGAGGATCCTCCGACCAGACGGGTGTTGTGTCTGGTCCGGGCAACTGCCCAACGGTTGTTGTCGGACTGTTGTATGTGTTCTTATCGCGCCGAAAACTTTACTTGCGCGATGCAGGATTTGTGTGACGTCATGTCATTAGTTCGTAAGTGGCGGCGTTGGTGCCGCTACATCACTCCCCTCCGGAGACCGGAGGTCGATAGCAGGTTGAGTCGTCCGTACATCTCGTGATGTGTGCCTGGCCAGTGGAAGGTTGGTTCCCGTGAGTCGGAACCGGAAGTCGCAGAGTTCGCGGTGAGTCGGAACTGTATGCGGTTGTGCCCCAGTGAGTCGGGGTGATGAAATCCCAGTGAGTCGGGATAGTGTTGCTGGCTCCAGTAGTTCGGAGCGGTGATGATGTCCCAGTGAGTCGGGAAAGTGCTGCTGGCTCCAGTGGGTCGGAGCGGTGATGAATGAAGCTGGGGGTGATGACCAGGAATGCGCGTCCGCTGCATGCTGGTGGTCAGGATACCCCCGTAGATGCCGTGGGTAGTGGCTGGCTGTGTGACTCGCTGCTCGAAAGCTTGAGAAAGTGATGATGACGTCACGACGAAGTAGTTCTGCACGAAGGCTGCGCTGACGTTCATACTCGGGGTCACCAGTTTGGGGGTATGTGGAACAGGGTGTAAAGTCCCACAAACCTCCATAGAAAAGGGAGGATCCTCCGACCAGACGGGTGTTGTGTCTGGTCCGGGCAACTGCCCAACGGTTGTTGTCGGACTGTTGTATGTGTTCTTATCGCGCCGAAAACTTTACTTGCGCGATGCAGGATTTGTGTGACGTCATGTCATTAGTTCGTAAGTGGCGGCGTTGGTGCCGCTACACCCTTATACTATTCAAATTTATATTATTTTCAATTTTAATTTCCCCTTTAAATGTATCCCAGTCCGCCTTTCTTGTGTTAAATTTCCTGGTCGTCCTGGTGATATTTACCCTTTTATCCCTTTTAACTTTAATTTCGAAAAATATGGTCCGAGGATGTTGCTCCTGTGTTGACCTGCCAGCCATCCACCAGGTCGAAAAGGTCGAGCGAGCATGCCGTGACGTCCACATGGCTTTTATACACTCGACCACCTCTGACTGTGTCAAATGTGGGAGCGTCACCAGTGTTCAGTACCTGAAGCTCTAAAGAAGGTCCTCCAGTGTTCCGGACATTTCCTCGCCCTTGGAGTCTTCGATGATGCTGCCCCACCAAGGACTCTTGGCGTTCGCGTCGCCACCTATAAGCAATCTACCGGTGGCCACTTCCGATTTGATCCGGGTCAACTGGTCCAGGTATGGCCCTATGGGTTGGTCTGGCTCGAAGTAGTAGGAGACTACTGCGATTTCCCAGGCTTTGGTCCGAATCCCCACCACAACGATATTGTTTGTGGTGAGTTTCGGGTAGGGTATGACGTCCAAGTCATGATCAAAGACGGCGATCGCCGCCTTTACCCTCCCACTTCCATCAACCGCGCACTGGTAGATTCGCGAACCTCGGTAGCTCTTCATACTTCGTGCTCCACCCACGTACGGCTCCTGGATCAGTGCCCACGAGATCTTCCGATCACTGGCCTCTAAGAAGAGTTCGGTGGTAGCCAGTTCCTTTCGTTGTAAATTCGCTTGGGCCACGCGGTATGGTCTTGTTGTTTGTTGGGCAGAAGTCGCCGGGGCGCCCTTAGCAGTATGCTATAGTGGATCGGGCTATTGCGTCCCATCTTCTTCTTATCGTGCACTCAGAGCTGAAGGCATGGTATTCTACTTGCCCTATTTTTGCACGTGTGCAATTGCAGCAGGTCGGTGTAAGACCTGCGCTCCAGTCCGCGCACTCCGTCCTCATGTGAGGCCCGCCGCAATGGCCGCACTTCGCCACGGTCTCCGTGCAGAGGCGTCGGCTATGCCCGTACCCAAGGCAGAGCGAGCATTGGACGAGCGGGGACTGGTCTTCGACTCTTACCCGCGTTAGGTCCACACGCACCGCTCCGACCTCGAGCATGCGCCTCCAGACCTCTACGGCGACCCTCAACACTACATGACACCTCTGCGGGTTCCTGGCGAAACAGAGTGATGTGTATGTTATCATTTGTGTTCAAAATAATGAAAATGGATTAAGGGCAGTAATACTAACTGCGTGTAAACCCCTGGTAAGCTTATCTTCCAGATTCCTTTTGTTTGAGTAATAAGTACTGTGCAATCCTTTTTATAACGAGAAACGGTGGAAGAAGATCGTTCCAGATACGAGAGGCAGCGAATTTGAAACTTCCACGGAATGCAGCAGTTTTGTGTGACGTTAAAAACAGGTACGCAGAAGCTGTCGTTTTAACTATATTTACATCACGCGACCAGGTCAATTTACCAAACAGATAGTCTGGTTTTTCCGTGAGAATTATGCCAAAAAGCAAGGTAGCCAGATGCAGCTTTCTAAGATCTGACACTCTCATTAAATTACCCTTATTTAAAAAAGGACTTACATGTGATCTAGGAGGGATGGTGAAAAAAATCTTGCACAAGAATTCTGTGCTCGCTGAATCAGCCTTTCGCTTCTACCTAGAATGCACGCCTCATACACAGTGTCAGCGTAGTTCAACTGAGATAAAACTAGTGATTCACAAAGCAGAAATCGCATATCCACACTTATGTAGGTACGCATACGATACAGAAGCTTAAGCCTGTAGAAGCAGTTGCGCACAGCCTCCATGATGTGGGTCTCAAAGTGTAGGTGTTCGTCAAATAGTAACCCAAGATTACGGGCTTCCCGGACTCTTTCAATGGAACACCCGTCAATCTTTAAGTCCAAATTCTCATTACCCATTCTATTCAAAAAATCTGTTGATCCCATTAAAATAAATTTTGACTTAGCTGGGTTCAAAACAAAGGCGTTTCTCATAGACCATGCCGAGATCCTATCAAGATCCTCATTCAAACTTTTTTCTGTGTCAACAGCCTGCTGTGGATGAAAAGATAGATACATCTGCAGATAATCAGCATATAAGTGGATCTTGGTGTTGAGCAGGCAATTAATGATGTCAGCACTGTAAAGAATGATGAGTAGCGGGCCCAGGATCGATCCCTGCAGTACACCCCTATTCACGCACTTAGGACCAGAGGATTTTTACGGCTCCATCACTATCGCTCGTCACCTGGACAAACTGAGAACGGTAAGTCAAGTTACTTTCAAACCACTTTACTGTCTCAGGCTGACATCAATAATAAGACAACTTCGATAGGAGTAGCGAGGTATTAATAGAGTCAAAAGCGCGCGAAAAATCTAGTAAGACCAGCAGGGTATCCATGCCCATATCTCTAGCTTCCAGAATATTCCCAACCACATCAAGAAGGGCAGTGGCCGTGCTGTGTCCTTTGCGAAAACCTGATTGAGCAAGCGGCAAAATGCTGTGTTCCTCAAGGTATGACCGAAGCTGGTTAGAGACAACCTTCTCCAGGATCTTGGAGAGGCATGGCAATAAACTAATTGGGCGAAGTTCTTTCACACTGGTAGGATTAGATACTTTAGGGATGGGTCTAACTATTGGCAATTTCCACAGATCTGGGAAAGATGAGGTGGTGATGGAACGGTTAATGATGGCCGTGATAGCTGCAAGGGTTCGAGGAAGAGTCATCATCAGCATCTCCAAGGAGATACAGTCACAACCCTGAGCATTGGATTTAAGACTATTCCACAGCTTCAGCACCATGTCCTCCTGGACCGGCTCAAGCTGGAAGTGTCCACTGTTGAATCTGTGGTCCTCAAAGTGCTTTAAGTCAGCAGCAGAGAGCCTCAGTACCAGCAACATCAAAAAAGTGTTTTTATTTTTTTTCGGGATCATTACAAAAATGCGGTAAACTGCGCTCTGAACCATTAGAGATACCAGTGGCAATAGTTGACTTGATGTAACTCCATAACTTTTTTGTTGTTTTAAATTTTTGTTAATGTATGTTTTAAAGTATGCACTCTTCTCACTTTCAATAGCAGCCCTAACCAGATATTTGAGTTCTTTGTAAGAGTTAACATGACTTAAGGACTAAATCCTTAAGTCATGTAATAGACTTAGCCTTTAAATGGCACTTGTCACGCAACTTCATAATTTCTTTGACTGTGCAAGTGATCCATGGGGAAGACTTTTCTTTAATTAAAACTTGCTTAATAGGTTCATGCAAATCGAATAAATTGAAAATGTATCAATTAAAAGTTTCTACCATGAAGTTTACATCATCCAATCCCACAATGTATTCCCAGTCCATCTTATTCAGGTCTTCGTTGAAATGGTCAATAAGTATGTCCCTGAGAGGCCTATAATTGACCCAGTGGGGGAAGGCTTCTCCACCCTAAAATTGAGCTCAACCGAAACAACCGCCTGTTGACCAAACTCAGGTACGTGAGATACACTGACCTCCCGCACACGGGCGTCGGTGTACATGACGTCAATAAGTGTCTCGCTATGATCCGTATAGTGTGTTGACTCAGTAACGATTTGCATCAATTTGGAGCATGTTAAAAAGTTGCTCAGAAGTTTAACTTTATTTTCTGAGACGTTTAGCACGTTAATGTTGAAATCATCCAACAAAACAACCTTATCAGCGCCAGTAAAGGAGAAGAGAGAGTTGGTAATCGCATCAAGGAAAATGTTCACATCGAGCCACGGTTGCCTGTAAGCAGTGCCAACGTTAACCGAATGCGAGTTGATGTTCAGCCGGAGCCACATCTGCTCGACTTGAAGCGCGGGCGGATGCGGCATGGTGCGCGCGCGCACTTTGCGCCGCACATAGAAGCCCACGCCGCCCGCCGGTACCGTCGGCGCTCGACCCTCTTCTCCCCGCCTTAGCCAAGTCTCATTAAATGCCATGATGTCCACCGCACTGTTTTCCATAGCCACAAGAAACTCGTCATGGCGTGAACCTAGCGAACCCGCATTAAACAATCCAACTTTGAAGTATTTGGACTTAATCATTTTAAGAATTCATAAAAATAAGTGTGCATATTCAGTGTATCGGTGTAAAATGAAGTCCGTTGTGTAGTTGGCATAGTAGAGTGTAGAGTAATTATACTATTACATAGTATTAGCGTATGGAAGTTGATACATTGGCATAGTCACTTTCCAAACGTATTAAAAACGACTATAATTAAGCCACTTCATAAGAAAGGTGACAAAGCAAGCATTTCAAATTATCGTCCAATAGCTTTAATACCAGTATTATCAAAAATCTTTGAGAAAGTGATTTATAAATCCCTCAACTCATTCTTTGAAACAAATGATATACTCGCTCAAGAACAATATGGTTTTAGGAAAAGTAGAAACATTAACAACGCAGTCTATGAGTTAGTGGCAACAATTGTTAGAAATGTTGACAAAAAAAAATCTATTGCCGCAGTACTTATGTACATATCTAAGGCATTTGATCACGTAGATCATACAATATTACTGGGTAAATTAGAGCGTGTTGGTGTCCGAGGAAATATATTGATCCTAATTAAATCTTATTTATGTGGAAGAAAACAAATCACGGTTTTAAATAGAATTTGTCCCAATTCTAAGAGACAAGTTACTCACAAGTCGTCCATTAGGTATACAACTTGCGGTGTACCCCAAGGAAGTGTCCTTGGGCCCTTGCTGTTCCTCATTTTTATAAATGATTTGCCGAAATGTACTGACTATCAGACCGTCCTGTTTGCCGATGATAGTACAATTATCATACCGTGTGAAGACTTAGAATCTTATGAAAATTAAATAAATAATGCCATTTATTGCATTATAGATTGGTTACGTAAGAATAAACTTAAAATAAACTTAGAAAAACCCAGAT
This sequence comes from Orthosia cruda, assembly GCA_964057195.1. Lineage (NCBI taxonomy): Eukaryota > Metazoa > Arthropoda > Insecta > Lepidoptera > Noctuidae > Orthosia > Orthosia cruda. The sequence goes on along the minus strand of OZ059826.1, from coordinate 11,869,659 downwards.
TATGACGTTCCAACAAAGAACAAAACAACTTAATTTAAATATTAAATACGTAGACCAAAAAATACCTAAAACCAACAAAGCTAGATTTCTAGGACTTTACTTGGATAGTCATCTAAATTGGAAATGTCATGTGGAAACAGTTTGCAAAAAACTAAACCAATATTCTTATGCGCTTTATAATCTCGCGAAAATATCAAGTGAGTCTGTAGTTTTGATGGCATTTGGAGTAATGTATTGGGGAAATATCACTGACAAAAACATTGCGTTCAATGCTCAAAAGAGGTGTGTACGTGCTGTGTTTGAGCTGAAAAAGACTGATAGTTGTAGGCCATTATTTAATAAATTTAAACTTCTTACTTTGCCTTGTATGTACTCGTACATCTACGAGATAGCAGTATTCGCAAAATCAAACTTGCATCTGTTTCAAACACTGAGATCGAAACGTCCCAATAGAGAGATATGTGTTATTCCAGACAAGACTGCATTATACTTAAAGAGTTTTTTAGGAATGGCACCCCAGTTATATAATAAGTTGCCTATTACAATAAGAGACCTTAAGACCATAAACCACTTCAAAAAGGCTCTTCTTGATATATTGGGCGAGAAAGCTTACTATTCAGTCAATGAGAAATCCTGGAAGACAAATTGTAAACTTATGACATTTTATTTCTTAATTTTGAATGTATTATTATTTCTCACCAATTATTAATTTGAAATTGTGACATTTTAATTAAACAATTTTGAATGTATTATTATTTCTTACCAATTATTAATTTGAAATTGTGACATTTTATTTATTAATTTTGCATGTATTATTATTTATTACCGATTATTAATCAGGAATTATAATTAGAATATTTGTACGCCGTTGACGGCAAGACATAGCGTTCATTTTGTTAATATTGACATCTTTTATTTACCTATGTTCTACAAATAAAAATATTTGAATTTGAATACAATGAGTAACAATTTTAACAGATATTATATGTAGAAAAATATCATGTTTTGTGACCACTATTGAGGTATACGCGACAAGTAAATAATAAATATATAGTATATAATAAATAGTTAGTGCTCGGGCAGCTGGGCAATAGAAAGAAGTCATTACATACTGAGACAGGAACAGTGCAAACTCAAAAAACAAAATTGCACATAACACATAGAGTAAAACCGTAAGTCTTAGAATTAACCCTACAAAATAAAGCTTTCGAATGACCAGCGAGCTAGTTATCCCTCTCGGTAGATATCTCCTGGCCAAAAACACGACCAATGTCCTTCTCCTTACGAATCCAGTGGGTAGGCTTGCCATCACCCTGCTTTGCCAAAATACGGTCATTCTTAGTCCACAGGTATCACCACCCAAGACGACTGCCAGCCTCACGCACTCGAAAGAATAATTGCATGTTCGTACGAGTGAGCCTCTCGTTCACGAATAAGCGCCGAGGGGGCTCGAGGAGGCCGGTGTCCGCCGTGGTGGCCCCTCCCCGCACACGCGCGCCCTGTAGTAGCTCGTCGCGAAGAGTGCGGCGCGCCAGGCGCACCACGATGCGCCACCCGCGCGCCGCCACCGCCGCTGCTTCCGCTGGGCTCTTTGCGCTCGAGGCCGTCGCATGCAACACGCGATCGACTCGCGGGCCCACACGCTGTACAAACACAATGTCCCGCGCCTCCAGAGCTACCCCAATCTTGGCTGCTAACAGTCCCACGGTGTGGACCACATTCTCACCAGGGATCTCCGGGACGTTCGCCACTCACCAGTTATGCCTGCCACTACTAGACCAACGAGGCAGTACAATGATTAGGTACTTAGGTACTTACTTGGCATTTAGAGAAAAGATAACTAAACAAACTGAACTGTGAACAAGTTGGAAAGAGTCGGAATAAGAGGAGCCCCTCTAAATCTTTTCAAGGATTACCTATCAAATAGAAAGCAGAGGGTTAAGATAGGAACCTATATTAGTGATGACGCAGAGGTGTTATTCGGCGTACCGCAAGGAAGCGTGTTAGGCCCTACATTATTTCTAACGTACATTAACGTTCTCTGCAACTTAAAAGTCGATAACGCAAAAATATTTTCATACGCTGATGATACGGCTGTTGTCTTTTTAGGGAACAACTGGTCCGATGTTTGGCTCAAGGCGGAGATGGACATGGTCCAAATAACAAACTGGCTCAACGACAACCTACTCACACTAAACACATTAAAAACGAACTACATTTGTTTTACTATCTCGAATCGTTCACAACCTAATGAAACCTTTAGCATCAAAGTACACTCATGTGATAACGTTTCCAATAATAATTGTAAGTGTCCTGCAATTAATAAAGTCTCAAAAACTAAGTATTTGGGCGTCATGATTGACCAAAAATTATCATGGTATGCTCACCTAGACCATGTTACAGGAAGAGTTAGGAAACTAGGATGGATATTTAAAACATTACGGCATGTCATCCCCACAAATATAAATAAAAAAGTAGGCTTTCATAGAAATATCCTTAATGAAGTTTATGTGGCACTTGTGCAATCTGTTATAGTCTACTGTATTCCCATATGGGGCGGTGCGGCAAAAACAAGATTTATAGATGTAGAACGAGCATAACGAGCACTAATAAAAATAATGTATTTTAAAAAGATCAGATACCCTACTGACAGTCTATATCAGATTAGTAGCCTGCTTTCTGTTAGAAAACTGTTCATCATATATACAATCTTAAAAAAACATAAGACACTTCCTTATAATGCAAATACAATATCAAAAAGACGGAAATACATGATCGCACAAATCCCACAAACTAAAACAAAATTCGCTTCTGTACAATGCAACAAACGTTCTGTTCAGCTTTAAATAGGGTAAACAAGGAGGTATACATATACACTAAAAAACTACATGAATGTAAAAAAATGCTAACAAATTGGATAAAACCATTTACTTATGAATATACTGAGGCGCTCTTGCAACATATGGTTTAACTCACCCGTTTTTCTCTACACACATACTTATCCACACACACACACACAAAAAACACACTCAAACCATCCCCATACACGTATACACAATCACGTGAATAATGTTACTCTTTTCTGTTCTGTTTTGTAAAGTTATCTTGCTATGGAAGAGCGGAGTCTCTTAATACAGGCATTGTTTGCCTAAAAAGAGGCCCCAATCATAACTTGTTGTTTTGATTTGGTTAAGAAATAAACAATTTTGTTTTTTGTTTTTTTAAACTTCCATTATTTTATACCCTCAGGTACTTACTGCTGTACAACAATTCCCCATTAACCCCATCCAAGACTCCTTATCCCTGCGGACCAGTAATCCGTTTCTAAATAAAACATCTCTGCATTAAAGGCTCGCTGTTTCGTACAGTCAGTATTAAGAAAGTGCAGGTGGCCGTCGGCAAGTGACAATCCAATTTTGTACAGACCTCCCTCGACGCGGTTGGATGAAACCTCTACAGTAAACAGTAAATGTACTACAGAATGTTACCAGTATTAAATAAATGAAATCTTGCAGGAGATATAAATGGGGAATAGTTCTCTGGTTGAGTGGTCGTCTTTATTTGAATTGTTGCTGTTTGATACTTTGTACGGTGTTGTTTTGTGTGGTTTAGATCTCTCTGGGTTTTTGAGTTAATTGGCAAATGAGAGTCTGAAATGCAAACCTATCTACCTAATTGTGGGTTGTCTGATCAACTTATTTTCAAAGTTTAAATGTATTTACAGTTTATACGGTACCTAAGGTCTAATTAACTAGAAGAAATTAGATAAATAAGTACGGGTAAACAGAAGACTCAAGGTATAGCACAAAGGAGCTACAAAGGTGTAAAAAAGTATTTTCTTTCTTTCAACTAGCTGTCTGATGACCATAAAAATGGGCTCGTAAACGTAACTAATTAGTAGCCATATACCTACTTCCTATCTTCATGGGCGGAGCTTGGGAGCGACTGGTTCGGTCGGTTAAATTCACCTTGAGAGAGCGGGCACCGAAAGAAGAGGTTCTGGCGACTCTACTGGCTGAAGCCGAGGCTTTAGTGAATACGCGCCCACTGACACACGTCTCTCCAGACGGGAACCACCCGGAGGCGATGACCCTAATCACTTTTTGCTAGGGAATTCATCCGGTCGCCCCTTTCTGGCTGAGGATTTGACGCATGCAGCTTTGATTAGTCGGAGCGGGTGGGGGAAGGCACTCAGGCTGAGCGATCACTTTTGGCGTCGTTGGGTGTCCGAATATCTGCCAGCCATGGCACCCCGCCGCGTACCGGGAGTAGATGTCGCCGTTAGAGTTGGCGACCCGGTCCTCATCGGCGACGCGGCGTGATTGCGGCTCTGCGACCGGGGCGTGACGGGGTTGTGCGGGTAGTTGATGTCCGGACCCCAGCAGGCACATTGCGACGGCCATTAAAAAAGATAGTTCTCTTGTAAAAAAGGGGAGCATGTGCCCGATTGGCACCTTTTTGATAACTTGTCTATGTTTTTTATATTTAATTTTTTTACGTTGTCTATTTTTGATATTATTTTGTTGATTTTGGATTCTTGAAGTTATTAGAAATTTAACGTTTACTTACGGAAAGTTGGGTTTTATTTCTTCTTTCTTCTTTTTAAAAAACGTTGCCCCATACTAGGAATTTCTTCCTGTATCGTGGGTGCGTTTACAAACATATAAACACACATACACAAACACCCAGAGCCGGAGCAACTATCTGTAGGTCATAGAAATATTTGTTCCGTGCGGGAATCGAACCTGCTACACGCAGTGCAGCAGTCAATCGCTTAACCACTGGGCCAACCGCCATATTTCAAATATCTCAAAACTTGGATATTAATCCATCCGTTCGGTAATAAGTGAAGTCTTTGTAAATAAAAACCAATTGCCAAATTTATCTAAGCTATAAAATTTTTTTTTTGCCAACACCAGGTTTTTCTGGCTTCGTACCCGAAGGGACCAAACTTTTATTACTGTCTGTCCGTCTGTCTGTCGGTTGTCTGTCACACACGTTTTACAGACAAATGGTTTAAGCTACTGTCTTCAAATTTTCACAGTATAAGCATCTTGTTGACCCAAAGCCATAGAAGTAGTAAAAATATTTTTAAATGTTTTTAAGGGGCGCTCCCATTCAGCTAATATTTTACAACAACTTAATACTACGTATATGGGTACAAAGGCGGTCTTATGGCTGACAGCGATATCTAACAGAAAACTTTTGGATGGACTTAAAGAACTTTAAATAAAACACCTACGGTGTACAGCCACATAAAAAATACATACAATTTATACAACTATATAAAATACTATACATAATGTTAAAAATAAACATACATACATAATATTACATTTTACAAAATAATTACCTTTGTAAATAAAATTCTCAAGTCTTTTGAGTTCCCTTCATAGAAAGGAATACGAGTATGTATGCAGTCTGCACAAGGCATATTTATCTTCAGGAAACGGACAGCATGTTTGCTTCAATTTACCAAGCACAAAGTTTTTAATTTTTTATTTATTTATGTTCATTACCATGAAAGAAGGAATAAAATATTTTTCTTGCAATATTATGAAAATTAAAATTTTCCTTTGAGATGAAATGCTTGTTTATCTTGTTTTACCTTTGAAGAAATCTCTTCAAACACGATTACAAATTGTTTCTTTGAAGTAATTATCAGTATACATAACATCACGAACGAAACATCACAAACATAACATCACAAACGAAAGGTTGACCAGAGGTGCATCTACTAATACACCAAAATTTCGCCAGTTATGATTAAGACTAAGGTTATAGGCGCCGAGCGCATTTCCATCAACCGGACAGAAATCCAGACATCAGCCTGCTATTGAGAAATTACAGATGAAAAAACTCAGTAACACATTGTCGGACCCGGGAATCCAACCCAGGAACTCACGCTCAGCAGAAGCGCTTACGACCACTTGATCAAGGGGACAGTTTACCGAAAATCTCTAAAAACAAGTGTACACCTGTATCTTGGACCACAGGGGGGCCAAAGGTGCACGGGTATACGGGTTCGTCTGGCTCCTATGTGCTGGTGAGGTCCCTGAGGTGTTCACGGCGTGCAATGTGTTCTGGTACGCCGGTGATGGAGGGTATTCTCCAGAGGAGGGTGCGGTGACGGACAGCCGCGGTGGGTTCACAGATGAGTACTAACGCGTGCCTGTGTTCCCGCCATAAACGGCACAAATGGACACTGTGGTATTTAGTGGGTTTGAGTCCCACATAACTGCAGTATCTCTCCGTGGTAGCGCAGTATGCATGATCATTTCTCCATGCAAAAGAAAAGAAAAGTGTATGAATAATCCCTTTGAAGTAATTATCAGTATCTACATAATAAAAATACTGGTTCTGGATCACTCCCTATTTGGCCAACTGCCACCAACATACAAAACTGTCAGGATTGACTGCTTCTATATATGACGGGTATTGAATGCTCTGACGTCATAATGAAGATGGGAGGGTATATTGGTGTGATTATGGATAAGAATTATCATAAAAGGTGGATAACTTTCTCGATAATTCTTTAGTTTTGTGTTTGATTGTAAAGGTGGACTATAGAATGATTATGGACTTATAAGTACAGTCAAACTAGTTGGTTCTTGACCATTCATCATTTGAGAAATTTAAAACATTAAAGTATTTTTGTTAATTATTGGACGTTTTTTAGGGTTCCGTTCTTCAAAACGAAAAAAGTTATCCTTATCATCTCTTTGTTGTCTGTCTATCTGTCTGTCAGTCTGTTTGTCTGTTAACTCCAGAAAAGAGTGAAGAAAAAGGGAATTTTTGCCTTTTCCTAAGCTTAATCTAAATAAAATTATTCTATTCCTAATTATAATATCCATTGCAAAAATGCCCTTAATTTACATATTTTCAAACTTTCCTATTGCCATTTACCTCCACTTCAAATTTTAATATGTAATAAGACCACCTCTTTAAAATATATCTCTATTCTGAGACTCATACAAGCTGTTATGAATTTCCAGGTGGAAATATTTTCTTAATGAGTATGTAACATAGTAACATTTGATTGTAGTAATATAAATAGGACCGCAGTACGTCAGTATACATATATTCTTTCTTTTGAATTGATTTATAAAAACTTAATTACTGAAAAATCTTAAAGAGCTTTTTTATGTCTTGTTTTAGTTCTCCGTGTTTTTTTTTCATAGTTCCTGTATTAAAGTGACTAATAAATATATTTTTTGCTTTATCTTACCCAGCTGTTGAAAATTATCGCATGGGAACGTACACATTTTCATCATCATTTCAGCCGAAAGAGAACATAAGCTTTCCCAAGTTTACTATTCCAAATCCGTTCAGCTGTTGAGACATGGTTAATTTAAAAACAAACAAATATTCTTTAGTTTTTTTATAAGATTAAGTACTACATAAGATGAAAATTTCAATAAATTCTGAGTAAATATTCATTTTGAATACGGGATGATTTTACTGATCAAATTGTAAACCTGTGGGAAGTAAAGAGGTTAAAACAGCGTAAAACTCAATTTATGAGAAAATTTTATAACATACTAACTTATTCATATTCGTCCCACGACGAGCCAAATCCTTTTTCGGGGCAAACCAAAACCGCAGATTTTCCCTTGACTCAATTTCAAAGAAAATTAAAATTAAGATATTCTTTCCTCTCAACGTTAGCTTAGAGTCGAAAATGAATATCTTAAGTGAGTAAGCATGTATGTACCCACCTAACTACATAGAGTGTTAATTTTGGCAATATGAATACAGTACCTTATACGCAGTGCCAAATTGAGAAACAATTTTTTTTTTATCAGCTGTCATGTAAAAATTACATAATTTGACTCTGAAACAATAACTAAATTTTTCGTCAAAAATAATATAAACGTTACTGACCAATTTTCTGTGTGCAATTTGAATTTAAAATCTTCTAATCAGTGTTTAAACCTATTGAATTAAAACACATTATTTCTTGATAGCAGTATTATATTGAATGACATATATCAAGTCAACAAAGGTAACCAAGCAACACGTATTTAGTCTATGACACGCCTCCGCCGTGATTCCCAGGAATCAGAGGCGCCAGGAGCAGCTGGTCGAGGTGGCGCATCCATGTCATGTCATAGAATTCTTCAAACAGTACAACATTGTTCCACAGACTTAACATTGAGTTAATATCTTAAAATTTCATTTGGCGCCTTCACTTCAGCCGGTCCTAATAAAAGTAAATGGGTGCGTGCATAATGTCGGTACCATGCGAAGGTATGGAAGTTGATTTCACGCTATTTTGTGTGATGTATCTGAAACTGTTGATAATGTAGTGTGAAGATGTTATATGTAGTGACGAGATGGGATATGAGATTGGTTTATTTTTTTCTAGAATTTTGCAGTGCTAAAAACCAGATTAAAGAAGTAACATGAACTTGTTCTAAAAAGAGTTAAGAGAGAAATATTCTATCATCTAATACAAAAAATAGTTTAAGTCCTTTAGTTAAAGTCTTATTTTCAATAGTTTGTACTTGTTTTAGGAAATACCGAACCCCGTTAATGGTGTTGCAAAAATCGTATCACGCAAAAATAGGCTTTACTAAATTCAACTATTCTCAAAGATTTTAGATATAAAATATTAAAACTTCAAGAACAAAAAATAAATATTAACATAAACTGAAATTTTCAAATTCATTAATTAAATATAATCCCAGGCGAACAGAGATTAAAATAAAAAGTGACTTTAAAGAAAACGAAATAATTAATAAAGAAAGTTAAAATGAAACTTGAACGAAATACTAAATTTTCTTTCATTAGGGATAGGATAAAAGTAAATACATAGTATTGAATTTTTTGTTGTCGAAAAACTGTAATTTATTCTATCAAACAAAATATAAGAAATAAATTGGAGCGAGCAGATTCCATCAGGCATAATTATTTAAATCTTTCACAGAACGGTTCAAAGATTTTCTTTCGATGAATTCATGTTGTTAAAGTAAGCTTACACGATAACACTAAATAGTGAGAATATTTAGCTTTTGTGAAAAAACTACAATGCCGCATGCAAATACGTCTATTCATCAATATTCCATTTATCCCCCATTATCCCCAATGCAATATCAGAGATTATCTACCTTCAGCAAATAAGATGAGATTAAGAACATCCAACGCCTCCTACATGCAGTGGTCCTCTCGATTAGCTACTACCAATAAAATGAGTATACTAGAGAAACCAACATTTAAAATGACTTTTTTGTGTCCGAAATCAACTTCATACCTATGGATTACTTAATTTAAAAATTTAGAACACAGCCATAGCAAAAGTTTTCTTTACATTCACACGTCGACCGGTCATGTGTTTCTCTTTTACTAAGTCAACGTTATATACAACCAAGAAACTGGAAATAACTGCTATCAAACTAAACTGAACAGCTCGTTCTTTGAACAAAAAAACTTTCACAAGGACCGGGAACACTTGGGATCAAAGAGTTAACCTAAAAAAAACACCTAGCCAAGTAAAACCGGAACCGATACATAAATAGCTGGAGTAAAAGTAATAACTAAATATAGGGTTCCGAGTAGAGGCAGAGCAGAGGACTTTTTTAGGGTGGGCACAATGGAAAGACGGGCTTTTAGGACTAAGGCTACAGACCCAAGAGCAGAACGAAAGGATTAAACAATTTTGACATAGGTATCTCAGAAGTCTCTTATAGTTACACTCAATGTTATGGACATGAAAAAACATGCAATAATAAAAATAAAAATAAACCAAACCACACGTTCTTTGATCAAGCTAAATCCAAAAATATACCGGCAAACTCTTGATTTTAGTTGGGATCAAAGAATTAACCTATAGAACACAAAAGGCTAAGTATTTTTGAAATAGGTGCATTCATTCTTTAACAGGAATATGTTTTTCCAGTAAATTGAAACTTCACTAAAGTTAAAACTATCTAACGGTCACATAGATAATAAAAGCTTAGTCTCTAACTTAATTGTCAATCTAGCCATGGCGACGGTACCAACGGAACGTAACGGAATTATAATTATACTAATGTGAAATTTTACTGTATTTCATTTAGTACATTTTTATATACAAAAAAAAAACTGAAAAAAAAAGTATTAAAAAATAGCAAAAACTTAGTAATATTTCAAGTTGGCCTAACTTGAAATATTACTAAGTTTTTGCTTCATCGCAATCGGTTCACTGTATTAAAATATAGATGAATTTAAAATGTTCAAGAAGTAAAATATACACATAGAATCATAAATATTTATATATAAACGTAGTTCAGATACTCGAACAGTTGAACTTTATATTCGATAGATGGCGTTGTGCATTTGAAGTCATTTTCTGAATGGCGGTTTTAAGATTCTATGCAGAAGAATTACCCAAGAAAAAAAATTGGCAAGTAGGTAGAGTATGTAGGAAGGCAAGTAGGGTAGGCTAGACAGTTGACGGGCGGGCGCGAAGTCGCGGGCACAGCTAGTAAATAATATTTTTTTATTACTTTACACAAAGTTGACGTACTAGTACCTATATGCCTATACCTATTTGTTAGATATTTGTAACAATGAGAAAAAAAATAAAAGATTCTTTATTACATTCTTGATTAAAACAGTAGAAGGTACTTTTTTTTAAACATTAATAAACGCGTTGTATCTAGAACAAACTATACCTTCGTTTCTCTTTTATAAAGTTTCATCTTTACAGACTAACAGATTACAGAAAATAGTCGTCACTATAAAATTATGTGTGTGTTTAGAGCTTTATTAACAGTAAAATAAAGTTGAAGTTTGAATTATAACATTTCTAATTAATATTTGTGATTGATTTATTTATCTTTGTACTGTTGGGGCGCATTCGTCTCCCTCATGGTTAGGTGGGCGTTAATAGCTGCGAAACAGTGTTAAACTAATGCAGCCATTTCTGTACAAGTATTTTTGTAAAATGTCTTTTAAATAAATAAAGATAAAAAAAGGCAGTCCATTATCAGTCTATGACAATCCCAATACTGGGCTGTAAGTCTCCTCTGTAAGAGAGGGAATGAATCCACTCCATCGAGGGTTTTTACAAAAGATAATTTCATTATTAAGAATAATGTGTTTCTATTTTTTAGCTCGCTACATACAAAATCCAGATAAACTTTTTTTAAGATCAACTTAAATAACATGAAATCTACATTTATAGTAACACGAGTCTGAAAGGCGATCGCCTCTAATAAATCTGCAGCTAACAGCTAAAACGAAACTTGGAAACAAAAGCAAGTTAACAACAGCCTTTATTTCTTTTTTTAAATGACAGGGGTGAATATATATTTTAATGCGTATTAAATAATATTACGTTGATCTTTTACAGTATTTTTACTGTTTAAAATGGGAATTAAAACATTACAAGTTATAAGCAAAATGTTGGCCAAGTTACAAACTTGAAGATATTTCTGGGTTGATATGTAATTAAATAGCAGTGTGGTGAATACTTCTAGGTTATGCTATTAATTAGCGATAACTGTTGTCAAAAGCTCTAAATCAAATATAATTCGGTAGCGCATTCTGAATAATTTGACAATTACGGTACCTAAGAGTATATGCTGTTCGTTGACTTGTGTATGCCCTGGCAGTTGAGTGTGTCATGCTCTCTAATGTCTCTCTGATGGTGGCACATGTGTTGGATCATTCGTTTCCGTTCATGATGGTAGAGCTGAGTGGTGCAAAGCCGTTGTTGTGAACAGGCGCCATCAGTTGGGATTCATCATAACTTGGCTGCCCCGGCCTATTTTTAATTTGGTAGTTTTAGTATTTTTGAATTGATTGTTTTACTCTGGATGCTTTTACGTGTATGTCTTTTTACATCGTTCTCACATATATGTACTTTTCCAACAAGAATGATGTAACCAAATACCTGTAATTAAAACTGATAGAAAAGAGTGTCCGTGGAGTTTCTTGTACATTCTTCTCCATAGGAATGTGGGACATTTTTTTTTTTGTTATTCAAAAGTACCTTTAAGGTTTAGTTGAAATAAACTGTTTGGATTATGTTTTTTTTATTTTTTTTCGCTAATATAACGTCATTCTATAAGCGACGGCGATGGTTGAAATTATAAAATGTAAGGGATTGATCACGTGACATTAGATCATTATCTGCTAACATTTGTATTTAATGCATTGACATTTTATTTATTATTTCTATTTTAATTTGTTTACAATTTTATTATTTTAATTTGACTGCTTTTATAAATCTCTGGCAATAATTTGAAAACATTTCTCATATTATTATGATAATATTGCTGACAGTTTAATTTAAACTTGGACGGATTCTTTTTTATTGGATTATGTGCAAAAGCTAATTTTAAATATATTACTTGGAGACGGTTTTAGTGCTGTGTGTTTCTTATTGATTGTTGAAAGTATTTCTGCAGCTATGAGAGCCTACGTTTAATTACTAAAATATTCTTCTCAAAAAATATTATTGGAAAATAAATGAAATATTATTATTTCGATAGATAGTCTTAACAATCCCATAAATTATTGTAATCTTTCATTAATAGTATGTCATTAGACAGTTAGTGTCTTTATTTCATAACCACTGCTCTCAAAACAGTGAAGGAAAACATCGTGAGGAAACCGACATGTTCTAGAAACAAAAATTCGAATACATGTGACATCCTGCACTGGGCCCGCGTGGTGAATTACGGCCTATTCCTTCTTACAGAGCAGAGTGTCTCAGCAGTTGGAATATGAAAAGGCTGATGATGATGATAATGTCTCTTCTTTCCCTTTAGCTTTGCCAAAAGAGACGTATTACTGATTTTCCGTAATGTGTTAACCTACAACATCCTTTAACCTAAGAATTGGCAAAGAGGCAAATTATTTAGGTGCACGCTACTAAATGTGTGGAGGTTTCGTTAATGGCAGCTATCCATTTGATCGGCGAGTCTGATACAAAACCGAGTCAGACCAGAACAAGCGGTAGGAACGTTTAGTGACGTACTTTGCGGTTCGTCTGCGGATTTTAAGTACAAGGAGGTACGTTAACGTGTAGAAGTAATGTTATGGCTATTTTTTTAATTACCTTTTTGACAATCGCTATCGCCACGCTTTCGAATATAGAATGTTACTTGTCTAGGGCCTCAGGCCGCGGAATCCGATAAGGCCGCCCATGTTATGTGTTTTAGTTTTAAGTTTCCTGTATAAATTTAACTTATGATATACAATAAATAATTTAATAAAACAAAATAAATAAGTTTTCAAAAGCTCCAGACCGGCATCGTTTTGTAGTTACAGCCTTACTTTAAGGACAATAGCCGTGAATATGCCGTATATTACCTACTAAGCCAATCTCTGTTGAGAGTTACTTTATATACCTTACCTCATAGGGCTATCTGTTTAGACATGGATCATGTTTTCACTAACAGAATAATACTGAAAAATAAGAATTACCAACGTACAACGTATAAATAATAAGGCTAATTAATTAATTATGCGTTGCTTATATTCTATTTATTGTTTTTAATCTGATTTTTGTAATGTTTTTTTTCTTTTTGTTTCTATATTTGATGTATTTTTTTTATACGTACATACTCAAACCTTTTTCCCATCGGCGTAGGCAGAAACTAGATAACGCCACCGGCTACGATCCTTACATATTTCTCTTGCTTCACTCACATTCTACACACATCTAGTCATACACACACTGTTTTGGGAGGTTCCTGTTCAGGATAAGGCGGGAGGAAACGCCCGGGTGTCACCATTGTGTGGATCACCCGGAGGACACGGTGGAGCATACGCTGGAGGTCTGCCCCGCTTGGGCGGAGCACCGCCGTGTCCTCGTGGAGGCAATCGGCGGTGGTGACCTCACGCGTCCGGCTCTGGTTCAGGCTATGGTACGGAGCGAGAGGGCATGGGAAGCTGTCACCTCCTTCTGCGAAGCAGTAATACTCGCGAAGGAGGAGGCGGAACGCGGGAGGGAGACGCAACGGAGACGCCCTCACGCCCCCAGCCACCGCAGGAGATACCGGGCGTCGGGCGTAGCAAGACGATTTCCGGCCACCGTAGGCGCGGGCTTGCGGACGGCAAGCAGCGGGTAGCTCGCCGTCCGATAAGGACCAGGCCCGAGTCGACGGCGCATTGTGTTCCACGTAAAGAGATGTCTGGGTCACAGATAAATTTGAAAATAGAGAAGGCGGCCCTGGCTCAAGCAACTGAAGGAACACGGGTGGGTTTTAGTCAGTAAAAGTCTGACACGCCCACCCGCTTCACCCAGAGCGGGAGAAGTCACTGGATGATTGCCCACCCAAAAAAAAGGGCGTCTCCTCCATGCGTTTCCATTCACGTTTGCCGTGTAAATATCTTTCATTAGTCGCCTTTCATTGCTCCTCTCAACATGGCCGAACCATCTTAACAACATCAACTTTTTTTTTATTTTGTTTATTGTGGGGTTTAAGTTTAAATCGCATGCAATTTTTTGTATTCTGTGGGAAATGTGGTTGGTCGCATATTTGGTGCCATTATATTATTAGTTGTTGAATCAAAATGCAAGATGGCACCGATCGAAATTGCCAAAATTTTAGTCATTGGTGTAATTTTTATGGTTTTTAGGGTCACTAAATGCGAATTTGTGTTCAAAATAAAATTCCAAGATGTTGCCAAAACGTTTTTTTGAAACGTTCGTCATGGATGTCATTTTCATAGTTTTCGGGATGGGTAGTTGTGAATACGTGGTAAAATGAAATTATAAGATGACGCCAACCGAAATTTCTGAAAGTTTCGTCATGGCTGTAATTTTCAGGGTTTTCGGGGTCACTAATTGCGAATTTGTGGTCAAAATATAATTCCAACATGGCGCCGACCGAAATATTTTAAACTTTCATCATGGGTGTAATTTTCGGGGTTTTTGGGGTCGCTAAATGCGAATTTGTGTTCAAATTGAAAATACAAGATGGCGCCGACCGAAATTTCTGAAATTTTCGTCATGTGTGTCATTTTCAGGGTTTTTGGGGTCGCTAAATGCGAATTTGTGGTCAAATTGAAAATACAAGATCGCGCCGACTAAAATTTCTGAAATTTTCGAGCCCAAAAACCATGAAAATGACACCCATGACGAAAGTTTCAGAAATGTTGGTCGGCGCTATCTTGTATTTTCATTTTGACCCTATATTAGCATTTATCGACCCCAAAAACCACGAAAGTGACACTCATGACGAAAGTTTCAGAAATTTTGGACGGCGCCATCTTGTATTATCATTTTGACCCCATTATAGCATTTATCTACCCCAAAAATCATGAAAATGACACCCATGACAAAAGTTTCAAAAATCTCGGTCGGCGCCATCTTGGGATTAAATTTTGACCCCAAATTTGTATCTAGTGACCCCAAAAACCATGTAAATGACACTCATAACAAAAATTACAAAAATTTTGGTCGGCACCATTTTGTGTTTTAATTTTGACCCCATATTAGCATTTATCGACCACAAAAACCATGAAAGTTACACCCATGACGAAAGTTTCAGAAATTTTGGTCGGCGCCATCTTGTATTTTAATTTTGACCCCATATTAGCATTTATCGACCCCTAAAACCACGAAAATTACACCTATGACAAAAGTTTCAAAAATTTCGGTCGGTGCCATCTTGGAATTTAATTTTGACCCCAAATTCGTATCTAGCTACAACAAAAACTATGTAAATGACAACCTTGATGAAAATTACAAAAATTTCGGTCGGCGCCATCTTGTATTTTCATTTTGACTCCATATTAGCATTTAGCGACCCCAAAAACCATGAAAGTGATACCCATGATGAAAGTTTCAGAATTTTTGGTCGGCGCCATCTTGTATTTTCATTTTGACACCATATTAGCATTTATCGACCCCAAAAACCATGAAAATGACACCCATGAAGAAAATTTCAAAAATTTTGGTCGGCACCATTTTGTGTTTTCATTTTGACCCCATATTGGCATTTATCGACCACAAAAACCATGAAAATGACACCCATGACGAAAGTTTTAAAAATTTTGGTCGGCGCCATTTTGTGTTTTCATTTTGACCCCATATTAGCACTAAGCGACCCCAAAAACCATGAAAGTGACACCCTGTCAAATCATGTCAAAAATTTCGGTTGGCGCCATTTTGAATTTTTATTTTGACTAATATTCGCAATTTTTTCTTTGTCTGTTAACCCAAAAAAAACAAAATAAAATACACCCATGACGAATATTTCGATCTTCTTTGAAGTCTGTTAAAAATCTTTCGTAACCTACTAAATCTGTAGTCTCATAATAAATCGGTCGATAGATTAGCGAGAAGTCCAGCACGAATAAAACTGGCATATGTCCTGCCTCGTCAAGGCCTCGCAGGCGACTGAAGAGCCGTACGGCGGCCGCTGTGTTATATTTAAATTTATTATTAAAACAATTAAACTATTTTATAAATTCTACTCTGAGAATAAAGTTCTACAGGTTGTTAACTTTTTTTAGATATGTTTTAGGTAGTGAATCTTTCGTAATCTGCCAGAAAAATAAGAAAATGATCGCCTTTTCAGTTATTTTTTTGATCGAGGGAAATTTTCGATATCATATTTTGAATCTCAGAAATTAAAAGTACATGTAGTCAACTACAATATATATTTTTCTGCATTTAAACTATCACTATTTGTATGTTTAATAATGAATCAAAGAGATGTAAAAGTGATACTACCTGCCCTTAAACGTTGTTATTAAAGGCACGGAATCAAGGTTTGAATTTAAGTCTTTTTTAATGCCTTAGAAGTTTGATTCAATACAAAATCGAGGATGCTGCAGTTTCGCGCAGCCCCGTTTTGCGAATACAAGGAAGATACTCGTACATTTTTCTGAAACATAAAATAAAGAAAAAATGCAGAGCTGTGGTTGTTAAAACCCATACATGCTTATTTGTCATACTTGGAAAATATACAAATAAACTCGCGCTTAAAGCCATTATGCTATGAATATTTTGATTCCCTACACCTCACGCTACACCAGTGCCTCTAACGGCAATTTTACCTCGATATATATTGATATTATATATCTATATTGATCACTAGACATTTCAGTACCTAGCGCATGTCAATCTCACACATTTTGGGCTACATGACAACTGTTATCGCAAATATAATGTCACTTTGTCTTCACTGTGTCAGCTTATTGTGAATACGAGAGATAATCGTATAACATAGACTTTAGATTTCTTTAAACAATTGCCTACAAAAAATAATTGTATTTGAAATATATAAACAGATTTTCAAAAAGGCCAGGTGCGCAGTACTCATAACCGGCGTGTGTGTATGACTAGATGTATGAATGTGAGTGAAGCAAAAGAAGTATGTAAGGATCGTAGCAGGTGGCGTTCTGTAGTTTCTGCCTACCCCAATGGAAAAAAGGCGTGAGTTAATGTATGTATTTATAATCCAATCAGATTTATCATTTATTTTATAATAAATACTGTATACGTTTTGCAGGTCAGTATTGTTAAATCGTTTCTTTTTAAATCGCAAGAAATAAGTAATACGATATTTCCAATTATCAACTCAGAATAAAATCCAATAGAGTTTAAATCGATTGTTTTCTTCTTATTGCACAACAAAGATAACGCAGAGTTGGATATTTTATATTAAAATATAAACAGTTTCGCGTAAACGGTAATTTATATTTTTCAGGAACATTTTAGCTTGATGAAGGAAAAACGAAGAAACAATGCGATATCGGATTCCTTCCTCTGTTAGAATATTGTTTTTCACAACAGCATTTTTTTGAATCTTTAAAAAATCATTAGGTTAATTCCTGATGGTGCGATCTATAGACGATACCACGCATGTACTTTCAAAGAAAATTGCACGGAAAAATAGGTCGTATGCATTGCATTGCGTCCTTATGAAGGTACTTGCAATTTCGCTTAGTAAAAATTGCTTATGGGTATGAAATAAAGAGAATCGCTTCGCGCCATTAGGACAAGTAATCTGCAAAGGCAGCTTGGCCTTGTAAGAGCCCTTGGCGCTACGTCACTATGTGTTAGCGACCGTTTTGAGGGACCATTTTTGAGTGTGCAAGTCCCTCCCATGCCCTCTGCCTTTTTAAGGCCATGGTATTCATCAGTGGTCGATCAGGGATCCAATTAGGCCTTCCATAGTTTTAGGTAATCAATCCACTAAACCACACAAACCTAAAGCCTAAGTTATCTTTTGTTTGTGATGTGATGTGATGACAGGGTAAAAAAAATCAAATTCTAATTAATCGGTCAAGTTGATAATGAAAAAATAATAGACTCGTATTTTTTGCAAATGCTTAAAATACTACTTAGATAAAGCGCATTAAAGTTGTAGAGGCTCGCTTCATCATAACTTCGTAAAAAGGAACAAATGCGTGACGTCATTCTAAATATTGACTCAATGTATCGTCTTAATTTATTATTTACGACGAGAAAAATTATGTGTACAATATTCTTTGGTAATCTAACGGACGGACAGCACCTTTTTTTTTTAATTATCTTTCCTATTATGGTGCATACATTTATAATCGTCGGTTGTTGCTCCATTCCATTCTGGTGATTTGTAATACAGGCATTCTTATGCCTAATTCAGACACCAGCTCCTCACACTTCTAGACTAAGATCATAATATGTACCTGTATTTTTATACCTTAGTAACTTTTAATGTCTGTTTTTTATTATTTATTATATTATATTTTCTAACGCAACCTCTGCAAGTTGACTACCATACTCTCATTATTCATTAATGCTGCACTCATATTTTAATATAGTTTCCTACAAATAGTTTTGTATGCGAATTTGTAACAAACAAAATGAAATATGTCAAATATGAAACCATTGCCACCTATAATCCTCAACTTCATTTATACCAAGCCAAAGTATGTTTTGATACAACAAAGAAGATCACCGAACCATTGCTGAGATTGGTAAGTAACAAATTAAATCCTTTTTTTAATTTAGAAGAGTTGAAATCGAAACCCGTTGTTGTTCAGGATTCAGGAATGCAATGAAAGGTCAAAAAGCCTTCATTTCACTTTTACGACCGAGTGTAGCTATAAAATAAAAATATACAGCCTTATACAGCGAGGATTTAACGAATTAAATGTTCTGGTGGAAAATAAAACGTCGTTTTTTTATACAGACACGAGAAAGCTTTATTATTGACACTTGTGAAATAATTGATGGTGATTTATGTACACACAAAAACTCTTTATAGAGAAGAGAAATAATACAAATTGAATAGCACAAAGGTACTGCTTATTTCATTATAAATTTCTTCCAGCAGAACTGCGACAGGAAAGTTAGATGATAAACGAAGATACAGTGTGTAGAAAGAATAAGGAGTCTTAAAATAGACAGATATAACATATATAAATTACATATATACCTTAACTTCTTCTTCTTCTTCTTGTCGGTTTTTTATCGGTTACAATTCGGGGAGTGTGCGATGGAATTGCATGATTTAATTCCGCCCAGCCCGTTCCATCATCGGACAACCAGACGCACGGCGATGCGTCATCGGTACATGGTGAACATCCCACCCATACGCCCAAAACATATTGGGGACACTTTTCTTATGCGTACAGCTAAGGAGTGGAATTCCCTGCCGGAGTCTGTATTTCCCGATAGCTAGATTGAATGGATTTTTTCTAGGCAAGCGTGCATCACCGTCGACCACATCACCGCTTTCCATCAGGTGAGATAGTGTTCAAGCGCGAGCCTATTGATAATAAAAATAATAAACATAGAAAATAAAAATATATACATATACTTATCTATATATATAAAAGGCAATGTCCCGACTGACATATCAACGCCTAGCCTAAACCACTAATGATAGAAGTTTGAAATTTTGGGAGGATTTTGAGTTTATACTGTAGGCGTCATTTAAGAAAGGATTTTTGGAAATTCATCTCCTAAAGGGGTAAAATAGGGGTTTAAAGTTTGTATGAAACTCTGTCATTTTTAATTTGAAATTAATGAGATGTGGTATTTAGCTTCTAAGTTTAAAATAATAAAATACGTCTTTCAGGACTTTTTGAATTTCATCCCTTAAAGGGTTAAAAAGGGGTGTTAAAGTTTGTATGTAAAATAAATTGTTTATCATCAAAATTACTTGAAAATTTGTATTTGCGCTCTTCAATACAATATAAGAAACACATATTTAAGGATTTTTTGAATTTCATCCCTTAAAGGGGTATAATGGGGTTTTAAAGTTTGTATGACAAATGAATTGTTTATTATAAAATTACTTGGTATATAGTATTTCTGCTCTTCTATACAATTAAAGAAACAGGTATTTAAGGATTTTTTTGAGTTTTATCCCTTAAAGGGGTTTAAAGGGGTGTTAACGATTAAATGAAAAATAAATTGTTTTTTATCAAAATTCCTTGATATTTAGTATTTCTGCTATTCTATACAATTAAAGAAACAGGTATTTAAGGGTTTTTCGAGTTTCATGCTTTAATGGGGTGGAAAAGGGTGTTAACGATTGAATTAAAAAAATAATTTTATAATCGAATTACTTTAGAATTAATATTTATGCTCTCGAATACAATTTAAGAAATACGTATATTAAGATTTTTAGAATTTCATCCCATAAAAGTTTGTATGAAAAATATTTTGTTTATTATCAACATTACTTGAAATTTAGCATTTCTGCTGTTCTATATAATTAAACAAATACGTATGCGAAGATTTTTTGAACTTCTTCCCTTGAAGAGGTATAAAGGTGTGTTAAAGTTTGTATGACAAATAAATTGTTTATTATCAAAATTACTAGATATTTAGCATGTATGCCCTTCTATACAATTAAACAAATACGTATTCAAGTATTTCTTGAACTTCATCCCTTAAAGGGGTGTTAAAATGTGGTATTCTGCTAAACAGAACCACATATTTTTTAAGTCTATTTACAATTCATTACACTATACAAACCATACCTTCATATCTGTTGATATTTTATCAACTTTTGTAATTAATTTGTATGTTTTCTTTCATACTGTTTGTACCTGAAAAGCATACTTTTAATTATATCTGATTGTTTTAATATCTGAATCTTAACTTATATTGATAATTGGTAATTCTTGCAATATTTTTCTACTGTGACATTTTCATCTGACATGACATCTGTCTGTCTATTTTATTTTTCTTAAAACCATAGACCGTAACATAGGTACCATGGACTTAACCTCCTTTAAGCTAGGTTTACACTATTATAAGGGTAGCGTAGACAGACACCTTTGTGAACCGTTTTTATTCGTTCTGGTCTTTATTTCTTAATTGAAATTTGAATTTGAAATGTAGATAGAACATAGAACGAAGAAAAACGGGCGTGATTGTCCAGTTTTGAAACGGGACTGAACGCCGAATGTCGATTTATTTACTGAGTAATACGAAGTGGACTTTTAAATCTAAAACTCTCTAAAACCTTAATATCCAGCTTGTGTATATAATATCCAGTAATAATATCTGAAGTGCACTAAAATATAAATATTGTGAGTGATATACTGTGTATGATTTTACCTACGTATCTGACTACTACCCGTTTCACTCCTGGCTGCCTGCCTTCCTACCTACTGTAAGCCTACACAACTGCATACCAAACTGTGTGCCTGAAAGACCGTCGTGGTGTCTGCTCACCTGTCCCTCTCAAGCATACCACGACTTTTGAAGAGTTCCAGTCCGTCCAACTGCCTGCCTAACCGATTTGCTACCTACTCTACTGCCTGCCTGCCCGATTACCTGCTTGTCGTCGTGGTGCCCACTCACCCGCTTACCTCGGGCCACCCCGGCTTCCAGCCCGTCCTGCTGCCTGGTTAGCTGCCTAACTCCAGCACCCCACGTCGTGTGAAGCCGGCCCTTCTGTTCTTATTCTTAATATCCTTTTATTAATTTTTTAGTTTATAATTATTTAATTTTATTAACGTGGCTTGAAGTGTATACTCTCCTTTAGATTAACAACCATATATGTATGCCCCTTTATATTAGGTATCACATGTTATGCTGACATAGCTTTTACTTCGTTTTACTCGTTTCTTACTGTAACTAATTCATTATACTATTGGCAGCCAACCTGACTTATTATTTCTACATCCCGTACAACTCCAAACATCTCATGGCGACCCTGCCAGGATATCCTTGGGTTTTAGTATAATCGCCAACTACTGCCTCTTGCCGCGAAATTCGGTTACTTGTAAATTAAACCAATAACACATTAGCCATCGAAGTTTCTAAAGGATGTGCAACTCAAAGGTGGAAAAAGATGAGGTATTCATCACACAAAACGCAGCGGGCAGCAACCAGGCCACGTTGAAGGATGTTGGTCAGCACATGGAGCGGATGAATATTGTGATGTTCGCGCTGTTGGCTATACTCACCATTGCAATGGCCTACTTTGTGGTGCGTTTATATAAACGGTGCCATCGGCAGTGGATCCAGGAAGAGATTGGTCTCCGAGCTATGCAACGTATCCGGGCTTCTATCAGAGGACACAATAACGCCGAAACAACAGCCTAAAGAACCGTGAGTTACCTGCCAAGATCATTTCAGAAAGTGTTTATCCGACTTTTGTGAGTGTTTTTTTTTTAAATTTCAGTGCGATTAAATCTCTCGCGAGTAATAAAATTAATATAATTATAAGTTATGGACATTAAAACTAGAAAACACTAAGTAATATTTAAATCTAAAAATAGAATGGGATCATATTTCATTACGATCTGAGTTAATTATTCTATAATCGTGTACTTTTGCTCACGTAACTCGATACTTCGCAGCAAAATTGAAACGTAGGACATTCTTTAGCCGCGCTGCAAGTAACTTTACACTATTGTTTTGACATTTTACTTTTAATTATAAAATACTGCAATGACTAAATGGATCGATTCTATTTTTAAATAATGATAGATGCGTTAATTGAGAATTATGATTTATTAGAGCAAATAAGAAAATATCTGATTAAAAAGGGAAAAGCTAGATATTTAGGTAAGGTTGCCGAGATAAAATTAAATGAAGCGACAAACATTATAGATAAATGCAGTAAATTGATTTTACTTTTAGAATCTAAGAAGGATCCGCAGATTATTTCATCAGCGGCAGATATTTTTAAAAACATAAACAAACTATACGATAATATAAAAACTTTATGTACTTCTCCTAATATTGACTCTGTCAAAATGGAGTTCGATTTGAAAACTGCTTGTAACTTATTACCCGTTATGGACGATTCGGAAAATGTGACGAAACGCTTGATCGATGGTATCGAGATGTATTCGGATATGATCGGCGACACAGATAAGGATTTATTAATTAAGTTTATTTTGAAAAGTAGACTATCAGAGAACGCGAAGTTGCGAATGGCTTCAAAGTATTCAACTGTTACAGCACTTGTCAAGGACATGCGTACGCACCTTTTAACTAAAAAATCATTTACAGCAATTCAATCACGTCTGCAAAATGTTTCACAAGGTCAACGTTCGATTGATGAATATGGATCTGAACTCGAAAAACTTTTCACGGACTTGACAATTGCTCAGGCAGATGGTGACCCTACCAAATATGATATTTTGAAACCATTAAACGAAAAAATGGCAATAAGAAAATTTTCAGAGGGTTTAAAATCCACTAAACTTAGCACGATAGTTACAGCTCGAAATTATGGCTCATTAAAGGACGCCATTCAGGCAGCTAAGGATGAGGAGTGTTCGATGTTGCCGGGTGCGAGTCCAAGCAACGGCAACGTCATGCATTATTCTGGTAAGTCAAGTTCACACCACAGAGGAAAGCGAGGTATGTATAACAATAATTTCAATGGACACAGACATGAAGGACATCGAGGACGAGGTGCGCAAGGACGAGGTCAGTCAACGAATAGGTATGCAAAGGGGAATAATTATAGTAATCGCGGTAACCGTTCAAGATTATACCATAATTCAGGTTTCTTTAGAGGCGCAAAGCTTAGAAATAATTATCCGTTACAGAATCGTAGTAATACGCGTCAAATATATTCGGCTCAAGCAACTGATACTAACGACAATAGCGCCCAAACCCAAACTGCTCAAGTAGTAGACCAAGCAGATAAGTTTTTTCGTGACCCACCCAGAAATATTAGCTTTTAATGGACAAACTAAATTAGTTTCATTTAATTTAAATAATAATCAGTTTTATTGGCTACTGGATACCGGAGCTTCTTTGTCGATTGTACGAAAAGAATGCTTACCACCAGATATTTCAATTTTTGGACATGATATTTTAGTAAACGGTATAGCTGGTCAAATCCGTTCACTGGGTCAAGTTTGCCTTGCATTGTCATCACCGCTGTTAAGTGACGTATTCACTCATAACTTTCACGTGTTTAATAATCTACCTATCAAGGCTGATGGAATTATCGGATTAGACTTTTTAACTAAATACTCGTCAAATATTAATTTAGAGGCAAATGATTTAACTTTAAATATAAACGGAAAGACAATCAGAACTAAAATTTTTGATATTACGGAATGTCAATCTGAATTTTTGAGTGTTCCGGCGCGAAGTGAGTCTGTTCACTATATAGACTTAAAATCAAGTTTAAAAGAAGATTAAGTTGTTTGTGCAAGTGAATTAGCGAAAGATTTGTTTTAGCTGGTGCAATCGTAAGGGCACATAAAAATAAAATCCCATTAAAAATTTTAAATGTAAGTGAAAAACATATTCGTATTCCTGTTATAACACCGATTATGCAGCCGTTGTCTGAATATGAATGCTACTCATTTGATAAACATAAAGCTGATACAAGTAGGGCTCAGACTTTAAGTAAGTTTTTGAAATTACAACATCTTAATTTAGAAGAGAAAACATCAATTGAAGATATTTGTAAAAAATACTCAGATATTTTTTACTTACCAAATGATAAACTAACAATAACAAATATTTATGAACAAAAAATAACGCTAAAACCTAATACTAATCCAATATATATAAAACAATATAGACAACCACAGCAATTAAAACAAGAATTAAATAAACAAATTAAAACAATGTTAGAAAATGATATTATAGAAGAAGCACAAAGTGAATGGTCTAGCCCAGTTCTACTAGTACCCAAGAAAAGTGACAATAATAATGAAAAGAAGTGGCGTTTAGTAGTCGATTATCGAAAACTGAATGAAAAAATTCAGGATGACAGATTTCCACTACCAAACATTACTGAAATTCTAGATTCTCTTACAGGAGCTATTTTATTCAGTCATCTAGATTTACATTCAGGTTATTATCAAGTTTCATTAAATCCAGAAAGCAGGAAATGCACAGCATTTAGTACTAATACTGGTCAATATCAGATGAAACGTCTGCCGATGGGGTTAAAAATTTCCCCAAGTGCTTTTAGTAGAGTAATGACTGTAGCAATGTCTGGTTTAACTTTTGACAAATGTTTCATATATTTAGATGATTTGATTGTTTTTGGACGTAACCTAGAATCCCATAATCGCAATCTAATGGACATTTTCGAAAGACTGAGAAAAGTGAATTTAAAATTAAATCCCGCAAAATGTCAGTTTTTAAAGAAAGAACTTTTATATCTTGGTCATGTTGTTTCTGCACAAGGTGTCATGCCAGACCCAGATAAAATTAAAATCCTGAAAGAATATCCCGTGCCTAAAAACGCAGACGAGGTTAAACGGTTTGTTGCATTTTGCAATTATTATAGAAAATTTATACCTTGTTTTGCTGAAATTACAATGCCTTTAAACAAATTGTGCAGAAGGAATGAACCTTTTATTTGGTCACAAAGTTGTCAAAATTCTTTAGAAAAATTAAAACAATCAATGACAAGTCCACCAATTTTACAATACCCAGATTTCACAGACAACAGTAAATTTATATTAAAAACCGATGCATCAGGAATAGCAATTGGCTCAGTCCTATGTAATAAAAATATGAAACCGGTTGCTTATGCTAGTCGACCATTAAACAAAGCAGAGAGAAATTACCCAACAATTCAAAAGGAATTGTTAGCTATTGTTTGGTCAGTCAAATATTTTAGACCATACTTATACGGCAAACATTTTGTCATAGAAACAGACCATAAACCGTTAATATATTTATTTGGGATGAAAGACCCCTCAAGTCGTTTGTTAAAATTTAGATTGACACTAGAAGAATACGACTATGAGATAGTGTATGTCAAAGGAAAAAATAATGTCGCCGCAGATGCATTGTCCAGAATTGTGATAACATCGGATGAATTGAAAAGTATGAATAATGATGTAGTAACAGTGTTGACAAGAGCGCAAAAGAAAAGAATGAATGATATGACGGA
Source organism: Orthosia cruda (assembly GCA_964057195.1). NCBI lineage: Eukaryota > Metazoa > Arthropoda > Insecta > Lepidoptera > Noctuidae > Orthosia > Orthosia cruda. Next base: position 11,843,377 of record OZ059826.1, on the reverse strand, counting down.
TGCAAGTAAAACAGATTTGTCTAAGAGATCCTCAAACTCAAGGTCTGATCAGCCAAGAGTTGTGGAAATTGTAAAGAAACCTACTGATTCTGTAGAAATGAAATTAGTAGAAGGTGCGCATCTAAATAAATTAATTAAAAACAATAGGATATCCTTGAATGAAGAATGTTTTGCATACGAAGAAAAGACAAAGAATTTATTTATAAATCTTGATTATCGTTCACATTTTACGCGAGTCGAATTTGTGTCGAAATTGAGTAAACTTTGTAAGAAATTAAATATAAATGAGTTATGTATAATAAAACATGAAAATAATGCTAGCTTTATAAAAGACTTATTTCAAGAAATTGAATCAATGAATACTTGGTCCGGACCACGAATTCATGTTTTAAGAGGAGTCAAGAGAATTACTGATGATGACGATATTAAATTCATTTTACATGACTTTCATTTACTGCCCACTAGCGGTCATGCTGGTGTGCGCAGAATGATAAATAATATTAAAAGACAATTTTACTGGCCAGGAATAGGAAAAGACGTCGAAGATTTTGTATCAAGGTGTGACAAATGCCAAAAGATGAAACATGGTAAACCTATTAAGGAACCCATGTGTATAACTACTACGGCATCTTATGCCTTTGAAAAAATATTTTTAGATATTGTAGGTCCATTACCTCAAGATTACGAAGGTAATGTATACATACTGAGTCTCCAGTGTGAATTGAGTAAATTCGTGGAAGCATATCCACTTAGAACTAAGGACACTATAACTGTAAGTAAAGCATTAGTAGATAACTTTATCCTTAGATTTGGACTACCAAAAACAATTGCAACTGATCGAGGTGCTGAATTTATGTCGTCAACAATGGAACAGGTTTGTAAACTTTTAAACATTAATAAAGTATCATCAACTGCGTACCATCATCAATCTATCGGTTCGTTAGAAAATTCTCACAAAAATTTAGGAGCTTTTCTCAGAATTCAATGTAATAATAATCCACAAACTTGGTCACATTGGTTAGCTTACTGGTGTTTTAGCTACAATACCACTGTTCATTCAGCAACAAAATATCAACCTTTTGAACTTGTATTTGGTAGACAATGTATTGTTCCTTCTAGATTATGTAATGATGTTGAACCATTGTACAATCAAGACAATTATTGTAGTACACTTAAGTATAAGCTTCAACTAGCTAATAAAGACGCTAGAAATAATTTAATATTAAGCAAATGTAACCGCAAAGATAATTATTATGATAAATATTTGAACCCAATTCAATATAAGAAAGATGACTTGATATTGATTAAAAATGAAACGGGTCAAAAATTAGACCCATTATTTGATGGTCCATTTACTGTTTTAGAAGATATGGGATGTAATGTTAAAATTAGAAAAAATAACAAAATCGACATAATTCACAAAAATCGAACCAAGCCTTTTGTATCCTAAATTCTGATTTGCAACAAAAGGTAAAAAAAAAAAAAAAAAAAAATACAATATTATGCTATTTTTTTTTTCTAAATAGCCGGAGGTGAAGTGTATACTCTCCTTTAGATTAACAACCATATATGTATGCCCCTTTATATTAGGTATCACATGTTATGCTGACATAGCTTTTACTTCGTTTTACTCGTTTCTTACTGTAACTAATTCATTATACTATTGGCAGCCAACCTGACTTATTATTTCTACATCCCGTACAACTCCAAACATCTCAGGCTTACGTTTAGCTCCCTCTGAGCTAAACGTAACGCTACAAAAGTTTGAATGTAAAATAAAATGTTTGTTATCAAAATACTGCACAAAAATATTATAGAGGCCACTGTGAATACTGGATGTGCTCGAGAGAATCAGTTTTTATACCTCGATTACGTGTTGGGTGGTGGTACCCTCTGACTATGTCTTTGAGTTTACACGATTACAATTGAGGTCTGCTTTGAAAGATCATAAATTAAACTCAGGGTCAGTCATTAAGGCAAAGATTTAAAGGAAATTACTTCTCACACGGACAAAAACTCTGGTATTCAGTATGAGGGTAGTCAACTTTTATGTAACAGCCTATTTCTGGTTGTGGACACTGGAATGTCTGATGCCCGAGTCCGATGGGATTTTCCCGTCAGGAAAATTAAGAACTTAATATGAATAGATATATTTTCAAAAATCCTCCCTTAACCCTCTCTTTGTATAATCAAGGATTTCATGAGAAAACTTGAGTGCTACTAACATAAGCATAGCGTAATCAGCTTATAATTCCACTAACATTAACATTATAAGCGGGATATTAACCATGTTTACTGTTTGTAGCGAGTTTCCGATATTTTGGTGCTGTTGCAAGCACCATGATCACGGATAAACTCGCTACAAACAGAAAACATGGTAAATATCCCGCTTATAATGTTAATGTTAGTGTTAGTGACCATGACAGTTAAAAAACTTATAATTCCACTGCTGGGACACAGGCCTCCTCTCTGAGAGTGTGTACTGTAACCAGGGGCGTAGCTACCGCCGTATCTGCCGTATCAATTATACGGGGCCCCCGGGCCACGGAGGCCCCCAACGTGCGTAAGCAAAAATTAAAACTGATAAAACTTACCTAAGAACTTCGATGGGACATGAACCCCCTTCAGACCTGTCACTATTGTCCATAGAGGCAGAAACTTTAGAAAAACTAAAGTCATCATCAGCTATAAATGATTTAATTAATCAGTTTGCCGAAAAAAGACAAGTAGAGTGTATATTTAATTTGAATTGTTTGTAAAAATTTTGGCAAAAGTGACAGATAGATAATTATGATGAATAAATATTTCTTTTAATTTTATGCAAACATTTTTTTTTCTTTTGTGAGAAATCTTTACCCTTCATAAGGACCCCCAAACAAATTTTAATACGGGGCCCAGGCAAGGCACGCTACGCCACTGACTGTAACCCACGACGCGGGTCATCGAGTTTTTTAATTCATAAACCATGCCAGTTTCCTCGCGATGTTATCCTTCACCGCTTTGAGAGCTGTGGTGATGTAGTAAGTTATACAAAGAAAAGCGTCTGCCTTTGTCTGGGTCTGGGTCTCCCCTTTGTGCTCACAAGTTCCATTGAAGGTTTGGAACTGAGAATATTCGCGCTGTAGCCACTGGGCGGGCCAACACTGCTGCACATGCTTCCTGACTCAGTGATTTAGGGTACACGTTGTTTGTTTCAATAGTAGCACAGTGAATGAATGTAAATGTAAAGTATCTAGCAAATAGGCCATTTATAGAATAACACATAATACACCCGCCATACTTCTGAGTCTTTCAAAGTCTATTGTTTAACATTATACCTTGCCACGATTGTCAACTACAAAGGTATTTGTCATTTTATACTTCCCATAACAAGAATAAGCAAAGTAAAAAACCCTCAATAAAAAGAAAAATATAAATAAAAGGATATACAGCGGTACATAAAAATATAATGTGTTTCCTAGTAATATCGCGGAACGCGCGCGGAAGCCAATACCAATTTGCCGCCACATGTATCTTATTTTAACTGATTTAATAGCAAAACAGCACTTTACTATTCCGCTATTTACATACAATCAAAAACTGTATGCACATAAATATTGTGTTTGGTAAAAAGTCAAGGAAATAACAGAGACATTAGACAAAATTCTTCTACTTCATACCGCTGGCACGACAGTCGTTCAAATTTGTTTGGCCCAAAACTTGTCACTTTCACCGCGTTGTCGGTGGCAACGCATAGATCACTCCGATCGCTTATTTTTGGGGCAGATAGGACATGACAGGAGGTGGGACATGGTTTGCAACTCGGCGCCTCATGCACATCCTACTGCTGCTCTGCCGAGGTAGTCCTATTTTGCAAGGTTGGCGTTACAGCTTCCTATTTGGGTTCTGAGGCGGTTCAGAGACATCCAGGTAGACCACGGAAATTTAGACTCTGCGAGCAGATGCTCGCTTGGTGGTAAGTACTGAGTGGTTAGGAGAAAAGTATACTGCCACATTTTGCAACAGGCATCGACCGAGACTCCTGACAGGGTTCTCCTGCCGATTTCAAGAAGCTTTGTTGATTTTCAACCATTGCTTTGGTAGTTGTGTACTAAATTTGGGTGCCTTGTGTCACGCTCCTGTTTCTGTTTCTCGACTGCATTCGCAAATTCCCTTCGGACGAGTGGTGGTGCTATCCCGGCTGTAGAATGAAGTGATGGGTGGAACGGTGCCTCACTGGACACGCATATTTATCTGCAAAGTAGCAGAGTTCTAGGCCAGTAGTCCGGAAAACGTGAGGTGAAGCTCCCCAGGTGGTTGATGTTAGGGGCCTGAGTAAGTTGTTGCGGGACTGATGTTTTTCTTTGTTTTAGACAGTGGCTCTTAAGTGTCAGTACTCGGTCAAGGGTAACAACCAACCAAGTAAGTCGGATTACAGCAGTGATAAATGGGGACTCCTTGCCAATTTGTGTTCAGAGTGCATCTAGTTGAAGATAAAATGATATTTTATCAACGTAACAATTGACAATAATTCCAAAGTACAGGGGATGGACAATCGCTACTGAAATGTCAGGTAGTTAATACCTTATATTTTGACTTATCGACAATCTTTGTCGATGATAGTGTCTTGAGACTCTGGTTTTTTTTGCAATGCTGGGCAAAGAAAAGAAAGCTATAGATAAAATACATGACTATAAAAAAAAAACTAAAACTATTAAAAAATACAAGAAGTATATTGGATAATTATGTCATTTAGTAACTCTACATACTACCGTCTGACCTCGATTATCAGTTGCATCCATAGATGTAGAATGTACAGCGAAAAGATACTACATCTATGGCTGAACCCGTCAAGTGTCATAATAAGTAATGGTACAAATATATCAATTTAAATATTAAAAATATAATAATATGTTTAACATTTAACCAATATCATTTTTGAAGAAAGTGCTCAAGGCATTAAAAAATCATCCGTATTGCTGTAATTGGCGTTTGTGCCTAAAAGGCAAGCCGTATTGCAAAGTCTAATGGCAATGCTGACCGATAGGAAAATGGAATTATTTATTATAGGAACGGTTCCCCCCCGGATATTTTTTCCGTGTCTGTCGGTAAACACCTACAGGTCTCAGATTAATCATTAAGATAGTGCCTCCCACAATTCCAAAAAGGTCAAATGCGAAAGTTACTTTTGACCTTTTTTCTTTTCCTTATCTTGTACCAGGTACCTACTTACCTACATTCAACAACGTTCACTTGCACACTCATAATTTTGTATGTACAAAACTTGAATGCCACCAAAAATTTGACATACCAGCCTATTCTCAGAAATCACTCAACTTGTTAGAAAAACATTTGTCTAACTACCGAAACGACACCTATAAGACATTCTCATAATACTATCGCCCATATTTCTTCATGTACTCTACTTTATTGACTTCTTACAATTCCATTGAGCGATCAATTTTAATAACGTAGGAATACCAGGTGACCCGCCATCATGAAATCGCTGCATGTACAAAAGTGTAAACGAATAAAATGTATGTTCTTATTTCGTAAGTCACCGAATCCGTTTACAGATTCCAATAAAACCGAACTAAACGCGATTTGGGGTAAATTTAAAGTCCATTACCATTTTTGTTCACTCCAAGATTTGATGTCACAGACCTAATCGCACAATGAAATCTGAAATAAGCTTGATTGTTTTGTGTTGTTCCATGATCTAGTAGGTCAGTTTCTTTAACGTACCAAAATAAAGTCTCGCTAAATATAGAAGTGGGAAGGAACGTGATTTTGTTCTAAGGTTACTGGGTATTGGAATTTTCGAATACAAAGCTTTGAAAAGTAAAGCAAAAAACGGCAGATTTTGTAAAGGAAATTATTTTTAAATGCAGGTTTAAAATGTGGCTTACCCATGAAAAAAGTTTATTCCCATCGGCCACCCTCGATTGGCCACCCCGGTGGCCGATGGGAATTATTTAGTGAAAACTGCCACGATCCTTTATTCCCATCAAGTGAATGTTGATGCTGTGACCGGGAACTAAAGGTGCTGTCCCTGATAACATTATACGTATAATATCATCTAAATTTGCATTGCTCTACCTATTTCAATTTTGTTTTTTGGAAGTCTGACTTAAAGTGTTGTCCCCAAATTATAGAAATTTGTTTTTATTTCGCCCGTACATAAGAAGGGGTCTAAGAAAGAGATTACTAACCATGGGCCTATATCCAAGCTGTGCATTATAGCAAAACATTTGAGAGGATTGTCTATAACCAGTTATATCCGCCCTTGCTAGCTCTTTCAGCACGGATTTTTAAAAGGACGGTCTACCACTTCTAATTTGATTTTATTACGGAAGCTATGGCTATTGTTAAGCAGGTCGATGTAGTCAATGTCAATTTTGATATTTATAATTAATGTATTTAGACTTCACGCACAAAGATACTAATAAGGTAATATACTAACAAGACGCACGGCTATGCACCATCGGTACATGGTGGACGTCTCAGTCATACGCACAAAGCGATTTTAATACTTTTATTGTGCGCACTGCTAACGAGTGGAATTTCCTGCCGGAGTTTTATTCCCTTATAGCTACAACCTTTGGGTTAAGTTAAGTCGAGAGTGAATAGGTTATTAAAAAAATGGTTAAAAAAGGAAAATCTTCTGGATAACTAAACAAAGCTATGTATTTAAGGAAATAAAAACATATTAAAAAATAACAATTAGCAGATATTTTTTTCAGTAGAAGTTATAGTGCAAAATGTTAAAAGTTAAATTTGGGGTATCACCAAAATCGAAAAAATGTTGGATACCTTTACAGACTTATTCTAACTAGTACATACATACTCGTACGTATACAGAAAGTATTTCAGTCTGAGGAAATATTCACAGAGCCTTTTAAGCAATTTTCATGTTTAGGTAAAAATACCTAACTTCTCGTAACATAATTTGTTGGATTATTGTACATCTGTAATCTGTATTACCTAATTTCATCACATACCAAATTTCATAGGCGGGAGAATTTTTCGGAAGTCTCCATACAACAAATATCCTCGTTGACTGGACTATCGTGCCGAAGTCAGTTCGGGAGTTGTTCATTTTCTCATGACAACAGTTCATGCCTCATAGCTTTTCTGTTATTACGTGACTTTGTTCGCGCAAAATATTTTTGTAAGAGCGATTGTGTTCAGCACTTGTTAGTTTTATGACTTTAAAGCGGTAAATTGTATTTGCTGGTTTGATTTTAAACTGAAATGGTTGTTGTTTGGTTGTTTTACAAAACAAATGTTTTAAAACCGTCTGGATTAAACTTTAAATTAATTTTAATATCTTATTGACGGCAACATAGACCTTTTTAAAATCGCTTTTATCAGTTAATATTATGAAACTTTTATTAGTTGTTTTACAAAAAAAAACTTTACTGTTTATCGAAACATTATCCTTACCTAGATACAAGCAACATGGACATTATAACATGGCCATCAAAGTACTCCCTCTTCTCAAGAAACTGAATGGCTTAGAATATTTAAACAACATTTTTGTATTCACCACCATCTTATTCACATTCGCAAAAAAAACCCAATAAATTCTAAATGTTGGTAATAGCAGACACGGCGATGGGCACCTCCATTTGTCATGGACAACTACTAGCGAAGCATAAATCTATCGGGTGTCTCGTATTCAGGCGATGTTCGGCATTTGGGTTCTACTACCAACGTGTTCTGTTCGCCTGCTAACTTACCGCCCTCAAAGTTACCCAGGTGACTCCTTTTATTTTTTTCTATATAACTATCTATACTTACCCATAAATCTTCACACCAGCGGTATATTTGGGACAAACTAGGTTTTCCGGGACGTCGGACGTAATTTATCAATATGCGCTCGAGGTGCGAAAAAGATTTTTTCCTCATTTATCACCTGGCGACTAGTCCATTTTTACATGTAATTTCAAGCTCAAAGAAACTAAACCAGAGGCTGGGAAACAGGCCATCTCTTAACCATAAGTATCAGACAAAAACAATAAAAAAGAAAACGGTCCGATTAATGAGGATCTTTCTTTCCTATGTCCCAATTTCATGATTTTATATTTTTTGGACAAAAAAGAGGCCAGGAATGGTCCAGGCCATGGTCGTGTTTAACATGGGTTAAACACGACCATCATTAACTGCACGTGCAAAGTATATAACCTTTATACTACGGAGGAGCTCGTGTTAAGCCTTCAAGGTTAAGCAACACTTCAGGTGACCATACATTACTTAAATAACGAAACTCCTCCGTGCTTCCGAAAGCACGTAAACGTTGGCCCTGGCTTTCAAATCATAATCTTTGACTATCGCTACGATAGTCAGACGCCTTACAATCTGACTTGTAAATCAGTCTTGCTAAGACGTATAGTGTTACCCAGTTACTGGGTTGTGGAGATCAGGATAGGCATGTAAAATACTGGTACTCAGATGAATCCGGTTAGAGTGGAGGACCCAACATATTTGGGCAAGAGCTAGGCAGATTCTTTGTTTAGTGTATAACCTTTATAATATGACCTTCATAGGAACCTTATAGCAAAGACCTTATACGTTTTTCTTACTACTAGACTGTGTACCAAAATTTTTTGTTCAGCTAAAATGAAATCTATCATCATACACCTAGGTTAGCTATTTCCTTATAAGCGGTAGCTAACCAAAAGCGGTCCTGGCGAGAGGGTTTCCGTTGGTAGTGTGCCCTTGTCTGACTTCTTGCTAGCTCAACTAATCATTGGGTTTGGTAGAAATGGTAGAAAAATTTATATTTTGGTTTTTATTTTATACCAAAACGAACAATTCATAGACTTTGACACGTATTTCAATATTTCTAGAAACGTATTTAAATATTTCTACAGTTCCTATATTTAATCAATTCGTTGTATTTAAAAAAATATTCATTAATACTGAGTAAGAGTAGTACTTTTAAATGTTTGGGCCTGGTAATATTAAATGTAAGGTGACGGTTTGCGGAATTTTCGGCGGACTTTTTTCACAGAACAATAACTTTGTTCGAGTGAAATTCAGCGGCTGTTAATATTATTTGCAAAGTTTTATTTCTCAATTGTCTACGCAACTGGACAATATGAGAAATCATAGAGATCCTTTGAGGTATATTTAGCTGCCGGTATTTCAAAGCACCGTCTGAAGACTGCAGGGTTATCTAACGCCTCTCCTTCATGAGCTTGAGAGTAGGATCAGAGAGCTTTTTGTTCCTATCTATACGATTGGTCTTGAAGAATGAGACTAGAGGAGACTTGGGATTTGAGGATTATTGAGTCCTCCCCCTCTCTTCGAACTTCAGATAACCCTTAAATACTCCATCGTAAACTGCTCAATTCCTCTTCGAGTTCGGTGATTTTTTCGTCGATCCAGAGTGTGCGCGTGTTGTACGTTGCCAGGTCCAGTCGTCGGTTGTTGGGGTAGATGGATCTCCTCCGGGATTCTTAGCACCCCTTCTTGCCATACCGTAACCTCGACCGCTACCGTAGTGGAGGGGACAGATTGCCGGGCAATAGGGGCTACGTTTTAGTTGTGCTATTCATGGGGTGTGCTTTGCAGGCTAGTTGGCGATCGCAGTATGGTTGTTACAAATGCACAGAGAAAGCTGCTGCCCATTCTCTTTTCGGTTTTTTCCTTAGTCGCCTCTTATGACACCCACGGGCAAACATGGGATGTTGAAATTCTTTACGCCCGACACCATACGGTTAGCGATGTAGATAAAATAAAATATAAACACTATTTTTTTTTATTGACTATAAATTCGGTAGGTTTAGGTAGCGCAGTTAGGTAGCATAAATATATCGGGATACTTAAACTATCGTTTTTACAATCAATTTGTCCCGTCTTCTGTTTTGTCATGGTCACCTCATTAGAAAGAGACACACTACCAACGGGAGCCTTCTCACGTGGACCGGTATTTGCGCCATAGTGCACAGTCTAGTAGTAAGAAGTGTAAGGTCTTTGCCTTATAGTGATAGATAACGGTGATTTATATTCCAACTAGCTTTCCGCCCGCAGCTTCGCCTGCGTGGACTACATGATTTGGCTGTTTCGTTTATTCCAATTTTGGCGGGATATTGCAAATTATTATCCAAACATATTAGACCACAACATTTTCTAAATACAAATAAATTAATAAAAAATGAGCATAAACTGAACTGCCTATGTGTTCTAATAGAGAGCGCTGGGCTTCTATGCCGGAGGTCTCGTGGGATCGATTTCTATGGGGAGTTACAAATAGTCGAAAGCTACTTTACTTTAAATTTTTAACCGACTTACCAAAAAGGAGGAGGTTCTATGTTCGACTTTATTATGTTTTTTTTTTATATGTTGACCGATATCTCCGTCAATTGTGGACCGGTTTTAAAAATTATTTTTTGTTTGAAAGAGTATGTTCCGACATTAGTCCCATTTTAATTTGGTGAAGATCTGATGAAGAACTTCGGAGATATACAACATAACTCTTCAATAAATAACGGCAAATCTCTCGGGATTGCTGCAATCGCATATCTGTTTATTGTTTATACCATTCATAACATAATATCACGCCAGTCTGCTCTAAGGGGTACGCAAATGTGTACAGTTCAGCACCCTAATTTCACCGGTTATGTTCATTTTATTATATTCGGGTAATCTATTCTGGCATTATAGGGACCTTACTTAACTACTTGCCTATTAGGTAGGTACAACAAAAAAGTGAAAATAAAAAACTTTTTCCAAAAAAATACTACCGAATTCCAAATCAAAAACTACAAAGTGAAAAATAACTTTATTTTTGGAATTCGGTGTCCATAAAGCAACAAAATTGGTACCTGCGAAAGACACCGACTTCCAAAAATAAAGTTATTTTTCAGTTTGTAGTTTTTTATTTGGAACTCGGTAGTATTTTTTTGCAAAAAAAGTTTTTTTGAATCCTGCTACTGACACGATAGAAAATTAATACTGGGTGGCGCAAAAATGATCACCCGATGTTCTTCGGCTGTAATTTTTTTTATGCATGGAAAACTTTGGTTCTGCTTTTGGATAATGTTTATTTGTTTTCTTAATTTTCTTTTTCAATTTTATCGATAAAATGATACGGCTAAGTGGCCGCCACCATAATCGATAAACATTCGGGCCCAATTTATGGCATTTTCTATTAGTCTTGGCAGAACTTCCGGCGGATATTATCTTTGAGGATTTCAAGAGCCTGATGCTAATTGATATATTCTAATGACTTAAAAAAAACCACAGGAAGAAGTCTGGAACTGTTAAATCAGGCTATCTTACCGGCCATTGAAATACCTGGTATTGCAGCCCTCAGAATTTTGGTTGTAGCTCGTGCAGTAAGTGCCGTTGCTCAATCCTGTTTTGAACCACATGTTCTCCAGTTCCAATTTATTCATTTTAAGGATAGAGAAAGACGTTGATCATGGCTATGTGACCTCGTCAATCACAGTAGTCGGTTGGTGGCCCGATGACGCCTCCAGCATAAACAACACACCATGCAGTAACTTTGTAGTGTGTGACTTTTTCTGGATTATTCGCAGATTTTCGATGCCACAGAAGTGATAATTTTGCCAATTCACATATTCACAGAGCTTGCTCGTGATGATTTTCGATGAAAAATTTCCTTCCCCGTGGTCGCGATTTAGAATGGCTTGACGTAGATTACACGCGCTTGGAAACCTCCAAGCGCGTGTAATCTACGAACAAACAAACAAACAGCTATATTTTTTAACCGACTTTCCAAAAAGGAGGAGGCTGTATATTCATAAATTCAAGTGAAGATGTTCGGCTGTATATTTGTTTTTTTTTTGGGTATGTTCACCGATTTTTCCGCCAATTGTAGACCGATTTAAAAGAATATTTTCTGTTTGAAATAGTATGTTCCCAAATTGAACCCATTCAGGATTCAATTTGGGAATATATACATACTATTTCTGCCTATGAGTTCTATAATAGAGAGCGCTGGGTTTTTATGCCGGAGGTCTCATGGGATCGATTTCTATGGGGAGTTACAAATAGTCGAAAGCAACTTTACTTTAAATTTTTAACCGACTTACCAAAAAGGAGGAGGTTCTATGTTCGACGTAATTATGTTTTTTTTTATATATGTTGACCGATATCTCCGTCAATTGTGGACCGGTTTTAAAAATTCCTTTTTTTGTTTGAAAGAGTATGTTCCGAAATTAGTCCCTTTTTAATTTGGTGAAGATCTGATGAAAAACTTCGGAGATATACAACATAACAGAAAACAACGGCAAATCTCTCGGGATTGCAGTATTTGCATGACTGTTTGTTGTTTACGCTATTTCATAACATAACATCACACCAGTACACTTTAAAGGGGTACGTATAGGGGTATTGATATAACGAAGATTATTTTTAATACAAAATTAAACTACAGATTACTTTGATCTTTTCAGAATAAACTGAGAACTGTCACCATCATGCATATTCCATTAAAATTTATTACATTCCATATCATATGGACCATGTTAGGGCATGGTAACAAGTTATTTTCAAGATCAATATGATTAGGATCATATATCAAGAAGGGCGACAATGCCCGGCTGAAGAACTATAGGCCCATCTCACTTCTTAGCCATGTCTACAAGCTGTTTTCAAGGGTCATCACGAATCGTCTCGCGCGCAGGTTTGACGATTTCCAGCCTCCTGAACAAGCCGGTTTCCGTAAAGGCTTTAACACTGTATATACATACGCTGCGGCAGGTTATACAGTAGACCGAAGAGTACAACCTGCCTCTCTGCTTAGCGTTTGCGGACTACTAGAAAGCCTTTGATTCGATCGAGACTTGGGCTGTGGCTGACTACCGGTACATCGAGGTGTTGAAGTGTTTAGTTTCAGGATCAGACCTCGGAACCTACCTATCTGCAGCGAGGTGTGAGGCAGGGAGATGTCATATCTCCGAAACTGTTCACCGCTGCACTGGAGGATGTCTTCAAGATTCTGGACTGGAGAGGGCTAAGCATCAACGTCAATGGTGAGTACATCACTCACCTTCGGTTTACCAACGATATAGTGGTCATGGCTGAGACTATGGAGGAACTTAATACAATGCTCGATGACCTCAGTAGAGCTTCCGAAAGAGTGGGTCTTAGGATGAACGTGGACAAAACCAAGGTGATATTGAATGCCCATATTACACCCACTCCTATCAGGGTCGGAGACTCTACACTCGAAGTTATGGATAACTATGTCTACATGGGACTAACGATCCAGTTGGGTAGGGCCAACTTCGAGAAAGAGGTCAACCGACTCGGCTGGGTAGCGTTCGCGAAGTTGCGCGGTATCTTCACGTCCAACTTACCACAGTGTCTTAAGACGAAAGTCTATGACCAGTGTGTGTTGCCAGTTATGACCTATGGCTCTGAGATGTGGTCTCTCACAATGGGCCTCATTAGAAAGCTTACAGTCACCCAAAGGGCAATGGAGAGGGCTATGCTCGGAGTTTCCTTGCATGATCGAATCATAAATGTAGAGATCCGCAAGAGAACCAGGGTTACCGACAAAGCCCGAAGAATTGCCAAACTTAAGTGGCATTGGGCAGGGCACATTGCTCGCAGAACGGATGGCCGATGGGGCAGAAAGGTTCTGGAGAAGCGGCTGCGAACCGGAAGACGTTGCGTTGGAAGGCCTCCCACTAGGTGGACTGATGACCAGGTGAAGGTTGCGAGGATGCGCTGGATGTGGACGCACAAGACCGGTCAATGTGGCGACGCTTGGGGGAGGCCTATGTCCAGCAGTGGACGTCTTTCAGTTGATATGATGTTGATGATATAGAGTACCGATGGGGTTTAAATCAAAAATACATAGTAACACTATTATTTGGTGTTGTGGTGATGACAGTGGCTAACAAAGCCTCATTTGTTTGAGGTCGTGGGTTCAAATCCAATGTGGCTTTTTTCAATTAATATGGACATTCTTAGTTTATCTTGGACATCACTGACAACGGTGAAGGAAAACATCAAAAGGAAACCTGGACTTATAGTTAATATATAAAGAACAATGGCCCATACATTGTTATAGTTAAATTCCTACGTATTTAAATGAAACAAATCTGGTTTTACTCAGCGCATCTTCTGAATTAGTTTTTGCAAGAACTTGTGTTCGAGAAGTCCGAGAATAATAGATATTCAGTTATGGTCCCGGCTACCCTAAAGGTACAAGTTCGCAGCCGGCTGCAGAAAGCAGCAGCAGACGACGACGTGCCACTGCAACACTACTGGTTTCTAAGTATTTCTAAGAAATACCTTCCGCAGCTAGCGAGACGTCTCCCGACTACACGTCGCACAATTGCAGAAGACGTGTCGCCCGACCGCAGATCAGTAGTGACCAGTAGTGAATGAGTGTGGTCAGACATCTTCTCTCACGGAACACTCAGAACCAAAAGGAATACGGCGCTACCATTTGCAGTCGGCTACGAACTTGTACCTTTATAAACACCGACGCCAGGACCTGGCAACATAGAACACGTGAACAATCCGGACTGACGAAAAGAAAGCCGAACTCGAGGATGATTTGAGCAGGTTGCGATGGAGTAAGGTTATCTGAAGTCCGAAGTACCCCTCGTAGGACGCGATAATCCTCAAATCCAGTAACCTGCTCTATTTTCGTGAGGGTGACCAGGGTGGAGTCGGGATAATCGTCCACAAGTCCCTTGTGAACAACGTAGTGAAGATCGAGAGTGTTTCGTCCAGGGTGGCGTACCTCATACTCAGAATATTCTCAAGATATACGGTGAAGGTCATACAGGTCTACGCCCCGACCTCAGCACACCCCGATGACGAGGTAGAGACCATGTATGAGGAAATCTCTCGAGACACTCACTACACCGTTGTCATGGGGGACTAAAAAAGAGACTAGGATGAGCTGCGATTGGGTTAATTTGGAGATGGTCGTTGGAACCACCAGGGTCACCTACTGGCTAGTTTTATGGAGAAGGACCGCCTCTATATGATGAACTCCTTCTTTAGAAAGCATGAGCACAGGCAGTGGACCTGGCAGAGCCCTGATGGTTCAATTAAAAACGAGAACGACTTTATCATGTCAACCAAGAAGCAAAAGTTCAATGATGGCTCTGTGATCAATTCGGTGAAAGCCGGGAGCGACCACCGCATGGTGGAGCACATGGTGAAGGAGTTCATCATATAGAGGCGGCGAGGTGTGTCGCTGCAGAAAGGTAGGTTCCGAGGTCTGATCCTGAAACTAAACATTTCAACACCTCGATGTACCGGTAGTCAGCTGCAGTCTCTCCAACGGTGCCACCGTTGGAGAGACTGCAGCCACAGCCCAAGTCTCGATCGAATCAAAGGCTTTCTAGTAGTCCGCAAACGCTAAGCAGAGAGGCAGGTTGTACTCTTCGGTCTTCTGTATAACCTGCCGCAGCGTATGTATATACGGTGTTAAAGCCTTTACGGAAACCGGCTTGTTCAGGAGGCTGGAAATCGTCAAACCTGCGCGCGAGACGATTCGTGATGACCCTTGAAAACAGCTTGTAGACATGGCTTAGAAGTGAGATGGGCCTATAGTTCTTCAGTAAGGCATTGTCACCCTTCTTGAAGAAGAGTACCACCACACCCCTGCACCATGCCTGTGGCGTTTTGCCCTCAAGTATGACGGAATCACCCGGCGCCTTGTTGTTCTTAAGCTGTTTCAGAGCCATCCTAATCTCGTACAGGCTGACGTCCGGAATGTCTTCGGTATAGTGTCGGGTCAATCTAGCTCTAGGGTCATTGGCTAGATTTGCGACATGTTTACTGTTTGACGTGTACAACTGCCCATAGAATCTCTCGATTTCCCTCAGAAGCTCCGGTTTGGCGGATACGATCCTGCCATCATCGGTCTTTAGTTTCGTGAGCTGGCTCTGCCCAATAGACAGATCTCTTGCAAAGGCCTTGGAGCCCTTATTCTGCTCAATCGCGTCTTTAATACTTTCGGTATTAAAGCGGCGGAGATCGCTTTTCAAGGACTTTGAGATCCGTCTATTTAACTGCTGGTATTTCAACGCATCGTCTGAAGACTGCAGAATCATATCACGCCTTTCCTTCATGAGCTCGAGAGTAGGACCAAAGAGCTTTCTGTTCCTATCTGTATGGCGGGTCTTGAAAAACTTAGACCCGACCGTATGGACAGCTTCCACGAACCCATCGCTGTATTCGTCCACGGAGCTCCCTAGGCACTCGAAACAATTCTGGAGTACCGTATGGTGACGGACGTTAAGAATTTCACCATCCCATATCTTCCCGTGGGTGTCATAAGAGGCGACTAAGGGACACACAAGAGAATGGGCAGCAGCGTTCTCTGTGCACTTTACCAACCAACTGCGATCGCCAACCCCCCCAAACCAATATGAATAGCACAACAAAAAAACGGCCCCGAGTGCCCGGCAGCCCGTCTACCCTCGGCTACGGTAGCGGTCGAGGTGATGGCGTGGCAAGGGGTGCAAAGAATCGCCGGAGTGGACCCGGCTACCCCAATAAACACCGACGACTGGACCTGGCAACGTATAACACACGAACACTCCGGACCGACGAGAATATAGCCGAACCCGATGAAGAATTGAGCAGGTTACGATGGAGCATTTTAGGGTTATCTGAAGTCCGAAGAGAGGAGGAGGACTCGATAATCCTCAAATCCGGTAACCTGCTCTATTTCTGAGAGGGTGACCGGCAGTCCCAGGGTGGTGTCGGCTTTATCGTCCACAAGTCCCTTGTGAACAACGTGGTGAAGATCGAGAGTGTGTCGACCAGGGTGGCGTACCTTATACTCAGAATATCCGCAAGATATTCGCTGAAGGTCATACAGGTCTACGCCCCGACCTCATCATGTCAACCAAGAAGCAAATGTTCAATGATGTCTCTGTGATCAACTCGGTGAAAACCGGGAGCGATCACCGCTTGGTAAGAAGCACATTGAACATTAATGTCAAGCTTGAAAGGTCTCGACTGATGAAGTCAACGCTCCGCCCAGCACAAATCCAGGTCCAAAACCCCGAAACCTTTCAACTCGAACTCCAGAATCGTTACATCATTAAGCCCTAAGATTTTCACGTTCCAAACCGAAAGCGCCGACTCGATTCCAACTTACACGTGATCGAAGCCGCTGGCAGAAGCTATTGAGTAATAATCTCAACACAAGTACTTATTAATTTATCGGAGCGTACATAAAAGGAACCGAAGTGAGATCTCTATTAATTGCCAATATATAGACTATATAGAATATATAGACGACAGACTAAGAAACAAATAGTTATAATCATATAGTTATTAGTATTATTACGGGGCAACGTTGGAATGCTATTGAGCTGTATAATCGGAACTTATATCTCAACGCCATTCAGCGAAGTAACAGACTAGTATAGCTTATTCCTAAGAGTAGCGTTTAGAATAAAAATAAAATTATTTTAGTTTTAAGTTTATTTTTCAAATGTCAATTTGTGTTAGTAACTGACGTGTCAAAACTGTCATAATTGTTGGAATTTATCAAAAATAAATCAATACTACAACACTATAGTGCCTTCTCTGTCTAAACCATAAATTACATAGTTTATTATTTGAGCCCTTGTCAACACTTGAAACTAAAATGCTAACTGGTTTCGGCCCTGTATCCCGTCAACCATAGTAGGGACCACATGTCCTACACAAACCTTTCCGATATATAAAACAAAGGGTAATTAAACTGTTATTATTCAAACCCTTAAAACATTATTTTCTTTGGTGTCCACCTTATCAACCCCAACAGGTTATGGGCCCAGAGCACTAATCCAAAGTGAAAGAAATTATTGGCCACTAAATAATAAAAGCGAGTTGTGCATCTAGTGAAACAAATAAAAAGGAATAAGACTGTTCAAAATTAAAATGAGTAATATGAACATTTAATATTTTGATGGAAATAAGTAAAGTGTGTAAACATTTCAAATATCCAAAATTATAAGTGAACTTGAAGTACTGAACATTGTCGAAGAGAACTTCCGACGAAAATATGTGCTGAAGTGCGACGTAGCTGTTTCATTGAAAAAGGTTGCTGAACTGGAAGCTGCGGGTGCAAAGTAAAAAGATTTCAAAAAAGGTATAAATCTTTTTCATGACTTTAGTGAATAGACAAAGTAATATTGGCACCGTAATAGAGACTGAATAACAATTGACTAAAGATACTATAATACTAGCGTTTGTGAAAACGATTAATCTCGTTCGATCATAAAATCAAACTTACAAACGGAAGGTTATGATCTAAGTCTAAAAGTACTTCAGGCTGCAATTTCGAGGCCATAAGTCACACGGTCTCAAAAGATCGTCAACAAAAGTAAAAGTCAATAAAACCGTTCAAGAACCCAATAAATGGTAAAGCCATGGAAAACAAAAGAAGGAACAACATAACGGTGCATATGGTTAGTTCAAAACCAGAACCACATGATGAAATACGTCTGGATTTGCCTCCATGAAATCATGATGGCGCGTTTTTACACGCGACGAAGGATAGAGATTTGCCGGTTACCATTCTGCATTTGATTGTAACATGGGCATTTCAGTTGTGCTCCAGTATGTATTTATCTGCGAGGTCCCATAATATCGGTAAGCATAGTGCAGCAAGTAGGAATGACTGTCGTTTTTGATAAACCGGCGAAGTCATTGTGTCCAAAGATGTTAAACCGGTATAAAGGGTAAGTCTTTGAGTAATCTAATTAACGATTAATTATGATTTATTGCGAAAAAAAAATTTGAGGCTATAAAGGCAAATTATATTTTTGGACGTTATATTTAATAAACTATATTCTAATCGCAATTAATAATATGGTGCCTTACGAAAAATTGTGTGAAGCTTGTGTTTATGGAAAACAAGCTTGTTTGGCAATTAACAAATTGAAAACATAAGTTATGTTAAAAGTAGATATTTAAAGTGCTCACAGATAAGTTACGACACTTGAGTCTATTGAAAACAAAAACAGAGTTGTGTTTTTTTGATACGAGTATACCAGATATTTTTGTTATGTTTCGGGATTGGATATGTTGTAAAAAGTTGTAAAGCTCATTTTGTTCTGAGAATTATTCCTAACTTATGTTGTGATAATGGAGAGGAAATTGTATCCAAATAAATGAAAGAGTTCTGAACTCGAAAATGGTATTAGTTACCATTACAGTGCTTTGCATTGAATGGAATAGCTGAATAATGGTAAGAACAATTCATACTTAAGAACGGAGTCGTATGTAATAGGTTGTATCTACTATTACGGTCTAAATATGTAAATTAATTTCGGGAAAAGATTGTTCTGGGAAGCACTAAGGTTATATAACACACCTTATAGTTATAACATAATAAGAAGCCACAATTAAAGTATTTAAATGTTTTTGGTTTTAATTTTTACTTTGTAATAAGTTTTTACTTACAAAAACTAAAACGAAATTTGACAAAATGTTGTCAAATGGGAAATAATTCGTTGGTTATAAACGAAATGGTTTACCGTTGGTAGTTGGTGGTAGATAATTGCTATTGAGAGTCAGTGATGTGATAATGGATGAGATTAATATCTTATCAAATGGCCAGTGAAATCTGAGTCCGAACGGATTATGGACAATAGTACATTATGGTACAAGTGTGTAAAGTTGGTGATTACCGCTGAGGCGCCATTGAGACCCGAGCCGTTAGGTAAGGGTCTTAAGAGGGCCGAGGACGGTAATCATCAATACACACGTGTATCATACAACGTTTTTCAACACACTTGTGAAGAAAATAATACTAAAAAATCATTTCCAACAGTGAAAACGAGTTGTGAATTTTTTTTCGCAATGGCGGGCAAAATTAATCAGTTTTCCTATGCGCGCACATCTAACAATGGCGATCGGCCATAGACTTTATTACAGACAAAAACACAAGTTATATTTAAGTGAAAGTTTTATTTATTAAACACGTACAAGTTGAAATTATCTATTTAAATACGAAGTTGCATGAAATGTGTCGCATTTGTACTATTTAGTACGATCTTTTTTGTATCGAAACTTTTTTAAGAACAAAGCACCTCAACCCATAAATTAAAAAAAAAAAACTCTTTATCTCACTTGTGAATAATAGTAATGAAAAAGTCACAGTTTGATAACAGGTGTCATTATGTGCCAAATTGCAGTGAAATTAGAGCCACTTTATGAGCAAGTGTGTTGAAAAAGTAGCAATAACTCTGTTGATAATTCTAACTTGGTACACCCTGGCAAAGTGGTGTGGATCTGATAAGAATATATCAGATTGTACGTACATGTGAATTAATAGGATTTGATTCCTGGCATAACTACATGCAATTGGCATGAGTTGGTACACCCTGGTGAAGTGGTGTGAATCTAATAAGAATAAATGAAACATATATGTGAATAAATAGGATTTCATTCCTGGTATAATTTAATAAATCAGTTAAAGAAACAGTGGAGCGTTTAAACTGATCTTCATATTATCACCATGGAAATGAGTTAACTTTACCATAAAATAATAAAACAGAAAATTATGACTAAGTGTTAGGATACAAAACATGTTGTCTGTTTCAAATAATGAAAATGATGACGACTGTATTTATTGGTAAATAATATCTAATGACTTGTTGTGTGCTGACTCTTTATTTATTTAGAAATTAAATCTATGTATAATAAACTTGAATGGGTAAATATCAATGATGAATATAATTTAATTATTCATAACACTAAAATCATGTATAATAAATCTATTTTGATTGATTGTAAGTGGGCATATATGATTAAAGATGATGAGTTTGAAAAATCTATGAATAAATGGTTAGTGGTTTTAGTCAGAAACAAGTAATTTGCATTACTCGCAGTAACAAGAATCGCAAATTTAAAAATGAATATCTTTAGCGAGTCAATTTAATTTACTATTACACCATATGGGTGTTAAATCAATTTAAATGGAAATTAATCAAGAAAATCTAAGTACATTTATTATATGAATATTTCCAAGCATATCCCGCCTGAATATGTGTATAAGGCTTACCAAGGAAATAAGTCATATTCATAATATATTCGTTTATGTCATGACATTGATTGAAGCAGTTTGCAAGCTTTTAGTTCTAAACATTTGAACAAACTTTGATAGAAAGAGGTTTTCAATACTCATCAGCAGACCGGTGTAATAAAAACTTTACCTCAGGTCATGATTGTTAAGCCCAGAGTCTGGACTTGTGCCCGGTTGACAGCTGCAGTAGACTTGCCCCTATAACAAAGGACCAAGATATAATGTTGATATTTTCTTCTGCCTAACCCTTCGGGGAACACAGGCGTGATGTTATGTTAAGTTATGTTTTGAAAAGAATTTGGTTATTTGAAAACAATGTGTGTTTATTATAATATAGTGTATTAAGTCTCTATCTAACCGTTTGGGTAATACAGGCGTGAAGTTAAGTGTGTTAAGTTATATTTCAAATTGTATTTAAGTTTTACATGTGGATGATCTTGTGACGATTGATTTAAATATGTACTATGAATAGTTCTAAAACACACTGACGAGATATGGTTTTCTGGTAAGCAAAAGACCCAGATCAGAAAACAAAGTTATTTTTGTTCAGCGTATGTAAACAGTATCTGAGAATAACATAAGATTCGGGATATTTACCATGTTTACTGTAAAACAAACAAAACAGTAAACATGGTAAATACCTCGATTCTAATGTTAATCTTAGTGACCATGATAGTTTAAAAACTTATAGTACCTGAGAAGTTTAAATATGAGTAGTGTAAATTAGTCAAAACTTGTACCCAAAGTGGAAAATAAACCATATGATGAAGTACGAAGTATTAGAGTCGAAATTACAAGTGGCCCTTGAAGAAATTCGTTTTGTGCTTGAAGCATATCGTGCTAGCCACTTGACCTGGCTTAAGTTTTTCTATAAACATTCTGAGTAAGTATGCAAGCAAAAACAACTGCTTGAGAAATTTAAAACGAACCATAAATCTCAAGATAATAAGAAAATTAAATTATTGGAAGTGGTTTTGTTCATTGTGAAAAAATGCTATGAAGTAATTGATAGAAAAATTACAAAGGGTTAATTGTAGTATTTGATCATTGCACAATGTGATTTGTATGCCACAAATAGGCAATAAAAAATGGAAGCCGTGCAGGAACTTACATATCTCAATATGAAGTTGTAAAGGAAACTCTGTGGTTAAAGTAATTGATGTCGAGTTTTGGCATTGTGATTAGATTCAAATTAAATTGATAGGGATAATAATGGATGCAAAAGCACTAGCTATCCAAGCCGTCACAGATGATCAAAATCGAAAAATCAAGTTAAGAAAAATGTGTGAATGTGTTTTATGTTTCTATTAACCAGCTGTCTGTTATTCTGACAAATTCCCCGCGGTTTGTCTCTGAATGAGTATTAAGTTCGGGGTGGTGTTGCAAATATGTATATGCAACGTGGTAATAAGGATATGTTAATTAATAGGCTTGTTTATAATAAAAATAATGAGTTAATTATAAAAGGCTTGGTTATAAGTACAAGGATGATTACATATGTTAATTATAAAAACTTGGTTATAATTATAAGGATATTTAATTATAAAAACTTGGTAATAAGTAGATGAATAACTTTAATATTTCATTAATTATAAGAGATGGAATGATTGATTGGTCGTATTCGGTTTTTCTGGGTTTCCCTAATCTTGCGCAATGAATGTTGGACAATGATATTGTTTTACAAGAAAGAAAGGTGTGTGTTTCATCATTATATAAAGATGGTTTCAGTATGTTATTAAAAAGAAAGGGATATATTTTTGAGGGGGCGTGTTGGAGTTTATCAAAAATAAATCAATACTATTCAGCACTAAAGCGCTTTCTCTGTCTGAACCATAAATTATATAGTTTATTATTGGAGCCCTTTTCGACATTTGAAACTAAAATGCTAGCTGGTTACGGCACTGTATTCCGTCAACCATAGTAGGGACCACATGACCTACACACACCTTTCCGATATATAAAACATAGGGTAATTAAACTGTTATTATTCAAACACTTAAAACGTTATTTTCTTTGGTGTCCACCTTATTAACCCCAACAGTAATTCCGCTGTACAAAAGGGATAGCACTATTTGCATTCTAAAGCTCCTAGCTCTAGAGCTAAGAGCTTTAGAATGCAAATAGTCATGGTACAGCCCTAGGGCTGTACCATGACTATTTACTATATCATTGACTATATCAAAGCTGTTATGATGCGGCAGTAAAAGAGTGTGAGTGCTATTTGTATTGTATAGCTCAGTTCCTCTCTCACAGTGGAACCGGAAATGAAATGACGAACGTAAGCACTGATGTAGAATATGACGTAACATTGTGATTTTGGTGAACTTCAAAGTATACACACGTTAAGACTAGTATTTATTTGAATAAAAACAGCGTAAATGATAAAGCTCTTATCTTATGTAGAATAGTCAATAACAGTTCCGGCAGACAACTAGTTTATTGTCATAAATTAAAATAAATAACAAATTATTATAAACAATCCACAACACTTTTCCACGGTCTTTAAATCTTCAGTAAATAGATTACTTTTAAGCAAGTGTGCTTCACCGTCGCGGTCGACCACATCATCGCTTACCATTGTAGAGTCCAGCCGCGATGGTGCGCTGTGTACCGGGAATTCTTATGTGTGTAATGTGGAAGAAAACACCGACATGTGTATTCACTAAGCAGCTTTATTGAACTGAAGTAATTGCGGTAATGCGCATGTAACAATGAATATAGTAAGTACATGTGATCGCGAACGTCAGCATAAAATTGTCGAGCGTGCTCGTACATGCTCCAAAATCACAAAAAAGCAAACAAAATGTAAATACCAGACCTTATGTAAAAATAATGTAAACACAGTAAAAGAAATGTAAAAGTTAACAGTAAGTAAAATAATGTAAATAAGTCCAAAGCTTATATCTAAATAACAATATTAATTATTTAGCTTGCCGGCGAGGTTGCTTTATCGACCTTGTGCGCGCAGCAAGTTTCATGGCTCGTCCGTGGTTGTGGTTCGCTGACGGCTCGCTCCAGGTCCAAGTTATCAGGTCTGTAGGTAACTGGGAGAACTGCACGATAGCGTTTCTTTAGTTTGAGACTGATCCATAGACAAGCCCCAACAAAAACGATGATTATAAAGCTATACATGATCTAGCGATGTGTGTCGTGAGAAGTTGCCACCTCGTTTAGAGTCTCTTGGTGCATCTTCACCTGTTCAATCCTGGCTGTCAATGTCTTCATCATCACTTCATGATGCTCAGCTTCAAAAGTATAGTTGTTGTCTGTTATGAAGTGATTTATAGCCGATTCTCTCAAGTAAAGCTCGTCTTCAGTCACGCTTATCTCACTGTGGAAGTTGTTATGAGAGCGAAGTATAATGTTATCTCCTTTCAACATGCATCCTGGATCAAGTGTGATAATACCAGTAGCACTTAATCGTTTCGATAATGTGCCAGATGGACAGAAAATGCGAGTCAAGCATTGTTTACAACAGGTGTAGAGCCACGCGCCATCATTGTGTAACTGTATCCACTTGTCGCTGCAACTTGATACAGTCGTGTGGCACGCTGATAAGTTCTTATTGTTTACTATAATTTGTGCCTCACACAACTATGCGGCTTGCTTTATGTCATAAACCGGTAAACTCAGTGCACATAGTAACTGGTGTTTTCTCAGTTGTACACATGTGCTTAGGTCGTCGTATGTTAGAGGCATCATCACATCCTTCTTGAGGTTTATTGCCAAATATTCAGATGTAGGCATGATATGCTTCTGTTTCTGTCCTTGAATGGAAGGAATAGGTATGACTCTGCTTAGCTCATACTGTTCGATGTTCACCAAAGGCAGCTTGACTTCAAATAGGAAGAAGTCTCTAGTCAGCTTGACGTGTACTCGTGACAATTTATACATCTGTCGAATGCACTGATAGCTGTTTGTACAGGGTAGCGACAGGTCACTAGGTAATTGACCAGATATTATGTTTAATTGTTCTTGTAACTGCTCTGGCTTCAGTAAATGTGCATCGACGCGCCCTTCCTTTACATCAGTCACTAAGTCGAGCAGTAATTGTTGAATTCTCCTTATGTTGGAGATTATTAAGTTAGCGGCTAATGCAGACGACATCACATTAAGTGCATTGCTACGTTCCAAGTGTATGCGCTCGTTTGTTTCTTGGAAGCGTTTGTTTATTAGCGTAAATTGCTTGTTCATGATATCTTCGTTTCTCTTCAAAATATTGTACTCGCCTTCCACAATCGATGTTTGTTCTTTGTAGAGGTTGAGTAAATGGTTTTCGTTTGTTTTTATGATGTTGATATCACTGTCGTATTTTTTGGCAAAGTCTTCGTCAAGGACTCCAAATAGATAATTTGCTGCATAACCAATTACATTTATTAGACCCCTTTTCTTGTGCGTTCCGTGTTCCGATCGCAAAACTTGGTTATAGTGCTGTATTTCTTTGATTTCGTGTTCCAGTTGAGAGGCGATGGATATCAAGGTTGGCTCTTCCTTAGTCAGACTGTTCAAATGTGTGACGTAGTCTGCCACGTTTTGTAAACTTCGCCAGTATGTTGTCATATTGTAATAAACAACCATTTTCCAGTCGTCTTGCCGTATTTGCACTTCAGCAATTTTGTCGAAGTAGACTAATTTTGCTGACGATAATGTGGTGACGTTCACTGAAGTCTGTTGCAGTGACGTCGCTATGCATAAGGCAAACGTGAAAAATATGCCGACGTAATTGTTTAGGGATCTTTTAGCAGGTTGCTTCCGCTTCAATCTCCCAGTTTTCTGTTGTTCGATAGGCGTTGTGTCACCTTCACTCTCTACGCACCCTGTATCACTCTGTTCTACAGGTAGTCGTGATAGTTTGATGATAGGGCTTTTTGGTTTTAGAGCGCCATTTTTTGTCTTCAGGGTCACCACTCGTACGTGTCCATCCTTACCAGGATGTGTCTCCATAACCCTTCCTAAGAGCCATTTAGAGGGCGGCAAGTGATCATCTTTTATCAATACGATGTCGTTGATCTCAAGATTCTTTGTTGCATAAAGCCACTTGCTGCGTGTTTGAAGTGTTTGAAGATATTCAGATGACCATCTCTTCCAGAAATCTTTGTGCATTTTTTCCAGTAGCTGCCATCTAGTTTTTATGTTTCTGATGTCCTCGTCAGGTGAAAGTGGGCTTGACAGTATTGGCCCTCCCACTAAGAAATGTCCAGGCGTAAGGCAGTCTAGATCGTCAATGTCGTTTGTTAGAGGAACCAATGGCCTAGAGTTGAGGCACGCTTTAATCTGGGCTAACAGAGTGGAAAACTCCTCAAATGTCAGCTTTTGTTCGCCAATGACGCGTTTCAGGTGGTGCTTCATGCTTTTGACTGCGGCCTCCCACAGTCCTCATGCTGATGGCCAAACTGGAGCGTTGAACTGCCAGTCAACTCCAAGGTTCCCTAAGTCACTCAAGAGTTCTTCGTTGATGTAGTGCATTAACGCCTCTTTGTGTTCCTGTATGAGTGTTTTGGCAGCGCCTACAAAGTTCGTACCATTGTTCGAGTACATACACTTTGGTGTTCCCCTCCGGGCACAGAAACGTTTGAAAGCGCCGAGAAAGGCTGCCGTACTCAAGTCTGAGACTAATTCTAAATGAATGGCCTTTGTTGCTAGGCAGAAGAATATTGAAATGTAGGCCTTGGACGTCTTAATCCCTCTGCCCTTGTTGGCCTTGACTTCCACTTGTCCCGTAAAATCAACGCCTGTGTGTAAATGGACGCGATGGAGTGACCCGGGGCTTTGTTAAGTTTCCCATCAGCTGTTTGCTAGTAGATGTCTTGAAGCGGTGACATTTGATGCACTTGAGAATGTGGCCTTTTACTGTCCTCACACCTCTGAGTATCCAGTATTTGTTTCGCAAATGTGTCAAGGTGAGTCTTGCTCCCCCATGCAGTGTCGAAATATGTGATTTGTCGATCAGAAGTTCTGTGAGCCGTACTTTGTGTGGCAAAATAATTGGATGTTTTTGTGAGATCTTCAAGGCTGATTCTGTTAAACGTCTCCCGACTCTCAAGAGACCTTGTTTGTCCAATAATGGGTGTAAATTAAGTAGACAACTCTTCAAATGCACCTTGCCATGTTTCTGTAAATTTACAATATCTTCGCCAAAGTGTTTATTTTGCACTGTCTTGATGACGACATTCAATGCGTTCTCAAGTTCCACTGTTGTTAAGTAAGGCGATCGCGCTTTGTGTTTGTTTGCCTTGACTCGCAAAATCCAACTTAGAATTCTGACGACACGTGTAATAGAGTTATGTCTGCATAGAAGCTCTTCGATAATCGATGACGATGTTTGGGCATTTTGAGATGCGCAGACTTGCTTCTTGTACTTGTGTTCTAATGTAGGAGCTTCAAAGTCTGTCGAATGATCTGGGATGTTGTTTTGTATCAGCCACGTAGGTCCCTCCCACCAAAGTTCATGTCTGACTAGTTGTGACGGAAGTAAGCCACGACTAGCGCAATCCGCCGGGTTGTCCTCGGTTTTAATATGTCTCCAACACGATGGTGGCATATTTGAAATATTTTTATTTGAAATTTTCGTAACCCTGTTTGCTACGAATGTCTTCCAGCGGGACACGTCGCCATGTAGCCATCCCAGAACGACCATTGAGTCAGTCCAAGCTTGTATTGTTACTGTCTGTTTGTTTAACGACTCTATGACCTTTTTCGCTAGTCTGGATAGTAAGTGTGCGCCGCACAATTCGAGTCTGGGCAGTGTCATCAATTTTTTTATCGGTGCGAGCTTCGTTTTCGTCATGTATTGGCCATCGTCTTTGATACTTCGGCAATAGATCACACATGAGTATGCCATGAGCTCCGTGGATGAATATAGCAACGGGTTCGTGGAAGCTGTCCATACGGTCGGGTCTAAGTTTTTCAAGACCCGTCGTACAGATAGAAACAAAAAGCTCTCAGATCACACCCTCAAGCTTATGAAGGAGAGGCGTGAGATGATCCTGCAGTCTTCAGATGAGGCGTGCAAATACCGGCAGCTCAATAGACAGATCTCTAAATCCTTGAAAAGAGACCTCCGACGCTTCAATACCGAGCGTATTAAAGACGCTATCGAGCGAAATAAAGGCTCCAAGGTCTCAAGGGATCTGGCTATTGGGCAGAGCCAACTCACGAAACTGAAGACTGACGATGGCAGGATCGTATCCGCCAAACCGGAGCTTCTCAGGGAGATCGAGACATTCTATGGGCAGTTGTACACTTCGATCAGCAAGCCCGTTGCGAGTCTAGCAAACGACCCAAGAGCTAGATTGACCCGACACTATACCGAAGATATCCCGGACGTCAGCCTGTACGAGATTAGGATGGCTCTGAAACAGCTCAAAAACAACAAGGCGCCGGGTGATGATGGAATTACGGCCGAACTCCTGAAGGCGGGTGGAAAACCGGTCCTTAGGGCCCTTCAGAAGCTGTTTGATTCCGTCATACTCGAGGGCAAAACGCCACAGGCATGGTGCGGGGGTGTGGTGGTACTCTTCTTCAAGAAGGGCGACAATGCCCGGTTGAAGAACTATAGGCCCATCTCACTTCTTAGCCATGTCTACAAGTTGTTTTCAAGAGTCATCACGAATCGTCTCGCGCGCAGGTTTGACGATTTCCAGCCCCCCGAACAAGCCGGATTCCGAAAAGGCTTTAGCACCGTAGACCACATACATACGCTGCGGCAGGTTATACAGAAGACCGAAGAGTATAACCTGCCTCTCTGTTTAGCGTTTGTGGACTACGAGAAAGCCTTCGATTCGATAGAGACTTGGGCTGTACTGCAGTCTCTCCAACGGTGCCAGATCGACTACCGGTACATTGAGGTGTTGAAGTGTTTGTACAAAAACGCCACCATGTCAGTCCGTCTTCAGGATCAGACCTCGAAACCAATCCTTCTCCAGCGCGGCGTGAGACAGGGAGACGTCATTTCTCCGAAACTGTTCACTGCTGCGCTGGAGGATGTCTTCAAGGTTCTGGACTGGAGGGGGCTGGGCATCAACGTTAATGGCGAGTACATTACTCACCTTCGGTTTGCCGACGACATAGTGGTCATGGCTGAGACCATGGAGAGCCTCAGTAAAATGCTCGATGACCTCAGTAGAGCTTCCGAAAGAGTGGGTCTTAAAATGAACATGGACAAAACCAAGATCATGGTGAATGCCCATGTAACACCCACTCCTATCAAGGTCGGAGACTCTACTCTCGAAGTTGTAGACGATTATGTCTACCTGGGACAAACGGTCCAGTTGGGTAGGTCCAATTTCGAGAAAGAGGTCAACCGTCGAATCCGACTCGGCTGGGCGGCGTTCGGGAAGTTGCGTGGTATCTTCTCGTCCAATTTACCGCAGTGTCTCAAGACAAAAGTCTATGACCAGTGTGTGTTGCCAGTGATCACCTATGGGACCGAGACGTGGTCGCTCACAATGGGCCTTATCAGAAAGCTCAAAGTCACCCAAAGGGCAATGGAGAGGGCTATGCTCGGAATTTCCTTGCGTGATCACGTCAGGAATGATGATATCCGCAGGAGAACCAAAGTTACCGACATAGCCCGAAGAATTGCCAAACTTAAGTGGCAGTGGGCAGGGCACATTGCTCGCAGAACGGATGGCCGATGGGGCCGAAAGGTTCTGGAATGGCGACCGCGAACCGGAAGACGATACGTTGGAAGGCCTCCCACTAGGAGGACTGATGACCTGGTTAAGGTTGCGGGAAGGCGCTGGATGCGAGACGCACGAGATCGGTCAATGTGGCGACGCCTGGGGGAGGCCTATGTCCAGCAGTGGACGTCTTTCGGCTGAAATGATGAGTATGCCTTCTCCGAGGCATCGCAGAACCCATGTAATTCAACTGGGGTGTTTTTAGGTCCCATCCATCGAGGAATAGCGATCTGACCTATGTATTTGAGGTCGTTCCTGAACTCTTCCCATTGTTTTTGTACATGTTGTGGTATGGGATCGTCCCAGTTGAGGTTTGTAGTCCACAGTTGTTGGAAAATAAGTTTTGCCTTTATTGTAGCTGGTGATAGCCAACCTAGTGGATCATATAGCTTCGATAGTTGAGATAACAACGATCTTTTTGTAATGATAGCGCAAGTGATTGTTGTTTCCACTGGATGATGAAATGTAAATTGATCCGTAGAGGGGTTCCACATAATTCCCAATGTCTTGTTAGTTTCAGCGTGCTTGAAGTCAATCATGTTTTGACAAATTTGATCGGGTGTAAGATCTTCTAATAAGCGTCCATCGTTGCTCGCCCACTTGCGCAGGTTGAAGCCACCTTGTTTAAGTAGGTCGATTAATTGCTGTTGAGTAGTTTTGGCTTGTTGGATATC
The DNA here is from genome assembly GCA_964057195.1 of Orthosia cruda. Lineage (NCBI taxonomy): Eukaryota > Metazoa > Arthropoda > Insecta > Lepidoptera > Noctuidae > Orthosia > Orthosia cruda. The sequence continues at coordinate 11,813,009 of OZ059826.1, read as the reverse complement.
ATTACTTCCGCCGAGGAGATCGTCGACGTACAACTGACTGTCCAATGTTTCAGAAGAAAGCGGGTATTGAGCCCCTTCGTCGTGAATTAGTTGTTTTATTGTGCGCATCGCTAAAAAGGGAGCAGCTGTAGTGCCGTATGTTACGGTGCACAACTGGTACTCTTGGATCTTGTCTTCCTTACAATATCTCCACAGAATTTTCTGTAGATGCTGATCTTGTTCTTGTATTCCGACTTGTCTGTAGAACTTTTCAATGTCAGCGGAATAAACAAATTGGAACCCCCTCCACCGTAGGATTAATGCCTGTAAGTCCTGTTGAAGCTTTGGCCCACATTCCATTAGCTCGTTCAGACTGTGGCCCGAAGTTGTTTTGTTTGAGGCATTAAACACCACTCGAAGTTTTGTTGTAGTGGAGTCCAATTTCATGACACCGTGGTGTGGTAGATAGCAACTCGGTTCTTGTGGAATTAAACTTTGTGTCATGTGATTAAGACGTATGTAGTCAGCCATGAAAGCCTTGTAACTTTCAGCAAGAGACTGATCTCTGACTAGTCGTTTCTCCAATTGTCGGAATTGTGCTAATGCCTGCGACTTTGAAGAACCTAACTGATTCTCGAATCCCTGTTTCATGGGTATTCTGACTTCATATCTGCCGTCAGACTTCCTTTTTGTTGTAGTTGCGTATAAAGTTTCGCAATATTGTTCGCCTGACGTCAGCGTTGGAGACTGTTCAGTTATTTCTTCTATTTCCCAGAAACGCGAAATGTTTTCTAGGTTATTAAGCACTGCATGGCATTGAAATTTTGTGGTGTTGCCTAATAGAAGCCATCCTATTTTAGTCTGTTGAGCTATTGGCGCCTGTATAGGTCCTCGCTGAATTCCATCCATGATTATTTGTGCGTAAACTCCTTTGGGCCTGGATATGTTGTAGTTAGGATCCGCGAGGCTAATGTTTTCTAAATGTGGCCATTGTTGGCGCTCAAACGTATAATTGGGCAAATTACTCAGCATTCTTGTCATGACAAGCGCCTCAATAGTGAAGTTGTAATTTTGGTATATGGACTCGCAAGTAAGTAGTACGGTTCCATGGCTCTTGATGTTCGAGATGCCAACTCCTGAGACGACTGCATCTTGTTTGCGCCTGTGAAGTCCCAATCGCTGAGCAGCTGATTCCGTTATTAAGTTGATTTGAGAACCTTGGTCAAGTAGTGCCCTAAGTTTTGTAGGAATCCCATCTACAGCCATAACATTCAGTTCAACTGTGGCAAGTAGAACTTCGTTCACATTCCCAGCAAAGTGAGTTGTTTTATGTTGCGCTACTGTCGGAACGCTTTTAGGTGTCATGTTATTAGCAGGAATTGTATGTTGAGCCCTTTGTTGTATAGCATCATGTAACGTCGTATGATGCTTGTTATTGCACACCTTACATGTTTTCACGAAATTGCATTGTTTGTCGTTATGGCAGTACATACAATTCTCACAGATTTTCAGTTGTGCAATTGTATTTATTTTCGCTTCTGGGGCCATACTTTGGAATGATTTACAAGAAACCAATATGTGGTCCGACTTGCATAACGGACATTTTCTTTCAGATCGAGCGTGATAGGTCTTTTCCCACTTGTGGAACTTCTTAGGTGGGTGTTTGGAAGAAAATTCCTTGGCTTCACTGTTGTCCATGTTCTTGGCCTCATGCTTCGTGGAACCAGTCTTGTTGTTTTTTCTGTTGACTGGTTCGAGAGCTGTAAGTATGTTCTCCAAAAATGCCATAAGCTCGTCGAATGATGGCAGATTTCGTGGTGCTTTTCTGCACTCCATGTACGAACTGTAAGTTTCTGCATCCATTTTTTCTGTAAGTATGTGCACCAAAAGCGGATCCCACGTAGTGGTATCGACTCCGAGATTGTGTATGGCGTGAATTGTTTCCAAGGTCGTGTCGTGGAGGTTTTTGAGTTCTTGAGCAGAATGTTTGTGCACAGTCGGCTGGCTTAAGAATATTTGAATTTGCTTTGTAAACAGCAGCTGTATGTTGTTGTACCTTCGGGTGAGTATATACCAGCACGCGTCGTAGTTTTCAGCTGAGACGTTGAGATGCTGAACTAGGCGCTCTGCCTCACCTTTCAGTTTGCTCTTGAGGTGCTGCATTTTTTGAGTCTTGCTCAGCGTGGGATTGTTGTGGATGGCTTCTGAGTAGAGGTCCATGAAAGTTGGCCATTGAGCATAGTTGCCATTAAATGCCGGAATCTCCAATTTCGGCAGAGTTTGTTGTTGGTGAGATGTATGGCTGAGTTTTTGGTTGAGTTGTCTCTTGATGCCTTCGTAATTGTTTTCATGCTCCGCGTACTCTTGTTCATAATCCACCTCCGTGCCGATCAGTAGATTATCTATTTGCCAATGTAAATCGTCAATAATTTTCCAGCGCGCCTGTACCATCTGCAGTTTGTCTTGTAGTTCCCACTTTTCAGAGATAGTGTTAACGTCAATACCTCGTACGACTCTTGAAAAGGCTCGAAAGTTTGTTCGTTGCTGATTAATCAGCTCATCAGTTTTGGACAACATACCTTTCTCTTCCGTGCTGACATTGTGTTGTTCGTCACCTTGACCTTGACTACTTGTATCTTGTTTAGCCATGGCTTCGGTCTGTGTTATGTCCATCAGCATAGCACATGTAGTTGTGTAGAGCTCTTTCACGGATTTCTTGCACCAGACTGAAAGTACTCGTGTTTGTTATCACACAGCACTGTTAGTTTATTGTGGTTCTTATCGAACTCATCCCACAATTCTTCTAGAGTCACTAGCCGTTTTCTTGTGTACTCGGCAGTTTTCCGAATTGCAGAATCTTTCTTGATGTTTGTAGAAATCTTCTGTACAGCTTCAGCGATGATTTGTTGACGTTTTAGTAGCCTTTCCATTGTAGTAGGTGTGTAGAAGAAACTAGTTGTCTGTTGTAATCACTGTCACTGGTAGAAGAATATGTAGTAGACTTGTATGTCCATTGGTTCTGTTAGTTCCGCGCGAGCAGATGTCCGTCACCGATATGTGCGATTTCTCAACTTGACTGGTGAGACCCGCTTGTGGGAGGCCAGCCGAGCCGATTCGCTATTGATGAAGACACCTTCTCTCACACTTCACTTAAATTCTCGAAGGACCAAAAAGATGTAGAGTCCAGCCGCGATGGTGCGCTGTGTACCGGGAATTCTTATGTGTGTAATGTGGAAGAAAACACCGACATGTGTATTCACCAAGCAGCTTTATTGAACTGAAGTAATTGCGGTAATGCGCATGTAATAATGAATATAGTAAGTACATGTGATCGCGGACGTCAGCATAAAATTGTCGAGCGTGCTCGTACAACCATCATGTGAGATAGAGGTAAGCGCAAGCTGCGGTGGCCCAGTATCGTGCTTGAGGTCCCACGACCTAACGTTTAAATTCACCAATGTAACTTTTTCCTATCATATGCACTTTCTAAGTTTATCATGCATATTACAGGCAACGGTGAAGGAAAACATCGTGAGGAAACCTGGACTTACATAGTTAATGTAAGTCTGAAATAGCCAAGTCAGAGGCCTGTGGGGTGCCCAGATGTAGCTAAATTAACTTTGATACCAGAGGTGGCCACATCCTTACACGAAAACATGAAGTGATATGCGAATCTATCCTTACATAGTATAAAACAAAGTCGCTTAGATGTATGCTTAGATCTTTAAAAGTAGGCAACGGATTTTGATGCGGTTTTTTTTTAATAGATAGAGTGATTCAAGAGGAAGGCTTAAATGTATAATACACGCAGGTGAAGCCACTGGCAGAAGCTAGAATATAATAATAATAAAAAAGCTTGCCCATTAAATGATATGTAATAAAAAAAAACAGTATTTCCAAAGATAACTGTTTATGATCTCAAGTTTTAAATAAGTTATTCTTATACTAATCTTATTCTCATTATTCCTACCAAATATACCTAACAAAATCTAGGAGAAAATAAATCGCCTTAAGACCTTACTTAAACTATATTTCAAAGGTTCGTTACAATTATGTAAACTTTAACTTATTACTTAAGCCAATTTGTAAGCGAACTTCAACTTAAGTTTACAAGTAAAGTTACCGTAAATCATTTGGAACTAAACGGTTACATGAAAGTGCTCTTGTATCTACTGATTTATAGCTTTATTAAGTAGGTACGTTTTGTGTGCCCCAGTTACACAATTCTGTAACCCTTGTACGTAAAATATAGGTAGAAACATTTATGTATTTGTAGATTGCCAGATTTCTGTGCTGTGCAGTGGTGGCCCAGTGGGCTAGTGGTTACGGCCCTGTTATACGAGTTGAAGTTCGTGAGGGCCCAGGCAGACGCCTTTACTATGTGTAATTTATTGCATCACCTTAACGCTGAAGTAAACGAAGAGAACTAAAAAAAATAATGAAAACATGTGGATATGTGGCAATCCGCACTGGGCCCGCATAATAGATAATAGCATTGTAACACAGAGAAGAGGCCTGTATACCTGTAGTAGGAACATTACAGACTAACTATCTAGGGATGTTCTGCTTATGCAGCTGTCTATCAACTCTTGCTCGCAGAAAGCTGGCAACTGGCGATATAATCTTTAGATCAAAATAATGATGCCTGTTACTAGTACTAAAAGTCCTGCGCCTGATCTTTCTTCGGTGACGTAGGGCTGTCTTTTATAAAGGCGAGGTATCGCAGAGTATACCTGGGATGCCGCGCTCACTATTGTAGTAAAATACCACCTGCGCCGACGACTAGTCTCCTCTTTTGATTAACCGCCATGAATGGGATTATGTTTTTGCCAGAGATACCTACAGTATCTATTAAGTTGATATCACATGAGAGCATAAGGTTTGTACACGTAAGATTGAGGTTACATTGTCAACACACCGCAACAATCCTACCACAATGTTATAGTGGGGCGAGGTAATGCCGTTCGGACATCGGAGATGCGGTCTGCTGAACTAGTCGGACTTCGCATTGCGGACTTGCGGGGACGCACCGGTTCGCTGTGATCTCACTCTTACATACTTATGGTTTTAAAACAGTCTCTCAATCAACAGATTTTTGTGATTGTGATTGTATTATATTATAATCAAGTCATCGGTCCACCTAATGAGAGGCCTTCCAACGCTGTGACTTTCGGTAATCAAACCTACCACATTTGGTGTATGAGTTGTGGCAGACAAGTCTACAGAGACTCGCGCGGTGACAGCGCGCCCGTTTCAGCACTCGCAGATGCCGATTGCCTGCTCATTTGCCTACCTCGGGCATACGACATCATCCTGCCTGACCTGCTGCCTGGGTGCGCACGCTGAATTCGATGATACACATCTCGCGGTAGCGCACCATCAGCCGTCCCATCACACCGTGCCACGTCTGCCTGCCCGACCTTCTACCTGGTTAGCTGCCCACGTCGTTTGAAGCCGGACCTTATTTTTATACTCTATATCCATTTCCTTAATTTTAATTTACAATTACTTTTATTTTATTAACGTAGCACAGATATTTCCGGCGCCATCGGCCTACGATCAAAACGATTTTCTGCTAAGATAATGATGATAACACAGTTGGCTTTCACACTGAATACGGTTCTGGAGTTAATATACTGGAAATGGAAACATATTATTTAGTTGATAACTATACTGTTCCTCAAAGAGAACAGACAGGATAGTCAGACATTTATTAGTATTCTCCTCATAGAAAAGAGTAGAATGGAATAGAATAGAACATAATAGAATATAACAGAATAGAATGAAATCAAATGGAATGGAATAAAATAGAATATAATATACTTTATTGTACACTATAAAAGTTACACATATCTTTAAAAAGTAGAAAATTATATAAAATAGCATTTAAAACAAAGACTTAAAAGTAAAAACTTGAGGTTGGTTGAACCCAACCTAAGTCTTTAGAGAAAGTGAGATTCTAAGATTGATAAAGCCTGCCAAATAAATCGAAAATTTTAAGGATTGATCTGCCCCCGTACTATAACGTGTCAAAACTATCATGGTGCCACTGGGAAAAAAGGGAAAGATGTATACAAGTCATATACCCATACCCCTTACGAGTGTCCCTTACGCACACTCGAAATCACCTTGCTCTAAAAATTTATGGTTACCCCTGCGCTGAGCTACCCAAATGTTCCCTAGTCAATCTTAAAGATTTCGACATTTCGGTAATCAGTAGTGATTTAGAGTGTACTTTGTCTGGAGCCTCTTACTATTTGAATTTTTCTCTTCATAATAAGCATTTTCATGTTATATAAAACTAAGAAGTCTAACGCAACGTATATAAAACATTAATGACTGCTTATGGTACCTACATATTGTGCCGTCCACCACTGTCCTAAGATCCATTCACTGAAGTGTAACTTAAACTCTCATAATCAAATACTTCTGGAAAATAATATAATATCTGAAGACTACCGTACTTCATAAGTACGCTCTCAGGCTAGCAATATAGCTGAATATTAAATACTGCATATGAACCTCAGAGGTTATTATTGCGTCTTGAGTAAAAAGCAAATATACGCAATATGTTGAGTATGCCGTTATTTTCTTTGGCTACGGTTCAGATATTAAACGATTCAGTATCTTGCGGGTTTTGCTTCCAAGTCAAGGCTGTGATGTAGATTTTTTTTATAAATCACTACAATTCAAGTAGGTACCATGAAACAAAATTTAAAAAACACGGAGTATAAAGCCCAAGAGCCCAGAGACCACAGACATTTTTTTTTTATAAAATGCAATAAATGGGACCTCGGTAGTGTTATATGTACATTGAATGCTAGCAAACCTGCTTAGTTGATGAGAACGGTAAATAAAAATAGCACTAACTTATTTTAAATTTCAAAGATTTATTTGTATTACGCTGCCACACACTTTCCCCCAGCCATAAGTCCCGCTAGACGCATTAAAGCTCCAAAAAAAATTGTACTTAACTTATATTCTAAAGCGTATTTTTTAAATAAATGTTACTCAGCAGACTTTTCAAAGATATATTTGTTCAGCCAAACAAATCGCAAGCGCCAAACATCTCTCCAAACCGCAAAAAACGGACGCGCTCATACTCACGGCTGTTCAGCGGCGTGAGACAGGGTGACGTCATTTCTCCGAAACTGTTCGCTGCTGCGCTGGAGTATGTCTTCAAAGTTCTGGACTGGAAGGAGCTTGGTATCAACGTTAATGGTGAGTACATCACTCACCTTCGGTTTGCTGACGACATAGTCGTCATGGCTGAGATCATGGAGAGCTTCAGTAAAATGCTTGATGACCTCAGTAGAGCTTCCGTAAGAGTGGGTCTTAAAATGAACATGGACAAAACCAAGGTCATGGTGAATGCCCATGTAACAATCACTCCTATCAAGGTCGGAGACTCTACACTCGAAGTTGTAGACGATTATGTCCACCTGTGACAAACGGTCCAGTTGGGTAGGTCTAGTCTTTCGAGAAAGAGGTCAACCGTCGAAACCGACTCGGTTAGGCGGCGTTCGGGAAGTTGCGTGGTATATTTTCGTCCAATTTAACGCTGTGTCTCAAGACAAAAGTCTATGACCAGTGTGTGTCGCCAGTAATCACCTATGGGACTGAGACGTGGTCGCTCACAATGGGCCTTATCAGAAAGCTCAAAGTCACCCAAAGGGCAATGGAGAGGGCTATTTGCAATTTTCCTAGGTGTAAGTTTATTTATAAAACTTTACGCGCTCGTTTTCGTTCTAAATCGTTTCGTTTTATTTTTATTTTTATTTGAGATGGGTTTGCTCTTGACTCTAGTCTAAGTCATAGTTGACAGAGACAGAGTCGACGATGGAGTGAGCTTACCCAGAAGGAGCCTGTTTACTCTAACTTTGATGAGATTCGGGTTGAATGCGTTCGGAAACACAGATGCAGGTAGTGAGTTCCATTCATTCGCTGTGCGCATTATGAAGGATGTTTGGAAGCGCTTGGTGCGAATTGGTGGAATGGCAACAAGGTTTTCGTAATAATAGTGTGTATCCGTACGTGCAATAGCTTCTTACTGCTCATCACAACGTATATCTACTTCACACTTGTTGTCGGATGATAAAGCATACGTTTTAACCCCGCCCAAAAGTTAGTTTCCTGTCGCCGACTAGGCGACTAAATTTCCTTAAGGCCTCGTTTCTGAAGAAACAGTGCATCGCACGGCTCATCGGTCCATGCGGCCCGCAACAAATGCAATCGTATGGCGTTGTTTGAGAGTAATCACGAAGAAGCGTTTGCAGTACGCACGCGGCGTGGTCCGCGGATACCCGCTACTGTGCTCAAATCGGCGCTTGAGGCGGAACCTTTTGCCAGTTTTGCTCGTCTCCAGAAACGAGGCTAAAGAATATTATTTATTACACCGTGTCATTTGTACTGCGTTTGATGTAAATTAAAGTCTATAATAATATATTGATAATGTATTTAAATATGCAACTGAGGATTTATAAAAATAACTATGTTCTATTACAATTTTCCGCAAGGATTGTATAAATACTTGTCAATATTGGTTCAATAGTTTACCACCCTCATTCTTATGTAATGAAGTGTATGATTAAGACGATATTTAACAATTATTCATTGGTTACAAATTCATAAGTACAACATTGTTGCATGGCTCCTACGTGCCAGGCTTCAACACGGCTCGGTCTAGATTACATTTTCGTAACCACGGTAAGCCAACAGTCCAGGTTGGCATATGAATGAATTACAAATATGTAGTATGAATTTATAACTGAGCTCTGATATTGCATACATAGGACTGGATACTTAGCCTATTTTTGAAATTAAAGTCTTCTATAGCCACATTGAGATTTTTTATGGATTCGCGTCAGTGACTTGCTAATTTGAGAGCGTCATCGACATACTAATTAATGTGACGTTTGACGGAGTATCTGTGTTTTTCCAAAGCTTATTTTTCACTTCAGCCGGCAGTCCACAAAATTGCCTTTTTAGGGTTCCGTACCCAAAGAGTAAAAACGGGACCCTATTACTAAGACTCCGCGGTCCCTCTGTCTGTCTGTCTGTCACCAGGCTGTATCTCAAGAACCGTGATAGCTAGAGAGTTGAAATTTTTACACATGATGTATTTCTGTTGCCGCTATAACAACAAATACTAAAAACAGAATAAAATAAATATTTAAAGGGGGCTCCCATACAAAACAAAGTGATTTTTATGCCGTTTTTTGCTATAATGGTACGGAACCCTTCGTGCGCGAGTCTGACTCGCACTTGGCCGGTTTTTTATAAATAACGGCGACACAGAATTGGAAACAGAAAGCATGGAGGGAGGTATGTACAATAATAATATTTTATAAACTACTAGTTTCAGCCAGCGGAGTTGGGGGCAGACATGTGCTCTGTTACAATGGTATGGATATTTGTCACTTTTTCACGCAAAAAAATACTGAACGGATTTTGATGAAACTTTAAATTAATTCGTTTTTCTATTTTTTTAATAACTAGTTTTTGTTTTCCGTGTATTGTCATCCAAACCAAAGAGTATGCAATTTTTTTCTTATTCGGTTGAGGATAACTGCTTTAAAATCACAGAATAATTAATAGCAATAGGGGTCGACACAAAATAACTAAAATCTAACGCGAGCAAGTGATGTCAACATATTTTTCTTATTTATGCCAACCATTCCCGTGGGCGGTCGGCTCACTCACTAACAAATTGGTAGGTAGGTAGGGTATGGTACGGTAGGTAGGTTGGTAGGTAGGATAGGTGGGTAGGTAGGTAGATAGGGTACGTGGGTAGGTATGTAGGGTAGGGTAGGTAGGTATGTAAGGTAGGAGTAGGTTGACAAGTAGGGCAGGTGGGTAAGTAGGCAGGTCGGTAGGTAGCCGATTGGGAGTGATGCTGCGGTGGACAGCTAGTATATTAATAAAGTAGATATTGCTTTGTTATTATAATAAACTTTAATTTTTTAACTATGAACTGTGATCAACTTTAATCGCTTTGGCTTATTCATTTTGGAAAAATAAAGACTAAAAAAAACAGGTTCAATCATGATTATGATCGAACCAGTTTTTTTTTAAATCTTTATGGTGATCAGCATGTTGACAATAAATTGATTAACATTTCGAATTTAACATCAAGGGGAAATTCTATTGATTTAAGTAACTACCTAAGGTATTAATTATTATGACAATAAAATCACAGTCCTCTGTGTTCCAAATCAACTGTTAGCTGTAGTGTTGCCACAGTCCTCCTTTTTTTTTTTTTTTTTTTTTTTTTTTCCGGGGTGGAAAATCCTCATTGGATGTCCTCCGCCCTTGGGGGGGCGGGGGGGTCTGTCAGACTCATACTGACTAAAAACCACCCCGGTGTTCCGTCTCACACCTACACCGGGGGTCGCGGGAACAACGATACTTCCGCAACCCCCGGCTAGTGCCGGCCCGCCTCTGCGGGCCACGATCTCGGGTTGGGGGGGAGTGAGGTGTTGGACTCCCCCCGCGACGTCTCAGAGGGGCGCGCGTGGAACACTACGCGCCACCACCTCGGGTCCGGATGTGTGGGGGGCGACAGACGTCCCCGAGTCCGTCGCCCCTGTACCCATTTAGGGGGGCTGGAAGAGGGCGTTGCCCGCCCTCCGCCTACGCCCGGCGCGTCTGCTGCGGATTGGGTTAGCGGATGAAATCTCCCTCTCCCTCTCCGCAGCCTCCTTCTGCGAGACGACTGTTTCGCAGAAGGATACCACCGCGTCCCAGGACTCCTCGCTGCCGACCATAGACTCGATTACAGCCGGCAGCGACAGGTCACTGCCTACTTCAGAGATGAGGGCACGGCGTGGCTCCTCCCAAGCGGCACACTCTGCCAGCGTATGCCGCGCCGTGTCCTCCCGGCAGTCGACGCAGTGGTGACACCGGGCGTCCGGCTCCCTGTTTATGCGACACAGGTACTTCCCGAAGCAGCCATGCCCCGAGAGCACCTGCGTCACCCGAAACGACAGGGAGCCGTGCCTCCTCCCGAGCCAGCGCTCGAGCACTGGCCGGACCGCCTCGATGGTAATGAGGCCGGCGGTAGGACGTGAAAGCCTGTCCCGCCATTCCGCCACCAGGACCTCGCGAAGCTGAGACCGACGCAACTCCATATGTCGCTGCATCGGCCCTTCGCCCCGCGCCCGCGCTTCCTCGCGCCACCGGTACAGTGACGCGAGTACCTTCGCCTCCAGGTCCCAGGGCGGGGATCCGGCCAGTGCACAAGCCGCCTCGTAGGAGATCGTGCAATAACCCCTGATGACTCTGACGGCCATCGCTCTCTGCGGCTTTCGCAAAACAGCGATGCTGCCAGCCGTCAGGTCAGTCGCCCAGATCGGGGCCCCATACAGGGCCATCGATCGCACGATCCCTACGTAGAGCCGCCTACAGGTGGCGCTCGGGCCCCCCAGATTGGGAAGCAGCGTTGACAGCGCTCCAGCCGCGCCCAACAACTTGGGCGCCAGCCGTCGAAAGTGGGGGCCGAAATCCCACCGGCTGTCGAGCACCAATCCTAGGTACTTCATGGTAGACTCGACAGCGATTCGAGCCCCCCCGACCACGATGTGAGCATCGGGTGGTGGCGCCCGCCGGGGGCCATGAAAGACCATGGCCTCCGACTTGTTGAGGGCCACCTCCAGGCCAAGGCGCCGTATGCGGCTCACCACCTGTGAGACCGCAGCCGTCGCTAGCAACGCTGCCTCCCTGTACGAACTCCCCCGGGCGGTGACCAGCGTATCGTCCGCGTAACACGTCAGGTCCACGCCCGGTTGGAGTTCGCCCCTCAGCACCCAGTCGTACCCGATGTTCCACAGAGGAGGGCCCAAGACTGAGCCCTGTGGAACACCGCACGACATGCGGTGCTGTTTTGCGACGCCATCACGTCCCACGTAGGTGACACACCTCTCCGCTAAATAAGCCCCGACGATGCGGCGGAGGTAGGGAGGCACTCGGTGATACCGCAGTGCCTCCCGAACACAACTCCAGGGCAGGGTGTTGAAGGCGTTGGAAATGTCCAAGGACACCGCCAACATCACACCACCCCGGGACACCGCTTCCTCCGCTAGGACTCTCACCTGCGATATTGCGTGGATGGTGGAGCGCCCATGCCGAAAGCCGAACTGGCTTTCGTCCAGGTCCGGCCCCTCTCTGTACAAGTGGCTGACGAGGCGAGCAGCGATTATCCGCTCGAACAGTTTACCCACCTCGTCTAGCAGCACTATGGGCCGGTACGCGGACGGTGAGTCCGCAGGGCGCTCCGCCTTCCTGAGCAGGACCAGACGACCAGATTTCCACAAAGTGGGAAACTGGCCCCGCTCAAGGCACGCTGTGAAGAGTCCTCTCAGCCAGGGCTCTAGCTCCTTCAGAGCGAGGGCTAATACGTGGCCGTGGATCCCGTCGGGCCCCGGAGCCACGTTCTTGGCCCGGAGCCGCATCACGGCCGCCCCCATCTCTGCCTGTGTCACCTCTGGGACGCTGATGGCGTCCTCCTCCATAGACTCTGTGGCCGTGGGCAAAGCCATTGGCGGCGGGAAATGCTCCGCTCTCGCCGGGAAGAGGGCTGCGACTACCTCCTCCAGCAGCTCGGGTTGGAGACTCTCCGTAAGCGGAGGCGCGGCGGCTCGAAGTTTCCCTCGAACCGCTCGATAAGGGCGCCCCCACGGATCCCCGTCTAGAGTCTCCAACATCTCCTCCCTGGCTCGCTTCTTCGCCTCACCGATGGCCAGCCGCAGAGTCTCCGTCGCCGCGCGGTACACCTCATACCGCGCGGCTTCTTCGTCAGGGAACCGACGACGTCTCCTCCGGTATCGGGTGTACTGGCGTCTGGCCGCTACGCACGCAACACGCAACTGTGCGATCTCGGCGGACCACCAGTACACCTGGCGCCTCGTTGACTGTGCGTGGACCCGGGGCATGGACGCGTCGCTGATTTGCGTCATCGCCCCGCGGAACCACAGCGCCTCCTGTTCGACGTCGACGGGTCCGGTCATTGCCGACTCCCGGATCCAGGCCTGGACAATGGTAGCCTCCTCGAGAAGTTCCCTGTCGATGCGCTTACGCGCCCAGCGCGGACCGTCCGTTCGCGGGGCCGGCGTACCGCGGCCGCCGTCGGTCTGGGTGGAGACGTCAAAACGGATATATCTGTGATCCGATAACGTCTCCACCTCCACGGCGACACGCCAGTCACGGACACGGCTCGCGACAGCAGGGCTAGCGAAAGATACGTCCACTATCGAACCTCCTGTCCTCCTGTGGCAACACTATTGTAGTAGAAAGTTCCAAATCAACTGTTAGCTGTAGTGTTGCCACAGTCCTCCTGTGGCAACACTACGGTAGTAGAAAGTAATAAACTTTAATTTTTTAACTATGAACTGTGATCAACTTTAATCGCTTTGGCTTATTCATTTTGGAAAAATAAAGACTAAAAAAAACAGGTTCAATCATGATTATGATCGAACCAGTTTTTTTTTAAATCTTTATGGTGATCAGCATGTTGACAATAAATTGATTAACATTTCGAATTTAACATCAAGGGGAAATTCTATTGATTTAAGTAACTACCTAAGGTATTAATTATTATGACAATAAAATCACAGTCCTCTGTGTTCCAAATCAGCTGTTAGCTGTAGTGTTGCCACAGTCCTCCTGTGGCAACACTACAGCTAACAGCTGATTTGAATTTGTCCTAATAATTTTAATTTTAAATAATAGATTTCCTTTATAATAAGGCCTATTTCCAATTTCTTAACTAGTTTTAAAGCGTAATTAAGTGTTTTGTGCTAAATACAGACACTACAAGTGCAAAATAAGTGTTGAAATTTAATTGTGTTTCGTTGACAGTTACCGGCTCAAGCGAATGTTACTTTTTCGCCTCGGTATCAGGTACAATACTATATATTTTACTTGATATTGGATTGTTTGCGTTTTAATATTTTGCCTACAATTGATTGGATCACTTTTATTGAGGTTACAAGTTGATGCCAATGACCTATAAAACGTAAACATAACCTTAATTAGTTTGGTGACAGAACTTCTTTCTTAACTATCTAAATTTCATTTTTCCGTTCAACTAATCATCTGTTACTCATTCCACTACTCTTTTCCAACATCATCTTTCTTCTCTTTAGTCATGATTATGACTCGCAGCGCGCGGGCTCGCCTAGAAGAGACCAAACTCAGTCAGGCTTTGAGCGAATTAAAGGCGTCTCAGGAGTTCTGTGACCAACTGATAAGGGAAAAAGATGAAAATGAAATAGAGTTCCTTAGGGTCCTTGACAGGAATAGTAAACTGAAAACAGAAATGGCTCAGTTATATATTCAACACACTGATGCCATAGCAGCCCGGGACAGGCTACAAATTGTTGTGGACGGGTTCAGCCAGTGTAGCAATGAGTATGAACAAGCTCTTAGTCACAATTATTCACTACAACAGCAGCTACATGAGGCTCAAAGTCAGATTGAACATCTTGAAACAACAAATCATAACATCACTGCCTCGTTGAATCAAAGTCTATTCAATGAATTGGTGCCTGTTGCCCCATCAATGGTTACTGCAATAAACCCCTCTTACACACTAGATTTAACAGGTCATGATGATTCAAAATCAATTAAATCATTGAGGGTAGTAACTAGTAAAAATAAAATAAAAAAGTACATTAAAATTAACAAATACATAGTTAAAACTAAGAAAATGATCAAAAAACAAAGGTTTTTCATCAAAAATGTAAAACTTAATAGAGAAAGGTTGCATCTACTTAAACAATTAGATATGTATTCATTTAATTTAGAAAAAAGTACTTGAAAATACCAAACTGACACAGAAGACTTGCGGTATGAACTTGACCATCTACAGGAGAAACTTACTTCTATGACCATCAAATATACAGCCTCTGAAAACCAAATGAGGGAATATGTATTGGCAATGAATGAGCTGGTAAGCTCACAAATTAACAAATGTGATCATTGTCAACCACCATCTGTTGAACCCACACCGGACCATTCATTGACAATATGTGATGCCACTATACCGCAGTCTAGTGCAAGTTTGCCATTAGAAATTACTAACTGTTTGCCTGAAAAGAATGTAAATACAGAAATAGTATTATTTTGTGATGAAATTGGAAAGGATTTAGGCCACTTGTTGACAAATAGATATCCAGGACACTCAATAATGAACTACTGTATGCCTGGCTGTTCTTTATTTGACATAATGAAAAAAGTTATAAAATGCAATTTTAACCAGGATACCACATTATTAATATTTATTGGTAATAGGGGTAATGTGAACAAAGGAGAATTACTCCAACATTATAGAACTTTGTGCAACCTTAGTTTAAAAAAAATTGTGATGTTCACTTTCCCATACAGCCAAAGTTTGCCACAGGAAGAAAACAATCTTAGATATGAATTGAATAGGACATTACATAATTTAACATATAGTAGTAATTTATTCCATTTAATTGACACTAACAATTATGTTGGTAATCACTTTTATTTGACAAAAGATAAATTTTTCATGGATAGGTACTTTCTTTCAAAGTATTAAGACAGATAGCTGTGTCGCTATCATATTATTTTTCTATTACAGCCAAGAATTTGGCTAAACAACTTGCTTCTATTGAGCAATGCCAAGGAATGTTATTTAATTCAGCCAATGATTTGGTATCAGAAATTGATATTGATAATAATTTTAATTAGAAATTAGGACAATAGGGACAACCTCTTGCAAAATTATACAGGACAAAAATTGCAAAATAAAATCAAATAAAAGTTTAAATTCGGTAAATAGTATTAACCTGGTGCATCAAAATATTCAAGGATTTATGAACAAAGATTTAGAAGTAGAATTATTTATGAACTTTAACAGTATTGATATTCTTTGTATAACAGAACATTGGCTTAAAAGCCACCAGTTATTGTTCAATTTTAATAATCACCAGGTTGGTAGTTCATTCAGCAGAGTTAATGCTATACATGGTGGCTCATTGATTTTAGTAAGTAACCAGCTTAAATTTAAAGACCGTAAGGATATTGTGAGCCTATCTGTTGAGCGGACAGTTGAAATAGCTTGTATAGAATTGGAGCAGTTTATTGTATTAAGCGTATACAGACCGCCTTCAGGATTGTATGACTGCTTTGAAAAGGTAATGGATGAAGTGTTACACAAGATTTGTAACTCGAATAAATCCATTATCACTTGTGGTGATTTTAATGTTAATTTATTAGAAAACTCAGGTTCTTGTAGTAAAATAATAAGTCTGTTTCAGTCCTACAATCTTGTAAACCTATTTTTGGAGCCCACAAGAATAACCCCAACTAGTGCTACATGCTTAGATAATATTTATACTAATGTTATACCAGTCCACAAAGAAATTATAAATTTACTAGATTCTGATCATTGCGGGCAGAGGATTACTATACCAAACCAAAACAACAAAGTGGCTAAAAAGGATATCACTGTTAACCCCAAAACTGCAAGTCGCTTGGCAGCTTTTATAGATAAACTCATTAATAAATTACCAATTTTGTCAATTGATGCTGATCCTAATCTTCTATATGATGATTTTTTTAGTATATACTGTAAACAATTTAATTCGACCTTTGTTCCAAAGACTATCTCCGTTAATAGTAACGCATCATTCAGTGATTGGGCTACCATTGGTATTCATAAAAGTAGAACACGGCTTTATGAGCTGTACAGTGAAAGGACTTATGTAAACACTGCTGAATTTAATTTATATGTTAGAAATTATTCAAAATTATTTAAAAAAGTTTGTTGTTTGGCCAAGTCGCGTTATTTGAGCTCGAAGATTAAAAACAGTAGTAATGTTATTAAAACGACTTGGAATATTATTAATAGTGAAACAGGAAGATCTGGTAACAGAAATATTGACTACGGCCTGTCTATTAATGGCAACATCATAAAATCAGACTCACAAGTCGCAGTGGCCTTTGAAAATTTCTTTTCAGATATTCCCATTTCAACTACTAAATACTTAAATTCATCACCTTCTGTTGCTGAGTCTTTGCTAAAAGAAAATGTTAATGTTTGCTATTCGGAATTTCGTTTTGAACATATTACTTGTAAAGACATAATTAAAACCTTTCACACTTTAAGTGTTAAAAAGACTGCAGATCTGTGGGGTCATTCTGTAGAAGTTGCTAAGACTATTATTGACATTGTCGCACCTAGTTTAGCTATTATCTTTAATAATTGTATCGACTGTGGGGAGTTTTCTGACCTTATGAAAAATAGTAAAATAATACCTTTGTTTAAATCAGGTAGTACATCAGACCCTACAAATTATAGACCTATTTCAGTACTACCTACGTTTAGCAAAATATTTGAGAAATTAATTTTAGAGCAATTGCAAAGATTTTTTAATAAACATAAATTATTACATAGCAAACAGTTCGGTTTTACAAGGGGTCGTTCAACTACTGATGCCGGTGTTGAGCTTTTAGGACATATTTATAATGCATGGGAAGATAAGTGCGATGCCTTGGGAATCTTTTGTGATTTGTCCAAGGCATTTGATTGTGTTTTTCATGAAACGCTAATCAGGAAACTCCGCCACTACGGGATCCGGAACAGCGCTCTGGATCTTCTTACTTCATATTTGAGTAATAGGATTCAGACCGTTGACGTTAATGGAAAAAGATCTCCTGGATCTATGGTAACAATGGGAGTCCCGCAGGGCTCGATTCTTGGTCCTTTCTTGTTTCTTATTTATATTAATGACTTGCCTTACCTCATAAAGGATAACCATGATATAGTGTTGTTTGCGGATGATACTTCACTTTTGTTTAAACTTAAACGTCAGCAGCTGGATACTGACGATGTAAATAGCGCGATCTCAAAAGTAGTTCACTGGTTCAATGTTAATAATTTACTTCTTAATGAAAAAAAAACCAAATGCATTAAGTTTACCCTACCTCACGTTAGGCAGGTGAAAACCGATGTGTTGATAAAGGGCGAAGAATTGAATCCTGAAAATAGCACAGTATTCTTAGGCTTAACTTTGGATGCTAAGCTTCAGTGGGGCCCACATATAGATAAATTGTCAAAGAAGCTAAGCTCCGCAGCATATGCAGTTAGAAAAATTCGTAATTTAACTGACATGGAGACAGCCCGTTTAGTATACTTTAGCTATTTTCATAGTGTAATGTCGTACGGTATTCTGTTGTGGGGAAATGCCGCCGACATCCAGACTATCTTTGTTTTGCAGAAAAGAGCTGTTCGATCAATTTATAAATTAAGCGCGAGACACTCTCTCAGAGAGAAATTTAAGGTGATTAATGTAATGACTGTGCCTTCTCAGTATATTTATGAAAATCTTTTATATGCCCATAAAAATATAAAATTGTTTAAAAAATACAGTGATATCCATAACATAAATACTAGGAACAAACACAAATTTGTAGTACCTACAACAAGGCTCAAGAAAATAGGTGGCTCGTTTAGATGTCAATGTGTACGCTTTTATAATAAGCTTCCAAGCCACGTACAAGATCTAAGTCTTAATAAATTCAAGTCTTTCATTAAACGTAAGTTGTGCCAGAAAGCGTTTTATACAACAAAAGATTACATTGAGGACAAAAAGGCTTGGGATTGAGCTGCTCCAATAAATTTTGTTTTTTTATTATATTTTGCACTATGCATTTTGTTATTATAAAAATTATTATTTTTTTTTTTTTGGTTTTCTTGCAATGACAAGAATATTTACTTTTTAAAGTATTATATTATTTTATTTTAATTATTGTGAATGTGAAGACTATGTGGATATTTTTTATTTTTTTTTTGTTTTTATTTAAATTTATCTTAGTTTTTAATCATGGTCTGGCAGTTTGAGTAGTTTATGCGGCCTACCCGAATGTCCTTTCTTTGGTATTGTTCGTCGAATCGTTGAGCTCCTTAAATTCTGAGTTGAGCTGCTCGGTTATTGACAAATGCGTGCACTGACTGGACAGGTCCACTCAATCTGGCTGGTTCTTTCCTCAAAAGACCATTTCAGACATAGTCTACATGGTCTTCACATGATCTAATCAAGATTTTGTCAGGACTTTAAAAGAGACTGTGACCTCTGAGTTTATTTCGGCCTTTCTTCTCAGAGTAGTCAGATAGGAAACGCCGACCTCATCTAGTTTTAAAAATATGTTCGACATGTAAAAGTGTTTGTACAAACCAACTTACAGAAATAAAATCATTTATCATTTATCATTTAATGACCGTAAAACATAATTTTAGAGTCAACTCGATCAAACGGTAACCCTTTAATTTGGTTACCCCTGCCCCTTTCAAACGAATAACATCGTTTAAAAACAACAACTGTTCGATTACCTTGTCAAAACGGTAACCTATTATAGGAAACTGAGCATTTGTCGTATTGTATTGTATTGTATGTATTCGTAAGAACGTTACATTGCATTGTAATGCTCGCGAAAATGCTCTAGTGTATACTCCTATGGGTTAGCTATTTTATTTTGGTAATCTTATCAAAATCCAGACCGGAAATATATTGGCCAGATATAGCAAAAAAAACATAGGTAGGCCTTTAAAAAAATATCCTATCAATAGGGTTTTGACAGGGTTTGTCATAGAAATTGGAGAGGTTCTTGAAAATCGATATCCATCACGAAAGTTAAGTTCCGCAAGATTATTCAGTTTGACTGAAGGCTCTACATAGGTCATTTGATGTCAGCGATGACGATTGTCTAAATGTCAAAATGTAAGAGATTGATCACATGACATTTCAATAGCGTTTGACATTACTACACATTTCTGTCATTTTTCCAATCGCTATCGCCACGCTTTCGTTGATCAAAAATGTCACTTGTTTAGAGCCTCTTGTATAGTTAAATGAAATACATTCATCAACATATTGGTGTCATTATTTTAAAGTAGATCAAGGATTAATAAAAAAGAAAATCGAATTTGATTCTTTTTCATGGAAAACTAACATATGTTTTCTGCTGTGTTATGGAAAATGTGTGGTGCAAAATTATTTCATAAATTAAAAAAAAATATAAAGATCTAACAGTTCTCAATATAGTGATATATTTACGCACCACATGTCAGGATCCGTGATCAGTAACCGTGATTTGAGTTCCGAGGTCAAAATGTTCGGAATTATGAGAGATTATGACGGATGGAGTTCGGATGTAGACTACGAGAAGTACTACGGCTACTTCGAAACCGAAATTACACGGTCACGGATCGGATATAGTGCGTATTGAAATGAATTCAGATTTTGACTTACCGTCCAACATAGTTCCAGATAAACAAATTGGCCTGTATAATATCTAGCAAAGACACCACGCCAGCCACAGGAGTAGGTATCAGTTTTGATAAATAGTGTCTCATTGTTTATGGAGGCGGGACGCGAGGTCAATACCCACTTCTGTTTTGGTTTACAGATAGCAATAGCACTTACGTAAATGTTTCCTGATTCGATGCTACATAATATTGCGTGCTTTTGCTTGTTCAAGTCGTGAAACTAACTTGCGTGAGAGAGGCCTTGTTATAATTTTAACTGAAATATTTAATTTTAGTTTCAATCATTTATTGTTCACGCACAAACAAACAGACCTTGAGCCTAGCTGTTCCTTTTTTTAATCACTTTGTTCAAACTAATCACCAGTTTGGAAATCATATTATCAACGCATCACCAACTAAATATAATTCAAGGGATGCGGCTGACTGTTAAATATTCATACAACTAATCACAACCTGTTAGTGACACTAATCACAGCATGTGAAGCGGCATTAATTTTGCCTGTATTCGTAAATAAACTTATTTGATTTGATTATTTTCGCCCTATAAACTGAACTATAAACATATATTTATACGATTCAAACACAGAACTCCATTAAAATTCACTCAGCACATTATTTTGAAATAATAATATCGCTGAAACTCCTCTTCAGAGGAACGATAAAATATTGTCCTACTATCTTTACTGCACCCATCTCGTATACCTAGATACGCAATGTAAAAACGAAAACGGATTTACATTTTTATTCAGAGTACTGCAACAGATGCTTATAATAGCATTTTGTATTCGCATAGATATCTAAATGATGTTTTATTTGAAAGAGTTGAATTGATTTTAAGAGCGTTGCCAACGCGATATATTCCGTTCCAATACCAACAACTCAACTGTTGTTTCAACTAATACCAAAACAAGTTCAAAGATATAAGGGACAGTCAGTAAAAATGCTTTGTATATAATTAGACGACCTTTAATTTGAAAAAACACAGTTATAATTTGTTAAAATATATATTTGTAAACGTTAAGTTCAATATTAAAATATGAATAAAATAAACTTTATTAAAATTTTAGTTCCTCCTTGAACGTGTTAAAAATTTTTTTTTGCAATAACGTCAAAATAAGAAAAATATACTTACAATCAAAAAATTACAAAATATCACAGAAAATCAACTCTTTTATTATTATTTATTTTCAGCCTATTCTGTCCCACTGCAGGGCAAAGGCCTCCCCTTCTTCCTTCTCTTAATTTATATAAAAATTACCTGACTTTGTTATTACTACTAAATTATTATTATTATTAGATTGGTAGGTACGTAACTATAAAAATAAAAAAATCATAAAAAAACGATTGATGAAAAGAGAATCAGTAATAATATATTTTGATCGAAATTAGTAAATGGCAACGCTTTTTATTTTATCCACAAATCAATTAATTTATCGGATTGACCTATTTTCATTTTATATTTTCGGTACCATTTTTGTGCAAAATGTTGCAATCTTGTTTGGTTAAATAAATACTGCGATTTATAAACATAAAACAAGATGTTTTTTTTTTTTAACAAAAGCAAATTGTTGGGCGTTTTATGGTCAAAAATGGGCATTTGCCTTGAATTTTATTAGATTTGACTGAGTTAACTGTACCAAATTCAAGTTGTTGGTATTCGTTCGCACACTAAATTTAATTACTATTTGGCAAGCACTGAGAGCACAACTAGTGCCTGAGCACTATTTACAGCTTCTAAAAGATCTGTACTACAGTGTATCCACCAGAGTTGTCAGCACAGCAGGCACAAGGGAAGCATTTGAGGTCAGAGTGGGTGATCATCAGGGCTCGACTCTGAGCCCTCTTCTATTCAATCTGGTAATGGACTATATTACTTCAACCATACAAAAACCAGCACCGTGGTCACTACTATATGCCGATGATGTTGTTCTTATAGCCGAAACTTTGGCAGAAGTGGCATCCGATCTGACGGCATCGCAGAAGTCCTTGGAGAGGAGAGGGTTGAGAGTCAGTAGACAGAAGACCGAATACATGTATTGCGACTTTTCTGGATCTAATTTGGATGTCATACCATGTCCAATCATCGATAACAGACCCCTCAACAGACTTGAAGAATTCAAGTATCTCGGATCCATAGTAGCACCAAAAGCCTGTGTAGAGAGAGTCATACACAATAGAATCCAAGCAGCCAGGCTGAAATGGAGATCGCTGTCGGGCATACTATGTGACTCCCGTATGCCGATTCAAGTCAAAGGCTATGCATATAAAAGGGTAGTAATACCAGCCTTGCTGTATGGTTCTGAGTGCTGGCCGATGAGGAAGGCGGATGAACAGCGCATTCACACCACTGAGATGAAGATGCTACGATGGTCTGGTGGAATTTTAAAAATTGGCAAAATAAGAAACGAGTTTATTCGTGGTACTTTTAAAGTCACTAAAATACACGATAAACTTAGCGAAAACCGCTTGCGCTGGTACGGACATGTGATGAGGCGAGAGGATGACCATATGACCAAAAGAGTCATGAACATAAATGAAGGAAAAATAAGCCGTGGACGACCACTAATGACCTGGCTATGAACAATCAAGAATGACATGATCACAAGCAACACAACAGAAGAGACAACCCGCAACCGTACGGTGTGGCGCAGAAGTACTAGGAGGGCTGACCCCAAATAAACTGGGACAACAGTCAGGAGAAAGAAGAAGATATAAATCACTTTCCGAGGCTCAAATTTAAGTCAGCTAAGATTTCACCATTGTTCTTTGTGAAGATGGACGGATGGTTTGGTACTCTTTTACTCAAAAACTACTGAACGCATTTTGATAAAACTTTACAGAAATATAGCTGATACAGCAGAATAATATATATTTTATAACTTATAAAGATATAAGGAGAAGTACTAATACCACGCAGGTGGAGCTGCAGGCAGCTGCTATTATTTATATAATATTGTGAACTCTTGCTGTTAATATTTTCTATCAAAACTATAGAGCCAATTATTTCCATGGTTTTGTATCTATGAACTATCTACTCCATAATGACAAATGCAGGCATCTCTACATGATGTTAATTACATAACATTTATTCCCGTGAATAACGTCGGTGTTGCCACGTTAGTAATTTTACCATTATTCTGTGGTAATGTTGCTGGCGTGTTCGTGGTTGCCAGCTTCAAACGTTAATTAGATGGGGCAAGTGAGGAATAATAATTATTTTCGTAAATATTAAAGTAGATAGGTATATCTTGTTTGTTGTTTAGAATTGGTATGACCTATCGTTTCTTGCATGAAATAATATTGATAACTAGCCTTTCCGGCGCTCCCTTGGCCTTTTGCACATAAACCGTTTTTTTTGGGACAGAAAATAGTTTGGACCTTTATATCAGAAAAATAGTTTCGTAATCGATGCTAATTTTCCGCGGGGCAAGAGTCTGCACGCTGTGGGTTTCTCATTTTAAAGGTGGAAAGCGTCATCAACGCCGATCCAGAAAGAGCTGGAGAGATAATTTTGACAGGTACTTTGCGGTATCGTGTATTTGAGAGCTGGTACGAGACGGTGTGGGCAAATAAAAGTCTGGAAGGACTTTAGGGAGGCCTTTGCCCAGAAGTGGGACTGAAATGGCTAGACAAAAAAATCGATTCAGTTCCTACTTTTAGTTTTACTTTTACAACAAACGAACGACAACATAGTTTTATATAATCAATTTTATAGTCTTTGTTTAAATTATATTTGTGATTTTGAAACTACATATACTCATACCAATTCCAAGATAATCTTGTCTAGTTTATCGTTGAAAAATACTTTTTTTGTTATCATTGAACAGTATTTCGTATCCAGGAAAATAAAAGGTAAACTAACAAAATAGCCAACATTAACAGACCGTTCCACTTATCACCCTGTTATCCCAAACAAATAAGCGTTGAATGCGTTACCATTAACTGTAATATTGAAGGACCGACAAAACGTCTCCAAGGCAATGTTAGACCCCCAGATTTCGGGATTTGGTCACATAACTATAGTTTGTACGAACATTAGAAATCTCACCTGGACATATACCTACTTGCTTTGGAGATAACGTTTGATGAATAATAATATAAAGGACTGCATGGTGGGTTATTCAAACTATTATCTTAGGTACGATTTATGGTATTTTTGGAAGTCGTTATGGTTATGCTATGCACGTGTTTATCTAAGGGAAATTCGTATGGTCAATTATACTGTCATGTTTATTAATTTCGTATATCGTCGCTGATACTGCAATTCTGCGTAACTAACTACAGACAATACCGCGTACTTTATATGTGGCAAATTTTGAAGGAGAACAAAAAAGCGAAGTAACTTCTGCTATACTTATCACATACTTTGTAAGTTCAGCAGCCTAATTGCGATAGTTAATTCGGCAATGCAAAGGGTTTGACCCCACTAAAGATTATGAACAATTGACCAAACACATGTGAGATGAAAGACACGATGTGGAGTTCAGTCTAAGTGATTCTATGGGGTTCCTTTGCTTTGCCGAATTCACTTACGCAATTAGGCTGAGAGTCCAATAGAAATAACTATTTTACATTTGATGACAGACCGGCTGAGGACTCCTTACTGGAAAAACATTTTTTCTCGAGGTGAATGAGACTGAGGAAGAGATGAAGATTTGATTTTAAGGTCTGGTCCATAAAAACAGATCACATCAAAGTCTGTTACATCTTAGAAATGAAAGTTCCAGAGATTAGCGCGTTCAAACAAACAATCAAACTCATCCACTTCATTGTATTAGTATAGATAGACAACGCAGTACCTGGAGCGCCTAGAAATATGAAATATTGCACAAAAGCTCCTAAAATACCTAAGTGAATACCAATATGGACGGCTATTTGAAATTTCATCCAGCAAGACTGTGGGGCTAAAATGGGGGCTGGAAAGTATTCAGTTAGTCAATTTTGCCTATGGGGAATTCGATCAAACACACAACTTGAAGCTACCTTAAAATCTACCTGGATGAAAAATATGAGGATGGACGACGCCGCCAAGGCCGGCCCAGAAAGAGGTGACGAGACGACCTAGACTCCTACTTCATGGGATGGTCTGAGGTGGTTCAGGTAATGAATACTTGGAAGGATTTGGGTCTTTTTTAGCCTTTTCCCAGCTGTGGGATAGTTAATCAATCAGCTTAGCCTTTTCCCAATTATGTTGGGGTTGGCTTCCAGTTAAACCGGATTCAGCTGGGTACCAGTGTTTAACATGGAGCGACTGCCTATCTGACCTCAACAACCCAGTAACTGGATAATAGGATACCTCTTGAAAAGACCGGTATCAGATCTCAGGCTTCTGACTGCCCGTAATTACTGTAAAAACATCTTCAAAAGACAGCCGTGACCAACGGCTTAACGTGCTTTCGGGGGCACGGAGGGGACTCGGCACATCCACGGACCGACCTCGTCAAGCGTTGAATAAAAGAAAGAAAGAAAACTAGTTTATTTGGCACACACCATGTAGGTACAAATAAAAGAGAACTTAATTTTAAAACAATTATATAGTGTGCCACGCGACTGCGCCAAATAGGTCCAATTCAGTAAAATGCCAGATAACTGCTGGTTTTCAACTGAACCTTACGTTGAAGAGTACGGATGTGAATCGTTGCTTAACTTGAAGATCGACTCGTGCGGCTGTTGTTATTTAGCCACGAGCTCCTCCTCCACGAGCACGAGCAGTGGGACAGTATAGGCTAATATAAAAAAGAAGAAGACAATAATAGCGCTGTTTAAAAATGTACAACAGAACCACAAATTCACATCCACATTTAAATTCAGAAACGGCACCTCGGCACGACATAGTTCCTGAGTTGAAGAAATATTTCTTTTTATCGAGTTTACTGCATAAAAGAGTTTTTAGTTTAAGTTTTTTCAACCGGCATAAAAACGAGCTCCTTGTCTAAGTTATAACCGCTTTGCATTCTTTTAATCACTCCGGCTTTCCAAACTACGACTAAAATAAAACAAGGAAAGATAAATAATTGAGAAAAGAAAAGGCTTTTTATTTTTCTTTTGGCACTGAAAGAAATGTGAATTTTAAATAGTGCGAGAAGTTTTTGTCGGCTCCTGTCCTAGGTTTATTTTTTTCCTTTTAAACAATTCAGATTAAATTTGCTGAAAGCTCCGTAAACGTAAAAGGTTACGATATCTATCAATGATAAAACAATCATTCTCCGCATTTTTTTTATCAATACATTTTAGCTTAAAAGTAGTGTAGCAACCATGGTAAGCTAAAAAGTAGCGTAACGCATTGCATTGTCATCCAAACCAAACGTGTATGCAAAATTTCACCTTAATGCACGGATACCTCGCAGTAGCTGATTTTAAAATGGGAGTCACGTCTACAAAGCTTGTCGTAATTTTTTGGCAAAAAAATAATGTTATATTAGACCATTTTCTTAATAATTTTATCTAAGAAAATTTTAAGTTTTATCCGTACAACATAGTGTAATTAATTTGTAAAGTTATGTCTAACACGGACAAAAAACGACAATCGCACCAACCGCTGGGGATATTTTAATGAAATGGATGACCATCTCAAAGACAATTCCATTACATTTTGATTGGAAGATTTTTTTTAAGTCATCGTATAATAAGGAAATTACAAAAATCTTCTGCATTTTGGGTCGCGCGGGTGTGAAACGAGTCCGCGTTTTGTTCCCTCAAGGTCGTTGGCGACTATCGTCTTCTTAATCGGTTGAGAATAACTGCTTTAAAATTCTGAATACACTTACATACATTGCAAGTTAAATAAAAGCATGTAAAAAAAGAAGACAAAATTTCAAATAACTACACTGCAAGTGGCTAGAGAATTTAACCCCCATAGTTGTATGATGCCCCGTTGGGCATCATACATTATATAAAATCTTTAAGTAATAAGTAGTTACTTATTACATAAAAAATATATTTATTAATCAGTTTTTTTTTATAATTTTATGATAATGTTCTTTATTAGTAATTTACGGTTACAAGACGTATAATAATTGTAACTGTAATGCATGAAATATATATTTTTTTGTTATTTTTGTTGCAAATAATAAGCACAAATTGACCCCTATAATATATAATGTAAATTAAAAGAGTACAATATATTTTTTGTTATATCGTCATAAGATACCCGTTATATCTGCGGAGTTTCGCAAGCATTAACAATTTGATTTTGACCTTGGATACAGAAGGGTACGACCATGGTTTGTCGACCATGATGTGCTACGGAACTAGCATAGCGTTACGTCTGCGTAGACCACAAACAAATGCTGTACTCTCTGTGCTAGCCCACATTTTATTTGCAAATGACTGGTTTATTTGTAGACTAAAAGCATGTGGTAAATAAAATATACATTGGCGCGTCATAATAATTGTTAATGTTAATTAGCTATAGTGATTAAATCGTAATAGTAGTTTATGAAACTGTTGCATAATGAGGGGTATTAAAACATGAGTGTGTGTTTAAAAACCGAGCCGTAGGCGAGGTTTTTAATAGCTTTCACACGAATGTTTTAATACCTAGTTATGTGCAGTTTCATACACTACTTTACCTACACTCATAAATTGGGATTGAACCTACTAAATACCTCTTTTTGCATTTTCCATGCCATAAAATCGTGATAGCATTTGTCATATACTTTTCTCGACTTTGCTGGTAATAAATTAAGAGTAATTTCCTTCGCCGCATCTAAAATATCCGGCGGAGCCAAATTTTCTTCACATTCACTGATATCAGACATTTCACACACAATAATTTAAATAACTCATGAAATTCAGTACAGCAAAACTTGCAAAACGTATGAATGGCGCCAAAACCCAGCACATCACCGCATTAACCGCGCATGCGCTAAGGCTTAGCACGCACTGCGATCTTTATTCGCGCGATTTTTTTCCGCCCATTCTGCGACCTATGTAATTGTATGAAGTTGTTCGCATCGGTAACGAAATCGTGCGGAAATAATTCCACAAGAAATCCGTGTTTTGCCACAGAATCCAACACACCACGGCGCGAATTTTATTCGCCCGAATATTTTGAGCTCTATGAACAGGTAGAAGGAAACACACAGGTAGAAGGTGACACTGTGTATAGGGCGTGCATTCTAGGTAGAAGCGAAAGGTTGATTCAGCGAGTACAGAATGCTTGTGCAAGATTTTGTTTCACCATCCCTCCTAGATCACATGTAACTCCTTTTTTAAATAAGGGTAATTTGATGAGAATGTCAGATCGTAGAAAGCTGCATCTGGCTACCCTGCTCTTTGGCACAATTCTTACGAAAAAACCAGACTATCTGTTTGGTAAATTGTCCTGGTCGCGTGATGTAAATGAAGTTAAAACAAGAGCTTCTGCGTACCTGTTGTTAACGTCACACAAAACTGCTGCATTCCGTGGAAGTTTCAAATTCGCTGCCTCTGGAATGATCTTCCTCCACCGTTTCGCCCTATAAAAACGATTGCATCATTTAGTACTAAATTCAAGCAGTACTTATTACTTAAACAAAAGGAATCCGGAAGATAAGCTTACCCGGGGTTTGCATGTAGTTAGTATTACTGCCCTTAATCCATTTTCATTATTTTGTAATTCTTGCAAACACCACACCACACATGATAACATACACATCACTCTGTTTTATCCAATACTAGCAAAACACTATTCTATGTATCCTTTTCGTCTGGTTTATTTACACTTATTTATTTACACTATTTCATAACATAATTCTTTTGACAGCCGACCATAGATTTCCGTTTTTTTTTTTTCTCTTCCTTTCTAAGAAATTTAATATATTACCTTTTGGTCCGCGCGCTCTGTCATTTGTCTATGGTTTTGACAAATGATCATTGAGCATTGCGGACTTTGTACATAGGTCTACCTACATTTAATATGATTATATTTATAGATCTGTATCAAACTTACACATAATTATAATATACATACTTTGTTATTTATATATTATTTTATTATTTTCGGTTTCCGTAATTGTGTCCGTGGCATCAACAGTGGTTCCTATCAGAATATCAGCGCGGCGTTATTTTCTTTTTGGATATCGCTGCACATGCTGAGATAGGAACCTTTTTGGTCTCGCATAGGGTTTTAATTTTTTATTTTATATTATTGTTAAATTTTATGCATATTTCTCGTGTCTCCTGTGCGGGTCACAAATAAATATTTTTTCTTTCTTTCTTTCAAACAAAATTCGCGCGAATAAAAATCACAGTGCGTGCTATGTCTAAAGCGCGCATTGTCATAGACAATTTAAAATTGGAATCAAATCTTTTCATAATAGGTACTATAAACTCCTTAGTGATTAACTTCTTGGATTTGTCCTGTATCGTTATAGAAAAAAATACTTTATCTACTCTCATATCGTAATATTCGAATTATAAAATTCAAAACTAGTTTATATTGGCATACTTTATAAACACAATACTGAAATTTAAAAATAAAATCTTATTATAACACTATTTCTCTAACAAAATAATGCTATAAAACATTTTTTTTTCTATAACTTTTTTTCTATCTTCATTAGACAGAGTTAAGCGATAAACTTATTCCATTGGTTACATACAGATCGTGAATTGTAATGAATGAAATGAAGCCCATTTCTCAAATTACATGGTGCAACATGTATTTTTCTGCCGTATTTTTTGTATTAGCAGGGGCGGGGGGGGGGGGGCCTTGAATTGTAATGATTATTCTCCCAAAACGTGATAATATTTTAGCAACAAAACATAACATTACGAATGCTGGGTCGAAACCTTTACCCTTTCCATAGCATCAAAGATTAGATCAGATCGACCGTAACTTATTTGATCGGAATAAATTCTAATTTAAATTGAACTCGTTCAACTTTTGAATAAATTATCAAGAAGTTATTGACTTTTATTCAGAATCTCTGACACGGTTTAAAAATATAGCTTTTTGTTAAAGTTTGTTCTTTAGTTTGAGAATGTAATTTATGAATAATCAATTTTGTGGTTCATTTAGTTAATGTAATTTGTTTCTTTTTATTATTTTTGTCTAGAAACAAGCTAAAATCCATTCACATAGGTCCTTAAATGTATAATTTCAAGATAGATTTATTTAGACCCAAAAAAAAAATCGGAATAAAACTGTAATAATTATTAATATGGTTGGCGCAGTGGTTGAGCGATTGACTGTAGCGCTGCGTGTCGCGGGTTCGATTCCCGCACGGAACAAATATTTGTATGACCTACAGATAGTTGTTCCGGCTCTGCGTATTGTGTATGTGAGTTTATATATTTGTAAACGCACCCACGATACAGGAAGAAATTCCTAGTGTGGGGCAACGTTTCTTTTTTAAATTATAATAAATTAATTATTATAAAAAAAATATAAATAATCCTCCAAATGTAACATATTAGCAGGATTTTCTCCACTATTCAAGTATGGCTCAAAGATCCCAAACGGTCATTGAGCGAAAAAATAGCTTAGAACGAGTTTGTGGCTTCTTACAAAGGAACAAAACGAAATTTTTCAAAATTTGCCAAATTTTCGTCATGGGTATTGTTTTCATGGTTTTCGGGATTGGCTTTTTTGTTTTATTCGTGATGGGTTTGCTCTTGACTCTAGTCTAGGTCATAGGCGACAGAGACAGAGTCGACGATGGAGTGAGCTTACCCAGAAGAAGCCTGTTCACTCTAACTTTGAAATAACTAAAACCATAACTAAGACTTTTTATATAATTGTTATGGTCGAATATTGTGAAAGTCACAACACGAATTCGCGTTGTGGCCTATTTAAATTTACCAGAACGCGTTGTAGCAGATTGTCAAGGAGCGACAACACAAAATTCACGCTGACGCCGCTTGTAAGAAGCCACAACGCGTTCTGAGCTATATTTTCAACCAATTAGCGTTATTGACCCTATCATATTGAGCCTATCATATCTTAAAGATTTCTGGCACTGTAGTTTGTATATTTACCTTGACAAAACTTTTGTTACCAAAACGATATTTTCACAAAATCCGATTTTTTAATTGATTATTTATTTACTAATCACTCACAGAGGTCTAGTGAGTACATGCGCTACTGCTACTCATGAAGTGTGCTCTATTTTCGCTTCCTTGGTCAGGCAAACTATAATTGGAATTTTCCATCAGATTTTTTTTTCCGCAGCCCACATGATTCTGTCATTATGGATTTGTGCCCGGTTGATGACAATAGGCTCACCCTATAACCTAAATATAACTGGTGTATTGTATGTAGGTACAGATAGATTTTAGGCGTATTGTTGTGCTACGATAATAGTATGTAATTTATCCCAAACCGCCTCATATGTTTACGACGTCAAAACAAGCAATAATTTTCTGAATAATCTTATACGAATCGACCTTGACTTGTTTATCAAAATAGAATAACGTGTTACCCGGAAGGTTCGGTTGTTAACCGTGAGTAAATTGATACGTGGGTCTTCAAATATAGGTATTAAGACGAAAACGGACTTGATTTATTTTGTTTTTGATAAAAAAAAACAATTTTATGTTGATAATGTAATATAAATAGAATGAATCGATTATACATCGATTAGCATATTTATTTCAAGGAGTTTAGACTTACGCCTATGTAACGATACCGAAAACGACAACGAAGCGAACACTTATCTGTCAGAGTGACAGATAAGTTTTCGCTTTGTTGTCATTTCGTTTGGTTGGTAATTTACTGCTGCTGATTATGATGTATTTCGCGTAGGTAACGCGAAATCTAATCGTAACGTGGATTTTTTTTTCAACATTTATCATCACAGCATATAAAACTTAACTGATGTATATGAGTTTGTTACTCTATGGTTACTATGTCTATAGTAACTCAAACATAGATGCGTCACTGCAACTGTTACTGTCATTATTAATAATAAACAAGTGTTCAAGGAAAACACGCGTTTTAAAATCTCTCCAATCCCACAAAAAATATCATAGGTGACGAGGACAATCTTGCCCACAAAAAGGACAAAATGGTGGACTCATTTTTAGGATATTAAACAATAAAATATTATAGTAGTTACTTATACGTACTTCCTATAAACCTCAACGCTGCTAACTTCACAGAATTTTAAATTCGAAGACATTGTTTAGATTAATCTGTTGAATATTTTTGCACGACTTTTCATCTGACCGATTTGAACAAATAATGAAAACAAGTATAAATTCAAAATTTAAAAAACCCCCGACACATTTATTTTGCGAAAGCATCCCGATTCAAACAGTAAAACGGTCCATAACTTTTGAACGGCTTAACCGATCTTATTCAAACATAGCTAAGAACACTATCGATACAATCACCTTTCAAACAAAAACAAACTAAATCAAAATCGGTTCATCCGTTGAGGCGCTATGATGCCACAGACAGACACACAGATACACAGACACACAGATACACATATACACATATACACAGATACACAGCAACACACGCCAGACTTATAACACCCCTCTTTTTCTGTCGGTGGTTTATGAACGAGAAGGCTCAGCTTGGTCTTTCTAAACTTTAAGTCTGGATGTATTAATTGTTTTAGTGGATGGATCGGTTTTTTACTCACTTGAATCATAAATGATTCTGATATCAGGTAAAACGATACATTTATTTGAATTTTTGGTAATGAAACTGTGGGTGGGTTTCGGCATTAAGTATTTGGAGTTAAGAACGTGTCAAAACGTACTTAAATGCCAACGTTTCACAGGTTTTCAGGTTAAAGTATAGTTAGACAAATACTCAACTTCAAATGCTTAATTCAAAAATCGGGTATATAAATTTAGCCACCCATAACCATAACCATATATCTTCCTCAGTATGGTGCTATAGTCTTGCACCAACCTGTGACCGTCCTTGAGTGCGCCTCAATTAATTAAAAGGTTTGGCGTTCTGTAGTTCCTGACGACTCCAAGGAAAAAAAGCGTGAGTTACGTTAATAAAAATAATCTATCTTTTGGCTTCAGCCTCTCTTGCGCCAAAGACCCGTGGTCTTGACCGCAGCATCTCAAGATTGACCAAGATATATATAAAATACATTTTTGATTTTTAAAGTTTGTTGCCCTCCGACTCGATCTCTTTCTTGCTCTCTTATACTATACCAATAGCCATAAAAAAGTCTTAATACTATTAGAACCCTTATAATTAAAACTAATTCCCTGTTTTCTCGGAACATCTCTATTTTCCAAGGACTTCATTAGTAGAAAATAATTATGTAAAAGGATTGGCAGCTTTTTGTCAAGACTAGCACTAATTAGTTCGTAACTAAGCCTAAATAAAAGAATACGTAACATAATAAACGAGGTTTTAGAAATTTTTTTAAACGGTATTTAACTATTATTGATTAAAAATAAGGCCTTGCCACTGTGATATTGTTCTGATACAGTAGTTTAATACCAGTAGTCATAGTACGTGTGAGTCCCGGTGAAAGTCAAACCCTCCTCTTTCCTTCTATGAGGGTGATAGTCCATAACTGATGCCCATATTATAACTGTTAAATGTAACCCCTATGTATAGTGTCTGACATGAAATTCTACAGGATAGTTTTTACTGACTAAGTACTCATAATATATACGACCGCCAGAATCGTTTGCCAGATTGTAATGAGAAATTGCCCGTTCGGTGCAGTTCGGAATTGCCTAACTCCATCTAACCCGAGCATTTGTAAACCCTACCAATCAACGAGTACTTAAATACCGTACTATTTTTTTAATATACTTATGTAGGAAGCAGCTAGTTGAAAACTCTTGCTCATCCGAGCTTTTTAGTGTCGAAGACATGGTGACATCCACCATCCCACACTACGTGCGGGATGCCTGCATGGTATATTATAGCCAACTCCATCGCACATAGAGGAGGCCTGCGTACCGCATTAGAAACTTTACACTGATTTAGATATCCGCTTGTCCAACCAGGTTGACACATCCTAACAAAAAAACATATTTTGCAGTATACCAGCCATATAACTCCTACAACAAACTGTGCCTTCTGCCACTACCTTCCTTGCTGCAGTTCAATAACGCAGCCTGTATAACTTTGTGCGAGATGATTGGCTTCCTATTGTGTTTATTGACATGACCAGCTCTTTATCACACCATTCATGTGCGCTTAGTCCACCAGCACAAATGGGATCGTCTGATTAGTCTTCTACATAGCTGTTGTATTGCAGTGGATGTGTTTATGTAGTAAATAATCGGGCTTTAGTTACGCAAACTCGATTGTATTTTTACAGTTACTTTTTCCCATCAGCTGTAAGCTGTAAAACTCATTAATTCACATACCTTTTCGGACCTACCAAGGTAGGCCTTGTTGTACAATAAGGTATAATAATATGCTATCTAAACTCAATTAATTGAATAATTGACTGGAAACGACACTGAGATTACATGGGTCTAATTAACGCTACAGTTGCACCTAGGAATGAAGGTATGTCCAGTATCGGTGGTCTAGCAAATGTCAGATCTATTAAAGTATATTCATGCTAGAAAACGAGGATGCTCCTTGGAAAACCGGTTTTCAGGTTTCATCTTCGTTCGGTCTTCTGGCCACCTGTAAAAATGTCAAAGATTTACAAATATCAGCTGGGACCAATCCAAGGCACGGAATGACCGCGCAAGCATTTAAGATCGCCTGGTGTGGCTATTATTGTTTGGTCACGAGTCCAATAATAGCGCTATACAATACATCGTACACACCATACAATTTGCTGTAAGTACTCGTACCTAGGCTTTTTAAAGAAGGAAACATTTTAATACACCTTTGCAACTCTTTTTTATGTGGTACCTATTAACTTAAATCTGTAAACAATATGTCCCGCTTTACCCAGCCAACATTCCATAAAAGTACTAATAAAATCTAAAGCATCCATTTCAGGCGACGTAACAACTAAAATTTTTAATTTTACAAAGGCGCGTGCCATTATCTTAGGTAGCAATGGCCGTCGATTACTTTTAACGGCGGCGTCCAGGTGACGCTCTTGGTATCAATTAACGGTTGGGAATAAGGGTGAGTTTGCTGTGATTTTCTTTGTAAGTATGGTGTGTGGGTGTGATAGGACGTAATGGTTGGTCGTGAAAGCAAGGTAACAGACTTGTTTCTTCTTACTTTTCGTAGCCACATTGATGGTATTGGAATTGCACATAAGAACTGCTTATATTTTAGTCAATTAAAGCGTCTTTCGGCTGAAACGCTCCTGCGCCAACCTCATTTGACTTCTTGCCAATTAAAAAAAAAACTTTATTCGAAGGGTGGTTACGCACTACATCCGATCCGTGTCCGTGAAATTTTGATTCCGAAGTAGCCGTAGTACTTCTTGAAGTGAACCTTACGCACTATATCTCAACTCTATACATCATAATTCAGAATATTTTTAACTCGGAACTCAAATCACGGATATGGATCGGATGTAGTGCGTAACCGCCCTAAGTCTATAAAAGCACACGCAATATAGGATGTAAAATGAGTAAAAGTAAATCATTTTATTGACATTATACTTCCAACGTTGACTTTGGTGAATCCGTTTCTATTCCTAAAACTGAGAAGAATACCAGAAAAACAGACATGCCCAGGTGATTAACGGACCAGCAGTTAAAAATATTGTTTGAAGTAAGATTTATACAACCCAAAAACGTATTACAAAACCACCCTCTTTATTATGACCAGAACACAGAAACTGCACCGACATCGTTCAATTATCAAGTAATTGGTCTAACTAGTTGGTTAGACTAGTCGTGTTCCACTTATAGTTGAATTAGTACTGGTTAGAGCATTCCAACATGTTGATTACTTCGATATTGTGTTTGTCAGCTTCTATTTAGATTGTTGGTATTAAGAACTATGTTATGTAAATGAGGAAACAGGACAATGTTACCAGATTGATATTGGATGATCTTGGGTATAGCGCTTTAGCATGGTAATAACGGCCATTGACCCGCTTATATTTATTGACATTCTTAATTTCACGGCAATTAAGACATGAAGTCGTCTCGACTTATCATGAAAAACAATTTTAACGTTCGGGTTTCCACGCAGAGGTTTTAGGGAAAGGGAAACAACTATAGTTGGCAATTGTGAATAATTCTTAAATACATTTGCTTTTGAAGTAGTTTGATGCCTCCTTCGCTGAGTTCTGATAACGAATTCTTCTCATGAAATACTTTTATATGAGTAGCCACATAAGTGTTTTTAACGATGACTGCATTTAATGTGTAAAATCTGTTTTTAACGATAATGTGGTTATAACTATACTTTATTCAAGCAAGGAGTTTTTGTAACTAAGATTAGAAATCGTTTCGTGAGGCCAATAAGGCAAATCGTTTAGGGGAAATGTGTACTGAAAGAACAACACAATTATAAAGGTACCCTAATTTAGTTTTCAAAGGCTTGATAGGTGATGATTGACGATTAAGAAGTGACGGTAGAATCAATTCTTTGTCTTTGATATATGAAGATTTTACAATAAAAACAGAATAGTGCGTTATGACACTGTAGCTCTGTAGATTCTGCGGCAGCGAGATGGTTAAACGAAATTATTGCCATAGCGGGTAGAAAATCCAGGTTGAGGCTGGGCCAGCGTGGGTGTTAGCACAAGAAAAAATCAAAACTACTGTAAATTGTGTAAGACGTCATATCTACCAGTAAACTATCAATGTTCAAGACGTCATAGTAAGTAAACCAGACCCTATTACTAAGACTCCGCGGTCCGTCTGTCTGTCTGTCCGTCTGTCACCAGGCTGTATCTCATGAACCGTGATAGCTAGGCAACTGAAATTGACACAGATGGTGTATTTCTTTTACCGCTTTATCAACAAATACTAGAAACAGAATAAAATAAATATTTAAGTGGGAAAAAAATTACGTTTGCTGTAGGGAGCCCATACAGCAAACGTCATTTTTTTGGCGTTTTTTGCGATAATGGTACGGAACCCTTTATCGCGAGTCCGACTCGCACTTGGCCGTTTTTTTTAATGAAAAGTGTGAGGCAGCTTGCCTAAATTCAAATTCCGTCTCTGAAACAAAGAGAGGAATTCAGAATTAAGTGAGACACTTATACTTTAGCATAGCAACATCAACCTTGCTCTGTATCTACCACAAGTATATTGAACTACAAAATATATTGGGACAAGTAGCTAACTGAACGATTTCTCAAGTTCTCTCAAAAGGGACTAGGGACCACCCCGCGACAAATAAAATTTAATAGACCCTTACAGGTTTTCCTTTTCACAGAAAATATTTCAGCTACATTTGCATTACAAAAGCATATTCAAATGGGTCGTTGTTGGGTCTACGTATGTATTGGTATAGTTATAAATGGATTACCCAAAACATTTATCAAAGAAAATAATTCAATTCATCTTAATATTGTAGTGACTTAAAAGTCTATGTTTTGGGTATTTTAAATGAATAGAATGGTTTTCTCTAAACAAACGAATATCAGAATTTCCTCAGTGTCATCGCATATTTACAGACTATTTATAATCCATAAGAAAACGCCAACGGAAAGCTTATTGGGCTTATCCAAAAAAATATGAATGAGTTTTTAACTGACTTCCCAAAAAGGAATTCGGATGGACATTTTTTTAAATTGTATTTTCGGGCATAGCTACGTCATTTATAAACGGATTTGCAAAATTCCTTTTTTGTTCGAAATAATTTTATTTTATAACGGTCCCATTTAAATTTGGTAAGGATATTATGATGAAGAACTTCGGAGATATACAACAGCACTCTTCAATTAATGACGGCAAATCTGTCGGGATTCGTATCGTTGCGGATCTGCAATCGCATGTCTGTTTATTTTTTACATCATTTCATAACACACCATCACGCCAGTATGCTCTAAACGGGTAAGCAGATGTGTATGTAGCAGTATGTACTACTAAGTAATTTCTAGAAACTTTTCAACGTCAAAATTCTGTGAAAGCTCTAGGTTTTTCAAATCTGGTTTTTTTACTACAATTTGTGATATTTTTTTTGTTTTAAGTATATATTCGTATAAATATGAAAACCTTATTACTTACTATAAAAAAAAAACATCAAATACGGACTATGTATGTATCTAAGTATGCGCAATAAAACGTAGAATACTTTTGCTGTAAACAATCTTATGAAAGAGAACAAGCTTAGTTTAGCTTAGCTCTCGCATCGGATCAACCTTTTTTAAAATATACAATCCTATCCTAGGTACTCCATATTTTATTTATTTCCAACTCTGAATATAAAATTCGGGCAATCAATAAAAAAATATTACTTTGATAAAAACGCGTGGTATTGCCATTTCAGAATTTAATAATAATAATAATAAGGAACAAACGAACAACTACCGGAAATACATTGTGAAGGACGGCACGGTTGACATCTGTCGGGCATGTCACCGGCCGGGTTAATCAATCCGTCACATTATCTCCGGTTGATCTAGTCTGGCTAACGGAGACTATTTGCATAGACACAACCTTGTAGCCAGGATAATCCATCAGCAACTTGCTCTTAAATACAATCTTGTGGAGTCGGAAGTGCCTTACTATAAGTATGTGCCCGACCCAGTTCTCGAAAATGGCAATGTCACGTTGTATTGGAATCGGTCTATCATCACTGACAGGACTATTGTTGCCAATAAGCCTGACATAGTGGTGATAGACCGACTTGAGCGTCGCGCAATGATTGTTGATATAGCGGTCTCACATGACGAGAACCTCGTGAAGGCTGAGCGAGATAAGAAAAGCAAGTATCTTGATCTGGCTCGCGAGGTTGTCTACATGTGGGACGTGAGTACAGCGATCATTGTGCCGATAGTCGTTACGGCCAATGGCATAATAGCCAAGAGCCTCGACCAACACCTTAGGAGGCTCTCGTTGGGCAGCTGGATCAAGGGCTTGATCCAGAAAGCGGTACTCCTGGACACGGCGCGTATCGTTAGGAGGTTCCTCTCTCAGGAGCCCTGACCACCGGTAGCTTGGACCCTGTTCCCGATACCGGTGGGCTACTATTTTTGTATTTATAAATGTTTTTTTATTATCTTTTTTTTATAGAATAATATTTAAAAATGTAAAAATATGTATATAAAATGAATAAATGGAATAATAATAATAATAATAATATAGCCTTTTATTCAGATCCATATTAGTTACAATCATATGATTAAAATACATAGAAAACTTAAATTTAATGTAAACCTAATCTAGTCTCTTATTTGAATTTTACTTATTTTCTGTAGATCTGTTTGCCAGTCGACAAAGGCCTCCTCCAACCTTTTCCACTCATGTCTTTCTTGAGCCACTCTGTTCCATGTGACGCCTGCCACTTGTCTTAAGTCGTCATCCCATCTTTTTTGTGGTCTACCTCTTTTCCTTTTGCCTTCTCTAGGATACCATCGTGTCACAATTTTGCTCCATTTGTCTTTTCCTCTCACCATATGCCCTGCCCATCTCCATTTAAGCCTTCTAATTTTGCACTTTATGTCTATAACCTTTGTTTTGCTTCTTATTACACGGTTTCTCAGTCGGTCTGACTTTTTCACATTCATCATGCTCCTTTCCATTGCGTATTGGCATGATGCAAGTTTGCTAGTCATGTTTTGTGATAAGGACCATGTTTGGCTGCCGTACATGAGAACTGGTAGTATGCAAGGGTTAAATAGTTTGCTTTTGATATTCATAGGAAGGTTTTTATCTTTCATAACCTCTTTCAAACCCCAGTACCTTCTCCAGCCATTGGTTATTCTTCTTTCAACTTCCTTGCGCATCGGATTATCATCTGTTATTAGTTGTCCCAGGTAAATATATTCATCTGTATAATCAATTTGGTTGTTTCCTAAGTTTATGGTAATTCTCTCACCGTTTGTCATTACTCTTGTTTTTTCCGGGTTGAGTTTTAACCCTACCTTCTCGCTTTCCGTTGCTAGTTCGTTTATCATTTTTGTTATGTCTTCCGAGGATTTCGCAAATATCACCTGCAAATCTCAAGTGAGTCAATGAGACACCGTCTACATTGATACCGAGATTTTCCCAATTTAGGCCTCTGAATATTGATTCTAGTACAGCTGAGAAAATTTTTGGTGACAGGGGATCTCCTTGTCGTACGCCTTTTCCTACTCTGAAGGGTTCACCTTTCCTTTCTAATTGAATTCTCGCAGTACTCTGGCTGTAAACATTCTTTATTAAGCGGATGTATTTGTGTTCAATTCCTTGTTCTTTTAATGACTGCCATATCTTTTCGTGAAACAAAGAATCGAATGCTTTGCTATAATCGATAAATGCGATGTAGTAGGTACATTGGTATTCTTTATATTTCTCCATAACTTGGCGTACTACATGAATGTGGTCGATCGTTGAATAGTCTTTACGAAAACCCGCCTGCTCGATGGATTTTTTCAGAATTTAATAGTACGTGTTAAATACCGAACACTGAAATGGTACTCAGTACTTAAGTTTGAACTAAAGTGTATTACTAGCAGGGTTGAAGGTGTAAATAAAACAACCGAACTGTAAACTAATCTAAGTAAGTAAGTATATTTGCTAAAATTCACAAGACGATATATCATATTGGCAAACAATCTCCATTGCGACTTCTATTTCGACGCCAACGCCATCTAGTTGCGTCATTGTAAAACTTCAAAAGAAACAATGTTTTTGTTGACCTAATGAGCGACTGTTGATCATTAAAATACCGCCCACCAAGGACATTACTGACGGAATGTCCTTTTTTTTAACTACTCTTAATTTGTAGCAAACAATTTGATATTATAATTTTATCTAAAATCTAACATACAATTTGATCTATCGATTAAACTTATAACTATAGTAACTTATTTTAATAAGTGATCTTAAATCTAAATATAAACACGATAATACTTACATAAAAACACGATAATACTTACATACTATGGTAAACTTGAACTAAATTACAAACATTAAGTTACACTTGCCGGAAAATTAATGGCTAAGTGTAAGTACCTACTGTTGTAAAAATATAATATTATAATAAGTGATCTTAAATCTAAAAACACGATAATACTTACATACTATGGTAAACTTGAACTAAATTACAAACATTAAGTTACACTTGCCGGAAAATTAATGGCTAAGTGTAAGTACCTACTGTTGTAAAAATATAATATTTTATTGTGTGAATACATCTACACATTAATATTAGTTCATGTAAAATGTAAACAATGTAAAATAAAGCATAACATGGGTAAAACATCTTGTATAAATAAAAATTTGTAAAAGTTGACCTAACATAAAATATAATAATTTCATGGAACTGTAACCGGTAACATACTCGTACAAGTTTGGATGTTGTTCTCTGAACGGTAGTAGACTTAGTGAGCTATGTGACCACACGGGTGATATTATCATCACTGGGACACAGATAATATAATACTACCGGGATGTTAAAATCTTACGTGACCTAACTACCAACGACTTGACGGCAAATAGTCTTTTTTAATTTATTATTTTGTATAATATTTTTGTCCTATAGTGTTTTTTTTTTTCATTTGTACTATTTTGATCTGTTTGTTCTTTATGCTCATTTGTTCTAGTTTGACCTATTTTTTCGTTTGACCTATTTGTTCTTTATTTTCGTTTGTTCTAGTTTGACCTATTTTTCTTTATTTCGTTTGTTCTAGTTTGACCTATTTTGTTCCTTATTTCGCTTGTTCTATTTGTTCTTTATGCGCATTTGATTGTCGATGACGAGTCTGTGGCTACCAACGTTTTAGGCATATGACTGTTATTGACCTGGTGACCTAAACCCCTTTTTGGTTCTATGCACTCAAACGCGCGGAAACGTTTATGTATGTTTGAACGGTTTAAGTATATTTGCTAAAATTCACAAGACGATATACCATATTGGCAAACAATCTCCATTGCGACTTCTATTTCGACGCCAACGCCATCTAGTTGCGTCATTGTAAAACTTCAAAAGAAACAATGTTTTTGTTGACCTAATGAGCGACTGTTGATCATTAACAGTACGAGTATTTTGAACGAAATGTTAAGAGGCAATCTGCTATTTGTAAATATTTTTATAAAAACTGGCATATTGCCACAGTTGTATAAAAATACGAATTAAAAATATATAAGTCACTTTAATACAATATTTATAGCATCTTTGTTATCAAATCCGTCTGTTTTCAATCGATTTGACATATTATAAATGATAGTACCTGGGCGACCGAGCTCTAATCGGGTGAAACTGAAGAAAACGACGTTTTCTAAAAATGGAACTTAGATATATCGATTTATCGCCCCCGAAACCTCCTGCATACAAAATTTTCTGAAATTCGCTGCAGCCGTTTCCGAGATTCAGATTATATATATACAAGGATTGCTCGTTTAGAGGTATGGTTCCTTGAATAATGTGAAATTACCACAATGTGGGTCCCGGAAAACTTACGGTTATATCACGGCAGATCACGGCAAAGATGATGGGATGAACATGATATGTACAGATAGGACTAGACTACACTTGTCCAAAACCAGGAGAAATATAAAGAAGAATGGGGGCCTTTGCCTTGTAGTAAGACAATTCAGGCTGAAAATACACATAAATAAATGAACAGTTCGATCAAAACGCACTATCATAACATTGAAAAATATTTAGAATATGAACGCACCGAAGAGATAATGAAAAGGGCATGTTTGTCAGCGAGAGTGAAGGACTAAGCTGTAAGACGCAAATGTTTTTTTGTTAAGAAGTTTAAAATCAATTAAATAAGTTTTACAATAAATACATGATTTATTTTCGGTCATACACATCAAGACATCACCTCTACATAAAATGTCAAGTCAATGAAGATGACTCTGTGGTTCCATTCTCAAAAGAATAAGGTTTCTAAAAAAGGGTACCTTGTGGTATCCCGTGCCTCGGAAAGCACTTCAAGCCTTTGATCGGACTATGAGATTGAGGGACGCAAAAGCGCATTTGTGTTTGTGCACACACTTGTGCACTGTATGAGATTGGCTATCATGGCCGAAATTTGATAATGATTTTTGCGTTTCTTCTCTTAGCAGTCTTCTGTCTAATGCGGTTAAAAAATGAGACAAGTTCTAAGATCAGAAATCTATTTAATATCTCTATCAGGCGAAAGATGACAATTTTCTAACAACTTTATAAATTCTTTTATATATTTTATGCTTCAATAAACAGCACCTGTCTGGAATGTGAGAATTATGAAACGTTTTGACAAATATGTCGTATTGTCAGTTGTTTCAAACAGGTTGCTGGTAAATGCATTCAGTCAATCACCTATTGCCAATAAAATCAGAACACAAATCAAAATCCCGTTTCATACATCCTATTCAGCGAAATATCACCTTTATTCCGTATATTCGCAATACTATTTATCAAACAACCATGTTAAATTTAGTCTTGTTATACTTATTTTTATTATTTTTACCTTTGTATAGATTCTTTTACCGATTGTTTTGTGTATGTGTGAACATTGTAGGCCTTCTAGATGCTAGTTAACATTTGTTAACTTTTTTATATAATCTTATTCTTTTTTTTTTTTTAGTTTCT
This sequence comes from Orthosia cruda, assembly GCA_964057195.1. Classification (NCBI taxonomy): domain Eukaryota; kingdom Metazoa; phylum Arthropoda; class Insecta; order Lepidoptera; family Noctuidae; genus Orthosia; species Orthosia cruda. The sequence goes on along the minus strand of OZ059826.1, from coordinate 11,769,213 downwards.
TACGACTTATTGTCATAATTCGGGCCTACGTTGTCCCCCCATATCTAAGTACTAATGCTGTAACATGGAAATATTGTAAAACCAAACCATTTTTAAAAGAGTAACCATGGAGTTTCTTGCCGGTTCTTCTCCATAGGAAACGACCAACCCGAACCGTGCACATTTTGTCGACGTTTTATAAGTGCCCATGTAGGCCTATGTGAAATAAAAAAATTGATTTTGATTTTGATTTTGAACCGTACCGGTGATTCACAAAAAAAGTTAACGTTAGGTGAATGTAAAAAAAATGTGACGAGTCTTTTCAATATAAAATAAAACGAATAAAATATTCTTAAATTTTTCTAACGAACCCATTATACCTTTGAAAACCCATAAACCGTTCTTAACAATCCATCTCCTTACAAAATCTCCTTGAACGCACGACCATAAATCAAAATCAAGACAAACATACACAAAGATACTGTTTCATAATATACGGGCCAATTTTACATGACAATTTTATCCAGGTCAGAGTGGCAAGATAGGTTCCTCGAATTTAATTCATCTGTTGATGAATGTGTAGCGTATTAAGTAAAGTGTTTTGTGCGCCTCGATAATTTTTCATGTGTGACTTTACTGGGACGGTTGTTATTTTCGTGTCTTATCTGAAATGTTTTGAGTTCGTTTGAATATTTGTTGAATTTTAATTATGTATTAGAATACTCGAGGTTTAATGAGAATTAAGACTGGTCTTTTGATATGTTGCCTTAAATGTAATTGTTTTTGAAGTGAAACTTCCTCGGTCTCATTGAGCGATTTTCGGTAGGGGGCTGGCAGCAAAACGTGGCTTTGCGTAAACAACATACTACTAAGACGTCATCGACATGTTAATGTGACGTGTAATGGAATAAATGGATTTTTGTGTGAAAGACGGTGGACGAAAGTGTGTCACATAATAGCAAAGTTATTCCAGTGTTTTAAGTTTTCACTTCTGTCGGCAGTTCCCATGACTGCCTATTGTTTTTTCTATCCTTACTCATGAGTCTTTGGGTTTGGTTCTCGGGTGAGCCTCACACCTAGAGAACGCGTCCCCAGGTGGCGGATAGGGGAATGCTCGACGCCACGTCGGGTAGGAGGGAAATAAAATACCTCCCGCGGACCAACAGGTCGGAGATGGAAACTCCGTTATCAAACCCCTGCTACGGGCTTCTTCGACATATTTGGAGCAGAGGCCGTGGATAGTGCTGGGTGTTTAGGCTGGAGCACTCCAGAAGGGATAGCGGTGGAAGAGCTCATTATGAGCCAACGGCGGCACTCACACCCTGGAAGAGGGTGACAGTCTTGGCGTCATGTGGCAACCGGCAAAAATCTCCTAGTATGAAATATGAAATCCACGGGACCAGACGAGATTCCAGCAGAGCTTTGGAAAACTGGGAAATACTGGTGTAGCTTGGTTAACGATGCCTTTCAACGAAATTCTTATAACTACTAGGATACCAGATATGTGGAGAAGCAACAATCTGATACCTTTCTATAAGAACAAAGGGGATTTTGCGGACTGTGGTAATTATAGAGGAATCAAGCTAACTTCTCACACCCTTAAGATCTGGGAAAGTATCCTCGTAAAAAGGCTAACAAAAATAACAAAGATAACTCCGAACCAGTGCGGGTTTACCAGTGGTGTGTGCACTACGGACGCGATCCACTCGGTAAAAATACATATTGAAAAGTATAAGTCTCGCAAAAAATACCTCCACATGGTCTTTATCGACCTCGAAAACGCGTTCGACCGAGTTCCACGAGAGCTTATTTGGCAAGCACTGAGAGCACAACTAGTGCCTGAGCACTATATACAGCTTCTAAAGGATCTGTACTACAGTGTATCCACCAGAGTTGTCAGCACAGCAGGCACAAGTGAAGCATTTGAGGTCAGAGTGGGTGTTCATCAGGGCTCGACTCTGAGCCCTTTTCTATTCAATCTGGTAATGGACTATATTACTTCAACCATACATAAACCAGCACCGTGGTCACTACTATATGCCGATGATGTTGATCTTATAGCCGAAACTTCGGCAGAAGTGCAATCAGATCTGACAGCATGGCAGAAGTCCTTGGAGAGGAGAGGGTTGAGAGTCAGTAGACAGAAGACCGAATACATGTATTGCGACTTTTCTGGATCTAATTTGGGTGTCATACCATGTCCAATCATCGATAACAGACCCCTCAACAGAGTTGAAGAATTCAAGTATCTCGGATCCATAGTAGCACCAAAAGCCTGTGTAGAGAGAGACATACACAATAGAATCCAAGCAGCCTGGCTGAAATGGAGATCGCTGTCGGGCATACTATGCGACTCCCGTATGCCGATTCAAGTCAAAGGCAATGTATATAAAAGGGCAGTAAGACCAGCCTTGCTGTATGGTTCTGAGTGCTGGCCGATGAGGGCTCGGATGAATAGCGAATTCACACCACTGAGATGAAGATGCTACGCTGGTCTGGTGGAGTTTCAAAAATTGACAAAATAAGAAACGAGTATATTCGTGGTACTTTTAAAGTCACTAAAATACACGATAAACTTAGCGAAAACCGCTTGCGCTGGTACGGACATGTGATGAGGCGAGAGGATGACCATATGACCAAAAGAGTCATAAACATAAATGAAGGATAAAGAAGCCGTGGACGACCACCAATGAACTGGCTACGAACAATCAAGAATGACATGATCACAAGCAACACAACAGAAGAGACAACCCGCAACCGTACGGTGTAGCGCAGAAGTACTAGGAGGGCTGACCTCAAATAAACTGGGACAACAGTCAGGAGAAAGAAGAAAAGACTCATGAGTAAGCTGGATCCGCTCGTTACTCGACCCGCGAGTCCAATTGACCACATCATTTATTTTCATCAAAAGTAAACTTCATTGTCCTTTATAGACCCCGTAGCTTTTAATTTTTTTCAAAAATATTCAATGTACTGTTTTGACGTCTCTTCGATTTTATTAAATTTATATAGATAGATTCGGCTTTACTCCGTGACTGTACTAATTATGAAATTGAGCAGTGGGTCCAGTCGACCTATTCAAAATGTGACTGGGTTGAGTGATCCCGCGGATCCATTTCAAGTAGGTCTAGTTAGTAGTCCAAAGACTCTTATTTTCCGGAAAGTTGCTATTCTTAAGTGGGATTGGGCCAGTCATGTCTGCAGCATTTTAGTTAAGCTGTGGGCTAAAATAATCACTTTTTAGGTTCTAATAAATACTAGGTGACATCTTGGCAGACCATAACAAATATGGGGACTGTTGCCGGAAGGACTGAACCACAATGGTTTAGGACAGACGTGTGGGCAAAAGGGTAAGGGAAACCTACACCCAGCAGTGTTTCAAGTTCAAATTTTAAAATAATATACCGCTATATACAATGGTATATTATTTTAAAATTTGAACTGTTTTCTCCACAAAGTTGCTGATGATTAAGGAATCTACTAGTTATCGCCTTATTGCTTAACAGGGAGGTAAAACTTCAAACAAAGTGTGATCAACTTATATTTTTTATGGGAAGCTGGTTGAAAAACAACGTCAAATGTTAGGGGAACCCTAGATTAGACTTATCAGTAAATCCAGCAGCCTATAAATTTCGCATATTATTACTGAAGCACCATAGCCTACATTTTATATTGTTCATTCAATTATTTCACGCTCGCTCCAGTGTGAGTTAATGTATTTTTTTACGAGAGTTTTCAAAAAAAATGTTTCCCTTACAGAGTTTACCTCACTGGTACGCAGCGTGTTTACATTAGTCGAGTGGGAAAATATGCAGGCCAGTGTTGCTAGTGGACAAATATTACGAAGCGTGCCGTCTACGTCTATGTCTGATGTGATGTGATTTCTATAGGCGTGTTCGCTATTGTCCGTTCAGACACGGTTTATTTGTCAACGGTTGCTTCGTTGTGTGTCCAGCTTAGAATACAAAGGAGTAATAATGAAATGTACCAAACATTATTCTTATCACATTTTGTATCATCATCGCTATATTATTATATCTTCTAGTCTAAACGGATGTAGCTGAATATCAGTATTTTTTACATTAAACGACTGCCTCTCCAACCTACATAATCCAGTTATCTACAGGACAATACAGTATTACACATTGACATTCTTTGAGCTTCTAACCCGCAACGACTGTCAAATATCTACAAAATAAACTCTGATTTTAAATTGCGTAGACTAAACTGACATTTGGGGGGTTGCCACTTTATCGTTACATAAAAATAGTGTCGTATACTGAGTGATAAAAGTTGATCGAAAATCGAAGTAGATCGAAAATGGAACTATATCACGGCAAAAAATATCTTTTGTTTAGAAACTAGCGACCCTTATTTAATGCCTACTCATTTAAGTCAGACTATTCTATCGATCGCATATATTTTATTGTTGATTTCTTATTTATTACAAAAAAAAGTTTATGTACTATGTGTATGTATAATGTTATATTTAAATATATTACATTTAACTTCATATAAAATATATTTACACCAATTTGTAAAATTAAGTTAAGGGTTCATGTCACATCGATTCGATGAATCACTTATGAATCTTATGATTGGGCAACAAACTTATGTACGCGCTTGCAACATTAAAAAAATATTAGGTCATTGGCAGCTGTCAGTTTAGTGCACGAAATTAAAAAGCACAGTATAAATGACAACCGGGTACAACGTGACCAATCTCATCACATTAAGTATAATTTGCCCAAATATTTCAATATGCCGTTAATTCGAATCCACAATTAGATAAATTAATTATCTTCAACGAATCATCAAAATTAAATAAACTTTAAATTCAGATGATATCATAATTACAAAACATAGTGACTGCGAATTTTCACGTAAAATTATTATAATGACGTCACCCGCCCGTCAATTAGCAAATTGCACGCCTTTTGAACTGTTAATAATGAAACTGATACAGAAAAAAACTCCGGTAACAATTGGGATAATTCCTGGGTAGAAAAATAATAATTTTATTTAATCTGTCAGTGAGATTATTATTTAATATAGCACACGTATTTTTTGCTTTATTAAATAAATAAATGCAAAGATAAAGCGCAACAAAGTTCAGGAGTCCCGCTTCACTTTTGAATAAAAAGTGTACTAAAATGTGACTTCACACGAAATATCGTCGTATTTTTTTGTATACATAACAAAAGATAAAATTCGTGTTCAATATTATTATTATTCTATCGGATGGACAAAATAATATTTTCTAGTCATCATCTCTATTCTACTGATTGCAAAGTTGGTAAAAGTAAACATTTAACAAACCATTAAAATGTATATTAATTTAATGTTTAACTAAGAATAAATTGATTTCGATAACGAGAAACGGTAATTTGAAGCCACAGCGCTATCTACGTTAAAATAATTGAACGCCAACGCCATTTAGTTGCTCATTCGTGTAACCAGGCAGATTTTTCAAGTTTTTTTTTAACTTTCCGTTACTATGTAATTTATTAGTACAATAGTATCCGATAAAACTTACTGTTTAGTATGTGGTCAAATGTTGCAACTAAATTTTAGATGAAAGATTGCGATCTAAGCTTACGATCAGTCAAAAATACCTCTAATTTCCCTACATTTCAGCAAGTTCTTGTCATTGATTGTCACTTAGATGATGCTGCAAGGTTTCGACTATAATATAATGAACGTTTCTTAAGTAAAAAGATTGGCTTTTGCTCCCCAAACCTATTGAGCTGTTTGGAACACTTTGTAACTTCGATGATAATGCAATAATAATTATGATGGCCATATTTTAATTTTGATTAGAGGGTCGTTGACTGTTAGTTGAACTAGGCTTGTGACCATAGAAATTCACAGTAAGCGTATTTTCCATTAAATAAACAAAAACAAATGCATTTAAATGCATTGCATGCTTTTTACTCCGCTCCAAGACAAGGTTGAATTAAAAAAAGCCCACATATTTGCATGCAACCTTGCCTGCCTTGTCCTCTCAGGCGGGTGGGTTATACCGGGTTACATAACCGTAGCGAAAACATGCTAAATCTATGGTTATAACAGGATTGTTTAATAAAAACGTTTTTATTCTGTTACTAAGTAAATGTTGAAACAATTAATAAATATTTTTTCACAGAACACACGCTTGTTATCCGGAAAACATTCTCCATCACAATGTATTGACACGCTTTCTATTTTCGTTGTTTATCATCTCCATTTAGCAATAAAAACGTTTAATTTGTTTGCGGTGGGCTGGTAAAGCGGTTTACGAGGCAAGTGATTACGGGATAGGTTTAACGATGCTCCTGAGATCTGGTTTGATATACACCCTTATTTATTGCCATCGGCATAGAGCAATAAATTCGTGTAGAAACGAGGATCATGTACCTTTGTTTAAACGTACATCGATACTTTAGCGGCATCTATGTAGGTATACCACAACGTACTAATTAAAAAATGTTAATTAAAAAAAAAACAAAAACTCGACTGCTAAAGAAGCGAACTAAAAAGACGTAAACAAGAAGAAAATCATGCTGTGCGGTTGGAAGATACATCTAGTTTTAGTGTCAGCCAGCTCATTCCGACTGCACTGCCGGGTTTTTGATTTTTGGAATTAACTTTTTTATTTATAACTTTTTTAGGCCTATTTCCAGCAGTGGACGTCTTTCGGCTGATATGATGATGATGATTTATAACTTTTTAGTTAACATTTTTATTTCGAATTAAGTACATTTAAATATATATATTTTTGATATCGCCTCTTAAAACCCTTTATTTTGATGGGTTGACAAGATAAGAACGCCACATAAGAACATACATACATACATAGACTGATAAACACATTAACCTCCTTCGGCAGTCGGGTAAAAAAGACCTTCGTCTTATGAATTCTGCATCGCGCTAACTATATTCGCCGCACGATTCGAACATTCATCAATTATACACCAGCCCGTCAACAACCATCAGGTAGTTGCCCAGCATGAGACGGGTTCGCCCTGCGTTCACTTCAGCCTCCTGTAAACGTCATCAGACAAACGCAATATCTTGCCGTACATAAAACGTGACAACATAATAGACATGTCTCTTCAAAACTCTCTACTCTGTGATGTTGATGCCAGAAGCATTTAATAGGGAAACAAGAGCCTAAATGCTATCGTGGCATAGCATATTCATTCAGCCTATAATGCCTCGCTATTGGAACACAGACCTTATCTTTATATCAAACGACCCCAATATAAATTACGGCACGTTGTTTTCAACAGTTTGCCAAGAATTCCAAATCGAAATTTAGTGAATGGGCCACTGTGGGCATAAGAAAAAGCCGAGATATCTTATATAATTTATATTACGAAAAATCTTTGACTTCCGATCAAGTTTTTCACACTTATGTTAGAAACTATTCCAAAATATTCAAAAGAGTCTGCGCTCAAGCAAAATCTCAAATAATAATTAACAAAATTGGTGTTTCTAATAATAAAATAAAAACTGTGGGGCAATTAATTAATAAAGAAACTGGAAAGATACAACAACGCGATCAGAATGAGTTGTCTTTGAAAATAACTAATCAAACCATTTCTGATAGGCAAGAAGTCGCTGAGACATTAGAAAATTTCTTTACCAACATTCCGTTAGAGGTTACGAAGTCTCTTCCTTCCTCTTCTAAATTAGCTGAAGCTCTTCTTAAAGAAAACTTTACTAAAGACATACCAATCTTTAAATTTAAACCAATATGTATTGATTCAATTAAAAACGCGTTCAAAAGTCTCAATAAAAAAAATACTGAAGACTTGTGGGGGATATCCGTTAGGGTTCTTGGAGATATTATTGACTCAATTGCTCCTGTCCTAACAGGTATATTCAATCAATGTTTGGACAGCGGCACTTTTCCTGACTTAATGAAACACAGTAAAGTAGTACCAATTTTCAAATCAGGCTGTAAGAGTGATCCTTCTAATTATAGACCTATATCCGTGCTTCCAGCATTGAGTAAAATCTTTGAAAAAATCATGCTGGAACAGATGTTGTCTCACTTCAATTCAAATGGGATACTGCATAGTCAACAGTTTGGTTTCACGAAAGGTAGGTCGACAACGGACTCGGGAGTAAAACTCATCAGCCACATCTTGGAGGCTTGGGAGAGGTCCCAGGATGCCATTGGCATTTTCTGTGATCTCTCAAAAGCTTTCGACTGCGTCGACCACAACACACTGATCTGTAAATTACACCACTACGGAATTCGTGGAAAATCTGCTGATCTCGTGCTTTCCTATTTATCAAACAGACAGCAAAAAGTAAATGTTAATGGGGCGACGTCCTCCGGGTCTCTAGTCAAGATGGGCGTGCCCCAAGGTTCAATTCTCGGCCCTTTCCTTTTTCTTGTTTACATAAATGATCTCCCTTTTATGATGGCCAAATTATCGGATATAATTCTATTTGCTGATGATACTTCGCTAATTTTTAAAATAGATAGGCAAGATACGGATGTCATAAATGTCAATGAAAGTCAAATTGTTCTCTCAAAATGGTTCGCAGCTAACAATCTTTTACTGAATGCGAAAAAAACAAAATGTCTAAAGTTCTCTTTACCAAATGTACCACAACATGACTTAAACCACAGATAATATAATACTAGCATACAGATGCCTCATCCCATACAAAGAAACCGTGCCGACGTAACTAGCGTTTTTCATCTGATTAATCTTGTTATTTTTTGTACATCGAACGCGTTCGGTTCTGTTTCACGGTGATAGATAGATGGTGTTAGCAGTGACTTGCAAGTAAAAGCGTTTACTAAGTTCGTGAATATTTTTTTCTTTAAATACAGTGAAGGTTCGTTTTATAGTATTTATTGCCACGTTTTTACAGTATTTTTGCACCAAAATGTGTTACAATTTGCATTTAACAATCGAGTGGAATGCCTCACAAATTAATAAATGCGCCATCTATTGGCATCAATTCTAAATGATCCGTTAAAATAATCTTTGTAATGTGAGTTAAGAGCCCAATATTCCATAATTTTGTACTTAGGAGAGTTCATTAAACAAGAACATACAATTTTTATGTTCAATTCCAGAAAATGTGAATTTTACACACATTCAGTAACAGATACGAGCATATCGCGCCATCTAGTGAGATTTATTTGAACCAAATTTTCTTTGTTAGCAATGAGACCCCGTGCTTAAACTTAAATCTTGACGGAAAAAATCTTGAAGTTATAACGGAAACTGTATTCTTAGGGATTACTATCGATTCAAAATTGCAGTGGGGCGCGCACATTAGAACTCTTTCGGGTAGGTTAAGTTCGGCTGCATATGCAGTAAGGAAAATAAGGCAGCTAACCGATGTAGCTACAGCTAGGTTAGTATACTATGCTTATTTCCACAGTATTATGTCTTATGGCATTCTGCTGTGGGGATCAGCAGCAGACTTTGACTCAATTTTCATCCTACAAAAGAGGGCAATCCGCGCAATCTATAAAATGGGTCCTCGCGAGTCCCTCAGAGAAAAATTTAAAGAGATCGATATACTGACTCTACCTTCACTTTATATTTTGGAATGTATTTTGTATGTCCGTAAAAATCGGGGGCTTTTCAAAACTAGAAGCGACTTCCATAATTTAAATACACGCAGTAAGCACGAAATTGTAATACCCAAATTCAGATTAACGAAAACTAGCAAGTCTTTTCTTATAAACAGTATACGCTTTTATAACAAGTTGCCAAAGTCAGTTATAGAACTGACCGATGGAAGGTTCAAAAACTACATCAAACGTATCCTTGTTAAAAAAGCATATTATAAAATCAAGGACTACGTTTAAGATAAAAACATTTGGCCTTAGCTCCTTCTGCGCATGCAGCTTCCCTGGTAACTTGTAAACGGCACAAATATGTGGATGTCTCTAACTATTCTCAATCTCATTTTTTCTTTCCTTCTTTTAATTAGACTTTTTTCAATGGTTTTCAATCATCTTTAAAGCCCTTAAGATCCCATCTTTAAAGCTCTTGCTAAGAATAGTTACAGCACTGATAACAAAATTTGTGCAACATGTTAAATTTAGTCTTGTTATACTTATTTTTATTATTTTTACCTTTGTATAGATTCTTTTACCGATTGTTTTGTGAATGTGTGAACATTGTAGGCCTTCTAGATGCTAGTTAACATTTGTTAACTTTTTTATATAATCTTTTTCTTTTTTTTTTTAGTTTCTTACGACTTATTGTCATAATTCGGGCCTACGTTGTCCCCCCATATCTAAGTACTAATGCTGTAACATGGAAATATTGTAAAACCAAACCATTTTTAAAAGAGTAACCATGGAGTTTCTTGCCGGTTCTTCTCCATAGGAAACGACCAACCCGAACCGTGCACATTTTGTCGACGTTTTATAAGTGCCCATGTAGGCCTATGTGAAATAAAAAAAATTGATTTTGATTTTGATGTGAGGTATTACACAAACCAAGTGATTTGGATTTTGGGTTTCTGATGTGGGGGTAGAAGCGGATTGGTGAAAGTCACATGTCTACGAATTTATTGATCTAGGACATACTAGTATACTAAGAATGTAACAATATTCCTGCGATAGCTTGTCATACAAGTACCTAAACCTCTAAACATCGACCACATAGCCACTAGACGCCTAATAACAGGCGAGCGATGTCTGTCAACACATATGACTAAAAAGATCATATACAGGTAATACTGATCGCTACTCGACAATTTCGAATTAGTAGCGACCACTTCTGTGAGCCATAAACACAACCGTGTCAGTCAATAAAAAATTGATGAAATAAATTTTATAATGGCCTCTTGTACAATACATTGCTATGGTAACAACAGCCAGACACCGAGTTTCCGAAAAAATAACATAACATTAAATTGATAAGTTAATAGTTACATAAACATAAATAGATTTATTTTCTAATATTATTTATCGGAGTTCATATTATACTGGTCAAGTTTGTAGGTGACCATGCCCACCGCATGTTTGAGTCTCTTTCTTTTTAAAGTATTTTTTTAGCTATCTCTTGTCCTCTATAATTTCGTAAACAAAACTAGTGAAGCACCATATCCTATGACCAAATCTGTTATCGATAGAACTAGAAACCTTACAAATGCAGACATTAAATTGAATAGTTTATTAATTGTGAAACGATTTTTTGATTACGTTTTTTACTAATATTTAATATTACTAAAGTATGTTTACCTTTAGAATTTTGTTTTTTAGTTTTAGCATTTTAGGTTGTTACTAAAATGTTAAAACGCCGTATAGTTAAATAAAAAAAGTAATATTAATTGAAAAAAAATACAAATACTATTTATAAAAATCGATACCTTCCTGGTTTTATTTAAACCTGTCCCACCCTTAATGATGCGTATGACCTTGGTAAGGGGCCAATCAGAGCGCAGTACCCCGTGCCTCATACCTCAGCTAGTTGACAGAATTGTTTTGATGTATTAGATCAAGCATTAGGCGTCTAGGTGCTATGTGGTCGATGCCTCTAAAGGCCTGTAACTCCAGGCATTAAGATTGTCTCTGAATCGAAAGTCGCTTCTGCACATACATTTAAATTCTTTGGTATCGGCCTCCTTTTATATTTTGAATAGAATGTTAGTGTAAAGGGGATTCGTGTCAGCTGTTCTCGTAACCAAATGTTTTTTTTTTATGACCTAAATGGCTCTGGAGTGTCCGTGTTCTATCGTAAGAAATGGGGTATGATATCCGATTCGCGACTATTTGAAGGCTATTGAACTGTCCCATTTTTTGGGGTCAAGACTACTCCTTACAAAACTTACTTTTTTTTTTCCGTGTTGGCAAATTCTCAAAGGGGTCTGTCAGACTCCTACAGACTAAAAAATACAGCAGTGTTCTATCTGACACCTACACCGGGGGTCGCAGGAAAGTACGATCAAGTGAATTGACCTTAATTTGTCTGTTCTGCCAATTGGGCTTGCTCGAGTTATTTTCTGTATACCATCAGACCCAATGCGGGAGGCCTCTACTTTTCTTCAACAATATCTTAATTATTTCTAGTACCTAATGTATAATAATAATATGCTAGTTTAATCATCGTTATGTAGGCATTTTTATATCACTATGTAGGTATCGTAAAAGAACAAAATCTGTCCATAAGTGAGAGAGTTCTGGAATGAAAGAGAATTAAAAAAATGTTAAGAACAGCTTTATTATTGATATGACAGGCACGTTTTAAAAAGAAAAATATCTATTCACTGAGAAAAATTGTCCTCAAGTTTCTATTACCAAAACCGAAACGTAGGTCATAGATAAGTGACTAATCTTTCCTTGTCATTGGCATGAACAGAAGTTTTGCAAACATTTTGTACAGAGTTCGTTTTTATTCTTCACACTTATGAAACTTTGCTAGGTTTTTCATTAGTTCTTGCCGTGGGAACAGCGAGGCTAGCTGGATTGCCCCATTCGTCTCCGCATCGGGCGTTTCTTTAATTTGAACTTCACTGCAGCGACAAATGAAAACGACAGTGGAATTATGCAAAAAAATTGTTGTTAATTTTTGACAGACAGAGGAGTTTCGAATCCTTCAATGCCCAATATGATTACTGACTTTTGACAGAGTGCAACCCTCTTTTTTTTTTGGTATCGGATATCATCCAACGACTTCTTCCGCTCAAGGTTAACCAGGAGGGCGTGTCAGACTTTTACTGACTAAAATCCACCCGTGTTCCTTCAGTTGCTTAAGCCAGGGACGCGGTAACTCTCTTTCAAATTTATCCGCGACCCACCCCTCTGATAATAATATAATATTCGGTATTCCAAAAAATAACTTTTTTTGCAAGATATATGTTCACAGTAATTGAGCAATCAAGAAAATAATCTATCTATACTTAATATTATAATGAGATGAACTTTGTGAGTTTGTTTGTAGGAAATAATCTCTGGATCTACTGAACCGATTTTGAAATTACTTTCACCAGTAGAAACTAAATTATTTGAGTATCATAGGCTACTTTTAATCCCGTAAAAATAATGAGTCCTGTGGGATGTGGGTCGAGGGAGCGAAGCCGTGGTTAAGAAGCTAGTATAAAATATGTAGGTATTGGTGATAAGTATTATTAAACAAAAAGGGCCTGAACCTAAGTGTCGTTTTATCAGCGTCAACGATTGAAAATGTATGGGATTGACATGCGCTACCAAAATATCACTTGGTTAAACTCAAGCATTTTTAACCGACTTAAAAAAAAGAGGAGTTTTTAATTTCGTCTGTTTTTTTTAATGTATGTTACCCGATTACTCAAAGATGCCTGGACCGATTTGGAAATTTCTTCTTTTGTTTGAAATTGTATACTTCTTAAGTGGTTCCATAGCCATCAATTTAGGATCTGATAGTGGGATCCTGGAGAAATCGAGGGAATTCCTCAAATATTATAGGCATATGTATAGTGATTTTGGTATTTTCATCATCAATGTAAGCATTCGCAATCACAGTGTACCATTTGGTGAAGTGGAACTGAATAAGAAGACCGCAGTGGGTCACTTATATATAGGGATATCTCGAATAGTTAACCGACTATCATGAAGTAAATACTTATGAGTAATTGGTATTTATAAAAAAGGTACCATCAAACTGATCTGATGATGAAGCCTGAAGGTAGGCACTGGAACTCAGAAATAAAACAAAGTATCCTATTATTGTTTGGGCTTTTTGGAAATGGCGATGTACTTTGTTAATAAATGATTTTTATGGTAATTTGAGGTACCTACCAAAACTAAAAAGAGAATAATTAAATACATTTTAACAAAAAAAAAATCGACTTCCAAAGCAAAACACTACAAAGCGTAAAATTACTTTCTTATCCGAAGTCGGTGTCGAAAAATGAATAACAATAGGTCACAAAGAAGTTTTGGCATTGAAGAAGGTTCGTTGTTTACTCCAAATAGTCAACTCAGAATCCAGCTCTGAATCCAGAGCCCAAGTTAATCAAACACAAAACATTCAGCAAGTTCAATCTGTCATTCAATAAAAAGAACCGGGACGGCACTTATGAAACTTCACAGTTCTTTCATTAGTTCCCTAGAACTAAGGTCTAAGACGGATTGCTCCCATTCGTCTCCATATTGGGCATTTTCTTTAATTTTGTCCCGTTACCATTGCGCTGCGACCACTATTTGTTACTTAACCAATGTCAGAGGCGGCCTAGGAAATCCACTATGGATAAGATATTGGGTTTTCCTTGATCGCTTAAATATTTCCTACAATTTGTTGTAAATTATATTTATTTTGGACGATAGGTTTATGAAATATAGAAAACCGTGACGTATTTTGCTCCTTTATTCACCCCGTTTTCTACTCACAAAAATCAATACTATACATTGAATGAATCCATTAATTGCCAAAATAGATAAAAGAAAAAATATATGCTGCAAAATTTTTAGATGAGATTTTATTGAGGTTCACGGAATTTTGTGCAAAAAGATTATGACCGGTTTGTCGCCTCAATTTCTGGTACCAGAGGTAAAACATTCATCACCATCATCATTTCAGCCAAAAGACGTCCACTGCTGGTCATAGGCCAAACCCAGCCATCGCAACATTGACCGATGAAGTGCGTTTCAAAGCCAAAAGACGTCCACTGCTGGACATAGGCCACCCCCAGCCATCGCAACATTGACCGATGAAGTTCTTCTCGCATCCAGCGCATTCCCGCAACCTTAAACAGGTATAGCCCTCCCCAAACTTATTGGTCGCCCTGAAGTTGGTTTACCGGATGCGCGAGGCGGTGTTTTTGTATGAGATTTCCTACTGCGCAGCCATTGTAGCCAACTTCAGGGCGGCCAATAAGTATGGCGAGAACTATAAAACCTTTTTCTGATTAAAATACCAACATTAATAAGTTTCAAAATATTTAAGATAGAATAACAGAAACAAGGTAAAAAATTGCTACATACCATATTCCATATATATATTTTCCATATTTTTACTATTGTAGATAGAAAATTTATTTTCAGAGACACGTTCCTAGGAAACGTGATGTTCAGATTTAGAGGTTTATTATTTTTAGCCCGACTGCGGAAGGCACGCTCTACAGCCCAAAGGGCTTGACAGATTATGTCATATGAGATGTCGTTGGCTTCGTCTCAATTGTGGAAGTAACATAGGCTACATAATTTTAAATTTGGCGCAAAAAAAAGAGAGGTGATACACTTTCTTTTTCATATCATAACTATATGGACTATATGGGTATCAAATGAAAGCTACTAAATAGAACATTCCAAATATATATGGATTGTTCCACTAAAAATGTTACCATTTTGCTACAAATACAAGGGTAGCGTAACTTTGATAATAGCAAAATAAATAACATTTACCACACAATTTATTTGTAGAGGTCGTTCATAAATAAAACTGAAAAGTCTGAAATAATACAAATGATAAAACAAAAACCCGACTGCTGAAAAATAATTAACTGAAAAGAGAAAAAGAAGTACTAGGTAAAATGTATACATAATAATTCGTTTTTTATATAAATGTTATTCTTAGAACAGTTATAATAATCTCAGAAAACTTCAGGCAATACAAATTATAGCGGTATTCAAAGCATCTAGCACTAGTACTTCATAGTTGTTGCTTCAGGAATATTTGGTGTTTTTCTTTTGCTATTTTCATAAACTAGTGACATAGATAGTTCAATCTATGTCGCTTGATAATAATGTTTGTTTTTTTTTCAGGCTTTTGACAGCAGCTAAATGAGAATAGCCGAGGTAAAAATTGCATGCGGTTGGAGAGCATCAAGGTCGGCAACCATCAAGGTTAAGCAACGCTTGCCGAGGTTGGTCCGTCGATGGGTAACCAGCTTTTACATACTGATATGCCCATACCTCGGCAAGCACGTAAATCCATGGACATGGTTGTCTTTTTAACCTATTTAAAAAAAAAGGAGGGGGTTCTCAACTCGTCGGTATCTTTTTTTTTCTAATACCAGTCTTGCCAAGGGGTATCGTTTTACCCAGTTAAATACTAGGTTGTGAAAATCAGATAGGCAGTCGCTCCACGTAAAATACTGGTAGGTATTCAACTGCATTCTGTTAAGCTCAAAGTCAAAGTTAAAATTATTTAGTAGTATTATGAATCAAGATAAGTCAAATCAGGCAATGTGATGAATGTTGTAAACATACATGATGCAAGAAAGTGTATAAAATTAGACATAATGATGTGGACTTGGACGAATAAAGGTTACTAGGTTACTTCTAGGCAAGCGTACTTCACCGTCACATCACATCACTTAGCATCAAGTAAATTATAAAAATGCGAGCCTGTCAATAATAAAAAAATAAATTAAGATTTCATTATTTAACTTTATGTATTTTTTGTAAAATCTTTTGAGGAAGTTGGAAAACGAAAACAGGCATCTTGATGAAGTACTTGAGGATTTCTTCAGCATTTGGTCATTGAGATAATTTTATTTTATCTAAACTGCAGTACTATTTTGTAAATATCTTACCGTGAAAACTAAGCTAAAGTAAGCTTGAAGTAAACTACCATTCTACCAGAAGCTATTGAGTAACTCACTTCCACACACATGTATTCACGGTAACTTTTTACAGAATCTATGGACAGGATGCCTCCCTCCCTCCCTTTTAAATCTTGCATTTTATGTGAAACTTCTACACCAAAATTTTTCATTTCATTAATGTCAAATTAAATCAATCTCCTTTACTTTCTTTAAAGCACTCTTAAGGACTACCTAGACTAGTAATATCAATACACTAAATAACGTCTACGGTGGGTGCAGCAAAGTCTTCGGCGAAAACTTATGGCCGCGTGACCACTTCCTATAAAACGTATTTAATTCTATAGCAACGTTGGGTCGCAAGGCAAATCGGGTGAATTAAGGAGGGACTAGCATAAACATGGGTGAAACGGGAATGAGGAGTGCATATGTATAATTAAAGATGACTGTGTCAAAAGAACGAGTGTGAAAACCAATTAGTTTTTTTTTTGTAATTATAACTTCTTGCTTGTATGCCGCGAAAGGTAAGGCAGAGGTGCAGCAGACGCTCTCCATAAGTGACAGACTAACAGCGATCGCGACAGCGATTAGAAACATCTCAAAAAAAGTCCTATCGCAAGGTCATGTGAGCAATCCTTTACAATTTAGTTACTTTAACCATCGCTGTCATAGAATGACACTTGTCTATACTCCAGTTGAGATAACAATAGACATTTAAATAATCCAATTTTACGGTCGGTTCAACCTATTTTGACTTCTATTGCGTTGGTGATATGGCAAATGGAAGCTATATTAAATATATAGCTAGTTTGGTAACAGAAAAATGCTTTTTATGCCATCCTTATATTTACGAGATAGAACTCAAAATAGGATGAACGGACTGTAAAAGGGGGTTGTAAAAATTTCTACTGTTATTTCAAATGTAGTATAAAGCCTCTGCAGTTTACCCAATTTTTGCCAGTTAAAGTTAGTCCCATGAATTTGAATCAAGCCTATTGTCATCAACCATGCACATATCCGGGCAGCTCCTGAGAAATACATGATTGAAAAACCTAATAACGCTTTGCCCGACCCAGGCATCGATCCCTGTAACTCATGCTCAGCAGTAACTCTTGCGAACGCTAGATTAACGAGTCAGTCAGAGAAATAATCTGCCAATGGAAATAAAATACAGTTTTTAAAATGTTTAAAAATTCAATCATTTTAACAACTTACTACTATATATTTTTATTGTTATGCACTCTAAACTGAAGTTGAAATAAATTTGACTGTGGAATAATGCTCAAAGCTCCTTTTAATGAGATATTTACCATTTTATTGTGTGTGGCGGAAAATCATCCAATGACTTCGCCCGCTCCGGGTGAAGCTGAAGGGCGTGTCAGACTTTTACTGATTAAGACCCACCCGTGTTGTTTCAGTTACTTGAGCCAGGGCCGCGGTAACTCTATTTCAAATTTATCCGCGACCCAGGCAGGCATCGAACCTGGCGGACCCGTCAGTTTTGCTGACATCACTTTGAGGCGCGCGTGGAACAATACGCACCGTCGACTCGGGCCTGGTCTTTATCGGACGGCGTGCTACCCATTTATTAAGAGTATATTACTAGTCAGTAACAATACTTAACAAAATGATTGAATGACGCCTGCTGCCCAAACAGTACATGGGTAAAATATATAAAATATTATATCGCCAGAGGGAGCTAGATAATTGTTTTCAATTATCTAGCTCATTATCGCATAATTGGGCCCAACTAAAACTTCTTAAAAACATCACTAGAATGTGTGAGAGAGACGGAACTTTTTTTCCACTTCATAATACGGCCCCTCCGGTGATTGTTTGCCGGAAACCATACAAAAGCAATTATGCCATTGCTCATATATTAAATAGGTCATCGTGTGTTCCAGTTTAAAGTTTGAGAGTAGATACTAATAATTATGCCGTCTATTAATAATTTCGAACATTGATTGGCTTTTATTTCCTTGCAGCTGTGCCCACGTATTCATATAAGTAGGTGTTCAGGTGAGTATGTATAAGTAGATTTTGATTTTAATGAATTAATAAGCTCATAAAATCTACAAGGCTTATGCAATAAAGCCCTTACAAGATAGTCGTGCAACACCTATACAAATAAATTCTGTGTGGTTAAAATATGTAAGATAAGGTATTAAACATCCATGTCTTCTTAAAAATATCAGGTGAATGCCTCGCCTTTCCACAATTGAGTTGTGGTTTCTAATCTTAAAGAATGGAGCTGAATACCAGTAGCTATTTTCCATGGAGCGACGTCACAACCCAGACTCTGGGAAACACTCTTGTCCTAGGCCTACTAGCCAAAAGAAAATTTCAAAGACGGCCCGCCACATTCGGCTTAATTCCCAAGCGTCGCCTCATTGACCAATACCGTGCGTCTCGCAAAACCATCGGTCCACCTAGTGAGAGACCTTCCAACGCAGCGTCTTCCGCTTAGCGGTCACCACTCAGAACTTTTTGGCCGTCAACCCTCCGTTCTGCGGGCATTGTGTCCTGTCCACTACCATTAAACATAGCCCGAAGAATTGCGTAACTAAAATTTTTAGTTACGCAATTCTTCGGGCTATGTTGGTAACTTTGGTCCTCCTGCAGATATCTTCGTTTCTGATGCGATCACGCAAAGAAATTCCAAGCAAAGCCCTCTCCATTGCTCTTTTGGTGACTTTAAACCTACTGATGAGGCCCATTGTGAGTGACCATGTCTCAGTTCCGTAAGTCATTACTGGCAACATACACTGGTCATAGAGTTTCGTCTTAAGGGTAAACAAGTCAAAAATTCTTCCATACAAACGTAGTCTAGAGATTACTCCACTGTTTGACGATGTTCTTTCAAAATAAAAAAAGATATCAATTTGTCTCATCATTATCTAGCCCTGTATGGAACCGAAAAAATAAAAAAATAAAATATTTTGAAAGTTATGAGCGTCGAAAGTTCCATATTTCAACATTAATTTTAACGTATCTTTGGGCGCAAATAAATACCATAAGAAGAAGGAAAATTAAAAAACGGCCTCCATACAGGGATAGATTAGTAATTCAACAATCCAAATAATTTTATTTTGATCAGATACATTCAGTAGTTTTTTCATGAAACTAGTTGACCAAATAGTATGACTTTTACTTCTGTCGACCCTCATGCGAAATCAACCCTGCAATTATCTCATCCTGAACATCTACCCCTGAGCTGGCTGGTGAGTAAGGAAAGTTACCTTACAATTGTACGCCCAACGTGTCGCATGAAGCTTGATAGAGGTACTTGACAAACTTGTAATTTGTACGACCAATGTGTCGCATGTAGTTTGATTGTAATACTTGATTACTTATTTTGTGTCTAATAGTTATAACTTAAATACTTAAGAACTTAACCAAACTATAGGTTAACTTCATGATTGCTTAATTTAAAAACTTAAAATAACAAAATATTAACTTTATATAAAATTTAAAAGTGCGGTTATAGTCACATGTTTTATTTAAAAACTATAAACCATTTCACTGATGAATGTTTTATTAAATTGAATATAAGACACTCTAATTTAACATAGTTATTATAACTGTTAATTAGGTTTAAATATATAAATGGAACAAACAATTGTTTTGTTCAACATGCATAAAGCATTACTTTATACTAAAAAAAACAAAACTTTAACATTATATATAAATTTAAAAGTGGGGTTATAGTCACATGTTTTATTCAAACTATATACCTTTCCACCAGTGAATGTTTTGTTTAACTGGTAATTAGTTTTGTATATTTAGAACAAAAAGTGTTTTTGTTTAACATGCATAAAGCAATTTTATTTGACTATCTTCATAAAGAAGAATTGGTTCATATACTTAAATGTTATTATATTTCAACAGATCATAAAGCAACTGGAGATGTGGTCTGCAAGCAGTATCGTTCCCTGTGTAGTTGTATCATAGTGGCATCATCAAGGAGATGGATTATCCCGCACATATGTTGTCTGATGAGGTACACTTGTGTTCGGAAACCTGTTGCTGAGCTGTTCATTTAAATAAAGAGCTGTCCGTCTCCGGACTCTTCTCTGGGGAGTACCCCCATCACCGGAGGCTTAACGAACCCTACATCTTAATAAAAAAAGTATGCCTTGGCCGTTAATTTTCGTGGAACTATTGTATGACACAATCTTAAAGGCCAGTTACTTATTTTTTAACATCTTTACTTGACAGTAATATGCATGTTCTTAAACACACATCACTTGTGCTGTATCATGCAGTGGTTTCTCAAAAAAATCCTTTTCACCACTTTACCGTTGATTACGTCGGAGTATGGAGGTATGCGGATCAAGAGGAAAAGGGAGCATTCTCAAACCAGACGGGTATTGTGTATAGGCTGGGCAACTGCCCAACGGTTGTTGTTGGACTGTGGTATATCAAATCAAATCAAAATATTTTTATTTTAACTAAACCAATCAATGTGCCTAGCCTTTTACAAACTATATTGGACTAAATTTAATTGTTCTAAATATACAAAACGAATTACCAGTTAAAAAAAACATTCACTGGTGGAAAGGTATATAGTTTGAATAAAACATGTGACTATAACCCCACTTTTAAATTTATATATTATGTTAAAGTTTTGTTTTTTTTAGTATAAAGTAATGCTTTATGCATGTTGAACAAAACAATTGTTTGTTCCATTTATATATTTAAACCTAATTAACAGTTATAATAACTATGTTAAATTAGAGTGTCTTATATTCAATTTAACAAAACATTCATCAGTGAAATGGTTTATAGTTTTTAAATAAAACATGTGACTATAACCGCACTTTTAAATTTTATATAAAGTTAATGTTTTGTTATTTTAAGTTTTTAAATTAACCAATCATGAAGTTAACCTATAATTTGGTTAAGTTCTTAAGTATTTAAGTTATAACTATTAGACACAAAATAAGTAATCAAGTATTACAATCAAACTACATGCGACACATTGGTCGTACAAATTACAAGTTTGTCAAGTACCTCTATCAAGCTTCATGCGACACGTTGGGCGTACAATTGTAAGGTAACTTTCCTTACTCACCAGCCAGCTCAGGGGTAGATGTTCAGGATGAGATAATTGCAGGGTTGATTTCGCATGAGGGTCGACAGAAGTAAAAGTCATACTATTTGGTCAACTAGTTTAATAACACACAGGCATCACTGCAGCACCACAATTTAAAGGTATCACACTTACTTGTGTATGGGATATAAACTACCCATTAAACTTAGCATCAGATGCATGATATCACAATCAGCATCGTTCCTGTGCAGATGGTATCCAGTATTTCACCGGTCAAAATATCATGGGTGTTCGGAGCCTGTTGTTGAATGCTGTATAGCTGTTCCTATTTCACGTCGTTGACCATGTTTAATTATATTTTATTTTCTATGTTTAAAATTAGTCTTAACAAGCCCTGTCGATGGGAAAAAATGCGGTATTAGCATCATACAAGCACATGTCTCACAAGCATGAAAATATAGTTTAATTCCACCAATACTCACAGCGCTTGCTGGCACATAATGATTTTAAATTTAGGGCTATTTCCCTGTCTCCTCCGAGTCATTCAGGTTACTTTAATTCTTTTCTTTACTAGGATTTTATTTTTTGGACTCCTTCGGTATCCATTAGCAATGAAAAAGAAATGTCACTCTTGTCGGCCATAGACATTGAGCATTTTATTGACCCATAGAAATGTCATGTCTATATTTTCTTTAAGTAATTATGTATACCAGAAATTAATAACCTAGATATGTAGGAGATTGTATGCTTGTTGAATTATATTAATACACACAATATATAACAGGTTTTGTAAAGAATTTATAATAATTCCGCCCCGACCTCAACGCCATCTAGTGTCAAAGTCGTGAATCTCTTACTAGCTTTCTCTCATAATTGTAATTGCTTCTAGTGCAACTCTGTCAGATGTCGCTGAAAGTCGTTACGGAAATTTATATGTTACACAATAAATGCGAGTGCTACCCAACTGTCGCCGAGTCCTATGCTAGCAAGATTATGCTCTGCATAGTTAACGGATGGCTATACTTAGTAGTACTAATAAATAATGCTGTTTGAGTGTTAGCCAGTACCTAAATTAAAAATGGTATTTTTTTGTTTCAATCTTTTTTAAATTAAAAACGTTACTAATGTATAATAAACTATAATTTCAAAGGAATTTGATGAAGTTTTCTATAAAACGTGTTTTTATTTTAAAACTCTGACTTCTATAGTTTAGGATAAATTACAATTTCAAAAGTGTGGTACTAAGTTTTGAAGAGCAGTGTTTTTTGACATTACAATAATCCATAGTAGATGTCCTTATTAACTCATGTTGACATTATGACGCACGTCTAAATGATGTGAATCATACTTACTCACGCCTTTTCCCATAGGGGTAGGCGGAAACTATAGAACGCCACCTGCTACGATCCTTAGATACGAGTACATGAAGTGAATCATCATATTCGAACTATCTACCATATTCTATTTATTTCAATACACATAACATAGGAATTTATTCAACATCAAATCCCAAAACAACGCCATTACACTTTGATACACCTATCAAAAACCGACCAGACAATTTTCTTTTTAAGGCAACCTCACAACATTAGTTTCCGTGTATTACCTCATCAAACTGAATTGCTACCTCCCAATGAGGATAATCAGAGCTCGCACACAAAAAAAACCAACGTGTCTTATCAAATACCAATATAAGGTGCAGCGTTGAAAGGCCTCCTACAAGCTGGGCCGTTGACATGGACACTCGATAAGGGTCGCGTGAGTCCGCTGGGTGCGACACACACAAGATCGGTCGGATGTGGTGACTTCTGGCGACACTTAGCCTTAAGGAAGACCTATGTCCAGTAGTGGACGTTTTTCAGCTGATACGATGATGATGACAAAATTGAAGAATTTGTTGTGGTGTTACAGATTCCTAAGTAGGATATTGCTGAATTAGCGTTGCTAAAATTTAAATGCCACCCCTTAGACGACCCACTGACCAAAATAATTCTTATACTTTTTAATATATAACTAAAATCAAAGCGGCTATGGACGTCAGATTCCAAGTCGGTCAAATTCCATGTACGTCATTTTCCAGCTAGGACATTTTCCGACTAGGTCAGATTTTGAGTTGGTATTATATTATATTCGCTGCGATTACATTACGTTCCCGGAATGGTTCAGTGATCCAGAACCGCTACACGCACCGGTATTTTTGGGGGCCGAGTCACCCACGTCCGTAGGAGTGTACCCTTTGATTCCCTACACGTGGGTCCCGGGTGGTGCCAATCAGGTGACATCTGGTGGTAGGCTTCGGCCGAAGGCTTGCGACCATCTACCGGGCAAAGACGTACCGCCAAGTGGCCTAACCATGTTCCGATACGATGCTCGGTGCTACACCGAGGAGAGGAGTTGGGTCGAGACAGCTGTTCCACTGCAGGCTGACCAGCCTGACGCGCGCTGTTATGGACGCATCGGGAGACTAGTCGCGGAGGGAAGCGGGATCCGAGGCACGGATCGCCGCTGGCCGACCGCAGGTAGTTGGGGCCCAAGTAGTGTGCCAGCCATATACGAAAGGCTCATTAACTCAATGGGTCATGAATCAGACTGATTGACTGTACCTATCAACAAATCTAATTAAACATTCTTCATTCCAGAACAATTTGATTTGACGACGCGGTTGGCGTAGTGGTTGAGCGATCGGCTGCTGCGCGCGGGTTCGATTCCCGTACAGAACAAATTTGGCCTATCGAATGTTGTTCTGGATCTGGATGACTTGTGTATGTGAGTTTAAATGTTTGTAAACGCACCCACGATACAGGAAGAAATTCTTAGTGTGGAGTTTTAAACAAGAAAGAAAGAATTTCTGATTTTACAAGCTAATTAAATACACGATTCAAAATTATATTTAGTCACAGCGAATTTCTTTTACCTTACGTGGTAAAAGAAATTCGCTGTGACTAAATATAATCACAAATTTTAGGTCTTAAAACCTAACAATTATTAATTAATAAATTGGAAATATTGTTGGTGAGTTCTATATTAATTAAAAGAGAAACTAACCGAATTGTGGTAAAAGTTATTAACTAATTTAGTTGGTGCCTTCTTGGCTTTAATTATTTTTGCAAAAACGTTTAATAACTGATGCAGCTTCAAAAATACGTGTCAATATGATTTGATAATCTCACTGACGGATTAAATAGAATTATCATTTTTCTACCCAGGAAACATCACTATTAAGAAATGGACTAAAAGAACCACCGAGATAGTGACACATTAAAAACATTGCTGCAGACCAAGGTGACGATGTCGGAACGAGATCGACTAATATCTACTAATATTATAAATGCGAAAGTTTGGATGAATGGATGGATAGCAGGATAGCTGGATGTATGTTAGTTACTCAATCACGCCAGAACAGCTGAACGAATCTGGATGAAATTTGGCACAGAGATAGATTACAGTCTGGAATAGCACATATGCTACTTTTATTCTGATAAATGTTCTCTTGGATGATAAAACACTTTTCACGTGGGCGAAGCCGCTGACAGAAACAAGTTATATATAGGAGTACATATGCTCGTTAGTAAGTTACGTTAAAATATTGGATAAAAAGAAGATCATTATTACTAGATTCCCGTATCAATATGCATGTGTATCGCGTCGTATCGGGTCGTTAAATTATAACAGTTTACACGGTGTATTATTTGCATAAACACTAAATTGGATTTTTGGAAATTCCACCCTTAAGAGGGTAAAAAGGGGGTTGAAAGTTTGTATGAAAAATCTAATTCCTTCGGCCAAAATTCTTGAAACTTAGCAGAAATAGTATTCTAAGTAAATGATAAAGATTGACATTATAAGTTTTTCGAAACTACCCACAAATGATGATTTAGGGGGTATTGAAGTTTGTATGGCAAAATCTGATTTCTTGGGTCAATAAACTTGAAACATGCCACAAATACTAACCTAAATGAATAATAAAGGTTGCTATTATTATTTTTTTAAACTACCCCTAAAAGAAAATTTAGGGGATGTTATTTTTTTAAAGAATCTCATTACTTTAGTTAAAACATTTGAAACTTGACTTACATACCAATCTAAATAAACAATAAAGGCTTTCATTGTTCGTTTTTCGAAACTACCCCCAAAGGATGATTTAGGGATGTTATTTTTTTTTTGAAGAATCTTATATCTTGGGTTAATAAACATGAAACTTGACATAAATACCAACCTCAATAAACAATAAAGGTTATCATTATTAGTCTTTTGAAACAACCCCCAATCCCAATTTAGGGGATGTTGAAGTTTGTATGAAAAATTCTGATTTCTTGGGTCAATAAACTTGAAACTTGCCAGAAATACTAACATAAATGACTAATAAAGGACGTTATTATTATTTTTTGAAACTACTCCCAAAAGACGATTTAGGGGTGATAAAGATTTTTTTTTAATCTTATTACTTCAGTAAATAAACTTGAAACTTGACATAAATACCAATCTAAATAAACATTAAAGGCTTTCATTGTTAGTTTTTCGAAAATACCCCCAAAAGATGATTTAGGGGATATGTTTTTTTTATAATGTTATATCTTAGGTTAATAAACATGTAACTTCATATAAATACCAACATATTTTAACATACCTACTCCAATGAAAACAAATAATGGTAAGTAGGTAGGTACTCCGCTTTTGCAATAGCAGTAGGAATATCTAACGACACTTCATTCTATACGTAACCGTTATCTCAATAAATGCAGGTCCCTCTTTTACTGGATGTCGCCTCTGATTTAAAGCATCCTTGAGAATCAGATGGATTGATGTGTCGTAAGAAAATGGTGGCACACTAGTTGAATGAAAATTTGAGTACCTAGGAGTCAATTTGGCCAATGGCCTTAATTTATTTACTGGTTGAGGATAGAAGCTAAATGGAATGGCTACGTGTAAGTTACCTTATCAAAATGTTACTTATTCTTTCTTCCCTTTGACATCGAAGATAGGCAGGGATCAATTACTCTAGACCAAGCGCCATTCTACCATCGATGGTGATTGTCGAAATGCTAAAACATCAGGGATTGATCAAAAAGAAAGAAAAAGCAGTATATATTTTTATGGTACAGATACCCTGAGGGGTATCTGAGGGGGCCTCAGTGGCTGATTTTAAAATGAGAATCGGGTTAAAGCTTTTCCAGTTTTTTTTAGAAAAATAAATACAGTAACATTCGACCATTTTCTTAATAATATGATCTACGAATATTTTGAGTTTTATTCGTATTTAATGTAATTAATTAATAAGACATAACTTTATTAATTTATTACAACACGGACAAAAAAACCAAAACTGTGTTTTATCTCAAAATCAACTTGTAATAAACAAATGTAATATAAATATTGTTGGAATTGTACAATATTCACATATATAATACTCTGTATGGGCTTCTAAACACGTGTGCCAAATTTTATAGGTGTATGTATGTTTGTTTGTATATTTGTTTATCCACGTATTTCTCCTAAACTACTTATCGGGTCGTGTTTTTTTGGATTAGGTATCGCTCAATTCAGGGAATAGTTCAAGTTTCATCAAAATCTTTTCAGCAGTTTCAAGATAATAAGGAATATACAACCCGAACTCCTTAGCGACAAACAGCACCAACGTGTAAATTAAGTAATTATAGGTATTTCGTCAATCCTTTAGGTACCTTACTATAGAACTTTCTATATTGTTATTGATAAGGTACTAAAACTTAAAAGAGAAAAATAACAACATTTTTAACCGTTTGCCAATCGCTATCGTGACCTTTTCGTTGGTAGATTATTACACGTCTAGTGCCTCATGCCTATTCTTCTGCTATTTGCCAATATTCATAATGCCCACAAAGATGAAAGAGCTTTCAATACTGACCAAGTACCTATATTCTATTAGCAGCTTCGCTGATAACCATGCTGACATATAGATTATCTTAACACCAAGTAAGCAGCTATCTTGTATACTCATAGCATGTATTGCTATCTCGTAAAAATTAGGTTCTCAATCAGCTAACTTTATATTATATTAATTTGAGCAAAAAATTGCATAATAAACCCAAAGTCTCATACAACTGCGATTTAATTAAACAACTTACTTTGTATCAACAATACCGCGACACAGCATTATACGGAAAACATAGCGCACAATTGTGTACACAGACAAAAACAGATGAACGAACTAAATACGAACAAACAGGAACATTTCTCCAAAAAGCGGTATATAATTGTATTTAAAGAATGTTACAACGATGCTGCACTAGATTTTGCATATAAGCTACACCACAGAGCAACAAAATACCATGGCGGCAACTTACTAGATAATATTTTCAACATTTTCAAATTAAAGGTGTTGTTATTCCGTAGTTAATTGCATGTGGCGGCAGCAATCTAGCAAGCGTGCACGCTGACATTATGACAATTCAACAGTATTCATTCCTTTTTATGCTTTGCTGGATTTTTGAATAATATTAAGCAAAGAATTAAAGCAAAGTAAGCGTGCGCCATTCTTTGAAGTTACGCTATTAGCGGCGACTTGTTGCTTGCTGCTGACACTTGCAGAAAGCTTGGGAATCGCACAGTAAAACGTGTCAGTGTCACCGATTACTCAAAGAAATTGACGATCCGTGACAGTTGTGACTACGGCTTTGCCAGTCTAAACTTGTGCTCAAAATAATTGAACGGACACGAATACTAATATAGGGGTGATGTCGGATCTTCTAGAGGTGTAAACAGGTTCTTGTTTTTTTTCTAAAACGCGCACGGGACATCCCTCCGTAGTGTTGGTGGTGCAATACGAACGGAACGAAGCGGAGTTGGTTTAAGGCAACCCGATATAATTCGGCACGGCACGTTTAAGGCGATGTTGGCTTGCTTAGCATGTGCAACGATGGTAAACTCACTCACATGAATTTGCTACTGCACAACAACTCACGGAGTGTTCCGAGCCACCAGTAGGTTTGATTCGACCTGTAGAATTGGCGTGTCTGGTCGGTGCCGACGGGGCGTTCTGTGCTCTATGGGCTACGCCGACTACCGAGCTTGCGGTTGCACCGAACTTTTGTCATGGGCACAATAGCGAATTTATACGTATGGACTGGTTTTTGCGTTTGTTTTATTATGCTTTTTGACGTTTTTATTTGCTTGAATTATGACACAGTGTGCGATTGTAAAATGTTGTTGAAGTAGAGGAAAACATGTTTCATTTTGTATACTTATTAAATTTTAATTTAATAATTTACTTGCTTGTAAGTGATTCTTTTTAGCTTGACATTTTAATTATTTTGGTACTACAAAAGCATCAGCACCGGTTTGGTACAAAATAAATG
Organism: Orthosia cruda; assembly: GCA_964057195.1. Taxonomy (NCBI): domain Eukaryota; kingdom Metazoa; phylum Arthropoda; class Insecta; order Lepidoptera; family Noctuidae; genus Orthosia; species Orthosia cruda. The sequence continues at coordinate 11,740,353 of OZ059826.1, read as the reverse complement.
ATACGTTCGCTGCAGGTCAATACGATTTATAATTTTATCAACATACAACTTTATCACGAGGTAAAGTAACTGCTACTACAAGCGCAAACGCATGTCATACATCTCAGGCTTAACTTCACTTTCATTTTCGTAGCACTTGAAAACTCTACACTGTTATCATTAAGGCCGGTATTCCAGATGCTCATGCTCATGCTTTACTCAACTCAAAATGGCAATGGATAGTTGTGATAAATTAACATACATACAATTGAATATGAAAAACAAGTCTATACAAAGGGGAAAGGGTCGACGAATTGTAGACGAATTTTATGTGCAAAAAAAAATTCGTCTACCTCGATCATGCAACATGCCCTTCTGGGCAGCATTGCCACGTTAGATGGCAATCCTAATTATCTGACCGAAGAAAAGGCCAGTCCTCTGTTCACGTGAAGAGTCGATAAGCTTTGTGCTAATGTCTCGAAAAACTCGTTGCGCATTTCGACATTAGGTCCATGGGACCTAATGTTTTAACCCGAAATGACTCAAACATATAACTTCCAATAATGTTGTTATATTTGCGCCATTTGAGGTTTTCTGCACCAGTAGCAGCCGCCCATGATTGGTTCTCTTGTTTTGTTTTACATTAACATGCTCAAGTACTAGACGCTCCAACCGTTACCGAACTCTTTTAACACAAAATCAGTGGAATTGAGAGTGTACTTGGAACGTACTCGTACTTGCTAACTTGGACTTTCAGTTTCATTTAATACCTTCCACACATTTAGTGTTAAAAGAGTTCGGTAACGGGTGCCTGGGCTCTTGCCTCTTGCTCTATTGAGTACACTTAAGTCAAGCTGAAGAATCATATGCCAAACTCGAGAGTTGTGATTGTTTGGCAGTTGATTGGTAGATGTGGCCAATTTTGAGTTTGAGTCGAGCATCCGCAACAATAATTAAATAGCTAAACGTCAGTAAATAGTTAAAATACCTACTTGTTGAGTTATAGGTAATTTGTGCAAGACATTTGTTTTTTTTTTTCATTCAGATGTTTTTTTCCTGCAGTTTCGCTCCCGTGGCTTAAATCACAGAATCCTGGATTTTTTCAGGTTAAATAGCTGTGGCCTATAACATTCAGTGATAATATGCCTTTTTATTTGTTAACGATAGGCTCGCGTTTGACCAATATCTCGCCTGATGGTAAGCAATGATGCGGTCGACGATGAAGCACGCTTGCCTAGAAGTAACCTTTCTATCAAAAGGAATTTACTCTAACAAATCAGAACTATCAACGATTTTCTTTTAAAAAAGAATAGCAACGGAATTTAACAAATTATGCGTAATTCAAATTTTCTATACAAAACTAATATTAAGAATATTTTAATCAATTGCTAAATATCGTCGAAATTTGTATAATTCCTTATGTGTACATTTATGATTAAGATTAAAAGAAACAAAACAGCATTTGCGTATATCATGCAAATAAAACTAAAAGGCCTGTTGTCTCCTTGGAACCGGTTTCCCATTGAACGCTATCTTCTCGGATCCATAGAAGGGCGATGAGTAGGAGTCGAAGTATCTTCTGACCGGTCTGTCACCTTTCCTCATCCGAAACACGAAATATTCCAGGAGGCTCACCAGATAAGCTGTTCTGGAACTGTAAAATAACAAAATAGCGTATCAGACAATGTAGCATTATATGTTACTACGAGAGTCCTCAATTTTCATCATGCGCTGCCACTGATAATGCCGTGAAAGCATGAGGTGTGGTACACATCGCTACCATGGTCAGATTAAGTTTAGAAGAAAATCATATCTTGAATTTGAATGGTACCTGTATCGATTACTTTACAATGCACAGAGAATGTTTGCCAGTGGCTAATGGTGGGTCCGCACTACACAGAATTCCATTCTGATACACCGACATTTATCTGTACTGCTGTGCTGCACAGAAAAAGGACGTAGTGTGGACCCACCATTAAGGCCTCGCCTCTCGTGCTCATGGTCGTGGGTTCAAATTCGGGCAAGTACCAAAGCTTTTTTTACAATTTATATGTACTTTTAAAGTTTATCTTGGACATCACTGACAATAATGAAGGCAATATCCTGAGGAAGCCTGGACTATTTGTTACTTTATTACAAACTTGTGTTAAACGAATAAATAAATAAACAACATGATGTTACTTATGTGGAGTATTGAGGATACTTCCCCTTTGCCTTTTTCTTAACTTCCTTACGTCAAAAGATATTAATAATTTTCTAATAATAGCCCTTTTCAATGCTATGCAACGTTCAGCTACCTTTGACGAAATCCTGCTTCTTTTAATACGCTTACGCTTCTCATTAACCAATGTTCACTTACAGGTACCTTAACCAATCAATCATGTGTCTTTAAAATATAAAACGAAATGCATAAGATACGGGGAACGAATAAATCAGGGATTCTACGGATTCCTTTGGGTGAAATCACGAATGACATGGAACATTTGGCTTGATTCCGCATTTACTGAGCAAAATTGGCGAATTAACTTGATTTTACTTTTTTCTACGCGACCAAATTGGAGAATTTGAACTGTATTAAACAGTGAGCTATATAATTATGTTGGTATCTACAGGGAATTTGGTTCTTTGAAAAAGAATGACGCATGTTTGACTTAGACAAAAACTTTAATAATTTTGATACGTACCTGCATTTTAAATGCGTATTTTATTAAATCAAAGTTTCCATTACAACCGAAAGGAGTGTTTTTAACCTTACCTCATCGAGGATACTCGAACAGCAAATCAATCGCTCAGCCACTGCGCCAACCGTGCGAACCCAGCCAGTAAATAAAATTTTCTTGTGAAATAAATTAATGAAAGGCAGAATAAAGTACCACGTAGGTTCATTTACACACGTGATATATTTTTATTACAAAATATGTCAAACTCAGGCGGATTAAATTAAAAGTTGGCCGGTAGTTTGCTTTGGGGGACGTTAAAAAAATTGCAAATTTTAAAAAGTTTTAATTGCCAATACTGTGCGCTCTATGTTAAACGCTTGGCAATTAACACACAAACGTGGGTGTTCATGCATATTGTGGGGTAATAATGCATATTTAATTAAAAAGCGACATGTTCCGTCTCTTGTTCCTGCAATTAACTGCCAACAAGCAAACCAAAACTCAGCAATGCTGTTAGACGTAAGTTATACTTCGGTATGGTAGTTATCTATTCAATATATATATCAAGTAATTTATGCCAATAAACCATTTAAAGGTAGGCAGGTACTATTGAATTTTCAAGATAAAGATCAAGCTAGTTGCACATTCGAAAGCGTAGGTCACTATTAAGACCTTGCAAGAAACTCCACAGACTCTCTTCTATCAGTAAATAATTATTACAATGTATTTGGTTACATCGTTCTTGTAAAAATCATACAAACGCAAAATTAGGATTAGATACATCATAATATGTGTGGAGCTGATGCTTGAATGAACGTCTAATGAAAAGAAGCAAGCTCGCTATCACTTTTAATTAATCACTCACTTCAGCCTACCGTAGTCCACTGCTAGACATAGACCTCCTCCAAGTTACGCCATAGAGCCATTGTTCTTCGACTTTTGTATCCAGTTTCTCCTATCTACCTTTTTGAGTTTATGAGTCAGTCTACCTGGTCTTGCCTGCCGATACGCCATCTTAACAGCAATTGGTCCTTCCCCAATCTTAACGCGATACTGGCCGTGCGTCTGCTCAGTGTCAGAATATCAATATTGGACCACATTTTGGACAGTTTAGATTGCAAATATTTTTTTATTTGCATATCCTTTGTAGGTCAAGAAGAAATTACAATAATTACGTGTTCCCAAAACGATTTGTGCGTATGGGTGAGATGTCCACCATAATATGCCGATGGCGCATCACCGTACGGCTGGTAGTCAGATGATGAAACGGGCTAGGCGGAATTAGATCATGTAATTTCATCGCGCACTCCCAGAAATAAAATCAATAAAAAACCAACAAGCTGGCAATTCGGCGACGATTTTCAAGGCTCTGGAGCTTTGACTTGGCCAGTGCCTCTTTGCCGATGTGCCTCTTGGCCCACTTTTATATCGACTCTAGTGCATCAAGCTGGTTTTTCGCAGATCCGTCACAGAGATGAGAACAGTACTCCATGCATGCTTGATAGAAGTTGAGCAGTTGTTCCGGCGTGCCTTCTCACCAAGCAAGGATCCCCAACTTTTTGTCAGCCAGCTCAGCCTATGCTTCAATTTATGGGCCAAAATTGAGAGTCGATGTCAACATAACGCCAAAAATCTCGAGATGGTTCGTTATTCCAGGTCCCATCTCAAAAAGTTGGAGCCGGGTGAAATTGGCTCTTTTTAGCGAAAAAAAAGATACGCCTGGGTTTTAGCAGCATTAAACCTGACCAGATTGGCATCGCCCCATTTGGAGACTGGACCACCGGGCTGACCGAATGAAACAAGCTTACCAATAAGGCTTTCGTACCAGACCCTATCGAATCATCAATATCGAGATTTCGAAGGAGACGGCAAGCGCCTCACTTCATAATAATATGTAAATGGCATACTTAAGAAGATTCCCAGTAGACTGATTTCAGTGGAAGTCGTAGTGGCGGTCACTAAGGATATCATTAGTTTTTAGGTATGCCAGGAGCGTCGTGTTAAGTATACGCTCCATAATCTTCTGAGATTCGTCTGTAGTTGACCGGGTCAGCTCGACTGCCCGTCTTGGGCACGGGCTGGTTAGCTTGCTTCTAATCATTCGGCACTTTTGCAGTCTCATTCGAAAGGCGTAATAGGCGTGTTAAGATCAGAGACAGTTCAGGCGCACAGGTTTTATTAACAAGTGCTGGTATTCCATCAGGACCGTTAGCCTTGTTCACGTTGAGGTTGCGAAGCATCCTACGGAAGTCCTTTTGATGGATGCAAATTTCCAACACACGCGTCTTGCATCCATCAGGAGGAGAAGGAGAGAGCCGCGCGTCACCAGGATTCAGACGTAAAGATACCGCAAAAAAAAAAGAGTCGAATAAACTTGCCTTCTCCTCAGTGGAGTGGGCCAGCGACCCGTCGGGTTTCAGCAGTGGTGGTAGTGAGAGACGGCAGATGTTCGACTCGACCTACTTAGCCAGGGACCAAAACGCTTTACTACCTGCTGGGTAAGAAGCAAGTTTCGTCTCTATTCGGCCAATGTGGTCTAACCGAGCCCTTTGCAACACCATCTTGCAGTATTTGTTTAAAGAAAAGTATTAGTAATACGAAAAAACCATGTTTCACAAATAAAGCACATGAATCATTTTTTTTACCTTTTAACCTAGCCGTTAAAGAGGTATGCTTTAGAAAATCGTTTCAAGGCACTAAAGCCGAGTAAGGGTCTTAAGATTGCTAGCTGCACCCCTTGCTAACTTGCTAATATTTATACGAAACGTACTTTATCTTTCGTATTTTAGTTAGTAAAAGTTTACCTTATCATAACGGTATCCATTTCATTAAAAAACTTGTTTGTATCGTTTGTTGCTGCCACGTCAGAAGTCTGCATACCAATCTGAAAGCAAAACATTGTTTTAAGTTACTTTTTGAAATTTAATATACTTGTCTTAGTAAACCATTATTTACCTAGGTAAAAATATATACAGTTTATATATTACAATAACTGCATACATACAAATGAACTTAAATCAAAAACCCTAACTAAGCCTTAAAATATAGCTTCGAAATACTTCTCCACATCGTTGTCCACTTGTATTTATTTCAACTTAATGCACAAAAGCACAATGGCGGACTTAATGCCTGATGCATTCTTTACCAGTCAACCAAGCCCAAAGTCTGCCAGTGGTATTTGCCCAAAAGAATGGCAGCATTGCCACGTTGTATGGAAATGCACCTCTGACCAAAGTAAAAGCCAGCCCTTGGGTCACGCGAATATCAACTAGGCGGTTGAAAAGATCTTTAATACGTTTGCTACTGTAATTACTGAAACAAATACAAAACCATTGTGTCCCGCGCGAAGCGAGTTCTTGGCAGCGAATGTGTTAAACGAAACGTAAGCACTCGGACCCCACGGACCAAGAGTTTCAACCCCAAATGACTTGAAAATATAACTACCGCTGAGTTTATTATATTTTCGCCACTTGAGGTTCTCTGTAGCCGCAGTGGCAGCGCCAGCACATCGAGCTAGAGAGATATGATGGCGCAAGAGTATAGACACAAATAGCATCCCACACTAAAGGTTAGTTTTTGAGTAGAAATTACAATTATGTAGATTGTCTTGATACAATTAAAAACGCGTTCAAAAGTCTCAGTATAAAAAATACTGAAGACTTATGGGGGATATCCGCTAGGGTTCTTGTAGATATTATTGATTCGATTGCTCCTGTCCTTACAGGCATATTCAATCAATATTTGGACAGCGGCACGTTTCCTAATTTAATGAAGCACAGTAAAGTAGCACCAATTTTCAAATCAGGCTTTAAGAGTGATCCCTCTAATTATAGACCTATATCCGTGCTTCCAGCATTGAGTAAAATCTATGAAAAAAGCATGCTGGACCAGATGTTGTCTCACTTCAATTCTAATGGGATCCTGCATAGTCAGCAGTTTGGTTTCACAAAAGGTAGGTCGACAACGGACGCGGGAATAAAACTCATCAGCCACATCTTGGAATCTTGGGAGAGGTCCCAGGATGCCATTGGCGTTTTCTGTGATCTCTCAAAAGCGTTCAACTGCGTCGACCACAACACACTGATCTGTAAATTACACCACTACGGAATTCGAGGACAAGCTGCTGATCTCGTGCTTTCCTATTTATCAAACAGACAGCAAAAAGTAAATGTTAATGGGGCGACGTCCTCCGGGTCTCTAGTCAAGATGGGTGTGCCCCAAGGTTCAATTCTCGGCCCTTTCCTCTTTCTTGTTTACATTAATGATCTCCCCTTTATGATGGCCAAATTATCGGATATAATTCTATTTGCTGATGATATTTCGCTTATTTTTAAAATAGATAGGAAAGATACGGATGTTTTACATGTCAACGAAAGTCTTATTATTCTCTCAAAATGGTTTGCAGCTAACAATCTCTTACTGAATGCGAAAACAACAAAATGTCTTAAGTTCTCTTTACCAAATATACCACAACGTGACCTAAACGAACTCACTGAATGTCTAAACCATCCACTGGATTGACGATGATCGGCAAGTTCTTTGTCCGTGACTCGAACGTTCGACGGGTCCGAAGTTCGTCGTTGGTCGACCCCTTGACGGTTTCTTCTCCTCTGGGCGTGTACGGGTGCTCGGCGAAGTTTCCTGAGCAGGATGTTGACTCCTGCTGGAACTGCCCCTGCTATAGACCGCAACTGTAGACCGCTGCTTTGAGGTAGTCGAAATTTTGCCGGAGTCCGTTAATTTTCAAATAAGACGGCGAAATCCTTGAAGGACCAATGCTAGATTTGAATTGAGAGGTGTCGACTGTCGCGTTGGAGTCCGTGGACGCGAGTGTCCGCCGAGCAGCGCCGCGTCGCCGCCGCGCTGCGCACACACACCGATGCCGTGTGAGCCACGCAGATGTGTGCGCAGCGTAGACGGCGCGCTCCGGCCGCCCGAAGTCTTGGGTAGAATTCCCAACACTATCGTTTGTGTAGATTGTTTTAGATAGTACTTTAAAGAAATTGTCGAAATAATATGGTGGCTATTTATATAACATCCTGTGCTGTAGTTAAATCAAGTGATTTTTTTATCTGTGCTGTGAAAACCAAAGTTGAAGACTTTTTTTGTTTTTAAGATATTATAAAGCAGTAAATAGTATTGCTTGCTGGTAGGAAATCGCAACTGTCGTCTTACTTTTAGTATTTCACTAATATAGTAAGTCATAAGCTATTTTTTGTATCCCAGGCAAAAATACAGGCATTATGGAATATGCCACAGGAATAGAACCGATGTGAGCTAGCAAGTAATATTATTTTTACTATTGCGAAACCAAAATAAATATTTATATTCTAGACTTACATATCTAATTAATAAGTACAAATTCTTTTACCACAGCAAATAATACAGCACTTTGAGCAATACTTAATATTTTGATCTTCATTTTTATACACATAATACAAACAAAACATTTGTAGAATTCTTTCTTCTTTTTATTATTAACATTTTATGTACGTTTTATTTTCTCTGTAATCTAGGTATATAATATTGCGTCTAAAAAGATTTTTATAGTTTATATTCTTTATCGGTAGTAAAATATTTATTATTCTCGAACTTGTGCCTAAAATGTGTTTCTTTTGTTAAAAAAACGCGAATTTTCAGAAACGAAACGAAAAGCCTCTTGTTCACAGAAACTTGCATAATCATCGGTATATTATTAACTCGACGTTTTACAGAATAGAATGGAAGAAGAAAACGTGTGGCGCCGTTTCCAAATAACATGAGACTTGTTCAGGAAGGTGATCCTGGTTTGAGCCATTCTTGTTGGTACAAAAAGTTCGGGTCGATATAACCGATGGAAAGGACTGTGTAGCCTTTAGCAGAAACTCGTTGCTATCCTAGTCTATTTATAAGTTCAACTTTACCAACTTTACCAAACTCGATAGCTAACATTTGTAATCCAATTAGACACACGATATCACCGTGACACCTACTAAAAGGTGTACCCGAAAAGTTAGGGATAACGATTATTTCGAGACAAAACCTATTTACGGGTGACAATTTTAGTTCTCTTGTGATTGGGGGCGCACTTCTCTGACACCAAAATGTAACCTCATGTGTTCAAACAACTTAATTATACTTGACTTTGTCCTATTCGGGTATATAATTGAACCTGTATAATTAGAAACAGCGCTTTGTGAAATAATGAGGAGATTATTTTTTACAACTGTTATGCACGCACGCATCTGGTGTAAAAAATATATTATTTTTGCAATATGTTGTGTAAATATAATGACTTACTTGACTTAATATCCTATATCCCAAAGATCGGGCAGAGGACATCCACAGACCAAAGCCGCGAACGTTCTTGTCGTTCACTTCACGCCACGTAATCCCTATGCTCCTTACTTTTGCCATTACAGTACGAGGCTAGGTTTGAAATATAATATCTGTGCAGAATTTAAGAAGACACATATTGACAAACGTTGATAAAAAGTTCACAATAATTACTAATCTACGCATACAAAGAAGATAAATTGTGGTGAGATGCCTGGTTGATTCTCATATTTTATTATGATTCAGAAATTTCATAATTACTCTGAGTCACAGTTTCACAGATTATAATATTTGGTATTTATTTTAATCAAGGTGCTTTAGATACCGCGATTTTCCAACACTGGAAATTGTAAAAATATTTGTAACTAGAGGACGCCTCGCGGTTTCACCCGCGTAGATCCCGTTCCCGAAGGAATACAGGGATAAAAAGTAGCCTATGTCACCCAGGAATAGAGTAGGTTCCCAACGGTGAAAGAATTTTTGAAATCGGTCCAGTAGTTTTGGAGCCTATTTGGTACAAACAAACAAACAAAAAAATCTTTCCTCTTTATAATATTGGTATAGATTAAACGCGAGATATTTGCTGATAGAATAGAATAGAATAATACTCTTTATTTTACATCATAAAAGTTACACTTCTCTTTTATAAAAAAAACTTAATTGTACGGGTACAAAGACTGTCACTTTGACTAGTCTCTTTTAGCCCAGTAAAATAACTGTAACTGTCATTGTCCTAAACATACTGTTTCATTACTTTAGTAGGTACTGTCAGTGAAAATCACTGTTATGGGTGAGTACAATACCCTTAACTTTCACTTTTGCCGTTTTTAGAGTAGGTGCCAAAAATTGATTACGTTGCTGATAAAACATAAAAACATACCAGAAAACGTAATTTTGAATGTAAAACGGCTCTCTTGAGCATAAAAAACACTATATTTAACTAGCCTAAATTACCATACTCACCTTTCGTATTAGTTAACTTCATTACTGAAGGTTTTGCCCGTCTTGGAAACCTTTGACGAGCTGCTTCCAAGCCACTCTGTCTACAGATAACAAGGCAGTGGTCACCGTGAGTCCCGTAATCGACCTGATGTGGTCTGACTATCAACTGGATGAGCGTCCGTGTGGCTTTTTCCCCTCCACTTTTCCCACAACAACAAGTTTTACAGTTTATCCGGCTGTCTCCGAGTGACGTGACCAAAGTAATTAAGACTCTTTCGTAGCAGATCGAATAGTCTAGTTTTAATGTTCAACTGATCCAGAATGGATCTTTTGTGCGTTTTGCTGTCCTTGGCATACGCAACATTCTTATCCAGCACCACATCTCAAACACCTCATTTTTTCTTTAATGCACCGAGCCTTGTCCAAGATTCGGAGTCGTAAAGAAGTTCTAACGAGTCTCTTTATTAGAGATGTTCCTATTTTACCTTATCCTAGACATCCTGCTCATATCAGTTTTGGCCATCTGCGTACGTCTCCGAATTTCTCTATCGCAGCCCCTCTGATTGCTGATGGATCATGGAATCCAGGTACTCAAACTCACTCAAGAACTCTAGCTCTACAAGCCATACCTATATACGCAAAGATTTGTTAAAAAAATAAACTAGAAAAATATATTTTTGGCTCATATCCTATTATTTCCTGGGCTACTCTGGTTTCTACCTGATAGAAACTAAATAAAATAGAACCACAACCACCCACGACTTTTTTCAACTAAAACCTTTACCGATTGCGAGGATAACATTTCTATAACATAATATTGACATAACGCAAAAGAAATTCATATTGTAACTCCTTCCTTTTCAAACGAGGAACGAACAAAAAATTCCTTAAACTGAGCTGAGCAAAGAAAACCAAATCCGCTGGAATTGAGCGTCACCCTAAAAACGTGATGACAGTTTGATCCGATGGATCAGTGCATCTAGTTTGAAAATGGGGTGAGCTATTGCGTCTGTTACTTACGTATTAGGTGTGAACTGTGACAATATAATGCCGAAATTAGGTGTTGAATTCTTTAGGCGAGTTTTCGATGGAAGACAGGAGGAACACAAATTAATATTATGTGCACTGCCCTATTCTGGCAAGTTACTTGTTCATGAAAATGAATACATTTCTAGTTTAAATAACTTGATGCATATTTTATCTTGTCGTCATAGTGACCTTTTGTTGTTTTTTGAAACCAACAATTTTGTTAGTGATTTTGTTTTGATTGGGAACCATATGTTTCTTCCCAAAAATAGTCGACATTTATTAGCTACATTGTTAGCTTTTAATATACACGCAGTTATTAATGGTTTAACTGAGACTAGGTTTAGTGATGTAACAGTATTATCCAGTTTTTCTGAGAGTACTACTGGTTCTTTAAACGATTAGAGCCGACAAAAGAGAAGAAAAATATTATACTATATCATCAAATCATTAATCGTTTCTCCGGCAAAATTTTAGACGTGGAATTGTTAGTAGATAAATACCACATGGATATCTTATGTTTTTGTGAAACTTGGTTAAAACCAGATAGGATGTTGTTTAATGTAAATAATTTCTCAGTTGCCAGCGCGTACAACAGATCCACAGTGGGTGGTGGTACCTTGATACTTTGTAATAGTCATCTCAAATATAAGGAAAGGAAGGATATCACTGCTTACTCTGTTGATCGCTTATGTGAGGTAGCATGTGCAGAGGTCGGGGGGCATACTATCTTGTGTGTTTACAGACCACCAGCATCAAACTTGTCATTGTTTTTAATTACAATGGAAGAATTATTATGTAAACTTTTCAGAGATAATAAATTAGTTTTTTTTTTGTGGTGACTTAAATATAGATCTGTAAGTCAATTCACCTGAAAAAAGTAAACTCATTACATTGTTCAAATCATTTAACCTAAAATATTTATTTAATGAACCGACAAGAATAACAGCAACTTCATCTTCGTGCATAGATAATGTATTCACTAATTGTAAAGTAAAAAAATCGTTAATTAGTGGCGTTAGGTCAGACCATAATGGTCAACTAGTATCTTTTGAGTCAGATAAAAATTAAACCAAGCTAAATCAATTCGATTAAGACCTCTTACTTAAAATAAATTAAATTCTTTTAATAATAATGTTTTTGGCAACCTTTGTAGCGCCAGTTTTGATTCAAAAGACCCCAATATAAATTACGGCACGTTGTTTTCTACAGTTTGCCAAGAATTCAATAAAACGTGTCCTGTAAAAACAGTTCAAGTCAACAATTCCAAATCAAAATATATTGAATGGGCCACTGTGGGCATAACAAAAAGCCGAGATATCTTATATAATTTATATTACGAAAAATTTTTGACTTCCGATCAAGTTTTTCACACTTATGTTAGAAACTATTCCAAAATATTCAAAAGAGTCTGCGCTCAAGCAAAATCTCAAATAATAATTAACAAGATTGGTATTTCTAAAAATAAAATAAAAACTGTGTGGCAAGTAATTAATAGAGAAACTGGAAAGACACAACAACGCGATCAGAATGAGTTGTCTTTGAAAATAACTAATCAAACCATTTCTGATAAGCAAGAAGTCGCTGAGACATTTGAAAATTTATTTACCAACATTCCGTTAGAGGTTACGAAGTCTCTTCCCTTCTCATCTAAATTAGCTGAAGCTCTTCTTATAGAAAACTTTACTAAAGACATACCAACCTTTAAATTTAAACCAACATGTATTGATTCAATTAAAAACGCGTTCAAAAGTCTCAATGTAAAAATACTGAAGACTTATGGGGGATATCCGTTAGGGTTCTTGTAGATATTATTGATTCAATTGCTCCTGACCTTACAGGCATATTCAATCAATGTTTGGATAGCAGCACGTTTCCTGACTTGATGAAGCACAGTAAAGTAGTACCTATTTTCAAATCAGGCTGTAAGAGTGATCGCTCTAATTATAGACCTATATCCGTATTTCCAGCATTGAGTAAAATCTATGAAAAAATCATGCTTGCCCAGATGTTGTCTCACTTCAATTCTAATGGGATCCTGCATAGTCAGCAGTTTGGTTTCACGAAAGGTAGGTCGACAACGGACGCGGGAGTAAAACTCATCAGCCAGATCTTGGAATCTTGGGCGAATCCAAGGATGCCATTGGCGTAATATTATAAACACTAGTTTAAATAGGATGCAGATAAAAAATAAAAATGATTTAAATAATAATATGATAACTATTATTATTGAGGCCATAGCTTAATTATTCGTTTTCACTAGGAAAAGAGGATTGAAGCTTAACCTCAACAATACAATGCTAAATATTTACTATAGCCAGGACATCCTCTGTTTCAAAACCAACCAACTATTGATTTAAGTAAATAATGATTTAAATAAAATATGATACAGTGATGTTTACATAGAATACCGATAATAGAAACAATCAATTTAATAGTAATAATAATGTAATACAATTAAAACTTTTTATCCATAATAAATTATTTCTTAGATCGGTTTAAATATCTTCATTCTCATTAAGACAAATTGTCACTTACAATATGCTAACATTTTAGCAGTATTATCCCAGTGAGGGTAAAAGAAAAACAAATGATTCGTTGTCGACTAGTTAAGAAACGAATTCAATACATTCCCGAGATAAGGCGGTGGTCTAAGTTAAAAGATTTCCAACACTGATTTTAGTTTGTAAGCACTATAGAACAAAATACAGAAATTCAATGCAGTGTCTCGTCATTTCAAAACAAACAAAACAACAAAAAAACCATAACATTATATGATGAATAATTTGTTTAAAAAATACGAAATGAAGTCGCTTATTTCCTTCGGCATGGAGTGCGCGGCGAACAGTGCGCAGACGTAGGTATCGAATTCACTAGCAAAACGCCTAGTTGGTATAAAACCATTGTTTTCATATTCATTCACCATAACACTTCATTCAGACTGACTTATAAGCGGTGGTCTCCCACTTCATGCACGACTCTTGAGACTTCCTTCTTCCACAAACCTCATTATCCAAAGTATCACAGTTCTCCTCTAAAAAATAAAAAACACTTATTAAACATTTCAAAAAAGCGATTTATGTTCTTAATTGACACAAAAATATCATCTACCATATTTCCATATTTTATAATATAACTTACACATAATCAAGTTTCATCAGAAATTTGTGATTGTATTTAGCCTATAAGATACGCAAGGCAACAATGTGTGCCCTAGTTTCTAAACTTATATTTACTTGCATTATCATGTTCAAATAAACACCGCTATTATAATACCTCGAACGCTCTGATTAGAGTTCACCAACCAATAACGTCGTATTAAGTGTTTCTTCAAGCAAATCATATTTTTTCAATATGAAGATGAAGGCCATCTTCGGTGATTTTACCGAATAAAATAAAAAGTCCTACCCTCATTCAAATGCAATGCTCGAGATCCAATTAACTAAACACTTTTTTAAGTTCAAAATAATATTTTAAAATGTATAAAATGTCTATAGAAAAAAAAAGTGAAGAAACATAAAATAATATTATTTTTATGTGTTTGGGATTCGAACCAGTCTTGGAGTGGTTTATCAAGCAGTGTGTTAACACTGCTTGATAAACCTAACCTAACCTAACCCTAGACCAGATGGGCACTTAAGTTTGACTATGAAATTAAATACCTCATTCTAATCCAAGTAACTCAAAGTTAAATGATTATTTACCGCGCTCTCTAGGATTCTTGATGAATAGCAATATACGAGAGTAACTGCGATCGATGTTGGCGACAAAACGTGTGGGTATTGTGTTTGAAATCTACCCACAATGTTATAAAGTTTCGTTAAACGTTTGTTTTATATTATAATATTTACTAATAAGGATGGATTTGAAACACCACCACAAACATGTTTTGTGATTTTAATAAATAGTATGACGTTGCGGCCATGTCGTGTTCTCATTGGTTCATTATGAAAGAGTTCAACATACAGATGTGTGTATTGATTGTGATTGATTGTCTATGCTATAGTTTCGTGAAGATAGGACTGCACTTTTGACTGTGATAGTACATGGTTCAAGTTTTTTGTGTACATGAAGTATTAAATAAATAATTAAACTAAAATACCTAAACAACTTTTATCTTATCTGTCATTTACATTATTTCAACTAAGTTAAAGTACTGCTGATAAACTTCTACAGTATCGTCTGTGACGTCGCTTAACACGGCATTATAATTTTAAATCCAGAATCCTGGAGTGCTCGTAACTTTAATGAGATTAACCTTTATGATAGGTACACTGCGTGGAAAAATTCTTCAGTTTATAAAATATTTATCAGCTTCATGCTGTAGCTGTAGTAAAGAATCAAATGCGCATAAATTTTGAACGGCTAATCCGATTTACATGAAACATAGCTGAGAACACTTTCGATAAATTCACCTTTCAAACAAAAAAACTAAATTAGAATCGGTTCATCCGTTTAGGATTTATGATGCCACAGATACACTAATAAACAAACATACAGATACATACTTCAAACTTATAGCACGCCCTCTTTTTCCGTCTACTAAAACCACAAAAAAACTAACTACTGAAGATCGTAAGTATCAGTCTATAATATTCTCACTGTTGGGACACAGGCCTCGTCGATATAAGAAGTAGGCCGTGCGTTATTTACCGCAGGCCCAGTGTGGATTGGTAGATGTGTGGTGTGTGTCTTCGTTATCCTATACAGTTTGAAGAGCAGCAGTTACGACTTTTTTTGCTCTCTCAAATTCGTAAATCGCAGCATGTAAAACTGGGCCAACACGTTGAACAAAAGTTAAAAATCACTTCTACAAATAACACGTCTTGACTACGATTATAAGACCATACTTAAAATCATACATCAGCAACCAACAAAAATTAAATCCTATCAATATTTGAACACATCAAAAATTATTCAGAAAGAAAATTTGTATCGCCATTCCTTTGATTCCAATATTCGTTGCACAATGCCACTACCAATTTATTTTAATCTGACTAGCATTTTGGTGAAGGCACGATGGATTACTTTAAACTCATTCGATTATCTGGTAGTTATTTATTCGATTATTATAAAATAGTTAAGGAAAATCAGCAGCCAGAATCAGTGGCCTTAGTGCAAGTTTTTATACGTACTCCATCGCGTCAATAACCCGTTAACGGATTATTGGTTGATTCGTACGAATTGAACTCGCACGAAATGTGTGAATCGACATTCTTAGTGTTACTGAGATCGGAAAGTATCACAGTATTTGTAATTACCGCCTGGTAGGTATTATGAAGCGTGACTTTCAAATTGACTAATTTCTATTTTTGTTGTATCTGAGACAAAATTGACACATGCAAATGTCAAATTTCTTCTTTTAGGCCTCCTGAGGTATTTTTTATATAATTCTAGTAGTCTCAAATACTGTAATAGGTCTGAAAGGAGCCTTAAAAGAAGTAATTTGTCATTTGCAGGTGTAAATTTTGTCTCAGAGAAAATAAAACAGACTTTAGCACTTAGGCGATTCGCACACTGCACCGCATTACCCAGCTTAGCGTGGGAGTGCATGTTACGTTGCTTCAAAGTATTGCAGAAAACATGCGTAGTGCTACATACAGAAAATGCATTCACGCACAGTGTCGTGACTTCATCGCCACGCACCCCGCAGCGTATAGCGGGGCAGTGTGTGAATCGCCTTAGGTTTGGCCAATACACTAATTGCGGTTTTATCGTTCACGTGAAATGAAAAGGAGCCTCCCCGAGTGGCGTTAAACATATCCTCTTGCGATCCTAAACGCCCGGCGCACCGTGGACAGCTAGCACCCGGTAACGCAGGGTCTAGCTGACTAATCCTTTCACCACGATGACTCAAACTCAAACTCAATCGTCCACCAAAGTTTTTTCGCGGCTTCACTCCTTTGGCTTATGCTACCTGCTTAAGGAACCGTGTGTTATTTTAAGTTGAAAAGTTGCCTTTCATTCTCAGCGATGATGTTCTATCAGTGAAATAGTTTATGTAAACGGATCACCACTTCGAACCACCTCGAAAGGGAAAAACAGAAACATTATAGGACCTTCCGTCCGTCTGTCTGTCTGTCAAAACCCTTTTTCTCAGGAATGCGTGGAGTTATCAAGCTGAATATTATATAAAATACTTACGAGTCTACTGTCCCTTAAAGCTGTGAAAAATCAAACTTCTAAGCCAACACAATCAAAATATACAGCCGTTTATGGCGCAAATTTCCGCAAGTTTTCGACACTCGCAAGGAAGTCAAAACCTACAGGGTACTTCCCGTGAACTCAGAATCTTGAAATTTGGTACGAAGCAACGACTTATAGCACAGATAAAGGATACATTGCGAAAACCGTAAATTTTTAGTTACATCATATAATAATAAAAATATTTTTAATAATTTTAAACTTCCTACCCCTTTCCTCATGAACGCGTAGAGGTATTAAATTGAAATTCATATCATATACTCAGGTCTATAATATCTTTAGGCTGAGGTTTGTACGGAATCCTCGGTGCGCGAGTCCGACTCGCACTTGGCCGGTTTTTTTTATATTTTACCATCGTTGAGAGTCCTTGATTGATATTTAAAATTTTATATCAACGAAATAAATAAAAACGACCGTCAAACATCCAATGTCCTAGTGAAAAATATGGACATAATTAAATAGTACATTATTTCAAAGGCCGGGAAATAGGCAATTGCAGGTCGAGTATGAGTTTGAAGGCCAAGCCGTAGGCGAGAACTTCAATAATACGAGACAGGCAATTGCCATTTCCGCCGAGGCATATATAGTGCTTTTCTCAAAAGAATGCAGAGAAATAAAACATACTTTTGATATTATACATTTAATTTAATTAATATTAAAAGTTACAACATCATTGCTGGAGCGTTGTAAAGTTCCAAATTCAAAAAAAGTCGTGCATTGGATTTGATCAACGTTGCTGGAGCATTGTAATGTTCCAAGTTCAGAAAACGCTCCAGCAATGGATTTAATTTTCTTTGTCCGTAAATTCGGTACTTCGCGTGTTCTTTATTCTAAAATAATGACAATATTTCCATGCATGTTTGAGAAAATATGTTTTTTTTCTTTTTATTGCATGCACCACTTTACGAGTTATTTTCAACAGCTCAAAAATTATCAATTATTCACAGGCAATTTGAATTTTGGAACACAATACAACTTCAACGTCATAACGGGCAACTTGCTCGGGGCAGCAAAAAAATCATCATGACAATAAATTGCTTCTAACAAGGGTGACCCGTCCACGAGGCTGTCGGCTCCCTCATTTGTCAAGAGTGACATGACGAAATAAATACGTCGTATCGTGTGCCTGGGAAAGCAAGTTCTGTAATGGTGTACAATGATTAGGACTTATTTTTTTATGTTGTTGGATGACATTTTTTTATGTTTTTGTTGTGTGCTCTGGCTTGTGTCAAATAAATTTGTTTTCTTTCTTTCTTTCTTTAAATATATTTACGTCCAGCGATGCACATCGGTACATGCTGGATATCCTAGTCATAGGCACTAAATGTTTTGGAAGTACTTCCTTGCGATAGCTTAAAAGATGTGATCATGTGATACATCAGGATAATATAATTCATGATCTAGGTTAAAGGAAAAATATTTGAAAAAGCCTAGTATAAATAAACAATACGAAATACGTAAAAAACAGTATGATGGAAATATCCATCATCTTGCAATGTTACATGTTAAACTCATTATTAAATAAATTAAAATATAATATCTTTGTTCATTCTTTATTCTCGATGATAATTTAGACAAAAGAATGAACTAGTGAATGAAAATAAGCAAGTTGAAGACATTATGTAGAAAAAAAAAATGACATCTGCCATAGAGATTTGACCCTCGCTCGCTAGAGTATTTTTTTTTCTATGGATTTGCCAGTAAAGGTGAAGGAGGGAATTTTAAATTATCTCAATAGCTTTAAACTTAAAAAATACATAAAATGATGAACACAAAACTTTTATTGAGGCACAAATTAATTCCACATTTACTGCATGAGATTGTGGAATAACCTTTGCATTTAGAATATTTATACCGGAGTGACTCACCTACTTTTGGCCAATGTTCAGAATCATCTTTCCTTATATCTTTCGGAAGTGGACGTGCTGGAGAGCCTTTCCTTTTTATGACGGCAATTCTTCTTCTAGGATACTGCTGCTAGGACGCCCTCATTAGCATCTTCGGAAGTTACTTTGTTGCATAGCACAAAGGCCATTTAATTTCTGAAATATATTACTGCGAGCTCAAATACATGAACAAAATACGCAGGTACCACTTTTTAGACCTCAGTGTTATGTGATTTCTGCCCAAAAAGCTATCCATGAGGTCTACACATGTCATGTCATTGGTTATACATTTGTTATGCTCTGTTGATCAAATTTTATTTTATTACTGTAACGTGTAACCGTTTGTTTTCCCAAATAAATAAATAAATACACCTCTTATGTGTTTATTGTATTCTTGGACAATAAACAGGCAAGTAATTCTTTTTTGTTTTGTCATATCTATTTAACTTTAGTCACAGTCTATGCTCCAGCATAAGATGATAAGAAAGATACTACCTTATTATCCTTCCCAGCTACACAACTCATATCTATACCATCAAGCATAGAAACCCTTTCTTCATACCTACCTCTGGGAACCGATTTCTTCATGAAAACTTTTTGTCTGATAATATATTATTTGGAATCCTATTTTGTTGCACAGTGGCGATTCCTTGTTTACCAAAAAAATATACTAATAGCAAAGCGGTATAATAATTATCAAAGTACAATACAACTATTTTCTTCATGTCCCTCGGCAAACTCAAACCCAGAACAAGACAAGACAAGACAAAGATATTTTATTTCAACTAGGCCACAAAGCGGCACTTTTGAACGTTAGTTACATTAAAATTTACAAGGAATAAAAATTGATTCTACCGTGCATTCGGAAAGTAGCTTGTTATGGAGAAGAACGCACAAGAAACTCCATACTTACTATTTTTAAAAAAAAAAAAAGTTTTTTTTACAATATTTAGGTACATAAGTACATACATTAATAAATTTATATGTGTGAGGACAATGCACCCAGAATCACTACATACTATACTACGTACAGGTACAAAGTATTAAAAGTACTCACACATGTACTGTGCAGTTACATAATAAGCGCTAGAAAAACACTAGCATCCGAAGCAGTTAAGTTAAGACCAATCCCAACTGACGGCGCCCGTTCACGAACATGACGCATGAATCGGTAAACAAATAATAAAAAAAAATAACTTCGTGTTTCGTCAATCATGCGATTTCTATCAGTTGCCCTTTGCACTTGGCACAGACCGGACGTACTGATTATGATGTGGTTTAGTCTTCTGGCACTCCACGAAGCAAGGGTACTACAACATTTCCTGTTGCACTAAGACCGGGTTCATCTGGGGGTTTTTCTGAATTTTCTTGTCCAGGATTTACCTCAAACTTATCAGCATATCCCATCAAATCACAAAGATCATATAATTTGAAGCACCATTTATGGGTCATTATTGAGCAGATACTATTTTAGAAAGTTCCGTATTTTTGTGGGGCATATCTATTCATCCACAGAAAATCTTTTGTCCATTGACACTGTGGCAAACCTCTCATTGA
This sequence comes from Orthosia cruda, assembly GCA_964057195.1. Taxonomy (NCBI): domain Eukaryota; kingdom Metazoa; phylum Arthropoda; class Insecta; order Lepidoptera; family Noctuidae; genus Orthosia; species Orthosia cruda. The sequence continues at coordinate 11,719,784 of OZ059826.1, read as the reverse complement.
GGTGCTTGATTACAGGGCGGATTTTATGAAATCTGTCATTTTCTGGATGGCCTTTAGGTTTATAGAGTTCAGTTTTGTTAAATGCAATGATAACTTTAGTGGCATTGTTGGAGAAATCGGGTCATAACCAAACTTTGGTGACCAGTATGATCTTGTGCTGGTTTTTTTTTTACTAACATGTATAACAGCATACCAAAGAACTTGTTCAAATCCTATTCTTACTTGTTCATATTCTGTAAATGATAAAGATGAACTGGAATAACTTTGTATTATTATAAATTATATGTCCAACAGTAAACTTATCATATATATACGGCTGATATGATGATGATATATAAATTTGTTTGATCCACTAATCTATTGATAAAATCTTTTGTAAATAGTTTATTGTAATGGGATTAGTTTGTGATATGGGATTTTAGTTGTTTTATCTCTTCTGGAGCAACATAAGTCCCCAAGAAAATAATATTATCTTCATCATACACAATATTCCTTTTTTTCCATATCAAGTTTCTTTTGTCGAATGAAAAACTGGGCAAATTGGATACAGATGATGAGGGAGAGTTCCTAATCTTCTATGGTGACCTCTTCTACAAAAGGAGGATCAATGTCAGCAGTTTCGTCTACCACATCGTCTTCGTCATTTCCTCCAGCAACACTCATATAATTTCATTAGCATCACGGTTCTCTTCGTCGGAATCTACGTCATCAAGGCCATCTTCTGGTAGCCAACTACCTTTTAGTTGACTCAAGTAAGCTGCAATGTCGCTTTATTTCATGTTTCCCTACAAAAACAACATAAAATAAACATTTACTAAAAACATTTTCGCCATACATTACAAGTGAGCTTACTGCATATTGATGTTAATTTCTGTCACCTAGGTTTGGGATATTGAGTTAGGGTATATGCTTGATAAAAACTGTATGTAAAACAAAAAGCACTAAAAATTTTCACTCATTATCACTTTTATTAGCAGATAAATATCAAATGGAGTCTGTATTTCCTGATACCTACAACCTGGGAGTCTTTAAGTCAAGAGTGAATAGGTTTCTTCTAGGCAAGCGTGCTTCATCGTCGGCCACATCATCGCTTACCATCAGGTGAGATAGTGGTCAAACGCAAGCCTATCAATAATAAAAAAAAAAAAAAAAAAAAAAAAAAATAGTTTTATAAACAAATTTGTAAAATCACCCGTGTCTTCCAACCCATTGATATTCTAGTAAATCTTTACTAAATATCATTTTTTTAACCACAACAAACAGCGGAATCACAAGTTCAAGGCTTGGTAATTAACTTACCTTTACAAACATTTTGCACTGATTTCAATATACACTATGAACACATTTATTATTAAAACACAATATTCTTTGAAAGCACAAAAGTCTTAGCAATGTCTTTAAATGCACAACTGTTACCTACAGTTAAGTTAAAATAAAGCCTAATTAAAGCGCAGGATAAGACATAACAATATTGTAAACATAATAAAGCATATAAATCATAAAGGTCACTTCAAAGAAATGATAATTCTCAACTGTGGGTAGTTGAATGATTGTAAGCAAAGTAATTCCTACTGCGGCCGTTTGGGGGCAGCACATGTGGTAGATTTGAAATGTACTTAAAGATTAGTGATACCATAAGGCGGTTACGCACTACATCCGATCCGTGTCCGTGAAATTTCGGTTCCGAAGTAACTGTAGTACTTATTGTAGGGAAGCCTACGCAGTTACGCACTATATCCGAACTCTGAATAGTGGTCGTCTTCAGTTTTATATAAATGGAAAAACGAAATTTCGGCTTGGGGCTCGCCAAATCTGGCTACATTGGTTACATTTGGCAGTTGATAGTTGACAAGCCTTTGCTCAAACGTTAATCAAGCGAAATAAATACAATATAATATATGAAAACTTATAAAACGAGTGATGAAGATACATCCTTGTCATCCTTAGAGATGCCTTAATGAAGACCGATGCGTGGCAGAAGAGTTTTCGACCTGAATTATCGTAAACATTAGCTTGGATGCAAATATTTCAAGCATGATAGATCTCAGATGCTCGAAGAACGGATGGTCGATGGGGCTGAAAAGTTCTGGAGTGGCGACCGCGTAGCAGAATACGTAGCAGGAGGGAAGCCTCTGTAGACCGATGACCTGTTTGAGGTCGCGGGAATCCGATGTATAAAAAACGCACAGGACCTGTTGATGTAGTGACGCTTGGGGAAGGTCTGTATACAGCAGTCTTTCGACAGAAATGGTGATGATGATGAGTGATATCTTCAACACAAATATTTAATAGTGCCAGTTTTTGTGTTTTTGGTCACCAGTGGCTTTTCCTGCTTGAAAACCGAGAGGTACCCTACAGGAACTATGTGAAAAGTGAAGATGGTACCAAACTGGTACCCAAGATATGGGAAAAGAAGCTGTGGAAGACAGCGTCAGAAATGGGAATGGGAAATGGGAAAGTCTGGTCACAAAGTGTAGGCGATGGCGCGCTCTGGTGTTGACGAGTAGCTCAGGAGAGACCCCAGTGGAAACTGTTAGTGGAGCACTATACCAAGATGCACACTGAGATTATGGACTTTTTATAAACTATAAAGATGTATTGTATAGACTACAATTTTATATCTCTGATTTCAGAACAAATGGCTTTATTAATCGTTTATTTATTATTATATCAATTTAAAATATTTATATACTATTATTAAATAATTTTATTATTAGTGGAGCGCCGTAAGGCATAAAAATTGTAAAATCTTGGAACCTAGGGCCAGTCAATGAATCTGTATAACGAGTGTTTGTCTGCATTATTAAAAGCTCAAGTAAGGGGGAACAAAATGTTTATAGTAAAGATTTTAATTTTATATTTAATAAATTATATTTGCATAGTAAATTTAATGTTAATTTATTAGATTTTCGCAAGAAATAAAGAATTAAAAAAAAAAAACAAACTATAATATACATTATTGTTCATTATTGTCGTCGTCGTCAATTTCGTTGATGTAGTTTGTAGGTAATGGATTAGTACAGCTGTCACGATTGCATTCAGTGCAGTTTAGTCCACTTTTTCTGCACCCAGAAGATGCTTTGCCTATTCGTGTGTGTGTTTGTTTGTGTTTGTTTTTTTTTTGCCTGTTTTGCATGGGCAAAAAATATTTTTTTGTGAAGATTCTGGAGCTGGTCGCTGCGTCATTGTTTGAGGTATCAATATTCTGCATTCATATTTCCAACCCCATTATTCTGGTGATATTTCTCTTCCGAGCTATGTTTGAATTTGCAGATATACTCTTTTGAAGTGTTCAAAAGCAGCATCTCCAGTATCGCAGGTATTTTTAGCAGTTGCTTTCAAAAAAGAGTTATATGTTATTAGATTAAGATCTTTTACTTTTTGGGGGGCAACGTATAAAGCAAGAGTACATGTAACACCAGGCTTAAAAAAAATATTAATATATTTGCATTTACTTTTAAAAACTGTCGCAGCATTTTGCAAGTCAATTCGTTTTCAAATTTTTTTGCAAACACGTCCATGTTGGAAAAAAGCTAACGTCGTGTCACAGCCAGTGAATGCATGTAAGAACAAAATATGCTGTTTAAACTTTGGTAATTGTTTTTCTTAACTCTTAGAACGTACGCTTTTTTGTGGTATTTTGCCTTTAGATGGTTCTAGGAAATTAATTTCTCGGTCTGTTGATGAGAGCGCAGTGAATAAAACTAAAACATCTACATATTCGGACAATACAGCAATGTTTTCGGATTGCAGATTAGACCGCTTTCAATTATTAGTCTGTCAGCATCAGCTTCTGCTTGGCAAGAAAATATATTATTTTCTGTGTTTCTCGTAGCATATCTATGAGTCTACTCCAGCCACATTTAGGGAGTTTTCAGATCACAGACAACGAACACATTGGCTGTCTAATACCGGTCTACAACACTCCAAGAAATTTCTAGGCTCTACGTGCAAAGCCCAGAAATGCATTTGGAATATGAGCAGGGGCAAATCCGCTACCAGCTTGGTGCCTTTACTGGGCACTTTGGAACCAACGACATGCTCATGAAGATGGGTCTGGCCGCGACACCCATGTGCAGGTTGTGTGGAGACATACGGAACGCATGGAGCACCTTCTGTGCACTTGCAATGCACTGGCTGATAAACCAATGAGTCTCCTAGGGATTGGACATCCAAAACCAGAAGACTATAGGCTCATATCTCCTAGTCTCGTTGTAAAACTCATGAAAAGAGTTTTCAACGAGATTGGGGAGGAGTAAGTTATCTAGCGGACCACAAAAGATTCCAATGGGTCGAAGTGTCCGAGTTATTTCTCGGCCCCTCCACAAGATAAGATAAGATGAGTCTTCTCTTATTATCGGCATTCGCAAAAAAATTCTCCTGCGCTATTTTGTGAGGCATGGTTTTATAAAATATTATGTCATAACTTGCATTTTTTTTACAGCGACGTGTTCGTTCCATCGATTTTGTGGAGCTCTTTTTATAACCATCAAATACGACATAAATGTTGTGACCATAATTGTTAAGTAGATATCGGATAGAATAAAAAAAAATATTGAGATCGCACATTTTTTTATTTTTACATTTTTCTTTATACTTTTAAAAACACATTTCCAAAGTTTAAATAAAGATTCATTGGCTGGCGAGGTATAAATCTTACGGCACACTATATTAGTCATTGTGTAATTGTATTCCAAATTATATACTACCAAAAACGTTCAACCATTAACAAATATCCAAACAAAAATGACTTTCATACCTATATAGAATATTAGTAGGATCCACAAGACGATAAAAGGTTACAACGATGAATACGTGTACAGAATTTGGCTTTTTATTATTCGATTTAGGTATCAGTACAATAAAGATGATAAAAACAACATGGTAAGTCTCGTTTATTTATTATTTTACAAAATAAGTAGGCAGATATTATATTGTTCGTTAACACATATTAAAACACAGGTCTCCTTCATAATATCCGACATATATCCAATGGCACCGACCCTGGCTAGTATTGTTTTCCTTCGGAGGCTTGTCGATGGCTAGCAAAGCCAGCCGTCTTGAAAACCCAGGTCACTAATTAAAATTTCATCACAAAAGTCCACATTTGGTGGTTAATCACAATTGCAATCAGACTCCAATGCAGATGCTCGAATTCTGTGTGTATGTCGGTTCTGTTCCCTCTTGAGAGATCTTGTGAAATTCTGAGTAAAATATTCTGTAGTTCTATGAGGTATCATAAGAACCAGCAACTGCTCACTCTGAACACATTCACTTCTATTAACTATAAGCTTCAATTCATGATTTCGGCAATAACAAATTATTTTAGATATAATTTTCTTTCGATAAGACATCATTGACAATCTTGAAGTAATTGACTAGTGCCTACGATCCATTTTATAGTTTCATAATAAGGTTGTATACATTTCAAATAGGTTTGTGAAAAATCAATTTATTAAAGATTATAACATCTTTAATAAATTATTTTTTTAATATTGAATGAAGTATTATAATACTAACGTACTTTTTATAGCTGTATAAAATTTATATTAGTAAATTTTATGCAATCTTGTGATGTCTTAAATTTCTTTTGTAAAATGGAACGTAAGGGTGAAGGAGAAAGTGAATGGCACTTTGACACGTCCATACTTATGTACTGTGAGGACTCTGCTTAACTAGAAGGCAACCTACTTACCTATATTAACACTGACAATAAGTATTACTTGAAGGGTAATATGAATTTAGAACATAAAATAAATGAAGATGTGTTTGCTAGACTTTTTCCGTGTATAATAAGGGCTCCTCTGAGCTTTGATGTGATAGTCCGATAGAAGGTGCCTATGGGTAGGCACCTTGCTGCTGAAATATAACTAGAACAGTGAATCCAGAGTTTTATTTAAGTAGCGTTTTCTGGCTTCGTCCCCACAATTGGTGGAGGCGCCGGGTACAGTGCAGAATCCCAGAAGATAGGAAATGTTAAAAAATAAATACGCGTGTATACGGCGTACAGTATACGTATAAGTGAGTAAAAAAACGAGGAAAGTGTTTAAAGACAGAAGTTCGCGTGTGCATGGCGATATACAGTGCACGTAGCCCTATCGGCGTACATAAAGCGAGATAAGTTTTAACAGAGAGGGTTGTTACCTCTTACCGAAATATAAGGAAAAGTCGGAATAAAGCTAAGTGGTTTTGTTATTTTGTGTAGTTGAGCATAAAGCAAGCATGATGAATAATTATTACTCAGGAACGAACGGGTATTGCCTAGAGGATTTTTTAACCGAATTCCAGTCAGCGGCCGAAATAAATGAATGGAGAGAGAGCGACTACAGCCTTATATTGGGAGGATTCCTGCAGGGGGCTGCATATTATTTTTATCGTATGATTTTTAAATATGACATGGACTTTGAAGTGTTATGCGATCGCTTGAGGAGTGAATTCTCTATATTTCTGTCGTTATTGTGAACAGCGCATAATAATCGCTGAAATAAAAGCAGATAAAAAACAACCTGATGTATTGTGTGAGGATGTTAATGCACATTTATTTTCTAGTATCGTGATTATGGACGAACAAATACAAAACAATATACAGTGCAGTGAAAAAAGCGTTGACCACATTGACGGAGAAGGCGACACAATTGATGACGATCACACCGACGGAAGGAGCTGCATGTTCGAGGACGATGGTGACCAGACCAGCGGAGATGACGGCCCCGTCGATGTCCAGTTGGAGGTGGAGTCTTCGTCGTCATTCCAGGGCGAGTGCGCGGACGGCCCGGCTGACGAGGAGTTGGACTCCCTATCCAACAGCGAGTGCGTGGACGAGGGTATTGTGATGTGTCGGTCCAGTCCAATTGTCTCCACTAATTCCATTTGTCTTGCAGAGAAAAATGATGAGATTTCGTCGGAACAACTAGTTGTGGTTTCATCGGGACACCAATATGTCTCGGATATTAAAATGCATAAGAATTCCATTGATTTCAACCATAAATTTGAAAATAATATTGAAATTTTTCAATCTGTCATAAAACAAAATTTTATAAAAGTCATTTTGAAAAGAAAGAAGTTGACAGCCATTAAGAAATATTTTTCTCGAAATAAACCGAAAGAGATCCATAGGAAATTCAAAAGAGTCTTTAGTAAGATTTCTTATTGCGCCAACGCAAATTCAAAGAAGGCGATCAATAAAAAAATTATGATTCGAATTAAACACAAGAGAATTTTTTGTTAAACTTCTTGGGGAGCAAGGTTTGGTTCAAGTAAGATTACTATGATTGTTGCAAGGAAAAATTCACTTCATATTTTCTTAGATGTTACATTGTACAAAGATATACGAGTATGTATAGCGAAAAGCAATTCGAACTCGTAAAATGCAAATTATGGAAATTTTATAGAAAGAAGATTAGGTATAAAGTTTTGTAAATAATGTATTTTTGCATAATGATTTATTTAATTTTGTGCTTTATTAACCAATGTTTTCTTTTCATGTCGTGCAAATGAATACGGTGCACCTTAGAAGGAATTTGCGATGCGCGCTGGGCATCGAATGAAACTAAATGCGATTAATTATTTGAATGATTATCTGTATATGTTTTGATGAAATTAAATACTACTCTGTCTTGTCTTTATTTACTAAATAGGATTCGCTTTTGAAATTGCTGACGACGTCCGACGGCGAATAAATGCTTTGTAAGCATAGATGTCATGGTAAGAAATGGTTTGACACGTAGTCTCACAAATAATACGAAAAAGGACAGTGTCAAAACCTTGCCAAAAGTAAAGCATAGTTTTCATTATAAGAATTGGTTTGACATATAGTGCCATAGACAACATAATAAAGCACAGTGTTCACACCATAATTAAATTTAATTATACTCTATGCGCCTTATTAGCCACAGATTAGTTAGGCCGGACCACAAATAGAAGTATATAACTATGTAGGTTGTATAAAGGCCCATACCAAATAGTTAGACGATTATATGATGTAAATTATGTTATTATAAAAAAACATGTAAATAGATTAAACCACAAATAGATTAAAACCTTTTAATGTTAGAGTAGGATAAGAGATAGGTTTAAATAGATAAGAATAGGTTAAGGTTAGTAAGGTTTCCATATAGGAAGAGGCCTGTTATCTAATAAAAGAAAAAAAAATATGAATGACAACTATCAAATTTGACATATTGAAGTTAATAGGGATGGGAAAGTAGGAAGAAATGTATCGATAGTTTTCTTATCGATATTCTCAAATAGTATCGATATATATAATTAAATTAGTTCTTTCCGTTGCATGTGCTGATGATGTGCTGATGAGTTGTGAGCCGCAGGGGGAAGAAGAGGCTGGCAACGTTGGCCACGCATCGAAGAAATGTTTATTGGTTATGCGAATAAGGCATAGGCACAAGCCAGGGTATTAGTATAACCCAGTGGGTTTCTTAAAGTAATAGTCATAACTGAAACCGACTTTGCTAACGGGGCATAGCCTTTGCAAAGGATGACGAGTTGACATCATTGGTCCAGTTTATGTCTGATGTTTAAAATAATAAATGCATTTATAATAATAAACCCTGGTGCAAGCTCTATGAATAGGATTAGAAATTCGATGCGATCCAGCCATTCCTTCTCTGGCCTGATAAACGCACGAGATCGAAATTTTTTATCATATCTGAATTTTGAGATTAAACCCCATCCGGGTCAATGTGAGTTGACGCATCATTCTTGTGTTGGAAGGACGCCTTGTTCCTTTTTCAGAGGTTTTGGTCAAGGAGGTTCAAGCATGACGGCGTACATTTGTTAGTGCGTGTGTGCACGACAGCTGAAGTTAAAATCACATATCGGAGCGTCCGAAAACTCGTTTGTCATGATTAAGCCTTCCCCTTTTAAGGGTCGTACCTCAATTGTAAATGTGATTCCTCTGTTAGGTAAAAGTTCGGGTTAGGATAAGGTAGGATTCATGTAACCTTCCAAGACAAAGAATAGAAGCACTTCATATGATTCTGCGCGTCTATTCGTAGGGGCGTAGCTCATGTGAGGACTCTGCTTAACTAGAAGGCAACCTACTTGCCTATATTAACACTGGCAATAAGTATTACTTGAAGGGTAATATGAATTTAGAACATAAAATAAATGAAGATGTGTTTGCTAGACTTTTTCCGTGTAAATAAGGGCTCCTCTGAGCTTTGATGTGATAGTCCGATAGAAGGTGCCTATGGGTAGGCACCTTGCTGCTGAAATATAACTAGAACAGTGAATCCAGAGTTTTATTTAAGTAGCGCTTTCTTCTCTACGTCCCCACAGTACTTCCTTAACTGATCTAGGTAGATTCTCAATTGTGACACGTAAAATACTCAAACGCTTCCTAAATTATTTGACACTGATTTGACAATACTCAACTGATTATTGCTGTTTTACTGAATTTAGAAATCGGCCCTAATTCGTTTAAGAAAGTCCGAGTTTTATTTATTTCCTCGCAAATATGTTATAAAACGTCGTATGATATACGTGCGCTTTGATAATTACAGCCTCTGCTTTCTTGTAGCCCTCGCTTACGGCTCGGGGTAGCAATATCGCCTCGGCTGTAATTTTCAACTTACCACACTACTAAAGGCAAAAGTCTGTGAGTGTGTTTGTATGTTTGATATTTCTTCACCTCAAACGGCTGGACGGATCTAGATGAAATTTGGCACTGAGATAGATTATACTCAGGATAGCACATAGGATATTTTTTATCCCGGGACTATGTTCCCCCGGGATAAATCTCTACTACCACGAGGGCGAAGCCGCTGGCAAAAGCTAGTAATAAATAAACTTGATGCTTACAAATGATACTCTTTGTTATAGTGTATGGGTAACATAGTAATTAATTAGTATAATGAAATTGATTTTTAAATGTATAACGTAGAAAGTTATCGCGGCATGTAAATTGAGAAACGTCATAGGACTTCTTAGATTGTCACGATTTTAAAACGCAAAACTTTTTAAGACTTCTTAAAGAGGTAATCAGACTACCTCCAGTGGAGTTACTAATTGATCTTGTAGTTCTTCTCGTCGGGTCGCTACTCAACTCTTTTTAACCAACTTCCCAACCCCAATGATGGAGAAGCTCGCACGTCTCCAACCAGCTTTGGTCAATCGCTCGTCTCCGCTGCTCCTGCACGACAACGCGCAATCTCATACAACAAAGTAAACGGTCTCCAAGTTACAAGTGGGGTTGGAAGCTCCTCCGCCATACTGCAATTACTGACTTCTACTTTTTCCAGAATTTGGATAACTTCTTGGCGAGAAAAAAATTAAATAACCTAGAGGCAGTACAAAATAGCATCCCATCCCTTATCCCCGCTCTCACATGTTCCAGCGTGCCAGCAGTTCCCCTACCGTAGTCTCTTCACGGGAGTGAAGTCCTGTGAAAACTATTATTTTAGTAAAATACCGGCAGCTCCTGAGTCTATCAAAACAAAACCGGAAATGACGATTATGTAGCTTCGAAACCTTAAACAATGATGTATCTACGAACTCCACTGTCAAGTAGTTAAGTTGCAGGAAGCGGTTACTGTAGAAAGTTCTGGACTTCTAGTTTTAATTGCCTTTCCTTAATACTTGTTGCGACAGAATGCTGGACTTTGGGATTCGGTTACTCTAAAACCCGTTTCTGTCTGCGTAGCCTTATCCCAACTTTATTATTGTTCGGTTCTACTGTAGCCTTTTGTCAGACTTTCAAGTTTCTATTACGACTGGTTTAAATATTCGTATGGCATTATCGAACCAGACGGTTTAACGTTCTGGTCTATTTAAGGTTCTCTCAGACAACATCGCGTCACCCCTCGCAACAATGCAATAACGCTCCAATGACGTTTTTTCTTAAAATTTGTTTTACTTGTAGAGCAATTTAAGAAGAAAATCTCGCCAAAATGCGTCTTTACTGTCGGGTAAAACCTTTGAAGTAGAAGAGGTTACGTCCTTTCAAATTATTCAACCTTAATTCCGACCCGGTCAAAAATTTATGCTCTCGTTAACTTACATAAGAAAAAAAAAACATGTAAGTATTTAGATTATGCTGAATCAGCACTTTTTGACCGACAATATTATACACAAAACACCAAAACTTGGGCGCCCGTCCATTATTATTTCCTAGTAATTTTGCTGAGAAGAAGTGGTAAAATTAACTCTCCAATAACACATCTGTCTGTTAAGTAAACTTGAATTATTAGTACAAAATATATATGCAAAGTAATTAAAATTACATTATTGTATTATTTAACAATATGGACTTTTAACATAACCGTCGAAATGTAGTTCCTTCTATTAAAGTAGGAACTTCCCCCTATTCAGCAGAGAATACAAAATTACTTATTTTTCTTAATACACATCGCAGATCAAGAAATCCAGTTAATCAGAGCTCAGTTTTACGTTTATAGTGGTCCTGCCCATTCACGATCCATTCGATCTCGGTTTATTTCTACGTACAAATATGTCAAACATTGAAATTATTATTCATTAATTTATTATTTTCTTTTTTAGGGTTCCGTACCCAAAGGGTAAAAACGGGACCCTATTACCAAGACTCCACGATCCGTCTGTCTGTCTGTCTATCCGTCTGTCACCAGGCTGTATCTCATGAACCGTTATAGCTAGACAGTTGAAATTTTCACAGATGATGTATTTCTGTGGCCGCTATAACAACACATACTAAAAAAATATATTTAAGTTGGGCTCACATACAACAAACGTGATTTTTTTGCCGGTTTTTGCGTTAATGGTACGGAACCCTTCGTGCGTGAGTCCGACTCGCACTTGGCCAGTTTTTTTACTTGTGTCTCGTTGTTAACCAATAACATTCTTAATAATAGTTACTACTAGGTTCATATTTTTTGTTAAATTCTAATGCAGTTTCAGTTCAGTAGTTTTAGCAGAAAAACCTAAAAATAATAAAAAATAAATTATCGATAACTTTCGAAAAAAAAAAAAAAATTAGTAGATAAAAATGTCAAATACAACTGCATAAAATATTATCATGCTATTTTTTTCAGCCATATCAAAAACAGTTAACAAATACTAAATACAAAATAATTTTAGTTTTACATAAGAGAACATGTAATTTTTTTTGTAATTTATAGGCTCGCGTTTGACATGATGTGGTCTACGGTGAAACACGCTTGCCTAGAAGAAACCTATTCACTCTTGACTTGACTCCAAGGTTGTGGCTAACAGGGAACAAAGACTCCGGAAGGGAGTTCCATTCCTTAGCTGTGCGCACAATGAAAGTATTAGCAAAACGATTTGTGCGTATGGGAGGGATGTCCTATGTGCCATTGGCGCTTGGCCGTACGTCTTGTAGTCCGATGATGGAAAGGGCTAGGTGGAATAAAATGCGTAACTCCTTATTATAAATACCACACAAAACATTTGCAAGGAAAGTAAGTCTCCACCTACAGATTTAGACTTTGCGAGGCAAATGGAACACAGTGAAGGCTTTATCTTTGCAAGACTATAGTCCAACAGAGCTTGCACGGTTAAAGTAGATCCGTCGAAGGATAAACTGAATTTTATTTAGTTATTTTCTCGCTTGGAAACAGGTATCTTCTTCACTTCTGTGTTTCTTCAGTCATGTTTTAATAGTTTCTATAATGGGGTGTTTGTCTGGATGTTTGAAGAGATTTTTAGTAGGGCCAAAACGTATGATTTCGCAATAGCTAAATGCTAATATGATAGCGTCATCGACATTAGAATGTAATGTGTGATGGAATAAATGTAACGCCAGTATAAAGTTTTAAGTTTTCACTTCTGTTGGCAGTCCCCATGACTGCCTTTTTTAAATTGATATCTCGAAACCTGTAAAAAATAATAAAACAAAAAAGAAGATCTTAAGATGAATGTGCCCAAGCAGTTTAAAATCAATGCTTAACAGAGACAGCACTGCTATCATATGACGTCACAAGACAAAAACCCTACAGTGTCGTCACGTCATTTAATAACGACGTTTTGAGTGACGAGGGTAGAGGTAAAACTTAAAGAAATTTAAATACCCTCCAAATTGACTGTTACCAAAAATGTACGATTCAATGCCATGACGATTACCTACTTACATCTGTTTGGATATGGTTTAGATAGGTAAATTTAAAAACTATCGGTGTCAATGATGGATAGTTAGTTCCAAATTGCATTTGAAATTAACTATCCATCATTTTTTTTTGCATTGTCCCTAATGTTATTACAGATATTCGCATAAATAATTTGAATGCAATTTGGTGTGTGACAAGAAATCTATTACACGTATGATTGTATTCTAAAATCAATATTAAACAGACAAACACTTTTAAGGGCTTTACTATTTATTAAAATGTCACAGTTTGAACTAGCCTATTATTTTACCGATTTGCATGATGGGTATTTTAGGTACTTCTCGTTAGCGAGGTGGTCGCAAGCGTGATGTCCAGGGGGTCTCAATCATTACGGAGTGAATCCTACTTCGTAATGATTAAATTTTTAAGAAGGGTACACATAGGGAGTAGGTACATCTGTCAAATTATGTTTTCATTTATTAGTAATTCGGGCCGGAACGAAAAGTGATAAGGGAAACGCCGCGTAACGAAGGCCGAAACTACGGACTTCGTGCTTAGGGAGTAGAGCCCCTGAGACTTTAGACAAGTGGTGTTCGAGTGGTCAGCGCAGGTGATAATCGAAATATCAAGGGATTGATCACGTGATTTTTCGATTTCGATTTTTTGCAATGATAGAATGTCTCTTGTCTAGGGCCTCTGGATTCTATTCCCAAATCGAGCAAAGTATTATCGAGTTTTCCTTCTAATGTCTTTGTTGCAGCCGGAATTTATGATTTGTGTCCAGTTTAATATGGCAAAAGCTCGTCACTAGTTACATTCGAAAAAAAAACAAAACCTGGCTTCATTAGTCTAGTACTTTTAAGGTTTACTGCAGTAAATGAGGTCTTGGGTTCGATTCCCGGGCCATGCAAAGTGTAATTGCAGCCAGAGCCTTGAACATCGGCGCTGAGTTGCCAGCCTATCGGATTTTTATCGGCTACATTTCGGGGAGTATGCGTTGGAATTGCACGAAATAATCCCTCCTAGCCCGTTCCATCATCGGACTACAAGACGTACGGTAATTCGTCATCGGTGCATTTCGGGAATACTTTTATTATGCGTACAGCAAAAGAGTGGAATTCCCTGCCGGAGTCTGTATTGCCTGATAGCTACAACCTTGGACTTTTTAAGTCAAAATTGAATAAGTTTCTTCTAGGCGCTTCATCGTCGATCACATCATCATTATCATCAGGTGAGTTAGTTTTGGCCTAGGTCATGCCAACAGGCTCGCCTCCATAACTAATTGACTAACAGCTCTGCTTACCCTTGGGGAAATACTCGCTCAATCTTCAATTGTGTATTTAGTTATTTCTAGGCAAGCGTGTCTTACCGTCGACCGCATCATCGCTTACCAACTGGTGAGATAGTGGTCAAGCGCGAGCCTATTAAACATAAAAAATACTTATCTAAAATAAACGAAAAAAAAAAACAATTTCGCCGCAAAAGCACTAGCATTCCCAAACCACCTAGAATATGCCCAGAAAAATCATGAAATAATCTTCCTTCATACGCTTTTAGTATGTTCCCTAACACAAGTTATTCCAATTATGGTGCTAATGACTCCCTCAATCAATAGAGCCTTGGAGTTAATCCTTGTAATGCCGAGCATCTTATCAAAGCGGCCCGGTCGAACATAACAAAGGGGGGTTTGCTTCGCCAGTTACACAAGGGTGTTCGTCTCTTTAGACCATAGGAATCTGAATAATGACTAGAAGAGACAATGCCCTCGCGGAAAATATCCCAAGAGAATATGCTCAAGGGTTATAAACAATGTCGAGTCCATAAGGACTCGACATTGTTGACACGGATAGACCATATGCTGTATTAACAGGATATGGTCTACCCGTGTGTCAAGCTTCATCCGAATCCGTTAAGACGTGAAATGGCTTCAATCAATAATACCCTAGATACCTGGGTAAGCGCTTCAAAAACGGGCCGTAAAATAAGAGCACAAATACGGTGGTCTTATTTAAATTAGTATGGTCCAATCATCGCCAACATTAAGAACAAAATTCCGCAGTGCGCGTTTAAAAATTAGGTAAAGTACATAGCTTTGTGAATGCAACTTTAAACATTTCATTTAATGTTGAATTTGTATTAATATACATTTATTTAAACTAGAATTCTTAGAATTATTTAATCTGTATTAAATTGGCGACAATTTTAAAGAGAATTGGGACTGTGAATCTAGTGTATTATTGATGGAAGTGAAATGGTAACAAACAGACAAACGTAGTTAATTTAACAATTTTAATATTAGACATTTCTATCGGACTGCATTAGCTACATGGGACTTAAGGTTGCCCTAGTCAGTCATTCTTCCATACAAACGTAGTATGGAAATTACTCCACTGTTTGACGGTGTATGCACAAAATAAAAAAATATATCAATTTGTCTCATCACTATCTAGCCCTGTATCGAAACAAAAAGTAAAAAAACGTGTATTTGAGAGTTTTGAGCGTCGAAATTTCCTTATTTCAACAATAATTTCAATGCATTTTTGGCCGGAAATAAATACCATAAAAAGAAGGAAAATAGCAAAATATTCACCATACAGGAATACATTGGCAGCTAAAAAATACATTCACAAGTTTTTTCACGATATTCATACTCCCAAAGGTCTGTTTATAAAATTTTGCGCGCTCTTTTTCGTTCTAAATCATCATCCAATTATATTTTTTTACCATGGTTTTGTATTCGTACGTGCACTAGCTTCTTTCTACTTATCACGGCGTCTATCCCTTTCGTACATGTTGTCGGATGAGATAGCATGCATTTTAACCACGACCACAAAATAGTTCAAGCCGCCGACTTGGGTTACCTTATATATAACTAGCGAAATATGGATGTACCTCTGCCTAACCCTTCGCGGTATTAAAGCGTGATGTTATTTATATACCTATATATGTGGTAAATCAAATCACATAGCTTATAAGCAGTCCTTAGTGTCGATATTTAGAGGAGATAACCAAGCGATGTAGTTATTTATAGAAAAGTTCACAAAACTGGGCAAAATACGCAATGAAGGTCGGTATACAAACATTGGTAAATATTTTTATTTCACTAAAGAAAAAAAAACATATTACCCGCAGTTTACCACATCTATTCACTTACTAAGATTCATGTGGTTCAGTCCAAGATATTAATCATGCCTATGCTAGTTAGAACAGAACAATGAAGTTTTGGTAAAACCACGACGTGTTTCATTAATCCGGTTTTGTTGGAGAACGCTTTCCTCTTGTACGGGCTTGTGAAATGAATCAACTTGATTAGGCTGTGTCTAGTGGAGGGTAAGTCCCTATTGGAGTAAACATAAGTGAATTTAATCTAATGTCATTTTGTGTTTCTGTTAAAGATTTTATTTTTGTGTTGGGTGTTTAATTCGCTAGCAGGATGATGTCGATGTTTTTCGGAATTCAACAATTGAACATGACCGTCACATTTAAGATGAGCTGAGAGAAAAAGAAAACCATTCAAGAAGAACGCTGTGACTCTGCGGCAGATCCAGATGAGGATGGAAATATGTGCTTGGCTCTTAACGCCCGCAGAATTCCGCACTTCTAAGGCCGCGGGCCAGTGTTTATCTTTCTGTTCCTCACAGTAAAGTAACAGATACGCCTGTGCCTCACAGTCAGCTAGATATTATGACAAATGGGATGTCCTACGTCAGTGCGATATTTTATTGATTGAATTTCACCACTCCAAACACTTAGCTGCAAAGTTTGACACCGACACGATTTGTTACCGGTTCAATCAGTTTAAAAAAATATTTTCACGCATCAAGTAAAAACATATTTTAAATTCAGATCAAAATCAAAACCCAAAATTTACAATCTCTTTTAGAGTTCCGACATTTTATTGACCAGATCATGTATGTGTCTTCATTTCTAAGTAGACCGAACGTTAACTATCGTGTTCCCAAATATTGGTGGCAGTTCTTAAAAATCTTTCCTAAGAACATGAATACCTGAACACTCCCTCCGGACCATAAATGCCAAAATGCATGTTTCTATCTTCAAAGATTTACGCTTTGCGTAATCTTTAACCCCAGTCAACGAACTGTTTGATATATATAGCATACAAGATATAATATTGAGACGCTTATGTATCCAAATATAAATCTGTTAGACACATATTGACGAAAGATTTTACATTAGACTGATAGAGAACTCTGACTTTATGATTTAATAAAAATATATGGAATTAATATAGGGCGCTTCGAAAAGCAGCTTTTATTATCTTGTTTTTATTCTATAATCTTGAAAGAATTTCTAACTCGTTCGATGAAAATATTGTGCGATTACAATTTGTCTTCAAGCCAATAACCAAGATTCCTTCTGATGTAAAAAAACTTAGGTACACTTAGCGGATTTTGTAGTCTGCTGTCACGAAACAATATTCATTGCAGGGCTCTATCGAAAATCCATTTAATATTTTTTTATTGTTTTATAACTTGTAAATGTTAGATTTTTTGGATAATTAGATTATATAATTTATGATCACGCCTATTATAATTATAATAGGCGTGATAATAAAAAATATATAATTCCTGAAAGGATTCAGCGCAGGTTTAAAAATGAAAAAAAAACGCGTGAACATTATCATCAAGTAAAAAAGGACAATAAGTTTTAAGTCTGCTTAAAAAGGCAAAAGGGACCTAAAACTTAAAGCCGAAGACTAAACAAAAAAGTGTCCGAAGAAATTTTTGAAGAACCTACAATTTTAATGAGAATTAAAAGGCCAAAGATCAAATCAAGTTGAAGGTTCAGAACAAATTAATTATCAAAATTTGTTTGAAATTCAAAGAAATTACTTGAAAGTAAGCCTAAATGTTAGCTCTAAATTACGACGAAAATTTACAGAATTGGAAATTTCCTAGCTATTGAATCATTGCATCTGATTTTCAGCGACTCAATTATTTCAGCTGATTTCCTAGAGAACAATTAAAATCTATTTATCGCAGATTATTAAACAGGTGACGATCAAGAAGTGTAAAGGCGATTCACTAACATATCTTATCTGAATCCAAGTTCCTCATAGCGGACTCATCTTAACAAATAATCTTCAAGACATTTTGATTGAATTCATTGGAGATAAAAACTAGATAACGCCCTCGATTTTACTTGTATTTTGGGTACAATATATACCCCAATTAAAGGATCCAACAGGGGCATAGTTTATCATCAGACGTTTGCAATAATTGCCCAACCGAGAATTTTCGGTTTCGGGGAATTCCGGCCAAAAAAATTGGTTTCCGATTTCGGGCAAAATATGCCCGAATTTCATATAGGCCTACATGGGCACTTATAAAACGTCGACAATAGGTGCACGGTTCGGGTTGGTCGTTTCCTATGGAGAAGAACCGACAAGAATGTCCATGGTTACTATTTAATTATTTTTTTTTGTTTTTACAATATTTCTTTGTTACAGCATTAGTACTTAGATATGGGGGGACAACGTAGGCCCGACAATAAGTCGTAAGAAACCATAAAAAAAAAAAAAAAGTATATAAAAAGTTAACAAATGTTAACTAGCATCTAGAAGGCCAACAATGTTCACACATTCACAACACAATCGGTAAAAGAACCTATACAAAGGTAAAAAAAAAAAAAATAACAAGACTAAATTTAACATGTGGCACAAATGTTGTTATCAGTGCTGTAACTATTTTTAGCAAAGGGCTAAAAAGATGATTATAAACCATTGTAAAAAGTCTAATTAAAAGAAGAAGAACAAAAAAGAGAAAAATGAGATTGAGAATAGTTAGAGACATCCACATATTTGTGCCGTTTATGAGTTACCAGGGAAGCCGCATGCGCAGAATGAGCTAAAACCATTTTTTTTATCTTCAACGTAGTCCTTGATTTTATAATATGCTTTTTTAATAAGGACACGTTTGATGTGATTTTTTAATTTTCCATCGGTCAGTTCTATAACTGACTTTTGCAACCTATTATAAAAGCGTCTTTGATTATATACTTGTCTAGATAGAGCAATGCAAACAAACGAAGCGCTGCTAAAACTGTCTCCAATTGCGTGATATGTGTGAGTACCGACCGTGTACTTATTGTCGATTTTTGTGGACATACAAAATACATTCCAAAATATAATGTGAAGGTAGAGTCAGTATATCGATCTCTTTAAATTTATCTCTGAGGGACTCGCGAGGACCCATTTTATAGATCGCGCGGATTGCCCTCTTTTGTGAGATGAAAATTGAGTCAACATCTGCTGCTGATCCCCGCAGCAGAATGCCATAAGACATAAAATAAATAAATAAAATAAAAATAGCTTTATTCATTCCATACATACATTTCATTTCCTTAAAGTAATCACTTGTTGGATTGGTAAAAATAAATAGTAATAATAAAATCAGTCTTTCATGTGCCCCGATTATAATCAATTAGCCAATAAAAATAATTCAAACATTCAAATGTTGCTATGATGTCAAGAGTTACTCGTATGAATCAAATATAAGAGTTAAATCTGGAAGTATCAAATCAAATTAAATATCTTAAATTATGCCATAAGACATAATACTGTGGAAATAAGCATAGTACACTAACCTAGCTGTTGCTACATCGGGTAACTACCTTATTTTCCTTTCTTTATATGCAGCTGAACTTAACCTACCCGAAAGAGATCTAATGTGCGCGCCCCACTGCAATTTTGAATCGATAGTAATCCCTAAGAGAATACAGTTTCCGTTATAACTTATTACAAAATACAAGATGGCGCCGACGAAAATTTAACATGTTTTCGTCATGGGTGTCATTGTCATGGTTTTTGGGGTGGCTTATATCGAATATGGGGTCAAAACAAAAATACAAGATGGCGCCGACAAAAAATTTACATCTTTTTAACATGTGTGTCATCTTCATGATTCTTGGGGTCGCTTAAATCGAATATGGAGTCAAAACCAAAATACAAGATGGCGCCGACGAAAATTTTACATCTTTTCGTCATGGATGTCATTGTCATGGTTTTTGGGGTGACTTATATCGGATATGGGGTCAAAACAAAAATACAAGATGGTGCCGACAAAAAATTTACATCGTTTTGACATGGGTGTCATTTTCATGATTTTTTTTGGTCGCTTAAACCGAATATGGAGTCAAAAACAAAATACAAGATGGTGCCGACGAAAATTTGGCCGCTTTTCGACATGGGTGTCATTTTCATGGTTTTTGGTGTCGCTTATATCTAATATGGGGTCAAAACCAAAATATAAGATGGCGCCGACGAAAATTTTACATATTTTCGTCTTGGGTGTCATTTTCATGGATTTTGGGTAGTATGTCATTAGCTGCTGGTCATTATGTAAAAATTTTAGATAATAATATTTTATATGTTCCATGTTATGCAAAATGTTCAAGTCATTTTCTAATCCTTGTGACCAAAAATTATTTCAGTATCTACTTATTTCACGTACCTAAAGTTTTTTTTAAAAATGCCTACTTACTTACTACAACAAAGTCAAAACTAATTTTCTTTTCGGAAGTCGGTGTCGGTACCTATTGTTTTTTGGTATTTCGTCACAGGAAAGTTATTATTTTTCTCTTTTTAGTTTTTGTTGGTACCCCATAGTGGGTATACTAAATACCCCCTAAAACCATATAAGCGTGATTTTATATTATGGTATGGTAAAACAAAACATAAGATCACACTAATCGCAGGTCATTTGCTATTTACTATTGAAGAGTTCTATTGTCTATCTCCGAAGATCTTTATAAGATCCTAATCTATATATATAAAAGAAGAAACTGACTGACTGACTGACTGACTGACTGATTGACTGATCGATCAACGCACAGCCTAAACCGCTAGGCCTAGAAGAATGAAATTTGGCAGAAAGGTTCCTCATGTCGCGTAAGTGAGCACTAAGAAAGGATTTTTGGAAATTCCTCCCCAAAGGGGGTAAAAAGGGGGTTGAAAGTTTGTATGTAATTTCTACAGTTTGTAAGTTGGGCACGTGAAATTTTAGATTTACGCTCTTGGTTGATAAAAAGAATTAATGTATTTATTTGTTTTTGGATATTCGACCCCTAAGGGGGTAAAAAGGGGGTTGAAAGTTTGTATGAAGTTTGCAAATTGGACACATGAAATTTTACATTACGCTCTTGGTTGATAAAAATAATTAATATCTTTATTGGTTTATCTAAATTCCAACCCTAAGGGGGTAAAAAGGGGGTTGATAGTTTGGATGTAATTTCTACAATTTGTAAGATGAACATTTGAAATTTTAGAATTACGCTCTAGGTTGATAAAAAAAATTAATTCATATATTGGTTTTTGGAAATTCGACCAGTAAGGGGGTAAAAAGGGGGTAGAAAGTTTGTATGAAATTTTTACAGTTTGTAAGTTGGACACGTGATATTTTAGATTTACGCTTTTGTTTCATAAAAAGAATTAATGTATTTATTGGTTTTTGGTAATTCGTCCCCTAAGGGGGTAAAAAGGGGGTTGAAAGTTTGTATGTAATTTCTACAGTTTGTAAGTTAGGCACATGCAATTTTAGATTTACGCTCTTGCTTGATAAAAAGAATGAAATGTTTTTATTAGTTTTTGGATATTCGACCCCTAAGGGGGTAAAAAGGGGGTTGAAAGTTTGTATGAAGTTTGCAAATTGGGCACATGAAGTTTTACATTACGCTCTTGGTTGATAAAAGTAATTAATGTATTTATTGGTTTTTGAAAATTCCAACCCTTAGGGGGTAAAAAGGGGGTTGAAAGTTTGTATGTAATTTCTACAGTTTGTAAGACGGACACGTGAAATTTTAGATTTACGCTCTTGGTTGATAACAGAAGTAATATATTTATTAGTTTTTGGAAATTCGACCCCCAAGGGGGTAAAAAGGGGGTTGAAAGTTTGTATGAAATTTTTACAGTTTGTAAATTGGACACTTGAAATTTTACATATACGTTCTTAGTTGATAAAAAGAAATAATTTTTTCATTGGTTTTTGAAAATTCCACCCTTAATGGGGTAAAAAGAGGGTTGAAAGCTTGTATGTAATTTCTACAGTTTGTAAGTTGGGCACGTGAAATTTTAGATTCACGCTTTTGGTTCATAAAAAGAATGAATATACTTATTGGTTTCTGGAAATTTGACCCCTAAGGGGTTAAAAAGGGGGTTGACAGTTTGTATGTAATTTCTACAGTTTGTAAGTTGGGCACATGAAATTTTAGATATACGCTCTTGCTTGATAAAAAGAATTAATGTATTTATTAGTTTTTTGAAAATCGACCCTTAAGGGGGTAAAAAGGGAGTTGAAAGTTTGTATGAAGTTTTTACAGTTTGTAAATTGGACACTTGAAATTTTACATATACATTCTTAGTTGATAAAAAGAAATAATGTTTTCATTGGTTTTTGAAAATTCCACCCCTAATGGGGTAAAAAGAGGGTTGAAAGTTTGTATGTAATTTCTACAGTTTGTAAGTTGGGCACGTGAAATTTTAGATTCACCCTTTTGGTTCATAAAAAAAATTAATATATTTATTGTTTTTGGTAATTTGTCCCCTAAGGGGGGGTAAAAAGGGGGTTGACAGTTTGTATGTAATTTCTACAGTTTGTAAGTTGGGCACATGAAATTTTAGATTTACGCTCTTGCTTGATAAAAAGAATTAATGTATTTATTAGTTTTTTGAAAATCGACCCTTAAGGGGGTAAAAAGGGAGTTGAAAGTTTGTATGAAGTTTTTACAGTTTGTAAATTGGGCACATGAAGTTTTACATTACGCTCTTGGTTGATAAAAACAATTAATGTATTTATTGGTTTTTGAAAATTCCAACCCTATGGGGGTAAAAAGGGGGTTGAAAGTTTGTATGTAATTTCTACGGTTTGTAAGACGGACACGTGAAAATTTAGATTTACGCTCTTGGTTGATAAAAAGAAGTAATGTATTTATTAGTTTTTGGAAATTCGACCCCTAAGGGGGTAAAAAGGGGGTTGAAAGTTTGTATGAAATTTTTACAGTTTGTAAATTGGACACTTGAAATTTTACATATATGTTCTTAGTTGATAAAAAGATATAATGTATTCATTGGTTTTCGAAAATTCCACCCCTAATGGGGTAAAAAGAGGGTTGAAAGTTTGCATGTAATTTCTACAGTTTGTAAGTTGGGCACGTGAAATTTTAGATTCACGCTTTTGGTTCATAAAAAGTATGAATATACTTATTGGTTTCTGGAAATTTGACCCCTAAGGGGTTAAAAAGGGGGTTGAAAGTTTGTATGTAATTTCCATAGTTTGAAAGTGAAATTTTAGATTTAATTTCTAGGTAGATAAAACAAATTTTAAACACTCTGGCGAACACTACACCACACACAGTAATATTTACACAACTCTGTTTTATCGAATACTAGCAACCTTTTCACTTTGTTTATTTACAGAAATGTCTTACATAATAGTAATCTTTTCACCATTATTTCGTTTTTTATTTTGACAGCCGACGCTGACCACAGATAGAGATTGGCGCGCTCTGTCGTTTGTCTACGGTTTCGACAAATGATCAATGAGCCGTCAGGATTTTGGTCGTATATTTATTGTGTTTTATTCATATATTTGTCTACGTTATACACATACATACTGTGACTCACCTTCTGTGTTTATACTATTTTGTTATTATTTATCTTATTCTATTTTATTGCTTTAAATATTGTATGTTCCGTTTCCGTGAATATGTCCGTGGTATCAACAGTGGGCCCTATCAGAATATCAGCACAGCGTTTTCTTTTTAATATCGTTGCACATGCTGAGATAGGAGCCTTTTTGGTCCCGCACGGGGTTATTTATTTAAATTTTTTATTATTGTTTGTGTTGCTTATCTCGTGTCTCCTGTGCGGATCACAAATAAATATTTTTCTTTCTTTCTTTCTTTCAAATTATGTATATATTCGTTTTTGGAAATTCTACCCCTATGGGGATAAAATAGGGGTTGAAACTTTATACGAAATTTCTTCGGTTTGGAAGGTACAACATTTAAAATTGTAGGTTTATGCTGCTGATTAAAAAAAAAAACAATGAGTTTAATTATTTCCGGAAATGCCACCCCTGACGGGGATAAATAAGGGGTTAAAATTTTGTATGTAATTTCTATAGTTTGAAAGCCGGACACGTGAAATTTTAGATTTAATCTCTAGGTAGATAAAAAACAATTATGTATTTATTAGTTTTTGGAAATTCTACTTCTATGGGGATAAAATAGGGGTTGAAACTTTATATGAAATTTATTCGGTTTGGAAGGTAAAATATCTGAAATAGGTGGTTTACGCTCTTGATTAATAAAAAAAGTAACGAGTTTATTGATTTCCGGAAATTCTACCCCTAATGGAGGTTAAAGGTGGCAATTTGTTAGGCTTATATATTTGAAACTTGGCATAAATACTAACAGCTGATTTTTATATTTTTTATTGTTTTTAAAGTAAAGGTTGTCATTACAAGTTTTTCAAAACTACTCCCTACTAGAATTTTATTGCGCAAGGCTTCTTTTTTTGATGTAGGAAAGCAAACGAGAGATATTTTTTGGAATGAATTCTAATACCTTGGGCAAAATAATAAAGGTAACGTTAATTTTTCGGAACTACCCCCAAAAGACGATTTAAGGGATGTTAAAGTTTGTTTGGAAAATCTCATTTCTTGGATGAATTAACTTGAAACTTGGGACAAATACTAACCTAAGTAAATAATAAAGGATATCATTATTAGTTTTTCGAAACTACCCCTTAAAGATGATTAGGGTGGTGTTGAAGATCTTGGGTTAATACACTTGAAATTTGGCACAAATACTAACCTTAATAAAAAATGTAGGTTGTTATTAGTTTTTCGGAACTATTCCCAAAATACCATTTAGAGGGTGTTCAAGATTTTTGAAGTATTTTATTGCACATAGCTTCTTTTTATGATGTAGGGGAGCACTAAGTAGGGATTTTTGGAAATTCAACCTTTAAAGAGACATTTATTTGTATGAAAACATTTTTAGAAAAAATATTAAAGATTTCCAACTAAAAACACTACAAAGTGAAAAATAAATTTCTTTTTCGAAGTCGGTGTCTTTGGTAGGTACAATTTTTTTTCGTTATGGACACCGACGAAATGTCGGTAGTGTTTGTAGTGTTTTTCACTTTTTAGGTGTACCTAATAGGCAATTTGCCTTTTGGCACTTAATAGTTTTTTGTGTATGTTCGCCGATATCTCCGTCAAACAACACTGTGTTTGTAGTTCCAAATCGAGGAAGTGGTCGTCTTAGTGCCGTAAGATTCTTCAAAAAACCGTTGACACACCTAAAACATCTTCTGGGGGTAATTCTGAAAAACTAATGATGGCAATTTATTATTGCCCAAGGAATAAGATTTTTAACCAACTTTCCAAAAAGAAGGAGGTTCTATGTCCTCTTAATCATAACTTGAACCGTAGATATCTACGATTCCTTATATTATTATCCCATTTATTATTTTGTTTTAACAATAGCTTATTTTTGTTCGCCTTCACTAACTGCACATAATTTAGTTGAATAAAATACGAAATCATGCGAACGAAGTCGCGGGCGGAGTGCTAGTATATTATAAAATAAAACGACGAAAAGCCGATCAGTATCGGATAAGTAGTTTTGAAGAAAATCGCGGATACATACGGGTCGAATAGATAGAGCACCTCCTTTTTTTGAAGTTGGTTGTAAATAATAACCTACTTTTTACGATGACGGTTTGTAAAAGTTACCAAATGCATTTTCAAAGTGCCAACTAACCTTCCGAATCAACTTCAGTAAAATTTAAAAATAATATTAAGGATCAATATTATTTCAGTGATGTATAAAATCGAGCGCTCAGTAGTTTCAATGAGTGCGTGCACGTAATGTTGCTGTGTGCGACTAGATACCTAAATTTGAGTACGTCGAAAATGTAACAGCGTCCTTAATCTTTGTCTTCAGTTTTTTTGGTAAGGTTATGCAAATTTTGGTTTATATATATTACACTATCAACTTCGTTAAATTATTGATTAGTTATTTGTTTGTTTAGCATGAATTAAATGAGTCTAGTTTTTAAAGCTCCTTGCTTAGCCCTCCTTGCAATAAAATTGTATTGCAAAATGAAGAGGGTTCCGTAACACGAAGCCAGAGTGTCTATCTTACTAGTACAATTTTTCACAATCATCTATATATATAAAAGAAGAAACTGACTGACTGACTGACTGACTGACTGATTGACTGATCGATCAACGCACAGCCTAAACCGCTAGGCCTAGAAGAATGAAATTTGGCAGAAAGGTTCCTCATGTCGCGTAAGTGAGCACTAAGAAAGGATTTTTGGAAATTCCTCCCCAAAGGGGGTAAAAAGGGGGTTGAAAGTTTGTATGTAATTTCTACAGTTTGTAAGTTGGGCACGTGAAATTTTAGATTTACGCTCTTGGTTGATAAAAAGAATTAATGTATTTATTTGTTTTTGGATATTCGACCCCTAAGGGGGTAAAAAGGGGGTTGAAAGTTTGTATGAAGTTTGCAAATTGGACACATGAAATTTTACATTACGCTCTTGGTTGATAAAAATAATTAATATCTTTATTGGTTTATCTAAATTCCAACCCTAAGGGGGTAAAAAGGGGGTTGATAGTTTGGATGTAATTTCTACAATTTGTAAGATGAACATTTGAAATTTTAGAATTACGCTCTAGGTTGATAAAAAAAATTAATTCATATATTGGTTTTTGGAAATTCGACCAGTAAGGGGGTAAAAAGGGGGTAGAAAGTTTGTATGAAATTTTTACAGTTTGTAAGTTGGACACGTGATATTTTAGATTTACGCTTTTGTTTCATAAAAAGAATTAATGTATTTATTGGTTTTTGGTAATTCGTCCCCTAAGGGGGTAAAAAGGGGGTTGAAAGTTTGTATGTAATTTCTACAGTTTGTAAGTTAGGCACATGCAATTTTAGATTTACGCTCTTGCTTGATAAAAAGAATGAAATGTTTTTATTAGTTTTTGGATATTCGACCCCTAAGGGGGTAAAAAGGGGGTTGAAAGTTTGTATGAAGTTTGCAAATTGGGCACATGAAGTTTTACATTACGCTCTTGGTTGATAAAAGTAATTAATGTATTTATTGGTTTTTGAAAATTCCAACCCTTAGGGGGTAAAAAGGGGGTTGAAAGTTTGTATGTAATTTCTACAGTTTGTAAGACGGACACGTGAAATTTTAGATTTACGCTCTTGGTTGATAACAGAAGTAATATATTTATTAGTTTTTGGAAATTCGACCCCCAAGGGGGTAAAAAGGGGGTTGAAAGTTTGTATGAAATTTTTACAGTTTGTAAATTGGACACTTGAAATTTTACATATACGTTCTTAGTTGATAAAAAGAAATAATTTTTTCATTGGTTTTTGAAAATTCCACCCTTAATGGGGTAAAAAGAGGGTTGAAAGCTTGTATGTAATTTCTACAGTTTGTAAGTTGGGCACGTGAAATTTTAGATTCACGCTTTTGGTTCATAAAAAGAATGAATATACTTATTGGTTTCTGGAAATTTGACCCCTAAGGGGTTAAAAAGGGGGTTGACAGTTTGTATGTAATTTCTACAGTTTGTAAGTTGGGCACATGAAATTTTAGATATACGCTCTTGCTTGATAAAAAGAATTAATGTATTTATTAGTTTTTTGAAAATCGACCCTTAAGGGGGTAAAAAGGGAGTTGAAAGTTTGTATGAAGTTTTTACAGTTTGTAAATTGGACACTTGAAATTTTACATATACATTCTTAGTTGATAAAAAGAAATAATGTTTTCATTGGTTTTTGAAAATTCCACCCCTAATGGGGTAAAAAGAGGGTTGAAAGTTTGTATGTAATTTCTACAGTTTGTAAGTTGGGCACGTGAAATTTTAGATTCACCCTTTTGGTTCATAAAAAAAATTAATATATTTATTGTTTTTGGTAATTTGTCCCCTAAGGGGGGGTAAAAAGGGGGTTGACAGTTTGTATGTAATTTCTACAGTTTGTAAGTTGGGCACATGAAATTTTAGATTTACGCTCTTGCTTGATAAAAAGAATTAATGTATTTATTAGTTTTTTGAAAATCGACCCTTAAGGGGGTAAAAAGGGAGTTGAAAGTTTGTATGAAGTTTTTACAGTTTGTAAATTGGGCACATGAAGTTTTACATTACGCTCTTGGTTGATAAAAACAATTAATGTATTTATTGGTTTTTGAAAATTCCAACCCTATGGGGGTAAAAAGGGGGTTGAAAGTTTGTATGTAATTTCTACGGTTTGTAAGACGGACACGTGAAAATTTAGATTTACGCTCTTGGTTGATAAAAAGAAGTAATGTATTTATTAGTTTTTGGAAATTCGACCCCTAAGGGGGTAAAAAGGGGGTTGAAAGTTTGTATGAAATTTTTACAGTTTGTAAATTGGACACTTGAAATTTTACATATATGTTCTTAGTTGATAAAAAGATATAATGTATTCATTGGTTTTCGAAAATTCCACCCCTAATGGGGTAAAAAGAGGGTTGAAAGTTTGCATGTAATTTCTACAGTTTGTAAGTTGGGCACGTGAAATTTTAGATTCACGCTTTTGGTTCATAAAAAGTATGAATATACTTATTGGTTTCTGGAAATTTGACCCCTAAGGGGTTAAAAAGGGGGTTGAAAGTTTGTATGTAATTTCCATAGTTTGAAAGTGAAATTTTAGATTTAATTTCTAGGTAGATAAAACAAATTTTAAACACTCTGGCGAACACTACACCACACACAGTAATATTTACACAACTCTGTTTTATCGAATACTAGCAACCTTTTCACTTTGTTTATTTACAGAAATGTCTTACATAATAGTAATCTTTTCACCATTATTTCGTTTTTTATTTTGACAGCCGACGCTGACCACAGATAGAGATTGGCGCGCTCTGTCGTTTGTCTACGGTTTCGACAAATGATCAATGAGCCGTCAGGATTTTGGTCGTATATTTATTGTGTTTTATTCATATATTTGTCTACGTTATACACATACATACTGTGACTCACCTTCTGTGTTTATACTATTTTGTTATTATTTATCTTATTCTATTTTATTGCTTTAAATATTGTATGTTCCGTTTCCGTGAATATGTCCGTGGCATCAACAGTGGGCCCTATCAGAATATCAGCACAGCGTTTTCTTTTTAATATCGTTGCACATGCTGAGATAGGAGCCTTTTTGGTCCCGCACGGGGTTATTTATTTAAATTTTTTATTATTGTTTGTGTTGCTTATCTCGTGTCTCCTGTGCGGATCACAAATAAATATTTTTCTTTCTTTCTTTCTTTCAAATTATGTATATATTCGTTTTTGGAAATTCTACCCCTATGGGGATAAAATAGGGGTTGAAACTTTATACGAAATTTCTTCGGTTTGGAAGGTACAACATTTAAAATTGTAGGTTTATGCTGCTGATTAAAAAAAAAAACAATGAGTTTAATTATTTCCGGAAATGCCACCCCTGACGGGGATAAATAAGGGGTTAAAATTTTGTATGTAATTTCTATAGTTTGAAAGCCGGACACGTGAAATTTTAGATTTAATCTCTAGGTAGATAAAAAACAATTATGTATTTATTAGTTTTTGGAAATTCTACTTCTATGGGGATAAAATAGGGGTTGAAACTTTATATGAAATTTATTCGGTTTGGAAGGTAAAATATCTGAAATAGGTGGTTTACGCTCTTGATTAATAAAAAAAGTAACGAGTTTATTGATTTCCGGAAATTCTACCCCTAATGGAGGTTAAAGGTGGCAATTTGTTAGGCTTATATATTTGAAACTTGGCATAAATACTAACAGCTGATTTTTATATTTTTTATTGTTTTTAAAGTAAAGGTTGTCATTACAAGTTTTTCAAAACTACTCCCTACTAGAATTTTATTGCGCAAGGCTTCTTTTTTTGATGTAGGAAAGCAAACGAGAGATATTTTTTGGAATGAATTCTAATACCTTGGGCAAAATAATAAAGGTAACGTTAATTTTTCGGAACTACCCCCAAAAGACGATTTAAGGGATGTTAAAGTTTGTTTGGAAAATCTCATTTCTTGGATGAATTAACTTGAAACTTGGGACAAATACTAACCTAAGTAAATAATAAAGGATATCATTATTAGTTTTTCGAAACTACCCCTTAAAGATGATTAGGGTGGTGTTGAAGATCTTGGGTTAATACACTTGAAATTTGGCACAAATACTAACCTTAATAAAAAATGTAGGTTGTTATTAGTTTTTCGGAACTATTCCCAAAATACCATTTAGAGGGTGTTCAAGATTTTTGAAGTATTTTATTGCACATAGCTTCTTTTTATGATGTAGGGGAGCACTAAGTAGGGATTTTTGGAAATTCAACCTTTAAAGAGACATTTATTTGTATGAAAACATTTTTAGAAAAAATATTAAAGATTTCCAACTAAAAACACTACAAAGTGAAAAATAAATTTCTTTTTCGAAGTCGGTGTCTTTGGTAGGTACAATTTTTTTTCGTTATGGACACCGACGAAATGTCGGTAGTGTTTGTAGTGTTTTTCACTTTTTAGGTGTACCTAATAGGCAATTTGCCTTTTGGCACTTAATAGTTTTTTGTGTATGTTCGCCGATATCTCCGTCAAACAACACTGTGTTTGTAGTTCCAAATCGAGGAAGTGGTCGTCTTAGTGCCGTAAGATTCTTCAAAAAACCGTTGACACACCTAAAACATCTTCTGGGGGTAATTCTGAAAAACTAATGATGGCAATTTATTATTGCCCAAGGAATAAGATTTTTAACCAACTTTCCAAAAAGAAGGAGGTTCTATGTCCTCTTAATCATAACTTGAACCGTAGATATCTACGATTCCTTATATTATTATCCCATTTATTATTTTGTTTTAACAATAGCTTATTTTTGTTCGCCTTCACTAACTGCACATAATTTAGTTGAATAAAATACGAAATCATGCGAACGAAGTCGCGGGCGGAGTGCTAGTATATTATAAAATAAAACGACGAAAAGCCGATCAGTATCGGATAAGTAGTTTTGAAGAAAATCGCGGATACATACGGGTCGAATAGATAGAGCACCTCCTTTTTTTGAAGTTGGTTGTAAATAATAACCTACTTTTTACGATGACGGTTTGTAAAAGTTACCAAATGCATTTTCAAAGTGCCAACTAACCTTCCGAATCAACTTCAGTAAAATTTAAAAATAATATTAAGGATCAATATTATTTCAGTGATGTATAAAATCGAGCGCTCAGTAGTTTCAATGAGTGCGTGCACGTAATGTTGCTGTGTGCGACTAGATACCTAAATTTGAGTACGTCGAAAATGTAACAGCGTCCTTAATCTTTGTCTTCAGTTTTTTTGGTAAGGTTATGCAAATTTTGGTTTATATATATTACACTATCAACTTCGTTAAATTATTGATTAGTTATTTGTTTGTTTAGCATGAATTAAATGAGTCTAGTTTTTAAAGCTCCTTGCTTAGCCCTCCTTGCAATAAAATTGTATTGCAAAATGAAGAGGGTTCCGTAACACGAAGCCAGAGTGTCTATCTTACTAGTACAATTTTTCACAATCATCTATATATATAAAAGAAGAAACTGACTGACTGACTGACTGACTGACTGATTGACTGATCGATCAACGCACAGCCTAAACCGCTAGGCCTAGAAGAATGAAATTTGGCAGAAAGGTTCCTCATGTCGCGTAAGTGAGCACTAAGAAAGGATTTTTGGAAATTCCTCCCCAAAGGGGGTAAAAAGGGGGTTGAAAGTTTGTATGTAATTTCTACAGTTTGTAAGTTGGGCACGTGAAATTTTAGATTTACGCTCTTGGTTGATAAAAAGAATTAATGTATTTATTTGTTTTTGGATATTCGACCCCTAAGGGGGTAAAAAGGGGGTTGAAAGTTTGTATGAAGTTTGCAAATTGGACACATGAAATTTTACATTACGCTCTTGGTTGATAAAAATAATTAATATCTTTATTGGTTTATCTAAATTCCAACCCTAAGGGGGTAAAAAGGGGGTTGATAGTTTGGATGTAATTTCTACAATTTGTAAGATGAACATTTGAAATTTTAGAATTACGCTCTAGGTTGATAAAAAAAATTAATTCATATATTGGTTTTTGGAAATTCGACCAGTAAGGGGGTAAAAAGGGGGTAGAAAGTTTGTATGAAATTTTTACAGTTTGTAAGTTGGACACGTGATATTTTAGATTTACGCTTTTGTTTCATAAAAAGAATTAATGTATTTATTGGTTTTTGGTAATTCGTCCCCTAAGGGGGTAAAAAGGGGGTTGAAAGTTTGTATGTAATTTCTACAGTTTGTAAGTTAGGCACATGCAATTTTAGATTTACGCTCTTGCTTGATAAAAAGAATGAAATGTTTTTATTAGTTTTTGGATATTCGACCCCTAAGGGGGTAAAAAGGGGGTTGAAAGTTTGTATGAAGTTTGCAAATTGGGCACATGAAGTTTTACATTACGCTCTTGGTTGATAAAAGTAATTAATGTATTTATTGGTTTTTGAAAATTCCAACCCTTAGGGGGTAAAAAGGGGGTTGAAAGTTTGTATGTAATTTCTACAGTTTGTAAGACGGACACGTGAAATTTTAGATTTACGCTCTTGGTTGATAACAGAAGTAATATATTTATTAGTTTTTGGAAATTCGACCCCCAAGGGGGTAAAAAGGGGGTTGAAAGTTTGTATGAAATTTTTACAGTTTGTAAATTGGACACTTGAAATTTTACATATACGTTCTTAGTTGATAAAAAGAAATAATTTTTTCATTGGTTTTTGAAAATTCCACCCTTAATGGGGTAAAAAGAGGGTTGAAAGCTTGTATGTAATTTCTACAGTTTGTAAGTTGGGCACGTGAAATTTTAGATTCACGCTTTTGGTTCATAAAAAGAATGAATATACTTATTGGTTTCTGGAAATTTGACCCCTAAGGGGTTAAAAAGGGGGTTGACAGTTTGTATGTAATTTCTACAGTTTGTAAGTTGGGCACATGAAATTTTAGATATACGCTCTTGCTTGATAAAAAGAATTAATGTATTTATTAGTTTTTTGAAAATCGACCCTTAAGGGGGTAAAAAGGGAGTTGAAAGTTTGTATGAAGTTTTTACAGTTTGTAAATTGGACACTTGAAATTTTACATATACATTCTTAGTTGATAAAAAGAAATAATGTTTTCATTGGTTTTTGAAAATTCCACCCCTAATGGGGTAAAAAGAGGGTTGAAAGTTTGTATGTAATTTCTACAGTTTGTAAGTTGGGCACGTGAAATTTTAGATTCACCCTTTTGGTTCATAAAAAAAATTAATATATTTATTGTTTTTGGTAATTTGTCCCCTAAGGGGGGGTAAAAAGGGGGTTGACAGTTTGTATGTAATTTCTACAGTTTGTAAGTTGGGCACATGAAATTTTAGATTTACGCTCTTGCTTGATAAAAAGAATTAATGTATTTATTAGTTTTTTGAAAATCGACCCTTAAGGGGGTAAAAAGGGAGTTGAAAGTTTGTATGAAGTTTTTACAGTTTGTAAATTGGGCACATGAAGTTTTACATTACGCTCTTGGTTGATAAAAACAATTAATGTATTTATTGGTTTTTGAAAATTCCAACCCTATGGGGGTAAAAAGGGGGTTGAAAGTTTGTATGTAATTTCTACGGTTTGTAAGACGGACACGTGAAAATTTAGATTTACGCTCTTGGTTGATAAAAAGAAGTAATGTATTTATTAGTTTTTGGAAATTCGACCCCTAAGGGGGTAAAAAGGGGGTTGAAAGTTTGTATGAAATTTTTACAGTTTGTAAATTGGACACTTGAAATTTTACATATATGTTCTTAGTTGATAAAAAGATATAATGTATTCATTGGTTTTCGAAAATTCCACCCCTAATGGGGTAAAAAGAGGGTTGAAAGTTTGCATGTAATTTCTACAGTTTGTAAGTTGGGCACGTGAAATTTTAGATTCACGCTTTTGGTTCATAAAAAGTATGAATATACTTATTGGTTTCTGGAAATTTGACCCCTAAGGGGTTAAAAAGGGGGTTGAAAGTTTGTATGTAATTTCCATAGTTTGAAAGTGAAATTTTAGATTTAATTTCTAGGTAGATAAAACAAATTTTAAACACTCTGGCGAACACTACACCACACACAGTAATATTTACACAACTCTGTTTTATCGAATACTAGCAACCTTTTCACTTTGTTTATTTACAGAAATGTCTTACATAATAGTAATCTTTTCACCATTATTTCGTTTTTTATTTTGACAGCCGACGCTGACCACAGATAGAGATTGGCGCGCTCTGTCGTTTGTCTACGGTTTCGACAAATGATCAATGAGCCGTCAGGATTTTGGTCGTATATTTATTGTGTTTTATTCATATATTTGTCTACGTTATACACATACATACTGTGACTCACCTTCTGTGTTTATACTATTTTGTTATTATTTATCTTATTCTATTTTATTGCTTTAAATATTGTATGTTCCGTTTCCGTGAATATGTCCGTGGCATCAACAGTGGGCCCTATCAGAATATCAGCACAGCGTTTTCTTTTTAATATCGTTGCACATGCTGAGATAGGAGCCTTTTTGGTCCCGCACGGGGTTATTTATTTAAATTTTTTATTATTGTTTGTGTTGCTTATCTCGTGTCTCCTGTGCGGATCACAAATAAATATTTTTCTTTCTTTCTTTCTTTCAAATTATGTATATATTCGTTTTTGGAAATTCTACCCCTATGGGGATAAAATAGGGGTTGAAACTTTATACGAAATTTCTTCGGTTTGGAAGGTACAACATTTAAAATTGTAGGTTTATGCTGCTGATTAAAAAAAAAAACAATGAGTTTAATTATTTCCGGAAATGCCACCCCTGACGGGGATAAATAAGGGGTTAAAATTTTGTATGTAATTTCTATAGTTTGAAAGCCGGACACGTGAAATTTTAGATTTAATCTCTAGGTAGATAAAAAACAATTATGTATTTATTAGTTTTTGGAAATTCTACTTCTATGGGGATAAAATAGGGGTTGAAACTTTATATGAAATTTATTCGGTTTGGAAGGTAAAATATCTGAAATAGGTGGTTTACGCTCTTGATTAATAAAAAAAGTAACGAGTTTATTGATTTCCGGAAATTCTACCCCTAATGGAGGTTAAAGGTGGCAATTTGTTAGGCTTATATATTTGAAACTTGGCATAAATACTAACAGCTGATTTTTATATTTTTTATTGTTTTTAAAGTAAAGGTTGTCATTACAAGTTTTTCAAAACTACTCCCTACTAGAATTTTATTGCGCAAGGCTTCTTTTTTTGATGTAGGAAAGCAAACGAGAGATATTTTTTGGAATGAATTCTAATACCTTGGGCAAAATAATAAAGGTAACGTTAATTTTTCGGAACTACCCCCAAAAGACGATTTAAGGGATGTTAAAGTTTGTTTGGAAAATCTCATTTCTTGGATGAATTAACTTGAAACTTGGGACAAATACTAACCTAAGTAAATAATAAAGGATATCATTATTAGTTTTTCGAAACTACCCCTTAAAGATGATTAGGGTGGTGTTGAAGATCTTGGGTTAATACACTTGAAATTTGGCACAAATACTAACCTTAATAAAAAATGTAGGTTGTTATTAGTTTTTCGGAACTATTCCCAAAATACCATTTAGAGGGTGTTCAAGATTTTTGAAGTATTTTATTGCACATAGCTTCTTTTTATGATGTAGGGGAGCACTAAGTAGGGATTTTTGGAAATTCAACCTTTAAAGAGACATTTATTTGTATGAAAACATTTTTAGAAAAAATATTAAAGATTTCCAACTAAAAACACTACAAAGTGAAAAATAAATTTCTTTTTCGAAGTCGGTGTCTTTGGTAGGTACAATTTTTTTTCGTTATGGACACCGACGAAATGTCGGTAGTGTTTGTAGTGTTTTTCACTTTTTAGGTGTACCTAATAGGCAATTTGCCTTTTGGCACTTAATAGTTTTTTGTGTATGTTCGCCGATATCTCCGTCAAACAACACTGTGTTTGTAGTTCCAAATCGAGGAAGTGGTCGTCTTAGTGCCGTAAGATTCTTCAAAAAACCGTTGACACACCTAAAACATCTTCTGGGGGTAATTCTGAAAAACTAATGATGGCAATTTATTATTGCCCAAGGAATAAGATTTTTAACCAACTTTCCAAAAAGAAGGAGGTTCTATGTCCTCTTAATCATAACTTGAACCGTAGATATCTACGATTCCTTATATTATTATCCCATTTATTATTTTGTTTTAACAATAGCTTATTTTTGTTCGCCTTCACTAACTGCACATAATTTAGTTGAATAAAATACGAAATCATGCGAACGAAGTCGCGGGCGGAGTGCTAGTCATAACTAAAAAGTTTACCTCGTGTGTCCCGGGCATTATGACCACGTGTTAAATACGCATATAGAATAGGTAATGTCGTGATAAAGAAATCCAGTCAGCAAAGTTTTAATGAATCTCCATAGGGTGCATCGCGGGGTCGCACATCAGTGGTAATGAAACAAGCATAAGATGGCCATTTATTATATTCAAATTTCTTACTATGCCAACCCAGCACAAGGCCAGCGAATAATCACCTTTGCGGGTAAGTATACCAGCTATCCTTAAAATGCCCATTACCACTTCAAAACAATGATCACCTTCAAAACACAGCCACAAACATGTAAATCGGACTAAAAAATTTTTTTTTTCAATTTGGTTTATTATAGGTAAACACCTATAATAAACCAAATTGCGCCAGTTATGTTTTATGTATAGAACACTTTTGTTATCAACCAGTCTTAAATCCAGTCTTCTGCGTGCGATTGAGAATTTGTTCGTGGAAAACCCCAAAAACACTTAACGCGATCCTAATATCGTACCCACTTTTTATCTACAGATAAATGTCAAATATGTATACACAGAACTGCTGAAATTAAACTGCCCGTTTTAAACCTGTTTTTTTTTCAAAACGCCCAAACAGAGCATACCCATTGATATTTAAATGTTATTAAGGTCTCCATAGACATCACAGATACAATTGTTAACCCCTTCCCCCGTACGGAATTACCCGCAGGCCCCAACTTGTTCAATTAGGATTCCTGTTCCAACTATGAACAACTTTGTCGTCCGTTTATATTGTTAGATTGTATGTAAATAGGAATCTTAGTTTTTGTTCAGAAAAATATATCCTATTTATGGCTTGTCGTTGAGACTTAGATATCTGTTTGGCATTTGTTTGTTATATTAAATAATTATTTGTGAAGTGAAAAAAAAACCATCTTTAATCAAAAAGATCTGTGTTTTTTGTTTCTTTCTTTTTAAATCGTTACTGCAGACTAGGAAACCTGTGTCATGAGTAAGTTTAAAGACATTTGAACTCTCATACACATACAGCCAGACCCAGAACAACTGTATATCATACAATTATTTGATCTGTGCGGTAATCGAACCCGCGAGACGGTGCGCAGCAGCTGATTGCTCAACCACTACGCCAATTTCGT
The DNA here is from genome assembly GCA_964057195.1 of Orthosia cruda. Classification (NCBI taxonomy): domain Eukaryota; kingdom Metazoa; phylum Arthropoda; class Insecta; order Lepidoptera; family Noctuidae; genus Orthosia; species Orthosia cruda. The sequence goes on along the minus strand of OZ059826.1, from coordinate 11,682,172 downwards.
CGTCACTTCATATCATATTCATAATAATATATCGAAAATCGATACGAGACGTATTGGCAGCTGTATAATGTAGTTACTTTCTTCTTTTTTTCGAGTCCATGGAAACTTTTCAAATAGTATGGGCCCAGAGGTGGCCGAGCCAATCGCAGATACAGTGGCGTTCATAAGGACACTTGGGGCATTCTAGCATGTGGTTTTAGTGGCTATTTATAATAATAATATATTTTTCATTTTTGGAGGCATGCGGAACAGTGTGTAAAGTTCCACAAACCTCCATAGAAAAGGGAGGTTCCTCCGACCAGATGGGTGTTGTGTCTGGTCCGGGCAACTGCCCAAAGGTTATTGTCGGACTGTTGTATGTGTTCAAATCGCGCCGAAGACTTTGCTTGCGCGAGGTAGGATTTGTGTGATGTCATGTCATTAGTTAGTGTACAATTTCAAATAATAATAATAAATTTATGTCAATTAACTTTTAAACTTTTTCAATATATAATCTTACGTAGAGACCTTTTAAGTATAATAAATACCTTGCTAGGAGACCCCGCTTTTCTAGAACTATAAACAATAATAATGTAGGAGTGTACATACAAAAGAAATTCAACATAAATCTAGAATATGCGTATGTACCACACAGGGTATGTGTGTCGCTTATCTTTAAACGTTCCCATGATACCTTGTAAAAGAGTTTTAATGTCGTCATAACTCTTTCATATTACCCAGTCTATTAAAGATTTCTTACATTCTCGATAAATCATTTTTGGAACTAAAAATAATCGCATAATAAACGTGACATTGTAGTTGGTAGCAATTACAGAATTACTTTAAAGCAACATTTATTGTTTAAGACTCAACTCACTATAAATCATTTACAACCATATACAACTTTTAAAAGCTCTTCTTCTCCCACCGTGAAACATTAAAAAATAAGCAGTATGAATGGCAAACAAATGAGTATCTTTCAAGTAAATATCATTATAATAAAATATGTGATCCTGTAAAATTATCCATCATAAGTTCCCTTTTTGTATTAGTTATTCGATCTCATACTCCTTATTATGAAAAACGTATGATAAAAGATGAAAAAGTGGATATGACTATACTACGGATAATATATACTACTCGTATAATTACAGCACTTAGGATTCATTGGCTTGTAGAATTGCGCCTACTATAATTTATACACATCCATCCACATGCGGATCCAGGGGACGGGGGCACGTGCTTCTCCCAAGATGGCTCAACCAAAATCTCGAAAGACCTACTAAGCCGCTTTGATAACATTTGTTTTTTTTTTTGCAAATGTAGCTGCCTAAAGATTTTTCCTACATTTATTTTTACAATTAACTAATATCTGTATAGTTAATGTATGTCATTGATCAGAGCCTGATTAACTAGGCATCTAGCAGGTGTAAGCAAATGCAAATGCACCAGGCCCATTGAAGAACCTTTATTTTTAGTGGACTGTAATGTTTCCAGTACAATTCTTTAATCTTATTTTTCGAGCTCATTTCGCTCGCTCTTACATTACATAGCTTTTGTTCACAAAATATCTCGTATTTCGTTCAGAATGGAGTTAAGGAAAACAATCTGAAGTGCCAAAATTTTTGAGCACTCTTTGCTCACTCTGGTATCTAAGGTTACCCTACAACTAATATTACTTGTAAAGTGATTTGTGTCAAGTAACTAGTAGCAAGTAAAACTAAGTAGTATGGAACATGAGGAAATTAAAGATTTTGTTTGGCAAGATTGCTTTTGCAAGCGTAACATGATTAAATAAGGTTCTACCAAGTAGCCTTAACCTATAGTACAATTTGCTACAGTCAAGTATGAACTACTTTACTCCTTACTTATCCTACCCTCGTGCCCCCACACAACATTAATCTTGGATCCGTTCCTGATTATACAGAACTAGCCTCAACTCACAGCTTCGCCCATATTCATGTCCACGTAATAGTGTTATATTAATAATTATCCCAAGAGAACATGGTTATGAAAAGTATCCTATGTCTTAATCCTGGTCATAGCCAATTGGTGTACCAAGTTGCATTAGCGATTTAAACGTGGCAAAGTTACAGACAGACATACTGACACGCTTCCACAAGTATAAAGTAAGCAAGCTTGGATTATTTGGATGTTTTGTAGTTTGTTACTCAGTCAGGCTTAAACGGCTAAACGGATTTGGATCTTTGGCAGTTGGTAGACGTATGGCTTTGTCCTAATTGGCTATGGCTCGCACGTGCTCGCGATCTAGTCTGGCTTAACTTTTCCGTGCGGACTAAGTCGCTCGCTAAAGCTAGCTTTGCTTTTTAGGGTTCCATCCTCAAAAGGAACCCTTATAGGATTACTTCGTTGTCTGTCTGTCCGTCTGTGTGTCAAGACCTTTTTATCTGGAACGCCTGGAGGTTTCAAGTTGAAATTAAAAACATGTACTCAGGCAACCCCTTGCAACAGTGAAAAAAACAAATTTCTGAATCAATTCAATCAGAATATATGGGCGTTTATATCGTATGTTTGTCGAATCGCAAGGGAATCATAACCTATAGGGTGCTTCCCGTTGACCTAGAAATATGACATTTGGTAAGAAGCAATGACATATAGAACAAGTAAAGGAAAAAATGATAAAAATCTGAAAACCGTAAAATTTTGGAAACATAAAAAAGAAGACTTTATATGGGATTCAATCAATCTGCCTAGCCTTTTCCCAACTTTATATGCGATTACATAACAAAATTATTAGCAGTTGGTAAACAGACCGATACCTATATAGATGTATAGGGACAACAGTTTTCCAACAGCAAAGTTAACTTTGTGCCTCAATCCATTTTATATTTTTGGAGGAGCAATGTTCGGTGCTTAAAGCTTAAAATATATAACTTATTGGACGATTCGCACGAATTCAACTCGACCGAAATGTGTGAGTTCACCCTTTTTACTAACATTATTTTTTCTGTGGCGATTCGCACGAAGTTAATTTATTGGTGTGAGAATTGACCACTTAAAAATTATGTAGAAGACAATTGGCACACACATTGTGTTTTATGCAATACCGGTAAGAAAAAGTACACTCAAGTACAGAAGTATTAAGGATTAAATATTGTTATTGATATGAAATCAGAAACAAATTAATCAAAACTGTCGACTGTTGAGGACGTATTCCACATTGGGCACCAACATAAACTGAAACTGATTGAATGGCACATGAATGAGATATGCCACATATGGCACCTATCGATATATTTTGCAATTTTATTACAAAAAATTAATGGCACCTACGGATCAGTAGGTACTTGCAAGTGTTGGGATCTTTATTTTTTTAGGACGTCAAAATCAAAGATTCGATTTAATTCAGTAGAGAGTTTAATAACATGATAAAAATATAACTTCCATTTTTTGCTGTTTTAGGTAGATACCCAAACTACCAGGAAGCCAGAATTATGAAGAAGTATTTACAGGGCTAAAATCATAAGCGGTAGACACCAAAGGAGTACTAGGACTTCAGAATAGAAAATCGCCCGGTAATCTTTTTACCGCTCATGATTCCAGCCTAGCTTCCTCATGTTTATAATCTCCTGGTATTTAAGTTAGTCTTTATTTGTACAGGAATGAGCAGATAGCGTATAGAGCTTACATTTTTTTTGTAATTAATATTGCTGTTTCCTTCTATTGTTTTGTCGCCTGTCTATCTTATCTTACTTCCATATATCGACGTTTTAAGTGGTAATTATTTATTTAATGCATTGTTTTCCTAGATTGCAAGTAAAATATCTATTAACATCCATTAATTCTTCATATTATTACTGAAAGGGTGAGCACAAATAAGTTTTTATTTTTTTGTTATCTTAAATAAATTATGTGCCAATTGCCTTCTTCATAGTTTTGGAGTGGTTAATTCATCATCATCATCATATCAGCCAAAAGACGTCCACTGGTGGACATAGGCCTCCACAAAGCGTCGCCACATTAACCGGTCCCGTGCGTCCCGCATCCAGCGGATCCCCGCAACCTTCACCAGGTCATCAGTCCACCTGGTAGGAGGCCTTCCAATGCAACGTCTTCCGGTTCGCGGTCGCCACTCCAGAACTTTTCTGCCCCATCAGCCATCCGTTCTGCGAGCAATGTGCCCTGCCCACTGTCACTTAAGTTTGGCAATTATCAAAAAATCATCAAAATCATTTTTTTTTATTTCACATAGGCCTACATGGGCACTTATAAAACGTCGACAAAATTTGCACGGTTCGGGTTGGTCGTTTCCTATGGAGAAGAACCGGCAAGAAACTCCATGGTTACTCTTTTAGAAATGGTTTGGTTTTACAATATTTCCATGTTACAGCATTATTACTTAGATGTGGGGAGGCAACGTAGGCCCGAATTATGACAATAAGTCGTAAGAAACTAAAAATAAAGAAAAAGATTATATAAAAAAACTAGCTGACCCGGCAAACTTTGTTTTGCCATAAAAACACCAAACATTCATCTACCCTACCTAACACTATCTACCCAACTCTACCTACCCTACCCTACCTACCCTACCCTACCTACCCTACCCTACCTACCCTACCCTACCTACCCTACCCTACCTACCCTACCCTACCTACCCTACCTACCCTACCTACCCTACCCTACCTACCCTACCCTACCTACCCTACCCTACCTACCCTACCCTACCTACCCTACCCTACCTACCCTACCCTACCTACCCTACCCTACCTACCCTACCCTACCTACCCTACCCTACCTACCCTACCCTACCTACCCTACCCTACCTACCCTACCCTACCTACCCTACCCTACCTACCCTACCCTACCTACCCTACCCTACCTACCCTACCCTACCTACCCTACCCTACCTACCCTACCCTACCTACCCTACCCTACCTACCCTACCCTACCTACCCTACCCTACCTACCCTACCCTACCTACCCTACCCTACCTACCCTACCCTACCTACCCTACCCTACCTACCCTACCTACCCTACCCTACCTACCCTACCCTACCTACCCTACCCTACCTACCCTACCCTACCTACCCTACCCTACCTACCCTACCCTACCTACACTACCCTACCTACCCTACCTACCCTACCCTACCTACCCTACCCTACCTACCCTACCCTACCTACCCTACCCTACCCTACCCTACCTACCCTACCCTACCTACCCTACCCTACCTACCCTACCCTACCTACCCTACCCTACCTACCCTACCCTACCTACCCTACCCTACCTACCCTACCCTACCTACCCTACCCTACCTACCCTACCCTACCTACCCTACCTACCCTACCCTACCTACCCTACCTACCCTACCCTACCTACCCTACCCTACCTAAAAAATCTAGAGAGGAACTTACCTTGCCGTGGTGGTCCGAGAGACTCGCGGAGCTCAAGAAGTCAGTTAGTTAAGAAGCGCAGGATTCGCTGTGCCGCCCAAATCCGGAGGCCGAGGGTCGTGGAAGAGTACCTGAAACAGAAGGAAGAGTATGAGTTGGAGGTGGCAAAAGCTCAGACCGAGAGTTGGAAGGAGTTCTGTGGGAAACAGGATAGGGAGGGGGTCTGGGAGGGGATTTATAGGGTGATACGCAGAACGCAGCGCAGGCAGGAGGACTTGCCATTGGAGTTCAACGGTGACGTGTTGGATGCGGGAGGCTCCGTTAGACTGCTAGCGGATACGTTTTATCCTGAAGACCTCCCTGAAAATGATAATGCCTATCACCGATCTGTGCGAAACAAAGCCGAACACGTGAACGATGACGAACAAGATGAACCTTGCGACCCACCGTTCACAATGGCAGAGTTAAAAAACTCAATGAGGTCTTTCAACCCAAAAAAGGCGCCAGGCTCCGACGGATTTACATCCGACATCTGTTGCCACGCCATTAGTGACGACCCGGAGCCATTTTTGAAGCTCTTAAATAAGTGCCTGGAACACTGCTACTTCCCCACGTCCTGGAAGGAGGCGACAGTGATCATATTAAGGAAGCCTGGGAAGGAGACATACTCTAACCCAAAATCTTACAGGCCGATAGGTTTGTTGCCAATCCTGGGCAAAATCTTCGAGAGGATGCTGGTGGCCCGCCTGAGGTTCCATCTTTTGCCTCGGATGAGCACCCGCCAGTACGGTTTCATGCCACAGAGGAGCACCGAAGACTCCCTCTATTCTCTCATGCAGCACATCAATCTAAAACTTGCACAAAAGAGATTGATTACTCTTGTATCGCTAGACATAGAGGGAGCCTTCGATAGCGCGTGGTGGCCAATGATAAGAGTCCGTCTGGCTGAGGAGAAATGCCCGATCAACCTCAGGCGGGTCATGGACAGCTATCTCGAGAACCGGAAAGTCTCGGTAAGGTACTGTGGGGAGGTACACAGCAAGAACACAAGTAAGGGCTGCGTCCAAGGCTCTATTGGAGGGCCTATTTTGTGGAACCTGGTCCTGGATCCCCTTCTAAAGGCATTGGAGAGCGAGGGTATTTACATCCAGGCTTTTGCGGACGATGTCCTTTTAGTTTTTGACGGAGAGACCGCACTGGAGGTTGAGGAGCGTGCAAATGTCGCTCTCAGTCGTGTTCAGGCGTGGGGTGTCGATAACAAGCTTAAATTTGCACCACATAAGACGGTCGCTATGGTGATAACCAGGAAGTTAAAATACGACACACCTCGCCTGAGCATGGGGGGAGTTGCCATTGGCATGTCTAAGGAGATAAAGCTTCTGGGCGTCACGTTCGACGAGAAGCTGACTTTTAACGCCCACGTCTCTCTCATTTGTAAAAGGGCTATCTCAATATACAAGCGGCTGTGTAGGGCCGCAAGAGTTAGTTGGGGGCTCCACCCAGAAGTCATTCGGGTTATGTATGTGGCAACCATAGAGCCCATCATTCTCTATGCTGCTAGCGTTTGGGCATCGGCAGCCAAGAAGCTGGGCGTAATGAAACAGCTCAGGACCGTCCAGCGTGGCGTTTTGCAGAAGATGTGCAAGGCGTACCGCACAGTTTCCCTAAATTCAGCGCTGGTGCTGACGGGAATGCTCCCGCTTGACCTCCGCGTTCGGGAGGCGGCAACACTCTATGAAGCGAAAAGGGGGGTGCCTCAGCCTTTTCTGGGGGACAGGGAAGTGGAAAGGATGTTCCCGGCGCTGGAGGCTCCGCACCCCGCGGAGCAGATCAGCCTTGATTTCGGAAGCCTGGTAGACGAGGAACAATACAATAACCACAGCGACTTTGCTGCGAGGATCTTCACCGACGGCAGCAAGGTTGAGGGCAGGGTTGGAGCGGCGCTCTCCTTATGGAAAGGCGCTGCCGAAACAAAGCCCTCAAGTTCGCTTTGCCGTCCTACTGCACCGTCTACCAGGCCGAACGCCTGGCTCTGAATAGAGCAGCAGGGGAGGCGCTCAAGTCTAGTGAAACCACGTTCGGTATCTTCAGCGACTCCATGGCGGCTCTTCAGTCGGTGATCAACACAAGTTCCCGCCACCCCTTGGCAGTGGCAACAAGGGACACTCTGCGAAGCTGCCGGTTTCGTAACAAGAGTGTCTCCTTGTTTTGGATCATGGCCCACGCAGGGTTGGAGGGAAACGAGAGAGCCGACCAGCTTGCAAAGGAGGCCGCCCTGAGGTCGAAGAAGAGGCCGGACTACGATCAGTGTCCCGTATCATTCGTCAAGCGACAAATCCGGTTGGAAACGCTTGACGAGTGGAACGGGAGATATAGATCTGGTGACACGGCTTCGGGCACCAAGCTCTTTTTCCCGGACGCGGTGTTAGCGTATAGGGTGGTGCGTAAGATGGCCCACACCAGTGTGACTACACAAATCCTGACGGGGCACGGTGGGTTCTCTGCATACCTGAAACGCTTCAGGTGTAAAGAGAATCCATCGTGCGCCTGTGAGCCTGATGTTGAGGAGACGGTTCCCCACATCCTGTTCCAGTGCCCAATTACCGCAAAATTGCGGTATGAAGCGGGGCAGCATTTCACCGTGGAGTTATCTCCCCAAAACGCTCCGCATCTGATGAAGGGTAAAGAAAGAGACATGTTTTTAGAGTACTGCATTCAAATAGCAACGATGGTAATCAAAAGAAACAGAACGAATTAAGTAAATATGCTATCATGATATAATAGATTATATTAAGGCATAGCATAGAATAAGTAGATAAACAATGTTTAAAGAAAATAGTAATAAATATAATGCATGAAATAAAAATAAGTTTAAGAAAGTAAGAAATTTAATTTAGAATGTAAACAGCTCCTCTGTCACCGTATCCTGTAAGAACGAGAAAATAAGTAAATACAGAATGAACAATGTATTAGATTAGAAATATGACTTAAATGTATACATATATATTAGCACTTTGTAAAATACCTATTCTGTAAAAAGAAATAATAAACAGGTAGAAAATGTAAAATAGCATAAGATTAGATATAATATTGAAAAATAGACATAGTTAATATTAAGTAAAAATGTAAGAAAAAGACACAAAAATAAAAACTAACACCCCTGTTTTCTTTGTAACTCCTAATAAAGTAAATAAAATAAAGAAAGTAGATAGTCATATATAGGGCAATAGATGGGAATCCCACCCATGGAGTATATAAATGCGGATGAATGATAGAAAGATAAGTATGATGGAATGAAAGTGCGAGAGGAATAAATGCGAGAACTGGAATGAAAGTAAAGCTCAGAATAGACTCCGATCATGTTGGAGGTAGAAGGTAAAAAAAAAAAAAAAAAAAAATACCCTACCCTACCTACCCTACCTACCCTACCCTACCTACCCTACCCTACCTGCCCTACCCTACCTACCCTACCCTACCTACCCTACCCTACCTACCCTACCCTACCTACCCTACCCTACCTACCCTACCCTACCTACCCTACCCTACCTACCCTACCCTACCTACCCTACCCTACCTACCCTACCCTACCTACCCTACCCTACCTACCCTACCCTACCTACCCTACCCTACCTACCCTACCCTACCTACCCTACCCTACCTACCCTACCCTACCTACCCTACCCTACCTACCCTACCCTACCTACCCTACCCTACTTACCCTATAAACCTCACGGAGCCCGAGACCTTTCCAACGAATGCAAAACCGTGGAAATCGGTTCGTGCGTTCTGGAGTTATAGCGTCAGGTTATTGTGACTGTCAAATAATAACAGACAAATAATTAGCAATAAATTAAAATTGCGACTATAATTTGAGATTTAAACTATCCTATCTCTCAAGTTGGATCGAACTGCACATGGTGTGCGAATTTTATTATAATCGGTTAAGTGGTTTAGGAGTCCATTGAGGACAAACATTGTGTTACGAGATTTATATATATTAAGATTAACAAATGTTAACTAGCATCTAGAAGGCCTACAATGTTCACACATTCACAAAACAATCGGTAAAAGAATCTATACAAAGGTAAAAAATAATAAAAATAAGTATAACAAGACTAAATTTAACATGTTGCACAAATTTTGTTATCAGTGCTGTAACTATTCTTAGCAAAGGGCTATAAAGATGATTGAAAACCATTGTAAAAAGTCTAATTAAAAGAAAGAAAGAAAAATGAGATTGAGAATAGTTAGAGACATCCACATATTTGTGCCGTTTACAAGTTACCAGGGAAGCTGCATGCGCAGAAGGAGCTGAGGCCAAATGTTTTTATCTTCAACGTAGTCCTTGATTTTATAACATGCTTTTTTAACAAATATACGTTTGATGTAGTTTTTGAACCTTCCATCGGTCAGTTCTATAACTGACTTTAGCAACTTGTTATAAAAGCGTATACTGTTTAAATTCTTCGGGCTATGTCGGTAACCCTGGTTCTCTTCATTTCTGATTCGATCACGCAAGGAAACACCGAGCATAGCCCTCTCCATTGCCATTTGGGTGACTGTAAGCTTTCTGACGATGCCCATTGTGAGAGACCACGTCTCAGAGCCATAGGTTATAACTGGCAACACACACTGGTTATAGACTTTCGTCTTGAGACACTGTGGTAAGTTGGACGTGAAGATACCGCGCAACTTCCCGAACGCTGCCGAGCCAAGTCGGATTCGACGGTGGACCTCTTTCTCGAAGTTGGCCCTACCCAACTGGATCGTTTGTCCCAGGTAGACATAGTCATCCACAACTTCGAGTGTAGAGTCTCCGACCCTGAGAGGAGTGGGTGTAACATGGGCATTCAACATCACCTTGGTTTTGTCCATGTTCATCCTAAGACCCACTCTTACGGATGCTCTACTGAGGTCATCGAGCATTGTATTGAGGTCCTCCATTGTCATCCTCCAGTGGTCACTTGGCACACCAATAAATTAAGTTCGTGCGATTCGCTAAAAATATATATTATTAAAAAGGGTCGCACTTTTCGGGTGAGTTAAATTCATGTGAATCGACCAATAACCCTAAAAGATGAACTTCAGTAATGTTATCTCGATATTTTAGTGAAAGTAGCAGAACAAACAACTAACTTCCTTTGTTGTTGTTCCAAACAACAATAGTGCAGTTAGTGCAGTTGCCTACGCCCTGCAAGTGCGAGCAAGAGTTCCAATAAAAATGTTTGTTCAATACAGTTGTTAAACATGGCGCACTTTCAGAGGCTATAATTATGATTCGAAAATTAAATCTTTTGCACAGGCATCTTTCTGTTACGCGGTCGTGATTTTTGTTTACGAGCTCGATCATTAGTTTTCCAGTTTAGTTTTAAATTTTTAAGTCAATTTAAAAAAGTTTAGTAGCAAGGAGTTTTCATACATTTTTTTTTTTTTTTTTTTTTATTATCAATAGGCTCGCGCTTGACCACTATCTCACCTGATGGAAAGCGATGATGTGGTCGACGGTGAAGCACGCTTGCCTAGAAAAAACCTATTCACTCTTGACTTAAAGACCCCTAGATTGTAGCTATCGGGAAACACAGACTCCGGCAGGGAATTCCACTCCTTAGCTGTACGCATAATAAAAGTGTCCCCAAAACGTTTTGTGCGTATGGGTGGGATGTCCACCATGTACCGATGACGCATCACCGTGCGTCTGGTTGTCCGATGATGGAACGGGCTGGGCGTTCCATCGCACACTCCCCGAAATGTAACCGATAAAATACCGACAAGCTGGCAACTCGGCGACGATGTTCAAGGCTCTGGAGCTTTGATTTGACCAGTGCTTCATCGCCGATGAGTCTCTTGGCCCGCTTTTCGATCGACTCTAGTGCATCTAGCTGATATTTGGCAGATCCGTCCCAGAGATGAGAACAGTACTCCATGCTCGATCGAACTTGCGCTTGATACAAGTTGAGCAGCTGTTCCGGCGTGAAGTACTTTCGCACCTTCGCAAGGATCCCCAACTTTTTGGCAGCCAGCTGAGCCTTTGCCTCAATGTATGGCCCAAAATTGAGAGTTGATGTCAGCGTAACGCCAAGAAGGTCAAGATGGTCCGTTATTGGCACGGTTACATCACGGAAAGTTGGAGCCGGGTGAAATTGGCTCTTTTTAGCGGAAAAAAGACACGCCTGGGTTTTAGCAGCATTAAACTTGACCAGATTGGCTTCACCCCAATCGGAGACTGCCTGCAAGGACAAGTTTAAACGCTCCACCATGGCCTCACGGAGAGACCGGATCAGTGGCCCGGTAGCACGTGCGTTGGACAAGTATCTCTCAGCAACAGTGCTGTCGTCTGCATACCCAAAGGTGCCGGGTTTTAGCAGATCGTTGATGTGCAACAAGAACAATGTTGCCGAGAGTACCGACCCCTGAGGGACGCCGGCATTAATATCCAATTGGTCCGACGAGCAGCCATCGATAACCACTCGAATGGACCGATCCCTCAGGAAGTCTGCAATCCAATCACACAGACCACCGGGCAGACCGAATGAAGGAAGCTTACCAATAAGGCTTTCGTGCCAGACCCTATCGAAAGCCTTCGAGATGTCGAGGGAGACGGCAAGCGCTTCCCCGTGCCTCTCAATGGCCTCACTCCATATGTGAATGGCATACGCTAGAAGATCCCCAGTAGACCGATTTCGGCGGAAGCCGTATTGGCGGTCGCTAAGGATATCATTAGTTTCTAGGTATGCCAGGAGCTTAGTATTTAGTATACGCTCCATACTCTTACAGAGTATGGAGGTTACAGAGATGGGTCTGTAATTAGCCGGGTCAGCTCGACTACCCTTCTTGGGCACGGGCTGTACGTTGGCTTGCTTCCAAGCATTCGGCACTTTTCCAGTCTCATATGAAAGGCGGAATAGGCGTGTCAAGATCGGAGACAGTTCAGGCGCACAGGTTCTAAGAACTATAGCTGGTATTCCGTCAGGGCCACTAGCCTTATTCACGTCGAGGTTTCGCAGCACCCTACGGACGTCCTTTTGATGGATGCGAATGTCCGACATACTCGTCTCGCATCCATCAGGAGAAGGAGGGGGCCGCGAATCACCAGGATTCAGACGCGAAGATTCCGCAAAAAGAGAGGCAAATAAATTTGCCTTCTCTTCAGCGGAGTGGGCCAGTGACCCATCAGGTTTCAGCAGTGGTGGTAGTGAGGGACGGCAGAACATAGAATACAATTGGATAGATTTTATACGAGGAAAAATGAATGATTCCGTACGTTTTAGCATTGAATTCTCAAAAGTCTTTTGAATAGTTGTTTAATATGTTTAATTACCAGTTTTAATGTAATTATTTTTACATCAACATTTGTCAAAAATCGAATAGGCTGTATAGGCTGTTTTCGTTGTAAAAAAAAGTCCAGTTGCAAAAACGCGCCAATTTCTGAAAATTTTATTGTTTTATGTAATAAATTGATTCTTTTTTTTAATATGAGTTCAAGTACAATTGATGAAATTAAATTAGCTACACCCGATATTTTATCAGAGGCGAAAACTGTGCACGATGAAATTTTGCCTCCAAAATCTCGAGAAAGATATATGGCGACTTACGATAATTTTATTTTATGGAAAAATAAAATTTAATTCTTTGACTTGTTTTTACTATTTCCCATAACTGTATTGAAAAACGTCGTGTGATACACGGGTGTGTAGGTTATTGCAAACTCGTGTCATTAAAAACCCTCGCCTTCGGCTCGGGCTTGTTAATGACAGCTCTTTTGCAATAACTTACTTTCCACCCTTGTATCACAATGTACTTATCTACACTCACAACGTAATGTTCCAAATATGAATTCAATAAATGTTGTATTTATTCGGCTTCGCCTCATGTGATAAACCCACACTAGTTTTTTAATAACCCGTTTCGTTTGAGCCACGATTTTTGCCCAGGCTGTATAACGAAAAAGTTCCATTTTATTTCTCTGTGTTAGAATAACACAAAGTTTTGCTGGCAAGAACATAATGGATGACTTTTATTATTTGTTTATTTGCCGTTAATTTCGTCGAAAGAGTTGAGGGGTTCGAACAAAATGCTTATGTGTTTTTCCTGTTTGGCGACGTGATTTATTTATTGCTTGTGCTTTATGGATTGATTTAGAAAATGGTGCTTGAATTTTCTTTGTACCTTGATTTTGATGTTGTACATTTTTACCATAGAGAAATACTACGGAAACGAGGGATGGACTTTGGATTATAAAAATATGTTTTATTGGGATGACAGCTGAAAGAAATGTATCTTTATTGTGATTTATAATTTTGTATAATAAATTTGACAGATGCCAATGACCCTATTTGTTTTAAAATGTTGCAAGCGTGGATCATATTGTTGGAAGTAAGGCTTAATCATAAGTGATTCATCGAATCGATGTGACATGACTCCTCGCATGCATAAAAAAACCCATAAATCCCATAAATGGTTTTCCAATGGTTCATCTCCTCCATAAATATTTTTATAAACGTAATATATTTAAATATCATTAATTAGCATTAATAAAAATAGTACCTACATACATTTTTTTAATAAATAAGAAAAGAACAATAAAACAAAAGCGATTGATTAAATGTAGTCTAACATAAATGACTAGAAATTAAATAAGGTCTAATATTTTCTTAACAAATGCATTTTTTTTGCCCTGATATAGTTCCATTCTCGATCTACTTCGATTTTCGGCCCACTTTTGATCACTCAAGATAAGACACTATTTTTATGTAACGATAAAGTGGCCATCCCACTTATGTCAGTTTGGTCTACGACATCAGAGATTAGGTAATAAATTTATCTTCCTTCGTACTATATAAAAGAAAAAGGATTTCAATTAAATTGCCACAAAACGATATACAGTAGTACCTATATGTTGCTTAAGGATTTCAATTAAATTGCCACAAAACGATATACAGTAGTACCTATATGTTGCTTAAACTAAACCCTTAACGATAGTGTTAGTAGTTCTAAAATATACAGGGATTGTAATTGGGTAATGAGAGGACATGTCCTTTCTTTTTAGAGGGTTTTTCAAGGACAACTAATGAATTTACACATAAACACATCAACACGGTCTAGGGATATTTAAAAAAAAGCGAATTACTATCAATGTGTTAATTATTTAAATGACATGTATATATTTAAAAGATACGTTATTTAATATTCTACCATTTTTTAATAATGGTTAAGGTACTTTGATTAAAATTTCAGGATTTTATGGAAAAAAAAATGAAGCATAGACGGAAACCGTATATGAATTAACTTTTAATTTATGAGTAAAAACTGAAAAAAAATTGAAAAATCATTTAATTTGTGTTTATAAACTTGAAGTTAGTAGTCTGAGAAAGCGCCCATGATGTTCATAACACATCGGCAACGATTCGGCATGCTCAGAACAAGGTTGTCAATGTCTTGCTGCGGAATATTGTCCCATGTCCTTCTGAGGTGCGCAAAAAGTTGATCTTTTGTAGCCAGATTTTCAGGAACTTCCTTCAGAGCTCTTCTTTGCAGCATATCCCACGCATGCTCAATGGGATTTAGATCTGGCGATTGAGCAGGCCAGTCTAAGGCCCTAACATTGTGTGTATGTAACCAAGCTGCTACCGTTCTCGCCGTGTGTGCCCGGGCATTGTCGTGCATTAGCAGGAAATCTTGCCCCATTTGTGTTCTGTGGGGCAAGATTACGGGCCCCAGCACCTGTTGGACGTATCGTTCTGCCGTCATATTGCCCCGCACCCAAACGAGATCCGTCCGTCCTCCAAGACGAATTCCTGCCCAAACCATAATTGTTCCTCCTTGGTATGGGTGAACTTCCTGAGGGTTCTGAAGACGGCTCCATCGTCCAGGAACTCGCCAAACAAGCGTCCTTCGTGAATCTGGATGGAAGCCGAACCTGGATTCATCCGTGAACAGCACATTGGACCATTGCTCACGGCCCCAGTCCACGTGGTTCCGAACCCATTCTAATCGTCGTCTACGATTGCCTCTCCGTAAAGGTGGGACCCGGAGTGGTCTACGAGAGCGTAGATTGCTTTCATGCTGTCGCCTTCTTACAGTTTGGTCACTCACAAGCACTTGGTGTTCCACTCGCAGCCTTTGGACCAATTGAGTCGCCGTTGCATTTGGTTGAGCTCGCGCAGTAATTTGCAAAAATCGGTCTTGTCTGTGGTTAGTGATGCAACTTGGCCCCCGGTGCCTCTTCGCTACTTCACCTGTGGCACGATAGCGTGTCCACAATCTTGAAATTACATTTTGGTGGGTCCCTATGGCCTCAGCAACATTACGCTGAACAGACCCAGCTTCCAGCATTCCCACAGCTCGTAACATCTCCGCCCTCGTCAAATGTTGGCGTTGCATGGCTACAATACCTCATTTTTAACTTTATCTTTCGTTTAAAAATGAAAAAAAAACTGTAACTAAACGTAATTCGTATTGTTTTCTAAATTTCGCACAAATGAAAATTCCCTCTCCTACACTTCAAGACATTTTTATGCCACCGAAACAAAAGAATTTTTAAAAAATTTGAATTTGGAATTAGTCTGAGATAAATTACAAACAAATCGGTGTATAAAAGATTCCAATGCAGCCAGTACTTTTCGAGTTATTTAATTGAGTATGAAATATCCCTAGACCGTGTTGATGTGTGTACATTTAGCATTCACATTTGATAAATACTTAGTAGGTTTATTTGGTACTTACTTTAGTGTGAAAGTTTCGGTTTTCACAATATATAACAACCACAGCATGACTTTCATGAACTGACAATCTGGAAGTGAGTACTATGTAAGTACTTTTACTTCTCGAAAGATTATAAGATCATTTTGCATAGTAAGTTGTTCATATTAATAAGTTCACAACACATTCTGTAGAATATCGCAGTTCTTATTTCTAGGTACTTCAATAGAATAAAGCTATTCTTATTTCTAGGAGCTTAAATTCGTTCACTGCTTTCCCAAGAATTAAAAAAAACGTTTGAGCCTTGAAAAATCTCATCAAAATTATACGCCCGAAATAAATTCTTTGAAAATAAAATCGTCGCGTGACCTTTTAACCTGTTTAGCTCCGGTATCATAATGACCAGCCATTAGAGGGTCGGTAGAATACATCACCGTAATCTGAATGGCTTGAAGCAACTTATTATATTTATTGTTCAATCTCACTTCTTAATGGCACTTTGTTAGGCTATGGTTAGGAAACGAAAGCCTAAATATGTGAAAATATCTATAGTTTGATAGACGAGTGAGTGGAAAAATTATATTGGATAGATTTAGGCATTTACTCTATGAAGAATTGTGTTTTTTTTGTAGCTTCTGAGAATTTTTGGTGTAATGTCTCATTATGTTTATTAGTGTAAACACTATATTAAAACAATATATTTCTACAAAACCATTGATTTATGTAACCACTGACATCCGGCTTGTTTGCTACCAAATTGAATTTACCTAGAAATATTTGACAACGTAATTGTGTGTGCTCAGTTTTATTGATACAATGGGTGCTAAAAATCTAAAAAAAACAAATGCATGGATGATTACTGTAACTTTGAATGTTTAGCATTATGTGCACAGCTGAATATCTGATTCTATATTAATGACTTTTCCTACTTGGCAGTATGTACCACTATTTCGTTTTCA
Source organism: Orthosia cruda (assembly GCA_964057195.1). Taxonomy (NCBI): domain Eukaryota; kingdom Metazoa; phylum Arthropoda; class Insecta; order Lepidoptera; family Noctuidae; genus Orthosia; species Orthosia cruda. The sequence goes on along the minus strand of OZ059826.1, from coordinate 11,665,184 downwards.
ATTGATAGCATGGCGTTGAAAAATAGTACATTACTGCAGCGGGCAGCAAAATAGGCATTGATGGACGAACGTGTAAATGTGGGCCTAGGTGAAGCCGAGGCACACATACGTAACTCCATCAATGCCTGACTATGGCCAAGGCTTGTATAGTACTTTTCTCAAATAATGCGCGGAAATTAAAACTAATAAGTTAAGCACTCATTGTATTTACTTTTCAAAATCAATGACGAACAACGAATAACAATAATTTTGCCCGCGTTAGTGTCCATTTGTTTTTTTTTTCAATAAACAGCTTTCTATTTGCAAGCCAGTTCTAAATTTAAATAAAACCTTTGATAAGTTACCTACTTAGTTGCCATGTTTCGGAGTAAAAGATCGTTCCATTTTTAAATTACACGATAGCTATTACGAGTAGTTTACTATGTAATTTATTTGGCCGCTAAACCACGACAGAACTTTTGCCGGCCACTGCTCGCATGTATTTGGCCAGTACAGCAATTACGACTTATCTCGAAGAAGGTTTTCAAAATAATGCTAGAATTTCCAAGCATGTTTGAGAAAATAATTTCTAGCCAACAAGAATAGTAGCAAGAATGACTGACGAGAGTACGTTTAACTTACTGCCGTCCTCCAACACCACGTGTGGAGACTCTTTAAATACGTTTGCTATCAAACGATACTTATTACTTCAAGTTTGAATTTAAAGCCAGGTACATAAGGACCAATCACCGCTACCTTCAAAGCCGTAAAGACTTAGCGCTTAAGAAAACCAGGTCGTAGTCAGTAGCATACGGTGTCAGATTTCTTATTAGTTTTAGAATGAAGATTTTTCCTTTATATATTGTGCTACTAGAAATTTCGTGACGAGGTATCGTTTTGAAACCCTTTTAATTAGGTTTCTGCGCTATTTTTCACTCAAAATGTTTTCTTTTGAGCGTTTTTTTATGGGTTTAATGTGCGTAACATCCAAACACGCCAAAAATCTGGCAATAAAAACGTATGTTAAGAAACAGCAGTACAAAATAAAAACTGCAGGACAAAATCTCTTCTCATACAGATAAAGATTATTTTTCTTCCTGCCCTTGTTCCATGTTACTTGGGGTCGGCGCACGGTTTCTTCTACCATACACCCGTCACGCTATTACTGACTCCCTTGTCTTTTATGTCACTATTCACACGGTCCATCCATATTTTCTTTGGCCTTCCTCTCCCTCTACATTCGTCTACATTTATATTCATAACTCTTTTAGTAAGTATCATGTGGAGGGATGAAACGCAACAGGCTTTTCATCCCTGCACATCATATGACCATACCAGGACAAACGGTTTCCTTTCAGAATTTCTGTCACTTGCGCCACTTTTAAACTATTTCTAATATACTCATTTCTCACTTTATCCATTCTCGTCACTCCATACATCCATCTCAACATTCTCATCTCTGCATGCAACAGAAAAATCGTGAGCACTAATCAAAAAGGTTGCTAAAAGCTGGTTTGCAATTCCAAATTATTCTCTCTATCTTAGTCGGTCTCACATGTCTGAGGATCGTGGTCAGCATCAGGGTTACATCTGAAGCGGATGATCTGCGTCCACCGGTTTCTGTCCAGCGCTTCCCTTACTACCGTGTCGAATTTGGAGGACGATGAGTCTTACACATTGATCGGCCCATTTCGTTGGTGAACGACCGCGCAACCTTTTGCCTTCGGTGTTCCCAATCACAATAAGTCTTTCCTGATTCTCGTCGCCTCTGCGCATTGTGTTGCCGAAATAGGAAAAAATGCGCTGCTGGCAAATGTCTAAATTATTATTATACTATAAATAAAGGCATAATGTGTTCTGACTGTGGGCCCAGACCTCTTCTCTGTGAGAGAGAATGGCTAGACTGTGATGCGCCACGCGAGCCTGATACGGATTAGCAGATGTCAAATTTATTTATTTATTAAAACTTTATGCACAAGTACAAAGGCGGACTTAATGCCTTAGGCATTTTCTACCAGTCGACCTTAGGGTGGTGCAGAGATAAAATAAGGCAGGTGCAACTAAATTAAGGGATAAATTGAGAAAAAAAACATATAGTTATAAAAAATACATACAAATATATACTTAAATGTCTTGGATTGTTGTTTCTAGGACATGCCGGTTGCCTCACGATGTTTTCCTTCTCCGTTTTGAGAACTGTAGTGATGAAATAAATTACACAAAGTAAAGCGCCTCTCTGGCTTTGAACCCACGGCCTCCAACTAGTAAGTAGGAGTATACTTCTGGGCCACAACTGTTCTCATAATTATTATTCTTTATTAATGATTTTAAGTTCAGATTTCCTCACGATATTTGTCTTTAGTGATATCTCAGGATACAGCTACGATATATCTCTTACAATTAGACTACACTGTCGCACTTAGCTCAAAATATATATAAATAAACCGTGTTTATTGAAGTCCTAACAGTGTACATAATTTCAACAGAATCGGTTCACAATTGAAAATTCAGTAGAAACATTATCAATAAATTCTTTTTTTATTCTACCTTTAGGGGTCAATGTATTTTTTTCAAATTTAAGTTGGGACCAACCAATCTTTTAACAAATTATTTTTTTTTTGGAAATTATTCCAAAAAAAAATATGCTTGGGGTCATACATACAAAATAAAATATACATATTGAATTGAGAAACTCCTCCTTTTTTTTCGCCGTTTAAAAAATAAGGCAACCAGCATTGCCATGTGAAGAACAAGCATTTGCTTCGTTTAAATTATCTGAATTCAGCTGTGGCCGCTTTGAATATAAGCCGACCTCAACATAGGAAACGGCAAGGCGGATTGTTATTGATTTTAATTGAACAGGCTTATGGATGAATTCCCTAGTCCCTTCCTTTACTTTATCTATGGATTTCAAATATGCTGCCAAAACGCACTCCTACAGCTGCACAAAAGACATTACCTCAATTCCGCCATCTGACGGCGGGTAACAAAACCATTTAGTAAGAACTCGATAATCAATGCCGGCCGGCTAACTTTCACGTGCGCGAAGGAAAACTATCGTGAAATAAGACTAAATGGACAAGTGTGGTGATCACCCGACTCCATGCAGTGTTCCAAGTATCCTATAAGTACCTCAATACCTCATTATATCCTTTAGCCTGTTTTTGTAGGAAAAATACTTCAAGCCACGTCTTTGTTGGATTGGATTCGTTGGACGTGAAGTACATTAATTAATGAATCATTAAAAGTGTCAGATGAGACCACTTTTAACCTTCAAGTGGTCGCGCGGCGTCGAATCGACCGCACTCGATACATTTTCATTCGTAATATCGAGATTTCTAGTCACAAATATTTCTCATTTCTAGTAGCCTGTAATTCGTACACTGTGCACGAAAACCACTCCATTCTTTTATTCTTTATATCTTCTGAGTTTTTTTTTTATGTATTATAGGCTCGCGTTTGACCACTATCTCGCCTGATGTTAAGTGATGATATGGTCGAAGGTGGAGCACGCTTGCCTTGAAGTAACCTATTCACTCTTGACTTGAAGACCCCTAGGTTGTAGCTATCACGAAACAAGGACGCGCCGGCAGGGAATTCCACTCCTTAGCTGTACGCACAATGAAAATATTTTCAAAACGCTTTGTGCGTATGGGTGGGATATCCACCATGTACCGATGGCATATTGCCGTACGTCTTGTAGTCCGAATTTTTACCTTTACTTTTTTTTTTTTTTTGGGTGGGAAATCATCCAGTGACTTCTCCGGAGGCGTGTCAGACTTTTACTGACTAAAACCCACCCGTGTTCCTTCAGTTGCTTCAGCCAGGGCCGCGGTAACTCTTTTTCAAATTTATCCGCGACCCAGACAGGCATCGGCCCTAGCGGACCCCGTCAGTTTTGCTGACATCTCTTTGAGGCGCGCGTGGAACACTACGCGCCGTCGACTCGGGCCTGGTCCGCAAGCCCGCGCTTACGGTGGCCGGAAATCGTCTTGCGACGCCCGACGCCCGGGACGTCTCCTGCGGTGGCTGGGGGCGTGAGGGCGTCTCCGTTGTGTCTCCCTCACGCGTTCCGCCTCCTCCTTCGCGAGCATACTGCTTCGCAGAAGGAGGTGACAGCTTCCCATGCCCTCTCGCTCCGTACCATGGCCTGAACCAGGGCCGGACGCGAGTGGTCACCACCGGCGATCGCCTCCACGGGGACACGGCGGTGCTCCACCCAAGCGGAGCAGACCTCCACCGTATGCTCCACCGTGTCCTCCGGGCAATCCACACAATGGTGATACCCGGGCGTTTCCGCTCGCCTTATCCTGAACAGGAACCTCCCGAAACATCCATGTCCGGTGAGGACCTGCGTCAGGCGGAAGGTGAGGACGCCATGACGCCTCTCAAGCCACTCCTCAAAGAGGGGCCTTATCGCCTCAATTGTGGCGTGCTCAGCGCTGGGTTGCGACAGTGGTTCTCTCCATGTCGCCATGAGATCCTGCCGGAGCTCTGACCGCCGAGCCGTGATTTGTCGCGGCAACGGTGTTTCGCCCCGACGTTTCGCCTCCTCGCACCACTCCCATGTTTGCAAAGAAATCTAGACCTAAGTTCATAATACACGCTTTGGTGTCTTTCATTTGATTTTAACAACTAATAAAAAAAAACTAAATAATAATGAAAAAAAAATCAAATCGGTAATTATTTTTTTAAGTGCAGAATTGGTTCCTGATCCAGAGAAAATTGTTTAATTCTAAGATTTTGTTTTTAATTTATAGAATAAAAATAGATAATGTGTGAATATAAATAATAAATTATTTTTGCTTAATCGATGCTCTAAATCGCTGCAAACTTCCATTTGTCCGCTGCCTTTTCAAACAAGCGCGCGCCCGCTTGAAGGTTAAATACAACATTTTCAATTTAAATACCAATAAAATGCTACTTACATATATTAGAACTCTCTACCATTTCACTATAAATAAATCCGATAAATCCCACACGCAGCTGCACATTTGAACAACTATAGATATTCACTTTTATCCCATTTCAGTTCTAGAAACGGAGCGCAGACATTAGCATTTCAATTTGAAGCATTAAAAAAAGCCGTGAGACTATCGAAGGAAAATCGTCCATTACGAACGTTAGCTATGAATAGAAAATGCTGGAGCACGCAATAGAAGGATATTATGTAATTAGTCCTCGTTTTCTCAATAATAATCTCCGTGACACATTTTAAGGTTTCGTTTTTGAACCACAATTTGTGAGAAGACTTTTAATGTCGTTCTATCCTTGTCCAAAACATGATCCATATCCTAAAAAAATCAGGTGTTCAGTAAAATTTATCCAGTAAAGCAAGCATAAAAATATGCGGCAGTTAGATAGATAGATACATTTATATATTTGCATAGAATTTTGTAGTTAATAAAAATTAGTTGTTACAATATTTTGGATCCTTATACATTCTGCCTCATGGCTTACAAACATTTTAGTATCTTAAACTACAATTATTCTATTTACTTAACGCTATTATATATTATGAAATTTATAAATTTAATAGCCTTGTCATTTTTTAAATTTGATTATTATTTCTATTTTTATGCACCTGCCATGCTATCTCTTCACCGCCCTTGGTTGACTGGTAGAGAATGCCTCAGGCATTAAGTCCGCCTATGTACTTTTATGTTGCATGAAGTTTGAATAAATAAATAATAGCATTTTAGAAGTAGTATTTTTTAAGGTACTTTTTAAATCTTCTTAAAGGTTGCTCTATCATTTTAGGTATATGGTTATATATAGGAGGAGCCATGCACATAACACTCTTTCTCAATAATGCAGTTCGCAATTGCATGCTTCGCAATGTGTAGACGTTCAGATTCGTAGTGAGACTTGTGCTACGACAAATCAATTCAAAGCAAAAGATGTGCGTTGCGAGCAAAGGGCGTGCGTTGCGAGGCGTGCGCGGCGCATGGTGAAACTTACTGAAAATATGAACAAAAATAATACATTTGCGCATTGCAATTAGAGGTAATTGCTAATTAAGTGAGTTCCTGCCATGCTGTGATGATCAGGCGTTCTAACAGCTTGCGAAATTTTATAAACAGACCTTTGGTAGTCTGGATATCATGAAAAAACTACCAAATGTATCTATTCAAAATAAAATTATTTGCATTGTTAAACTACTAATCTATCCCTGTATGGTGGCTGTTTTGCAATTTTCCTGCGCGCGTCGCGTTTTCTTATGGTATTTATTTTCGCCCAAAGATGCGTTAGAATTATTGAACCTTCGACACTCATAACTTTCAAATATTATTTTTTTATCCGGCTGCAAGGAAATGGTTATGTTTTTCGTGCGTATCTTGTATGTATGTATGAATGTAATATTCTTTTCAACACACTTGCTCATAAAGTGGCTCTAATTTCATCGCAATCAGGCACATAATGAAACCTGTAATCAAACTGTGACTTTTTCATTGCTATTATTCACAAGTGAGTTATAGAGTTTTTTTTAATTTATTGGTTGAGTTGCTTTGTTCTTAAAAAAGTTTCGATACAAAAAAGATCGTGCTCAATAGTGCAAATAAATTAATGTACCTATTGCTTGCTCATTTCATGCAACTTCGTATTTAAATGGATAATTTCAACTTGTACGTGTTTAATACATACAACTTTCACTAAAATATAACTTTTGTTTTTCTCTGTAATAAAGAAAACTTGAAATTCCCTATTTTGTACGTGGCTAAAACGCTATCCGCGAAAAGCCAAAAAAACCTAATTATTTTAGTCTATGGTCGATCGCCATTGTTAGATGATAATAAAAGTACTCTGTGGTTAGATGCGCGCGCATAGGAAAACTGAGTAACTTTTCCCGCCATTACGAAAAAAAAATTCACAACTCGTTTTCACTGTTGAAAATGTTTTTTCAGGTATTATTTTCTTCACAAGTGTGTTGAAAAACGTCGTATGATACACGTGTGTATTGATGATTACCGTCCTCGGCTCTCTTAAGACCCTCACCTAACGGCTCGGGTCTCAATGGCGCCTCGGCGGTAATCACCAACATTACACACTTGTACCATAATGTACTATTATTACCTCATATCTTGCAAACCGCTAGATGGATTTTTATAATTAATACATCGTTAGATAGGGCTTGGCCGCTCAAGTGTTCTTAGATAAGTGACGTTAAAAAAAGCCAAAATGGCGGATACTGTACGCCATATTGGGGAGGACTAAATTATAATTTTTTTCTAAACCCATCGAGTGGGTTATCAAAATAAAGGATTTTTAGAGGTGATTACAAAAATATATACTACTTATATGTTTAATTGTGATTCGAAAAAAAAATATAACTAAAAAGTTGTAAATAAAAAAAGTTAATTTTAAAATCAAAAACCCGACTGCTTAATAAGTGAACTAAAAAGATGTAAACAAGTAGAAAATCATGCTGTGCAGTCGGAAGATCAGGTGGTTAGCCAGCTCGCGAATATGTCGCACGCTTAATACTAAACCGGAATATGTCAAAAATTAAGGATTCCCACTTTTGTTCATAAAACGAACTAACACCAATTGAAGAATCTATAGGTACGATCCCGCCATGCGATACGAACCAAAATGGCCGATTGTTAGTTCACCTCTCTCTTTTCTACAAAAGCGCGCGAAAATGCATTTAGTGCAATAAAGAATCATTCAGTGATGCGGCGACCGTGATGTGAGGTAGGTGTTGTTGTTTTGCGACTACGGTGGTGTAAGTTGAAATAATTCGGTTTATTATCAAACGCAGGTGAGACTATTTCATTTTATTTTTTTTCTAAACTAGCATGTTTCGATTAACTTCATTTTAGTTTAAAACTGTGTTATAATACAGCATGTACTATTTAGACTTGTTACAGTTTATCATTAAATTATAATTGTATAAATAAGAAAGATTGCATATTAGTGCGTTTAAGTATAAAATTATTACTTTGATTCGAGAAGCAATACATTTTATATCACTTTATTACCAAAACTATCGGTAGATCTAAATAATACTTGTGTTTATTTCAGTTTACGTTTTAAATGATTCTAAAGTCTAAAATTGCTCTAGCAATTGCTACAGTTTATTACAAAATGTCCTTTCAATTTATTTGAAATAATCATTAATAAAAAGTATTAAATTTCTAGTTCCATAGTTTTAATCCTGACGATGACGTCTGCAAATAGGAAGCAGCGGTGCCTAAAACTTCTTATGATGAGTAATAATGCTGGATGTACTGATACGGATAATTGTAAGCCAGTCGAAACAAAAGTAAGTATAATACTCACAGTGGATCTTTGTGTCTCTGAAGTTGGTTTTGACACTTAACGCGCAAGAAACAGTTTAACTGCATAGAGTAAGCGAGATAAGATCATGCGACAAACGTAAGCGAGTGAAAGATATAGTTATAGAATGATAACTTCACTTTCAATATTGGCAAAAAAATTTGCTACTGCGCAGGCTCTTGCAGCCAATTCAGAGACACAAAGATCCGTTGAGAGTATTATAAATAACGTTGTGTTTACGTAGTTACAAGTGCAGTACCCCGATTGTAAATTTGCAAGTGAATAAACGTAACTATTGCGTTTGCGTTAAGATTTTTATTCTCACCCTGATATTCTTAGTATTATGATCTAACACTCAAATTTTTACGCAAACGAATTATAGTTACGTTAACTCTCTTGCAAACTTGCACTTACAGTATCCATAATACATTTTACGTAATATTCTCTGAATTAATTGAGGGCTTTACCTTTTTATTTAATTTTGTGTATTATTTATTTTAGAGTTTGTTCAATGAAACAGGCGATAAAGTCCAGCACAGCATACAGGAAGACAAGATCTCCAGCTCATCATGCAGGAAATAAAGGTCACCACGTAGTACATCAAGATCACCACCATTCAGAAAGTCCAGGAGTATGAAAATCTTCATTCAAGTTTGAGAGATATAGCCGCCGAACTTTCTGTGTCTCACAAGTCAGTCCGTACCATTTTAAATAACGTCTAGTCCCAAAAGACCTGAATTTTCTCCAAAAACTCAATCGCATTAGAGGCGCTGAGGACATGCTAGAACCAGTCAATGCCGACCCAACATTCATGAAACGCATTATTTCTGGTGATAAGACGTGGGTTTACGAGTTTGACATGCAAACTAGTCAATAAGCTTCGGGTGACGCCTTCCAACTGAACCAAATCCGAAAAAAACACGCCAAAGTCGATCAAAAGTCAAAGTCATGTTACCAGTTTTCTTTGACTATCGTGGTGTTGTGTACTCAAAATTTTTGCCGGAAGGTAAATAAAAAAATATTATTTGAGCGTTTTGTGGCGCTTAAGAGAGCAAATTAGACGAAAAAGGCCAGATTTTTGAAAAGAAAATTCTTGGATTTTACACCACGATAGTGCGCCTTCACACATGGCCATCATTGTGAACGAATTTATGACCAAAAACTCAACAAATATCATCGACCGATGATGACCGATGATGGCAGGATCGTATCCGCCAAACCGGAGCTTCTGAGGGAGATCGAGAGATTCTATTGGCAGTTGTACACGCCAACCAGTAAACCCGTCGCGAATCTAGCGAATGACCTTAGAGCTAGATTGACCCGACACTATGCCGAAGACATTCTGGACGTTAGCCTATATGAGATTAGGATGGCTCTGAAACAGCTTAAGAACAACAAGGCACCGGGTGATGACGGAATCAAGGCCGAATTTCTGAAGGCGGGTGGGAAACCGGTCCTTAAGGCCCTTCAACAGTAGTTTGATTCCGTCATACTCGAGGGGAGTACACCACAGGCATGGAGCAGGGGTGTGGTGGTACTCTTCTTCAAGAAGGGTGACAATGCCTTACTGAAGAACTATAGGCCCATCTCACTTCTTAGCCATGTCTTGCTGTTTTCAAGAGTCATCACGAATCGTCTCGCGCGCAGGTTTGACGATTTCCAGCCTCCCGAACAAGTTGGATTCCGTAAAGGCTTCAGCACCGTAGACCACATACATATGCTGCGGCAGGTTATACAGAAGACCGAAGAGTACAACCTGCCTCTGTTTAGCGTTTGTGGACTACGAGAAAGCCTTCGATTCGACGTGGCACCGTTGGAGAGACCGCAGTACAGTCCAAGTCTTGACTCAATTGACTATCGGTATTCTTATTCTCTATCGGACTCGGAACCCGTACATTTGCAGCGAGGTGTGAGACAGGTCTCACTACGTCGATCTCGACGATACTCGATACGTCATATCTCCGAAGCTGTTTATCGCTGCACTGGAGGACTTCTTCAAGGTTCTGGACTGGAGAGGGCTAGGCATCAACGGCAATGGCGAGTACATCGCTCACCTTCGGTTTGTCGACGATATAGTGGTTATGGCTGAGACCATGGAGGACTTCAGTACAATGCTCGATGACCTCAGTAGAGCTTCCGAAAGAGTGGGTCTTAGGATGAACATGGACAAAACCAAGGTGATACTGAATGCCCATGTTACACCCACTCCTATTAAGGTTTGAGACTCTACAATCGAAGTTGTGTGCGACTATGTCTACCTGGGATAAACGATCCAGAGTTGGGTAGAGCCAACTTCGAAAAGAGGTCAACCGTCGAATCCGACTCGGCTGGGCAGCGTTTGGGAAGCGTTTGGGAAGTTGCGCGGTGTCATCTTGTCCAACTTACCACAGTGTCTCAAGACGAAAGTTTATGACTAGTGAGTGTTGCCAGTGATGACATATGGCTCTGAGACGTTTTCGCTTACAATGGGCCTCATCAGAAAGCTTACAGTCACTCAAACGGCAATGGAGACGGCTATGCTCGGCGTTTCCTTGCGTGATCGATTCAGAAATAAATAAAATATAATAAAATAGAGATCCGCAAGAGAACCAGGGTTACCGACGGCTGATTCCATCTCATTATGCCAGTTTTTACAACCCAATTCTTTAACTTTTTTATACGCATCATTTTCGTAGTATAGTTTTTTAGTATAAATTTTGAGTAGTCACAATTTACGAGACTGATGACTGAACCTACTTAGTTCTATAGATTCTAATTATTGATTACAATAAATGTTGGTAGATGTACCAGGTACAAGTACTTCTGTATTGTTTATTGTTCTTTAGCATAAATACGTTAAGCTAGATCACCCAAGCATTTTGTGATGATTATGAAACTTAAATTACTATTTTGTGATTGTTAAAAAATTACCTTAATTACTAAGTACAAAAGATTTTAAGTTCCTATTACGACTGATTATTAATAGTACCTACTGTTTTTATTATGTTAAGAAAGCAGTTAGCACGATAAAACTTAAAATATATTTTGTTATTATAAATTAACAAATATAAAGGTTTATTGCGAAATATTTCTGTATTTTTATTTCCGTTTTACTTTTAAAGTGTAATAAGTATTAAACATTTAAATAGATTATATTATTTATTAATACCAAACTGAATTATTAAATATTAGTTTGCAAAAGTTTTGAAAATGGATCATTTATTTTTATACTAAACTGACCTAAGTCGATGCTTTTGAAAATAAACTTCATTTATTCATTTGATATAAATAATTTAATTAAACTATTATATCAGTTATATTCGCTATACATTTCTCTACAATTTAAGACCAAGAAAATAAAAATTATACCATAAACACGTGAAAACCATCAAAATGTTTTCAACATGGTAGAGACTCAAAACTTTGAACGCGATTGCCCAAAAAAGTGAAGTTTTGTCTTATTCCGGTTTATTATTAAGCGTGCGATGTATCCTGTCGGGTTTTTGATAATAAAATTAACTTATTTTTACTATTTTGATTCCAAACAGGGCTAGATAATGATGAGACTAATTGACATATTTTTTTTATTTTGAACGTACATTGTCAAATAGTGGAATAATCGCCAGACTACATTTGTATGGAAGAATGATCGACTAACGTAACCTTAAGGTTTCGGTCCGTGCCCACACAACCCGAGTCGACTCGACTCTATACTTAACAAAATTATTTTTTATATTTTCGGCTTCGTGCTATCATTTTTTATTTGTACTTTTTGGCAGTTAAAAAACTTAAGTAGCTTCCGATAAGACGTATATACATACCATGCATTATGTTTTACATGTCGCATACACGTTCATTTTATTTTCTATTATATCTTGATTTGCCATCTTTTAGTGCGCTTTTAAGGCTTTCGTGTATTACGATTTTTATAATTATCTTTTATGCTGAGTGGAAGCCTTCTTGTCACAACAACGACATGCATCTGCTTTTATTTATAGTCACATTATATTTTTCACTTTTTTAACTTTTCCTTAATAACATAATTTCAGAACTACTAACACTATCGTTAAGGGTTTAGTTTGCAAAATCTACTACCACTGTTCTTGTTCTTGTAAGTTTGTATGTCGTTTTGTGGCAATTAAACACTAAACTTCTTATTTCTTTCTTTCTTCTGTGTTGATGGTAAGTTTTACCTCTACAACCCTTAAAGTAGCACATAAGGTTGAACAGCTTCATTAAATGGATTTTTAAGTATTTGTCTACTCGGACGTTTGCAATTGACAGGATTCTCTAATCCGTAAATGTCCCTGTCCCTCTCTAAATCACAAAAGACACCTCTCAATCGTAGACAATTACGGGCACTTGTTCGTGAACAAAAGATGAATATTTGCGACACCTGTTACGTCACAGATTGCTGTGGGAAAGCAATTTGCACTTGATTTACAATTACTGCGTTAGTGCCTTGATTTGAATAGAGATTGTACCCAAATATTATTTGCTTAATATTTATACCATCATTTAAGGGCCTTTGCCTTGGTAACGTACTTTTTAAAGAGTCAAAATAATGGCAGTATTCCTCTCTGCCACAGCGATAGGTTCATTTTTTGCAGAAAATACGGACGGACAACAAGATTTGTCGTTACATGGTGGGCAATCTTACCCGTACATCATAAAAAGACGTTTGGAATACTTTCATTGTGCGTAAGTACAGCTAAGGAGTCGCTTCCTGATGGCTATGGGGATATTGACTTTAAGACCCTCCTTAAACTCAGGAGTGAATAGCGTAAAGGCAACAGTGCACCATTTTGGACCACTTCATCGCCTACCATCAGATGAGCTAATATTGATGTCCACTTTGTCATTCAGGTCAGCTTCTTCGTAGGGCAGAATGGAATAATCCTTGGCCTTGACATTGGGCTTCGTGGTGTTACACTTGGATCTTATAACGCTAAATGATGAACCTCTAAAAAATATGAAAATGAAATTAATCTTTCTTACATTGATTTTAATCAATGGACTGTATAACAAGACATAATAACATATATTTGATTACGAGCTTACCGAAAAAGAATAAAACATGTCCTTTGCCAAAACATAAACGTGAGTGTATCCTTGACATGATTTTAGAATACAAAAGCGATCTATCTTTATTTACATAGCAAGGTCAGTGCAGAAAAAAATAACTGTATAATAACCTTATGTTGTCTAGACAAAATATGCCTAAGGGTGAAGGAAGGCACATTCGCGCGAATCGCTAACGTAGGTACAGGCTGACATTAAGTTCATTGGCTATTTTCCAGGATGATAAGTTCTCATGAATATACACATATTTTACCTTAGTTCTTATGACCTTAATTCTTAAATGTTATATTGGGAAAAGAAGTTTTTTTTACTGGTACTTTCACATCTTGAAACATTGCAACTCGCAACTGCCACCATGTTGAAACAAAGCAATATTGGTGGAACGTCTTAGTTGAAAATGCTGCATACTAAAATCTCTCTAAATGGTACAGCTATGACACATATCAAATTATGTATAATATTTGAGTATTATGTAGATCTGTTTTTACATAAATCTTAGCTTGTTTAATAGGTAAGTTACCTACAAGAAAACTTGTCGACTGTCGCCTACCAAAATGGATTTATGTGAAGTCCCTAGACGAAAGATCTTGGAAATAAATCTCATTGATGTGAAAATAGGAATGTCAAGAAATGGAATATCTTTATAACTTTGTGGGTAGACAGAGTTCATGAGCTTCAGACGAAAAGCTTTAACGTTTTACTTTTAAATTGGGTAATAGTTATTTTGGGGCTAAGAAACGCTGGACTCGTTCCGGATAGATTGGCCAAAAATTCAAATAAAGTTGGAAAACTATGTGTACCATTGGGACAATATGGGTTAACTTAAAAGACCTACTAATAAACAAAGAGGTCAAAGAAAGTACTTCTCTAATAGAATTCTAAGTCAATCCATACTGTTAGTACCATAAATGGGCAAGTTCTCTGATTTAACTATCTTTTTATCCTTATCAGCCGGTCGAATTTGGATAAAACATGACACACATAAGCCAGGAGCAATTTAGGATTTTTATGAGTTTTGTAAGTTCCCGTGAATTAATTTCAAAAGCTAGTTACACTTATTTTCGTAAAAGGAAGGGTGAAAATAATTCCTCACTATAAGACATTTCTAATCTTTTTTACAATGTACTACAAGATGGCATAGTACCACTGCCACCCTGAACAGTTAGATGCCTTCCGGCTTATTAAATGCCCACTTTGTGTAAGGTATATAGGGTGGCCTTAATTTATATAGCTTTGTTACCATACGCAAAGAAATGTCTCCATTTCCAGTTACAAACACTACGTGTTCACTATGTGTTCTGTCCTTTTTCAGTTAGGGGAATTTCGTGAATATAACAAGATAGGTAGTTTGTGCACATGTAATGGGAAATTCCAGTGTCGCCAGTACCATAATAATATGGTTAGCAACAAGGTTGTCCCAGGAAGATCAAATAAATATCGACAAAACAAAATTAATTTTATTTAGTCAGCGTTTAAATATTAATAATAACTTGAATATTCATAACAATAACAAAAAGATAGGTAAAGTGGATGTGTGCAAGTTTTTAGGGCTCACAATAGATAAAAAATTAAACTGGAAAACACATTTAGAGGAGTTAAGCAAGCGACTGAGTAAATCCACCTATATGCTCTACAAAATCGCTCCTGTTCTAGGTTTAGGTGCCAAACTCATGGCGTATCATGGCATAGTTGGTCATCTCCTGAGATTTGGAGTTATTTTCTGGGGGAACGCAACCCTCAAAGAGTTAATATTCAGGTCACAGAAGAGATGCATTAGAGCCATGTTCGGTTTAAAAACAACCAACTCATGCAGGCCATTTTTTGTAAAACATAAAATGTTAACCCTCCCATCACTCTATATATTTGATATTGCAATTTTCACAAAATCTAACCCGCATTTGTTTAAGAAACTATCAGATATGGATAACCGCAACCGGCGCGATAAATATAAGCACAGATTGTGTGTGAGACGATCCAATAAAGCACTAATGTATAAAAGTGTTTTCTGTATGGCACCACGTATATTTAACCACCTACCACAAGCACTCAGAGATATAACTGTTACTAATCTATTTAAAAAAAAAACTAAAGGAGTATTTGGCAGCCAAATGTTTCTATAGTATTGCTGAGTTTCTAATGGAGAAAACATAATAATTCTAATGTAGTGGCAAAGTTTGGTTCTGTAAACTATTGTAATTATTTTATTTTGATTTTGACATTTTAATTAATAATAATAATATGCATAGTAATGATAATATTTTTGTTATTTTTCTTATCTAATTTAATTCATGTTTAAGCTTGACTACATTCTATTTAAATTTTATTACTTTTTTATATGCATGATAATTAATAGTAATAATTAAGGTTATTGTAATACATATTTGTACGCCGTTAAGGTAAAACATGACTGTGATCCTTTCTGCAATGTACTTAACATCTTGCATGCTTTGTGTGTGCATACTCATGTTTCTGACAAATAAATGATCTCTATCTCTATCTCTAAGTACGCGAAGTTTACCCCAAAGTGTTGGGGTTCCTACCCCGGCTTCAGATCGGCTTCACACCACTACCTAGCACGTGTATTGGCCTACTCCAACGCACTGTTAGCTGCCTACTCCGTGTCGCTGAGCTACGTGTCGACCTACCATCTACTCTGCACCACAGCTTCCCGGGACCTACCCCCGAGTGGAAACTGTACTGAACCTGCACATCGCCGGAAGCCTCTAACGCTAAGGCCAGTGGTACACTATCTTGTGGCTACGCAGCGTACTTCGGACCGCGAGTGACAACCCCGACCTGAGGTCTAATAAAATTTGTTAACCTTCAGTTGGTTTTTCCTTTACTACCCTCTAGCTACCTAGTAGGTAGGTAAACCAGTAAGAAGCGTTACACTGGCGTTTTTTTTTTGCCTTTTTTTTTTGCCCATCGTGGATTTTTTTTATCGGTCCACCTCATCGGTGATCTTTCGTGTGGCCTATTACCTTCCATTGAACTACTAGATGCATGATGTATTCCTTATTACGCCTCAAGATATGGTCAAAAAGCTTCAGTATTCGAGACGGTACTAATAGATGCTGTTTTATGCCAAGTTCTTGGAGTACATTTATACGTTTGTAAGAAATTCTGTCTATAAAATCGTAACATTCTCTAGTACCACATTTTTTTTTTTTTGTCTCAGGTCTTGTAATGACCACGTCTCGGCTACTTTCAGATATATGGGGAATACAATTAAACGAACGTGTTCAATCTTAGTGGATGTTGTGAATCCTCCATATTTTATTTTATTTATCACTTACTACTCCTCTAGCCATCGCCATTCGACGTTTCACCTCATCCACTCAGCTGAACAAGAAAAATATTGTTCTCGATCATAGCATTCAGATACACATATGAATAAAATCGTCATGTCCAGCGGATTGTTGCTACGCCCCAAAATAATCATCTATACAATACGTCTTTTCAAAAATGTATTATTATGGGATTGTCTTCATAAAGGGAAACAGGAGGTGGACTAGGTGAACTTTTTACCGTAACATTTACACACCGGTGGTGGTGAGACTGAGACTGCTGCTGTATGTCAGAAAAAACGTCGGTAGGTACCTTTGTCATCACCAATACATTTATTTTACAACACCAGCAAATATTGATTTAATTAAGGACTATAAAAGATTTCAGTATTAGGGTATATCAGCATCCTTACCTGTCGAAAATGATTTCTGAAGCCGAGGTTCGAAGCCAAGCACAAAGAAATCAAGGTGGAATGCCAAGTACCTTCGGTAGAAGGTGTACTGGAAACGGTTGAAGGGATTCCGTTCGTAATTTAAGTGCTTCTAATACTATTGGTTTAGCATAGGCTTGTTCAGTACGAACGATGAGTCGTGGCCCGTTTGAACATCGGCTTTGCGAACATTCGTGCATGCTTGCCGCCATTTGGTTCGTAAAGTATGTTCTGCGCAACCACTTGGCGCTAACTTCATGTAAATCGTTTTGTTACAATTAACCACTTTTGCCTTCATCTTTTCATTCTAAATCATGAAGATAGTAGGATCGACCATCTACATCTTCGCCTGAGGAACCAACTAGTCTATACATTTTTCTGGGTGCACCTCGATGAGTCGATGGTGCCGTATTTGTTATAGTATGGAACCAAACAGCACATAGACAGGAAACCAATACGTTTTGGTTATACAATCTAGTCACCCTGCACTAGTTTGGGTTATCACATTAATAGTATAAAGGCGAAAGTTTGTGAATGTGTATGTTTGTTATTTCTTCACGTCAGAACATGAGCACAATATGTAGCACAGAGATTAAAATCAGAAATAGCACATATGACTTTTTATCCCGGCAATATGTTCCCTCGGGATAATTATCGACTTTCAAGCGGGCGAAGCATATAGCTAATCTTATATATGTAGGTCCATACTAGGAAGCAAAAACTATATTTGTAACCTATTTTATTACTTAGGCAACCAACGAGAAATAGCTATAAAAAATGTTTAGTATATTTCTTCTCCATATAAAACCCGTTGGCATATTCTCCCAGCTCCCCATTTACGGGCCTATTCCAGACTATCTATATCTATGCCAAATTTAATCTCGATTGGTTCAGCCGTTCTGGCGAAATTGAGTTTAGAACACGAATAGTTTTCTTTAAAGAATAATGTGGGGTACATATAATAATCCTGTCTTTGTGCTTACACTAAAACAAATATATTTGGTTTTATACACATCTAAGGTTAAAACTTGTCTCCAAGCTTTTCATAGACTAGAGGTTTCTGCTAGACATTATCTAAAGGTAAAGCTCCAATCGCAACTTATTGTACTCTCAGATGGTTATTTATGTTTGCCAGGGATTTGAAGACTCTCCTCCGGTGGGATCCTGCATTGTCGAGGCAGTAGGCTCAGTAACCATGGCTTGGTCACCCACGGTGAAGCGAAGAGGAACCCGAGGAGGGGCCGACGACGTAGCGGCTAACATGTAAAGAACGGCTGCAATACCGAACAGCTCATTACCTACTTGCTAGTGTCTGTACTATGATCGCGTTCGGAACGGCAACGTCACACAAATGCGGCGATTATGCAGACAGATCGAATCTTAGTTTGTCTATCTTAGATTTATAAAAAAAGACAGAGGATATTGGAAATTGCCGTGATTTTCAACAGATTTCAGAAAACGTTTACAAGCTTGAAGCAGGGAGTACTTAGGGATATTGGGGTGTACCCCATTGTTGCGAAGTTCGTTACCGCGATGTACGGTACCGCGAAAGTTTACTATCGCGACGTTTAATGTTGCGAAAGTTCTTTACTGCGATGTACGTTACTTCGAAAGTTTACCATTGCAACGTACGCTATCGCGAAAGTTCTTAACTGCGATATACGTTACTGCGAAAGTTTACCATTGCGAAGTACGTTGTCATGAAAGTTCTTTATTGAGATGTACGTTACTGCGAAAGTTTACCATTGCGACGTACGCTGTCGCGAAAGTTCTTGCGGTATATAGTTCTGGTTCCGGTTAATAGTATAGTCCAGAAGGTGTCAGTGGAAAGTTCTGCAAACATTTGTGGTTTTTAGAACAGGAATTGAACATAATACTAAAAACATCACTAAGAATAACTCAAAATGACAAGATCGAATACGCAAAAGTAGCACTTGGTGATGACAAAGGTACCTACCGACGTTTTTTCTGACATACAGCAGCAGTCTCAGTCTCACCACCACCGGTGTGTAAATGTTACGGTAAAAAGTTCACCTAGTCCACCTCCTGTTTCCCTTTATGAAGACAATCCCATAATAATACATTTTTGAAAAGACGTATTGTATAGATGATTATTTTGGGGCGTAGCAACAATCCGCTGGACATGACGATTTTATTCATATGTGTATCTGAATGCTATGATCGAGAACAATATTTTTCTTGTTCAGCTGAGTGGATGAGGTGAAACGTCGAATGGCGATGGCTAGAGGAGTAGTAAGTGATAAATAAAATAAAATACGGAGGATTCACAACATCCACTAAGAGTGAACACGTTCGTTTAATTGTATTCCCCATATATCTGAAAGTAGCCGAGACGTGGTCATTACAAGACCTGAGACAAAAAAATTTAAATGTGGTACTAGAGCATGTTACGATTTTATAGACAGAATTTCTTACAAACGTATAAATGTACTCCAAGAACTTGGCATAAAACAGCATCTATTAGTACCGTCTCGAATACTGAAGCTTTTTGACCATATCTTGAGGCGTAATAAGGAATACATCATGCATCTAGTAGTTCAATGGAAGGTAATAGGCCACACGAAAGATCACCGATGAGGTGGACCGATAAAAAAAATCCACGATGGGCAAAAAAAAAAGGCAAAAAAAAAACGCCAGTGTAACGCTTCTTACTGGTTTACCTACCTACTAGGTAGCTAGAGGGTAGTAAAGGAAAAACCAACTGAAGGTTAACAAATTTTATTAGACCTCAGGTCGGGGTTGTCACTCGCGGTCCGAAGTACGCTGCGTAGCCACAAGATAGTGTACCACTGGCCTTAGCGTTAGAGGCTTCCGGCGATGTGCAGGTGCAGTACAGTTTCCACTCGGGGGTAGGTCCCGGGAAGCTGTGGTGCAGAGTAGATGGTAGGTCGACACGTAGCTCAGCGACACGGAGTAGGCAGCTAACAGTGCGTTGGAGTAGGCCAATACACGTGCTAGGTAGTGGTGTGAAGCCGATCTGAAGCCGGGGTAGGAACCCCAACACTTTGGGGTAAACTTCGCGTACTTAGAGATAGAGATAGAGATCATTTATTTGTCAGAAACATGAGTATGCACACACAAAGCATGCAAGATGTTAAGTACATTGCAGAAAGGATCACAGTCATGTTTTACCTTAACGGCGTACAAATATGTATTACAATAACCTTAATTATTACTATTAATTATCATGCATATAAAAAAGTAATAAAATTTAAATAGAATGTAGTCAAGCTTAAACATGAATTAAATTAGATAAGAAAAATAACAAAAATATTATCATTACTATGCATATTATTATTATTAATTAAAATGTCAAAATCAAAATAAAATAATTACAATAGTTTACAGAACCAAACTTCGCCACTACATTAGAATTATTATGTTTTCTCCATTAGAAACTCAGCAATACTATAGAAACATTTGGCTGCCAAATACTCCTTTAGTTTTTTTCTTAAATAGATTAGTAACAGTTATATCTCTGAGTGCTTGTGGTAGGTGGTTAAATATACGTGGTGCCATACAGAAAACACTTTTATACATTAGTGCTGAATTGGATCGTCTCACACACAATCTGTGCTTATATTTATCGCGCCGGTTGCGGTTATCCATATCTGATAGTTTCTTAAACAAATGCGAGTTAGATTTTATGAAAATTGCAATATCAAATATATAGAGTGATGGGAGGGTTAAAATTTTATGTTTTACAAAAAATGGCCTGCATGAGTTGGTTGTTTTTAAACCGAACATGGCTCTAATGCATCTCTTCTGTGACCTGAATATTAACTCTTTGAGGGTTGCGTTCCCCCAGAAAATAACTCCAAATCTCAGGAGATGACCAACTATGCCATGATACGCCATGAGTTTGGCACCTAAACCTAGAACAGGAGCGATTTTGTAGAGCATATAGGCGGATTTACTCAGTCGCTTGCTTAACTCCTCTAAATGTGTTTTCCAGTTTAATTTTTTATCCATTGTGAGCCCTAAAAACTTGCACACATCCACTTTACCTTTCTTTTTGTTATTGTTATGAATATTCAAGTTATTATTAATAATTAAACGCTGACTAAATAAAATTAATTTTGTTTTATCGATATTTATTTTTAGATTATTATGTTTATATTATTTTTACTTATAAGAAGGAAGAGTGCCAATTACTGTTGGCTTAGTTCTATTTTAAAATAATTATTTTGCATGGACAAAAATGTGAGTAGAATTACAGTGCAACTCGTCTGCTCGCTCACCGTCGATAAAAAAAAGGCATGCATCAGACTGTCGTCTAATAGACCAAGATTGATAACTACGAGAATACCAGTAAATCAAAGCAGCCATCGTTACTGTTACTTCAGAAGGTTTCTACACACTATGCGTCTGGTTTTTCCCTAGTTACTTCTTTTTTTTTCCAATTTCAAAAGTTAAGGGAAAAAACGGATAACAATGAGGACAAGGAGGTGACATTGGCTCATTTCAAGGACAAAAACACTTTTTTTTTAATGGCTTAGATTTTTTTTGTTGATTTATTATTTATTTATTTCATTGTACTCATACTTACAGATTGTTTTTTTTTTAACTTTATCACCCACCCATTCTGCGAATTTTTGGACCTGCCCTTGTAGGTACGGTGCCTCTATTATGTTGTGGTCAGCTTCCAGTCTGTCCTGAACCACTAAACAAAGGCACATTTTGTCATCGTCGCGATTGCGATTACCAATCGGTACCAGAATGTAACATGATCAATCCCATATATTGTAGGATTTCAGCAAACGCTTTCGCTAACATCAAATGACACTTGGTAGGCCTTAAAATTGGATGTCTTCTGATGGTTCTGGACTGGAGGGGGCTGGGCATCAACGTTAATGGCGAGTACATTACTCACCTTCGGTTTGCCGACGACATAGTGGTCATGGCTGAGATCATGGAGAGCCTCAATAAAATGCTCGATGACCTCAGTAGAGCTTCCGAAAGAGTGGGTCTTAAAATGAACATGGCCAAAACCAAGATCATGGTGAATGCTCATGTAACACCCACTCCTATCAAGGTCGGAGACTCTACACTCGAAGTTGTAGACGATTATGTCTACCTGGGACAAACGGTCCAGTTGGGTAGGTCCAATTTCGAGGAAGAGATCAACCGTCGAATCCGACTCGGCTGGGAGGCGTTCGGGAAGTTGCGTGGTATCTTCTCGTCCAATTTACCGCAGTGTCTCAAGACAGAAGTCTATGACCAGTGTGTGTTGCCAGTGATCACCTATCTCGGTTCCGAGACGTGGTCGCTCACAATAAGCCTTATCAGAATGCTCAAAGTCACCCAAAGGGCAATGGAGAGGGCTATGCTCGGCATTTCCTTGCGTGATCACGTCAAAAATGATGATATCCGCAGGAGAACCAAAGTTATCGACATAGCCCGAATAATTGCCAAACTTAAGTGGCAGTGGGCAGGGCACATTGTTCGCAGAACGGATGACCGATGGGGCCGAAAAGATCTGGAATGGCGACCGCGAACCAGAAGACGATACGTTGGAAGGCCTCCCACTAGGTGGACTGATGACCTGGTCAAGGTTGCGGGAAGGCGCTGGATGCGAGACGCACGGGATCGGTCAATGTGACGACGCCTGGGGGAGGCCTATGTCCAGCAGTGGACGTCTTTCGGCTGAAATGATGATGATGATGAAGCCTTAAAATGCGGTTGACTGTTGTTGTAATTGTTTATTTCAACTACATAGTTATGTTATCATTAATCACCACAATACCGTAGAAAGGACGTATTTTTTGCTTAGAACCAAAACAGTGCAGAAATGATATATGAAATCTCATGGATGCACAGTTTTATGTCGCCCATTAAGTTTAATATAAAATGTATGCATTAGATCAAAAAGATACTGGGTGAAAATAAATATCGACTAAATAAAACCGAATCGGTGCGAAAAAAAAACAAATGGCGCGCATTTTGTACCATTGTAAAACTTTGATACTTCATATTTAGCAAAAAAATGTAAATAGTCAGCGATAACGATATGAATTCAACTCCAGCAAGTATAAACAGCTGCAATTGAAATTTTTGAAAACATTTTGCCGAAACAGTCGCGGGCTAATTATTTAAAACCTTATGAAAATTTTATTAAGTGGAGAAACGAAAGACGTGTGAAATCATTGTCCGAAAGTGTATTTTTAAAGTATTTCAGTGAGATGTCCAAAAAAATAAGATCATCTTCATTGTGGTCTATATATTCAATGTAAGCACAACGTGGATATAAAAGAATACGCTAAATTAACATCGCTTCTAAAACGGCTATCAGAAGGAAGTAAAGTTCTTCGATGTGTTTTGCTTTTGTTAGTCCAGGTATTTATTTTGTATAGTGTTTTTCAGTAGGTACTTCTATGAGTAACTATATTTTTCATTAATTTGCGCCTACTTCTTTAAAATTTCAGCTTTGATTGTATACCTAAGCTATACAATCAAAGCTGAAATTTTCTGTCCTGAAACCTCTCTGTCCGATCAGAGAGGTCGCGAATTGAGAACGGCCTCAACTTTACAAAACACCGTAACAAGTTCCGGTGTTTTGTAAAGTTGAGGTCATATTTTTTTTTAAGTTATACAACAGAAACTTTATTCATTACCTTAATAATATTCAATAGATAGTCAATAGCAAATATTCAAGACATATTTAATAGCTTACTAAGATTTTATTTATGTATCTTCAAGGGTATTCATGTAGCAGTAAAATACTTTAAATTAATTCGAATCGGACTTTAATTTCGGAGTTATCACGAGTATAAAAATGCAATAAGCGAACCGTTCGACGCCGCGCGCCGCCGGGACGTTCCTTACTTTATTAGTGATAGGTCCATAGCTGTTACCTATAGGCTATAGCTGTTTCTTTTTATCCCGATATTCCCAACATGGAATCGAAACTTACGCTAGTAACTATACATACCTGCAAACAAGCATTTCTGCGTTCCAGATTGAGAGACGCACCGTAAAATTAAATCCATAACACCATTTGAACTTTGTCTCGAGGCACGGCCGCCCCCTTGTTATAATTGCAGGTTTCTATACTAGATTCCGTAAGCTATCTCTTGACCCACCAAACTAGGTTAAATATAAGTAAGTTACCCAGTAACCGGATTGTAGAGGTCAGAGGCAGTCACTCCATGCATTAACTGCATTCTGTGAGACTGGCAGCCAATCACAATATTGTTTTTGTTTTGTTAACGATAGGCTCCTGTTTGACCACTATCTGACTTGATGGTAAGCGATGATGTAATCGAAGGTGAAGAATGCTTACCTAGAAGTAACTCTTGACTTAAAATCCTTCCTTTTTACCAGACTACGGTGAAGCCAAAGGAAGGGTTATCATTTTAGCACTCTATATATGTTTGTATTTACGTTTTTTCCAACGTAGCGTCTATACTATTCATCCGATTTTGATCAATAAGGTGTCAATTGATTTGATATTATGGCCCGGATGCAAGTGTAAAAAAATACCTTAGTTGGGTTACAGTTCTTAAACTTTTGCATGTTGTTGCTATCACAAAACTCAGACTCCGGCAGGGCATTCCACTCCTTAGCTATTCGCACAGTGAAAGAATTTTAAGAATTTGAGAAAAGGCTAGGCAGACACGATGATGATGACTATAAGATGAATCTAACCTGTCCGTGTCAATGTTCCCAAAGGTCCCGAGCTCGCTTTGCTTGTTCTTGACTAACTCGTGAGTTGGACAAACAACCGATTTGATTTACAAAACATTCGCCACCCTAAATTATCTGTGGAACGTTAAAAACCAGGTGAAATAGGTCCAACTCCAATGAAAGTTTACGACGGTAAAAAGTTACTTGATGTTAATTATTTCGATGAATTGATTATCGTAAAAAAAACTTTTCTAGGAAAGGTATGTATGTGCGATTAACCGTATCAGTGACCTGATTTTAAGGATTAACCATTTTCTGTAAAATAACGAATAATTTAAATCTTCGGGTCAAATGTCAAATCCGTTCTGCTTTACGGGTGCGAAACGGAAAGGCATCTCACACCAGATCCAAGTCGTCGTCAACCGCTGTCTTCGTCGCATACTCGGCAGTTACTGGTCCGAGACCATCACCAACGTAGAACTGTTGGAGAAATACTACGTAAATGGAGTTGGATTGGTCACACGCTGCGAAGGGATTCTGTTCATATACCCAAGCAAGCGCTGGATTGGAATCCCCGAAAGAAAGCGCGGCTGTCCCCGTCAACACATGGGCGTCGCACTGTGTTGGCAGAAGCGACGAGTATCAGAATGACGTGGAGCGAGGTGGCCGTGAAGCTCTAGACCGATCGCGATGGAGGGCTACTGTGGACGCCCTCTGACCCATCCAGGGGACATAGGACATGTCAAGTATGTCATGAATAATTGTTACCACGAGTCATGTTTTTATTTTGATTACTTTCATGTAATACTTGTTATATTTCTTTCTTCCGTTTCATTCTCGATAAAAAAGATTAAATGCCACGAGTACATGAACTCTATTTTCAGATAAAATATTGTTTTCTACAACTTGGAAATTCAATTTCATTTCATCAGTGACTGAACTGGCTGGAGTAATTGTTCGTTCTTCACTTGAGCTGAAAGTAAATGTATTGGGGCAAAGAAATTAGCGACGGACCTAAATACTTCACACCTAACCAAATTATTCCAATTAAACTTCCTTCATACTTTTCAGAACCATGGATAATACTTCCATTATAAGTCGAAGAAAGGTTGGCTAGAAGCTAGAATTTTAATACATTGTGTATTTTTCATAAGGAAGCCCACTAGCTGGAGACAAAGCGATATTATATTTTTCAGGTAAATGAAGAATTTAACACTGTATATCCCATATATTTAAACAATGGCCGCTGGTCAAAATGTTATTTTGTTTAAGCCTCTAGGACCATTTTTTCAGTTTACATCGCGGTAATGAACTTCGCACCAATGGGGTACACTCGAATTCTCGTCATAACGATTATTACAAGTAGAACACTACATTTATTTATACCTACGTAAAATATAAATCTGGCTGCAGTAGACTCGGTATTCCATGCGTTACACATTTTGAGCTGCTCTTTACGCACTCGGACGTCCGCCAAAATAACTTCGTAACCGCAGTTTTTAAGCTTGAAAGTAGAACAAACTATTTTTAATAATTATGATCGTACGCTTATTCTCTGGCCGCACTCCAGTTGCAGAATTCTCTTCGAAAAGTAAATTTAATTAGGAAACAGTTTCAAGTGAGAGATTTTCACTCCTACCGATGTTTTGTGATATTCTTCCTGATTTTATACTTTTTCACATACCCAAATAGTTCTTAGAATAAAGAAACTACTGGTTTTAGCAATAAAAAAGTTAGTTGTAAAACATTTTCTGCAGTTGACTCGCAACTGCAGAAAATGTTATAATAAAGGTTTTTCTTGAGGTGACTCGAGAACGTCGAGCTATTTGCTTAGTTTCATCGATGTTGGATCTTTTCAAGGTTTTTTACGTTTTATTCTCTCATGGATTGAGTTACTTTAAATGCTGAGTAAGATTTTTATTCTTGTCGTCGAAATGTTCCGTCTTTTCTGCTCACATTTAGAAAATTTTGATCAAAGAGAAGAGGGTCGATCGTTGGGCGAATTATGGAAGCCTGAAGTCTCACTTCAACATGATGACCACGACCGCCAAGAGTGTACCTACGAAGAAGAGAGAGAGTTTATTTTTTAGACTTAGTTAATTAGTGGTTTTCGATTTAACTGACCGTAGCGAATGTAGTTATAATTAAGTATTTTATACACGGAGTATATTTTTTTTATCCAAAATCCAAAAATTAAGTCGTAATAGCATACATTATTAAAATAAAATGTTGTCTAAATTTTATTCCAAAAAGTTATTACATGCATTATAAATCAAACACAAATCCGTACAAACAATTCGCGATAATTTAGTACCAAACATGCAAACACCAAACCAAACCATCGCATTTATAGTGTAACTTTGAATATCAAATTATAGCCAACAAATCACATAAGTTGGTCCCAACATCCGTGTCAGTCTCTAAACTACTTTTCAACATTTCCTAGCCGTGTAATGCTATAAGTGGGCAATGTTAACACTGGCCGGTCACAACATACTGGTCAGAGCGGTTAATCCGGGACCGTGTCACGGTCTCCGGGAGTCCTCCGGGAATCCTCCGGGATGTTAGCGAATAAGTGATTGTTCTGTCGCACTCAGCATCGTTGACCGGTGTTTTACTTGTTTGAGTATTTTGAAGGTAAATAGGGAATAGGGCTGTCTTTGTAAAAATATACTAAACGTTGTTGTTAGTTTATGCGTTGTTAGTTTAAGAACGGATATATTCTTAATTCAAATTGAGAGGTGAAATGCGGATGTAGGTATTATAGATGTACCGTAAACCTTCGGTGAATATGGATGTTATATTAAGGGGCTGAGGACGAACAGTTGACAATCGACATCTGAGGTTCTAAGCCACGCCCACTGTCATCAATAGTTTAGGGGGAAACTTAAATTGGAGCGAAAAGTATTTGAAAATGAAATACACAAGGCCGACCACAGAGGCCCGCATCATAAACGGACTCTTCCGATGGTTTTTACAAAAATATAACCGCGCAAGTTCTTATTTCAAACTGGCGGCTAGCATCTGTCATCAGATCGTTCACTGTTTTTTTGTCTATGAATGCAACCTTATTGCTACGAAAATAAAGATCACTAAAATAGGTAATCTGGCTAGTGCACTGACCTCTATCATACAAGTACGCTGGACTTCATATTAGGGATGACAAAATGAAGACATTTGATTTTCGCCATTTTGGCGCCGATAGCAATACGTGACTTAACGTGAGAGTCCATGGAACTAATATTAGAGATAGGACACAGCCTTCGGGAAAAATACTTTTATTATTAAAAATACTTTTTCAAACTTTTTTACGACTTGTGCTTCCCTACCGTAATGGATAGACTCCGCGATGGATATCTAATGGTATCAGAAACTGTAGTAGACGGAAAAGAGAGATGTTATGGTTGTACAGGCGATCACCAAATATTGAAAACAAACAATTACTTAAACAATATTCGAGACGATTAAAAAGAGTAATAAGTCTTACACAAAAGTCTCAAAACAGCCATATTATAAAAAGTGCAGAAAATAAAACAAAAGCTACGTAGAAATTAATTAATAGGTGTAAATCTAACTTTCCCCCGGAATCTGTAAAGCAAATTTTATTGGTGATAAGCAAATTAACAATCCTAAAGACATAGCTACGGTTTTCAATGATTATTTTATAGATTCGGTGCAACCTGCAAACAATAATGCAAACGGTAATGCTATATCTCTTATAAGAGACTTCCCAAAAACCCTTTTGATGGCACCGACAGATGCTATGGACATTTTCAGAATTATTAATCAGATAAAAAATACCAATAGCACGGGTTTTGATGAAATTTCTACAAACATTTTAAAATGAGTGTCTCATATAATTGCACCCGTACTAAGTTTTATAATTAACCTATGCATAGAGCATGGTCACTTTCCAAACGTATTAAAAACGACTGTAATTAAGCCACTTCATAAGAAAGGTGACAAAGCAAACATTTCAAATTATCGTCCAATAACTTTAATACCAGTATTATCAAAAATCTTTGAGAAAGTGATTTATAAATCCCTCAACTCGTTCTTTGAAACAAATGGTATACTCGCTAAAGAACAATATGGTTTTAGGAAAAGTAGAAACATTAACAACGCAGTCTATGAGTTAGTGGCAAAAATTGTTAGTAATGTTGACAAAAAAAATCCTATTGCCCCAATACTCATGGACATGTCTAAGGCATTTGATCACGTAGATCACACAATATTACTGGGTAAATTAGAGCGTTATGGTGTCCGAGGAAATATATTGAGCCTAATTAAATCTTATTTATGTGGAAGAAAACAAATCACGGTTTTAAATAGAATTTGTCCCAATTCTAAGAGACAAGTTACTCACAAGTCGTCCATTAGGTATACAACTTGCGGTGTACCCCAAGGAAGTGTCCTTGGGCCCTTGCTGTTCCTCATTTTTATAAATAATTTGCCGAAATGTACTGACTATCAGACCGTCCTGTTTGCCGATGATAGTACAATTATCATACCGTGTGAAGACTTAGAATCTTATGAAAATGAAATAAATAATGCCATTCATTGCATTACAGATTGGTTACGTAAGAATAAACTTAAAATAAACTTAGAAAAACCCAGATTATGACGTTCCAACAAAGAACAAAACAACTAAATTTAAATATTAAATACGCAGACCAAAAAATACCTAAAACCAACAATGCTAGATTTCTAGGACTTTACTTGGATAGTCATCTAAATTGGAAATGCCATGTGGAAACAGTTAGCAAAAAACTAAACCAATATTCTTCTGCGCTTTATAATCTCGCGAAAATATCGCATATAGCGTATGTCTCTTCAACGGTACGTTTTGGAGTAATGTATTGGGGAAATTCCACTGACAAAAACATTGCGTTCAGTGCTCAAAAGAGGTGTGTACGTGCTGTGTTTGGGCTGAAAAAGACTGATAGTTGTAGGCCATTATTTAATAAATATAAACTTCTTGCTTTGCCTTGTATGTACATCTACGAGACAGCAGTATTCGCAAAATCAAACTTGCATCTGTTTCAAACACTGAAGTCGAAACGTCGCAATAGAGAGATATGTGCTATTCCACACAAGACTGCATTATACTCAAAGAGTTTTTAGGAATGGCACCCCAGTTATATAATAAGTTGCCCATTACAATAAGAGATCTTGAAAGCATAAACCACTTCAAAAAGGCTCTTCTTGATCTATTGGGCGAGAAAGCTTACTATTCAGTCAATGAGTACCTGGAAGACAAATTGTAAACTTATGACATTATATTCATTAATTTTGAATGTATTATTATTTCTTACCAATTATTAATTTGAAATTGTGACATTTTATTTATTAATTTTGCATGTATTATTATTTCTTACCAATTATTAATCAGAAATTATAATTAGAATATTTGTACGCCGTTGACGGCAAGACATAGCGTTCATTTTATTAATATTGACATCTGTTTATTTACCTATGTTCTACAAATAAAAATATTTGAATATTGAATTTGAATTTGGGCTTTATCGATCGTGAGAATAATTTAATACATGAGAAAAAAAAAACATATATTTTTATTATGATTAATTTTTAAGTAACAGAATAATTGCTGTACAGGGTAACTGAAAAATATTTTCAGTCAGATTGCAAGCTATAAACTAGTGGATAGCGTGCTAGTAAAGTTATAGCGCATTACTGTCAGATCAATGAGATTTAAATATGGGGATAGGCTAACAACTTATCCTTAAAACTAGTATATTTGAGCAAGTATCTCCTCGCTCAAGTACACTAGTTAGTTAATACTTACATTTGTTCGGATTTACTCGGTTGGCGCCCATCGGATTCGTGAAGGGTACATCATTTATAAAATAATAATAATAAATGAGATGGATAATCATTTACAACGGACGTATTTCTCGCTCTCTTCGCTGAGATCCTGTCTCTGTAGTGTTAAGGTGCAAATAAGAGTGACATCGCATTCCAGCGAGGTGAAGACTTTTAATAGTTTTTTTTCTGCATCTGTTTCAAATGCAGATAATAAATTGTCTGACTTCAAAGCATTTGTTAATAAAATTATAATTATCATGATATTATTCCAGAATTAATTCCAGGCTCAGGAACGTGGTGACTGTTACAAGAGAGAGGCCTGTGCCCAGCAGTGGGCGAAGTCGGGCTGTGGATGATCATGATGATGATTCCAGAATTTAGTATTACACATTGCTTTTGAACATATTATTACTGATTATTAGGCATTCATATAACATTCATCACCAATACCAATATGGGATATTTAGTTCCAACATACTACGAGAAGTCAATACAGTAGATGAGTGATACGTCGTGCCAAGTCTACTATTTTGATATTAGTGTAATTTAAAAATATCACTAGTACTGATATATTAGTTACAATATTATAATATTTCCAGGCGAATATATTAGTATTACCTCATTTTGAGAAATATCGGTATTAAACTATCTCTAAATGTGTCAATTTTAATTCCTGAGAACCTCGAGCGGGGCGCTTTGAATCAGCACAAAAATCAACTGTCATTTCATAAAGTATGTTTAGTCCAGCGTACTTGTATAATAGAGGTCAGTGGGCTAGTGTCATATAATTGAGTCTTTGCCGTGCAAATTGAATAAATATTATTATTATGTCTGCTTCTATGCGACTGCTACATATAAGAACATAGTACGTGACATTTTTTTAATAATGGTTTTATAGCCAGATAATTTTATTTATATTATTTTAATGAGATTTATACTATGCTGAAATAGACTGTGTAATGGAAACTTTAAATTTGAATTGAGATTTGGTGCTTTCTTTAATCAATTTATCATTATTTACAATAGGAAAGTCCCATCAAATCGTAAAACACCTAAAATATACAAATATCCAGAACTTACTAGGTTCGGAATTGTCTTTTTAGGAATATTTAAAATATCCAATAGAATTTAAGACACTATTAATATCAAGTGTACAATTCGTAGGTTCATATTCCTTGTATAGTATTTCTTGAAATATTAAGATGTCATCTGGTTACTAATACAACATGACCATAGCCTACTTGAAATCATAATATATTTTTGCGCTATCCTGGAATATAATAGTTTAAAGGCACTTGCTGGGTTTTGATATATACCAGCCTGGGGTAAGGAGGCCACGTGGAGCCGTTTTTGAAATAACATTAGTTCTATTTTTAAAGAGGTTTAAATACTTTTTAGTTATGGACTTAGTAAGTATACTAAACGACATGAGTCGTTTATAATACAACAAAAATGTTGATGCGAGTGACAGCGGTAGCGGCAGAGATTAAAAATAATACAGAATTTGACAATATTCCTGGTGATTTCGTTAGTTCCAATTAAAGCCACCAGGCTACATGATCTGGCTGCATTATACCTGATATTTTTTTGGCAGATTGAATTGCCAAGAAATAAATCGAATATTTTTTTTGCCCTTTGCGGAAAAAAGCGACATACGTCCACCTAACAACGCCGCAAAGCGGTCACTGTCGAATTGCACTGGATGGAAAGATAAGCATGATGGAATTTGTATGGATTTTTTTATAAAAAAAATAATATGAATTACTTAAAAATAATGAATGAAACTTCAAAATATACGACAATGAAGATTTGCGTCCTGTTATGATATTTTTTGAAGATCTCGGTTAGAGGTTACTTTACCATTCAATTGTATCGAGGTTTTTGTGCGTAAACGTGTTTCGGCCACAAAAAAGTATTCGGAAATATGATCAAGATTATCATATCTTTTTTTCCGCTGCCACATCTTCAATAGATTTGGCAAAAAAATGTTTAAAATAATGCATATTTTGGTAATTTAGCCCCTTAATGTATACTTAATTTAAATTTTCTGTAGAGATTTTGAATTTAGAATCTAATCAGTATTCAAACTATTTATATGGATAGTTTTTAGGGTTCCGTACCCAAAGGGTAACAACGGGACTCTATTACTAAGACTCCGCGATCCGCCTGTCTATCTGTTACCAGGCTATATTTCATGAACCGTGATAGCTAAACAGTTGCAATTTTCACAGATGATGTATTTCTGTTGCCGCTATAACAACAAATACTAAAAACAGAATAAAATATTTTTTTAAGTGGGGCTCCCATACATGTACTATAAGGGTCAAAAGTGCAGTCACACTCTACCAAAACAGAAAAGGCAATTTTTTTGTAGGCAGCAGAATTTCAACTATTCGCGGTTAGTAGGAATAATCTATGCTTTAATTTCTATACAAAATATTAAATCAGTTGTGGATAATTTAACTTCTTCTACAAAAACTAGCCATTTGAGTTTTGGGAGAGTATGACTGCACTTTTGACCCTTGACTGTACATCCAACACATGTGAACTTTCTGTATGTCTCTCTTAAATAAAACTTTCTGCATACGTTACAAAGTTACCTACTACCATATAATTGCTCAATCAAAACTCTTCCAGAAACAATAGAAAATTCCACTCGAAAGTCAACCACACTATTATTATTCAGATCAGCCAAATCTCCGAACTTTTTGCGATCTCCTGTATCTATTCCTTTCACCGAATCACTTGGAATGAGCCCCGCCTGTTCCCAGTTCGCCTATTTCTCCCAAAAAAAAATTGAAGTCATTAGTCTTAACGTATTTAAGTTGGCCAATTGTGGGTAAGACCACTGCCATATTAAAAGGCCTGTTTAGAATAAGGTAATGCTTTCCGTCTGACAGAATTGGTGGATTTATTTTTAGTTTTCTTTTTTCTTTGCTTTTGTGAATTAGGATTGGGGTAGATTTTCTAGATGACTTAGGTATCCAATGTTACGAATACCCTTCGCCCTGGAGCAGGCGCAAAGCTACTTATTAATATCGGACCATTACTAACTAAAACACTTT
Source organism: Orthosia cruda (assembly GCA_964057195.1). Classification (NCBI taxonomy): domain Eukaryota; kingdom Metazoa; phylum Arthropoda; class Insecta; order Lepidoptera; family Noctuidae; genus Orthosia; species Orthosia cruda. The sequence goes on along the minus strand of OZ059826.1, from coordinate 11,631,608 downwards.
ACCCCAGTATCTGGAAGAAAGATTATCGTAAATAAATGGGACAATTTCCAAACGTGCGTCAGCTGCTGTAATTGTTTAAATGAATTTTCAACAGCCAGTCGCACCATTTGACTTGCGTTTAGTTTGTGGTCCATCAATCCTCTTTGACACGTCAAATCTTTTCAGAATGGGTATGTGGTTTTCTAACCGCCTTTTAGCCGGTAAACCAGACCAAATTTGAATTATGTAATGATCTTTGCTAGATCGTTTCAACTACTTTGTTGAACTCCAATGCAATTACTATCAACACCAATTATTATCATCAAACACAAAATGCCACATAAAACCCTGATCTATTAGGTATTGGTCTTCCGGTCATCAATGAATAGACTCATAGAGAATGCATTATGTCTTAGTCTCTGGTAATTGTACTATTGTATGCACAAACGCCTCTATGCATTCGGTACGTGACTTGCTGCTAATCCCTATAAGCTTGCGTTTGTGATATAATCCCTGGGTTATCGTAATTACAATGTTTGGACCAAACACTATTATTGGCTCAAAGCGTACTGAGAGCCGAAATTAATTTAAAAAAATATTCATAATACTCACATTTCTATCCAGATAAAAAAGACGATCGCGTTCGATATTTCGAACTTTGAATGCGCGTCATTTTTAATGGTGCTTGTAGAAATATATGCATTGTTTTGTGGACATAGGGATTCGATTCTCTGCGTCAATATGCTTTAACCCTTAGGATTGTTGTATATTGTTTCTTTATGCACTTCATACAAACTGAGTAAACCAATTAGACTAAACTAACTGAGTAAAGCTGTAGTTAGCTATTATTGTTATTCGTTTGATTTTGCGCTATAAATGAGAAAGAACTTTTGTTGGAGTGCTGAATCCATATTTGGTTTAAACAACTGTAATTCAAATAGTCAACATTATATTAATCATATTTGAAATCTACCTCCCTACCTTTAAATAAAGCTCGTTAAATGGTACAAGCGCCAAAAAACCTGCTGACCGAGTTTTGTCACGGCGGATTATTCTAGCGGAGACTAACCGTGGACGTGGAAAATCTAATGGTATTGTACCCAAATCAACTCTTCAAAATTGATTGAGAGTCTGATTCATTTTATAATTCCAATCCAAAGGTACGCACAAAACGTTTATTCTATAGCTATAAACTGGGGTCGTTAAGCCAAGAATGAATAGGTTAAAAACTAGGCCAGCCTGCCTCATCGTCGAACACATGTTCGTTTTGCCATCCGGTGAGATAGTCAAACGCAAACCAAGCAAAACAGATTCATCATCATCATTTCCGTGTGTCTCACATCTAGCTGAACCCCGCACGCGGTACCAGGTCACCGCTCCACCTAAATGGAGGCCTTTACACACAACCAGACAGATTATACAAACAGATTCATCATCATCATTTCCGTGTGTCTCACATCTAGCTGAACCTCGCACGCGGTACCAGGTCACCGCTCCACGTAAATGGAGGCCTTTACACACAACCAGATAGATTATTCAAACAGATTCATCATTATCATCAGCCTTTTAATGTTCCCACTGCTGGGGCACAGACCTCCTCACTGGTGGTGGTTCGTGGATTTCACATGTCTTCAAACAGATTATTAAATTTATATTGATGTTATTTTTTCGAACACTTTGTTAAAATTAATATTTGTTTCGGGATATTTACCATGTATATTTTGTTTTTGGTTGCGAGCTCGATATTTCGGCATGGTTACAAGCGCCATGATCACGAGAACTAAAGTCTTTGCGGGTGGGTGTTGTTTACGAGCTGACATATCTGTCTACCCTCTTACTCACTCGTTTCCGCACTCGAGCTCTCAACCAAAAACAAGATATACATGGTAAATATCCCGAAACAAATATTAATTCTAATGAGTGTGACCATGTCAGCTTAAAAACAACTTTGTTAAAATTTTAATTATATTAAATTGTTTTAGTACCCACCTAACTGTTTATAATTTAAAGTCTGTCAAATCAATTAAGCTATATCGAATCAGGTAAACCTACGTACAAAATTATAATTAAAATAAAAACAAAAAAGAGACTTCAATACAAACTATTTTGTTTTTAATTCAAAACATTTTATATGCATTGATGGATGAAAGAATAATAACATGATTGATTGCCGGATTCATGTAAATTGTACTTATATACTTACTAGCTGGTGCGCCCGCGACTTCGTCTGCGTAGCATTAGTACTTAATAGCCAATTTTTTATCCAACCTTTCATTAATCGCGTTACTAGAGAAACTATTGGTTCACCAAACTTTCACCCACTTAATGGTGATTGTAGGGATACTGATATACTATTACTGTCCTATGTCCTTCCCACGATCTCAAAACAAAATACCTCCATATCAAATCTCATCAAAATGGGTTCAGCAGTTTAACCGGGAAAATGTTTAAACATACAGACAGACTGAGTTACTTTCGCATTTATAATATAAACATGGATTTTAAATGACCTTCAGACGTCCTTGGGTATAATATCGCCCATTATGTATTCATAGGCGGCAAGATAATGATATTTCGTCACAAGATGAGAAAGGAAATGTTATAATGAAATGGAAGACGGTATATATTAAATAGTTCGAATATTATTTAAGTGCATATTGTTTTTCGAGGCGGTTAAATGGCTCATAATTTTCGAGAATAAGTCTGACTTTACAGCTTTTTTTTTTTAAAGACTGCACCAAACTAGGAATTTCTTCCTGTATCGTGGGTGCGTTTACAAACATATAACCTCACTTACACAAACACCCAGAGCCGGAACAACTATCTGTAGGTCATACAAATATTTGTTCCGTGCGGGAATCGAACCCGCGACACGCAGCGCAGCAGTCGATCGCTCAACCACTGCGCCAACCGTGCGCCCAATAGATATTATAATAATATATCTTAAAAGCAAAAAAGATAAATTCTATTGATATAAGGTAATATATTTGTTGTTAACATGGGACAAGGGCAGGAAGATGATGCTGATTTGTTGTTATGCGGTCGCTCACATGGGCCTCATCAGAAGGCTTGAAGTCACCCAAAGGGCAATAAAGGGGGTTATGCTCGGAGTTTCCTTGCGTGATCGAATCTGAAATGAAGACACGCGCAAGAGAACCAATGTTAGCGACATAACCCGAAGAACAGCCAAACTTAAGTGGCAGTGTGCAGGGCATATTGCGCGCAGAACGGATGGCCGATGGGGCCGAAAAGTTCTGGAGTGGTGATCGCCAACCGGAAAACGTTACGTTGAAAGGCCTCCCACTAGGTGGACCGATGACCTGGTGAAGGTTCGGGCATCCGCTGGATGCGAGACGCACGGGACCCTTCAATGTGGTGACACTTGGGGAAGGCATATGTCCAGCAGTGGACGTCTTTCAGCTGAAATGATGATGATGATAATTTATTGTGATGATGTAGACTCTAGTCTAGGTCTATGACCTAGACTAGAGTCAAGAGCAAACCCATCACAAAAAAAATAAAATGTTCTTTACAATTAATTATGTAAAGAACACAAGTAAAACACAGTAACACAAGTAAAACACAGTAACACAAGTAAAATAAATTAAAAAGAAATATAGTATTTTTTTATTTTATCAATACCTATAGTAAGAGGCTACAGCAACCAAATAAACGAGGTTTAAGTTTAGATAAAAATATAGAGCTATCCTTTCTTCAACCCGATACTACAACATATATTAGTCAAGCCTATCCTACCATACCATTGCGGTAGAATACAATACATTATATCCCGCACAAGTTGCATAGCTGCATTGGCCAAGTTATATGGGGCCATACCGCCATACTTTTCGGTCCTTACATAAAAATGTCTATCAGATAAGTTATTGGCCTCGCGGATAACGTGACGTAGTTCTATACACGTTCTAGTTTACAGATTTTACGACTTTGCCACTAAGTAGGTGAGTTAAGAAAGAAAATATTTTATTTTTCTTCTTTAGCATCTGAGCCGATAACGATTATTCTGCCAGTAGCATTCAGTGACCAGCGGTGCGGTGAGCCGTCAAACTTTGCACTTTATAGGAAAACGATTGTACAATTTGCTTTATAATGATTTTTTAATAGTCTAGTCATAGCGAGCATTTTTCCTGAGTATCCGTGCTTGATGTTTGAATATCGCAAAAGCAAATACACAAATTTACAACAAAAAAAACAATCAGCTTTGCGTACAGCAGTCCCCTGCTGGACAGAGGCCTCTCCCAAGTTGCCACAAACGCCCGGTTTCGCCATTTCGTGTTCAATCTGTCCGGGCCACTTTTTGTTTTGATTAATATTATTTTTTGAAAGAAATAGAGAAACCTTGTGGTTTGTAGTTGAGTGTCCTGGGTTTCTTCAATCCGGATTTTTCAGAGATCTTCTGGATGTATTCTACAGTAATCAACCAGAGTCTTTATTAACATCGTTTCCATGGGGGAATGATGAGAGGTGTGTTGTTAGGAAAGTGTGTTTGGAGGCATGTGAAGCAAGGTGTGAAAAGGAAGGCCACAAACCTCCATACCTCATATAGGAGGATCCTCCGACCAGATGGATTTTGTGTCTGGTCCGGGCAACTGCCCAAAGGTTATTGTCGGTCTGTTGTATATGTTTAAATCGCGCTGAAAACTTTGCTGTCGCGATGCAGGATTTGTGTGACGTCATGTCATTAGTTCGTAAGTGGCGGCGTTGGTTCCGCTACATGTGTAGAGAAACCTGGTAGGATATTGCGCTGATATATTTTTTTTAAAGTTTTTTGGAAAAGGTACTTCTTAACTTTTCTATATCACGACTTTACTAGGCACGTAAAATAGACGCTCATGTAAATACCAGTTTCTCAATACATGTAAACGAAAAACGAAAGAATTCATGTTATTTGGTAGTTTTTCTCCATGTTGTTATGGTTTTGTCTTGTTTGCCAGTTTCAGCTGATTTGTTCTTTTATTTTACTGTGATATTTTGATTAATTTTACTGTTCGCTTGGATTTTATTGTGCTATCTCATGTGATATGTTCCCAGTATACCTAATATTGAGTTGGGTATGTAAGGGACGTTTGGTAATAAAATATTGTTGTGTGCACGGTTTTATAGATGCTTATATACATATACGCATATTTTTATACACATATTTTATGTTGATAAGAAGGTTTTAAGGTGTTTTTGAAGGCGTGTCATTGGCTGAATATGTAAATTGAGAAAGACAAGGACTCTATCACAGGGTGCCTTTAAATTCGTTTGTAATCATTATTAAAGATCATGAGTAGGTACTTTTACCTCCTGAAACATTACTAAGTAGACCACAACCATAACATCGTCAACGTTTTGCTATTACCTTCTGTCACAGTTTTCAATATAAACAAAGTGAACCGTTTTAAAAAAAAAATTGGATTCGATAAAATATTCATGTTTAACAGCTCTATATCTCTTTCATAAATTCTACGCAAACTAATAGGTAACTAATATCGTAAATAACTCGCAAATTACATACATAATTACTGTTGATTTAATAGTTGAAATAAGCAACTCTTATATCGACGCGCACTATATATATATATAGTGTACAGGCACACGATAGATCATTTAAAAAACTGCTAGTACCCCAAAATTGTCATTTTATTTTCTCTTGTCCTCCAGCAGGGCTAAGGTGAAACCTAATATGACGTATCCTCATTACTGGAGGTCAAACCACATTGATAATATATCCATGTGCTGCATACCAAATTCCATTTCGTTGGACCAATTGGGACGAGCGCAGGTCTAGTGAAGGTCTTATTTATTTAAACGGACCTAGACCTTGTGGGATCGAAATAAAAGGGACCCCACTAATGTGTACTGAGTAGATTGTAGTTTAGTTTGGATTATTTGACCATTGATCCTAGTCTGTCTATCAGTGAAATTGGTGAAAGTAAAATAAAGTGATTGGAAATTGAAAGTTTGAAGAGTATTATCAGTGTCTTAGAAATCTATCTGTTTATATCGATCTCTCGGTATCTCAGGTTTGATTTCTACACATAATAGAAAGAGATAATAGCATGAGCATAACCAACTTACTTATACCGTTCCCACTGCTAGGACACAGGCCTCCTCTAAAGAGGTTCTAATACATTTATCTCGACACACAACAATAAGGCTGAGAGCCGGTTCATGCGGCGCGTTGCATCGGCGTAGTGCTGTCGCTTTCCATACATATAACCATAGTGTCCACACGGTGCGCTGCGTCGTCGCAACGCACACACGACTGACTGCAGCCCCCGGGACGAAGCTGGAAAACATTTGCCTAAAGGCACTTTCTTCGGATAAACGTTCACCTGAGTGAACATTATTTGGTCAGGTAAACTTCGAAAATCGCGACGCACTCGTCAGACCCACATAATCTCCCTTCACATACACCCTAGAAAAAACTTCGCAACCAATACTAAATCCGTTAATAATCATCTAAACACCAGACATTGGGTCGAGTGTTAACCCTCAGACATAAATCGTTGTGCCATCTACCAATACATCACTGCATCTACAGTCTGTAACCCATTGGGAGGCCCTATGACGTAACATTAATTAGGAGGTCAAACGGCCTGACTGCTGTAGTGTAGTGGATAATTGGGAGGATTTAAGGCCGTTAATATTGAATTTAGTTGTAGGTCGTGGGTTCGAATCCAGTCAGGCGCTATTCTTTGTGTAAATTATTTCATCACCACTGCTCTCAATAACGGTGAAGGAAAACATCGTGAGGAAACCGGCATGTTCTAGAACTAAAAATTCGAAGACATGTGACATCCACCAATCCGCACTGGGCCCGCGTGGTGGATTATGGCCCGTCCCCTCTCACAGAGAGGAGGCCTGTGTCCCAGCAGTGGGAACATTAATAGGCTGATGATGATGATGAATATTGAATGACTCGCCCATGGTCTGACACTGGTTAATGGGTGCTCAAGTTGTGGTGTGTGACAGGGGAATGACAGAAGAACTGCAACGTATTATTGTATTGTATTTATTTAATGAGTCTGGAAGACTTACAGCTTAAAACTTAGCTTTCTGAAAAGTCTTGTCTTTATTTCTTATTCTACAAATTCTACTGTCACGCACATGGGACCAACTCATTTTTTTGGTATAAGAGTGTTAGAAAAATATATGGTGGATCATATTACTGAAAGATGCTGAAATAAGTCCACTGTTGGACAAAGGACTCGCCCAGCAAGCGTCGCCCCAAGGACCAGAGAGCTTTAAACAGCTCGCTAAATTAGCTGAAATTCTGAATAAAATGATTATCTGAATTGTTATTTAATAAAATGACTTAGTTTAAAAGTAAGTTACTCTAGTCTATACCATTTTATAAACAGTTTTCGTAAAAAAAAAACAGAAGCTTACCAATGCTGCATTTTATCCTATTATTTTATTTTTAGAAAGTTGACCTACTGATCCCCATCGATAAAGTTACCGTGAGTTAGGCGACGTCATGTGTAGTCAACGATATACATGGCAGTATTCCAAATACGTGTATATTGTTAAAAAAATATAAAGATTAACTACCATTTTGAACCTATTGTTCGATTTTAAGATTGAAATTAAGACTTGCAAAGTTTTAAACTTATATCATTTGTTTGTTTCTATTTTTGTTTCCATTTATCTCTCTCTGCAAACAGCTGACTTTTGTCAGAAAATTTAAAATTCCTTTCATAATTTAAAGTGCGTATGAAACCTTTGATCACGTTTTTAGCTTACGTTCAACTAGTTTTTAGGTTGAAACGGCTTTTTTTCAAGTGAAAGTCGAAGTAAAAAGTGTCCTATGATGTTATCTAGGCTGAAGTTTGCCTGTTTCTAAAACTTATAATTGACTTTATGATGAATTTGAAAATCGCCAGTTCAAGTCGTAGTGTATAGATAAATGTATGGACTACCCAACAATTGTTTACACAATATTATTTTCAATACTTTCGTTGGCTCACACAAATAACTTGCAGATGTCATATGATTTACCAATATATTGGCTGCCAAGAAATAAGGAACCGGAAAGTGTGAAAAAGAGTATACATATATTATGGCGGCGGCTTAATTAACTCGCCAGAGGTGGCCAAAACCTCACACAAAAGAAGAAGAAAAAGAGATGACGAAGGTTATTTAATTTAAATTAAATATAAGTAATTTTTAATTAACACAATCTATTTAAATCACGCATGCGGATTCTATAAATAAAAAAAAACATTTTACATAGAGTAACTGAAAGCTATCAGTCAATTAGGTTCTTCAGACTAAAGCAAATAAGCTCTGTACATGATCGACATTTTTAATGAGAAGTCTATCTATATCACTTTGACACGCTATTAGCAAATTATTCTTGGGGCGATTCATGGTCAGAAACTTGTTTTCACTTTTAGTAATTTACAAGAATCAGAAAAATATGTTGGTACATTTTTGGATCTAATTTCCATATCGATTAGCGTTTTACCACTGGTACGTGTGGTACATTTTTTCACGTGGACGCACTACAAATAAATATCCAATAATGGGGTGAATGTCCAAATCCATGCCAAGGTCTACTCGAGTTCTAAATTTCATCCAAATTCCCATAGGGCTGAATGACTAACAAGCATCCAAATATATGTACAGAATTTCATATTGTTTAATAATAATAATAAATAATAAACGTAAAGTACAATGGAACGATGATAGCTACAGAATCATAAACTGTGTCGCAGCTATCAGCGCCCGACAACAAGACAGTAAAATACAATTTGTTCCAGACTACTACGAAAATTTTGTTACTAGACAGAAAAAATAATATTCAATGAACTTATATAAAAATCAAAATCAAGTGAAGTGTATGTTGAGGTGTAGGGGTGTGTTGAGAGTGTATGTGTGTGTGTGAGGGGTACGTGTATATAATATGTGTGTGGGTGTGTTTGCATGTGTGAGTTGTTATGTTTAGTTACGTTACCACAAGCTGTTCAGTTGCATCGTAGGATATGGATCTTAACCACTCTGTCAAATTCTTCTTTAATACATTTTCAGTCATAGTGTAAATTTTTAAAATTATATTTATTTTATTATAAAAATTTGGGGCTGATGTAATCGAAGTAGTTACCACCGCTAGTCAACTGAACTTAGTCTTGCAGATTATGTCAGAGCGCCGCTTCTTAGCAAGATACTGTGGATCGTAGTATAGGAGCTTGTGTTTCTTAAGAACAGTCTGAAGTATGAACAGTTGCTTTACTGTGAGAACCCTAAAGAGTAGATATAGTTCAGAGGTTGGGAATCTGATTGGTTTCTTAGCTAGTGCTTGTTTATATTAGTAAGAACGACGTAGAATAGAATAATTTCGTACTATAAATCGCGCACTAAACAAAGTTACTGCATTAGTTTTTCCACAAATAATATACACCGACTAACACAAAAGAAAAATGTTGAAAAATATGAAGAATCCGTAGACCTCTACGAAAGCGCTACGGACATACGACCGTAGCGTGCGTAGCACTCTTGGTAGCACTTGTTAGAATTTGAAGTATGTGTGACGTCATTAAATCGTTAATTTTCAGTTTTCAATGGTTTGCTACATAATACATACCTGTCATATTTATTAAGCACCTACCGATAAATGTCTAAGTATCTACCTTAATTATAATTGTGGTATCAACTACCTTCAAATGTAAAAGAGTACCCAACTCAGTAAATATTGTTGTGTGTTCAGGAAATAAGTCTAAACTTCTATTTAAGCCACGTTGATAATATACCTATAAATGATTACGTAATTTGTAATGATCATTGTGATGTATCCTGGATTTTATAATGCTATATTGGTATTATAAGTCCTTTGAAACAATTAGTACAATACTGTCTGTTAGTATCAATATTCTTTCGAATATTGATTAAGGATTACTATATAGGCGATATTAAATTCCTTAATTGCCTTGATACGTTTTAAAACATATTCACTTCATAGTAATTGATTATTGTTCACCTAATTTTGAGATTATTTGAAGCAATATAGAAAATGGCGGGATACCGCGCCATTTTCTCATGTTGGACGTATTGAGACACAGATAGACCCGATATTATAAAATATTGTGTAATTGATAGGCGGACTTACTTTTTGGTGAACTACAAGCCAGTACAGGCCAGATATTGTTATTTAGAAGTATTCTACTTTATATTACTTGATGTAAGATCGACTACACAAGACTAACGTAAGTTATTTGATATTATAACTTTAATATTTCTAATGGTTGTGTTGAAGCTGTATCTATATCGTATTATGGCCTTTATTCCTAATATGTTATATTGATTTAAGGGCTACTCTATGTCCTTTGCCTTATCCTTGTTATTTTGAATCTAAAATATTGTAAATACTTCGTGTTTGTAAAAGATATCGATAAATACTATAAAAGAGCTTCCGTGGGGTTTGTTGCCCTTCTTCCCCACTAGAACTAGTCTAGCGATCGGGCAGTAAGCTCAATGAGCCTTCTAAATATGAATTAATTGACAAGCCTTACTTAAATAAATACCTAGTCTTGTCTTTCTGTGCTTTTATTCATAAAACCCTTTCCTTACACACCACATACATTAGAACTCTGATACACAGTAAATAACCAATAACCATCTTGACATTCAAAGCTTGCTATCTTGGTAGATACCAATACTTTTATATAGAATTCCATTCATGATTCTAATACACTCATCTAGGCAAAAGCACCGTGCCATCGAAAACACATTTTGTAAAGTTCTGTTTGCCGAATAAACAAAGTAAAAATTTTAATAAAAGTTCATAAACCCAAAGAATTTTCAGAATTTTCCATATTCGGTTTTTGGTCGTTAGTTGAATATCTGAAAGCATTGTATCTCGTCTTTTTTCACTCATTCATTCATTTAAATCAGTCGTCTGCGTAAATGTTCACTTCTGGTTTTATGGGGCTTTCTAGTGGACTGTCCAAACGGATAGTCTGGGGCACTGGAATAATGCCATGAAAAGTATTGTAATTGATTATAATGTTGTGATTTATTAAAATAAGATTCAATAAGGGTCAAATCAGATTTAAACAAAAACAAGTCTGTAGTGTTATTCTGTAAAAATCTCGCCGTGTAAACTTGGGTGAAGTTGAAATGAACCGTCATCCCCTAGAATAGCATAATCCTACATGCATCCGCATATCAAATAATGCAATCCGCATATCCTATAATGTTCCTACTGATGGGTCACAGACCTCCTCTTTACGAGACATAGTGACCCATAATCCACCACGCGGGCCCAAAGCGCCTTTTTACTTCTAAGACATGCTTTACTCGCGATTTTTTCCAATCCCAAGTACCAGGCTTTTTTTTATCGGTTTGCGCTTGACCACTATGTCACCTGATGGTAAGCGAAGATGTGGTCAACGGTGAAGCACGCTCCATCATCATCATCATTTTAGCCGAAGGACGTCCACTGCTGTAGATAGCCCCCTCCCCCTCCCCCCCCCAGGCACCGCCACATTGAGCGATCACGCGCGTCCCGTATCCAGCGAATTTCGCTACCTTAACCAGGTCATCGGTCCACCTAGTGGCAGGCTTTCCAACGCATCGGAAAGCACGCTTGCCTAGAAGTAACCTATTCACACACACTTGAATTGAAGACCCCTAGATTGTAGCTATCGGGAAACTTAGACTCCGGCAGGGAATTCCACTCCTTAGCTGTACGCATAATAAAAGTATGCACGTTTCGCCCGAAATGTTTAGTTAGTATGAGTTGAATGGCCACCATGTATCGCTGGTGCATCGCCGATAATGAAATGGGCTAGGCGAAATTAGGTCATGTAATTCCAGCGCGCACTCCCCGAAATGTAATCGATAAGAAACCGACAAGTTCAAGACTCTGGCTTCGACTAGACCAGTGCCTCATTTCCGATGTGCCTCTTGGCCCGTTTTCAATCGACTCTAGTGCATCAAGTTGGTATTAGGTAGATCCATCCTAGATATGAGAACAGCAGGTGTGTATGGTGATGCATGATCGAACTTGCGCTTGATAAAAATTGAGCAGCTGTTCCGTTGTTCACTTCAAGGCTTATCACCTTCTTAGCACCCAAATTTTCCCCTCGGGTAAAAATACCAGGGCACCATTATACTTTACCGACCTACTTTTATTTTTTGTCCATTTCTGAGGCACCTGGCGTGTCGTACATGGGCCTGTTTCGGACTATAACGGAATATAATGCTAAAGTTATTTTTTAATGTAGTTTCAAAGATTTCTTTATTAGAAGGTTCAGAATAGCACGACCAGGAGATAACTTATATACTTATTTGTTCTCAACCAAGAAGTGCTAAAGTTATCTCTTGCAGATTTTGAGCATTTACACTTTTAGCCTACTTCCCACCCTTTCCCTCTAATTTTATAAAAGTGAAATTGTGTGTTTAGATGTTTGTTTATCAATGATGCTTCAACGGCTGAACGGATTTGGATGAAACCTGGCTCATTGCTAGACCATGACCTCGATATCAGTAACATAATTAGATGCCCGTGGCTTACTTTCTAACCAGCACGCGGGTAGAGCTTCTCTTAACAGCTAGTTCATTATAAAACTAGGAACATTATTTCTGATAAGTCATAGAATTCGAATGCAACCTATGGTGATTATATTCACATGACGCGATTCTTAACCGCCATGTTTTTCCAGAATTTTAGTGCCGATTTCAATAAAATTTTGAGCAAAATAATCCTTAACTTACATTACCCTAACAAAAACTACAACATATTATTATTTATCTAGAGTTCTGATTGACACACGATCTAGTACCCTGATAGAGGCCCTAAATCACTGGAAATGTTTCTTTTATTTGTTTCTGCAGCCATTCTTCATCTTATGAGCGAGGTTATTGAATACTAAGTCAGACAAAGGTAATTTTTGCTGTTCAGGTAATTTTATATGCCAAGGTAATTTATTTGAGTAATATTGTTGTGGGGAAACACATTTGTTTGGTCATGTTTCTTTTTTTCTCTTTTGGGGGTAGTTGATGTTGTGTAGTTTGCTGTATGCTTTTATTTTGGTCGGTGCGCAGATTTAGTTTTTAAGGATCATTTCAAAATGGTACAAAAATATTGCCATATATTTCTCCGACCAAGTAAAAATTACGTAAAAGGGCCCGAGTTATAACAAAAAGGGAAATTATTAATCAGGGGGATAGAAAATATACTGAATGGGCTACTATCATACTAAGTAAGTCACTATTAATCCGGTTTGAGTAACACTTTTTTGTAGGTTTTTGTGAGCTGCGGTATATAATACTGTTAAATACTTAAATTGTATCTGGGGTTCTATTTTTTCTATTTAAGCATATTATTCTTTTGCATATAGCTGAACAACCATCGAGGCGACATCGCTGTGCAGCGCGGGAGTTCAGGTGTATTCGTGTTTTCAACGAATTAGTCCAAGAGCGAGTAAAGCTAGAGGACCCCGACACGGATACGTTAGGTTCGAAGGAGATGACATCTCCTTCATGTTACGTTACTTTATACCCTGCAGACAGAAAAAGGACGTCGACAAACTTTTATTTTCAAGTCTCAGTTTTAATTTTTTGTATTCGCCCACTATTTGTCGTTCACTTAGTATTTCAGTAAGCCATATTCAATTCCACCTGTAATTTGAATTTATTTTCGCTCGTTTAAATACTATAACAAAAATAAGGTTTCCTTTATTTTTCAAAGAAAATGCTCAGTATCAAAGACAGTCAAATGTCTTTATTTCAATAAGGCCATTAAGCGGCACTTTTGAACGTCAACAATTTAAATTTATAAGTAACTAGAGGACGTCTCGCGGTTTCACCCGCGTAGTTCCCGTTCTCGTGAGAATACAGGGATAGAAAGTAGCCTATGTCACCCGGGGATAGAGTAGCTTCCCAACGGTGAATGAATTTTTGAAATCGGTCCAGTAGTTTTGGAGCGGTACAAACAAACAAAAAAATCTTTCCTCTTTATAATATTGGTATAGATAATTATTGATTCTACCGTCCATTGGGAATAGTAGCTTGTTATGGAGAAAAACGTATAGTTATATATAGTTTGTTAATTCGATAGGTATTTATTTTATTACGATATAGGGTAAAGGGATTTACCCATTTAACACTTTTAGGTACGAAGTTTCAAAAACATTTGCCTACTGTTTGATTTGGTCCCATTCAAATTTGATGTAGATCTGATGAGGAACTTCGGAGATATACAACATAACTCTTCATTATATGACAACCAATCGCTCGGGATTGCTGCAATCGCATGTATGTGTATTGTTTACACCATTTCATAACAACTAAATTACGCGCATATTGAAAGTGAAAAATAAAATCTTTTTCAAAAAAATTCAACCGTATCCCAAAAAATACTACAAAGTGACTTCAATTTCGGAAGTCGGTGTTATAAAACGAAGAAACGAAAACAGTAACACCGATTTCTGAAATTGAGGTTATTTTTCAGTTTTTAGTGATTTTTGGAAGCCGGTTGTATTTTTTTGTAAATATAAATATCAAGGCCTTAACTGTAATAAAAATATTTTTATATAGTTCTCTTTTCGATCGCTTTTTTTTGGATCTGAATTCGCATAATCAATAACAGGCATAAGGGTCAGGTTAATCATAGCTCCATTATGAAACGTTCACATAGATTATTTTAACAGTTGAAAATCATACAATGCTCTCGTGCTTACTCTATTTAAAACATAATTATAATCAACAAAGGTTTTTGGTAAAATTAATAGCATTGTCATGAAAAGCTGATCGCTAAATTATACAGCGAGTAAGTGAAAAACTTTTCAATTAGCACATCCGTTTATTGAATTGTCAATCAACACGAAGAGATAAAGTGACCATGGTAATGCTATTAAGAATAAATTTTCTTGACAGTAACAAAAGATTAATAAACCAAGAAAAACCATACAAAATTATTGTCGTCTTGAGCGTAAAGTTTACATCACCGAAAGGAATTACGTATGAATGTCCTAAAAGTAGTTTTCCAAATAAAACAAGCCTTTGAAGACTTTCTCACGACCAACTGCTTTAATAATTCGGCTGTAGTTACGAAATTGATCTCATAAGTCGTACAAATAACAAATGACGTATAAAACATAATATTTGGATCATTATTTTTATTTTCTCGTAACTATTACGTCGATTAAAAAGGCAGCTTACGTCTGCGACTTATTTTACGCATTAACAAGAGAAGAAGTATTTTTCTGTATCCGCACTCTCATGATGTCACAGTCATGTCTTCAAATATTTAGTTCTAGGATATACCAGTTTATTCACGATGTTCATCTTCACTTTTTTGATAGCAATAGTGATGAAATAAATTACTCAAAATTCAAGTGTTCGATGTTCTACCTACGGGCCGTAAGTTGGGCCCATTACTATTGAGTTACTAAGCACTACTGGTATAAAATTATTTAAAAACTTACTCAACCTCGCAATATTTGATAGCAGTAAATATTAAATTTTCAACAAACAAACATACATCGCTACAGATTAATGACATACTCCAAATACAGATAAAACAACAATAACAATTCTGCCATAGAGGGTCAATCTAACAAATGGACGACTAAGTGCCGATTAGCGGTTTATAGTGCGCGACAATCATATTTGATACTCAGCGTATCAAAAATTCTAAGCGCTCTATAAAATGGTAAGTTACAGGTGAATCGTTACCACTGGGTTATGACTTGTTACTTTGTGCTTGTGACTTCGTCCGAAAAAAGAGGTCCTTTTTAAAAAGCTTCAATTAATGGTGTAGTAGGAACTTATTGTACATAATGGCAAAGAAAAGTAGATACTTATCTAACTTCATGAATAACTATAATTTTAGAAAAATCTAGAAAAGGTATTTTTAAAAGCAAGCTGTTTTTACATGACGGTATCCTTAATGAAATAAAAAAAAATGTTACATGCTTTTGTTCATCATTTAACACTGTAATGCATAAACCATGAAACCATTAGTGGTGGTTAAACCATTAACCACCTTGTTAATGGTTTGATAGTGATAATGTCGCGATGTTTATTCATTGAGAAATACTATAGATTAAGTTATTAAACTAATAAAAAAACAAACACTTAAAAATAATTATTCCGTAAAACAACAAAAAAGCTTTTGATCGGAACAATCACATACAGACAAAATACATACTCGTTTCACATGAACGACTTAGAATGAGGTTTATATCGTAACAAAACTTTGGTGGCACTCAAATCTTTTGTTCGATGTTTTGTTTATGAGCCTGATCCGCAAACTCGGTCAAGGATACTTCAGAAGAGTGTGTTATTCGATAAAATTCCTAGTTATTTCCTCTTCTTACAGTTATTATTCAAGGATTTAGGACTCCGTTTTACGTTCTTTTTCTTTTTAGTTTTGTAGTAAAACAAATAAAAACCTCCTCCTTTCTGAAGTCGGTTAAAAATTAACCTTTCTTGTGGAATAGGCCACGGCTTTAAGGTTGCGGGAAAAGCTAGTCATAATTATTTCAGCTAGAGATTGACATTTTGCGCAAAGGCCTTGTAATTGTCTATACCAATATTATAAAGAGGAAAGATTTTTTTGTTTGTTTGTACCGAATAGGCTCCAAAACTACTGGACCGATTTCAAAAATTCTTTCACCGTTGGGAAGCTACTCTATCCCCTGGTGACATAGGCTACTTTTTATCCCTGTATTCCCACGGGAACGGGAACTACGCGGGTGAAACCGCGAGGCGTCCTCTAGTATATTATAATCGTTGTAAATAAGTTAAGTAATTAAAGTTATTATTACAATTGTTTAGTTATTAAATATATTTACAGTATTATTTATACACAATTGTAATTTGTGCTTCAGCATAGTACTCAATTGCCAAGTTTTAGATAAGTATTTATTAATATACAATATCGTCTGCTCATGCACTTAATAGTTTTGAAACAATTGTTATCAAAGACACGATATTATAGTTCTTCAAACTGCCAAAAATAAAGTATATAACAGTACTCATTTTGTGAATGATCATAAGATTTGAACTAATACTTTTAGCACGTATTATGTCCGAAGTGGTATAACAAAACTATAGTTGGTATTATAACTTTTAAAGCTAAGTTTAAGAGCCCACTCTTAAAATCTAAATTTAAATTTGATTTTTATAAATCTATATCGTCATGATTGTTGCAGAGTTGCCTGGCCTACAGCTATCTATTTTACTATAATTTATTTAATTAAAGTAATTGCCGCTCGATATTGCCAGACAATTCTCATGTAATCTATTCTGTTACCAAGTATCTTTCATAAAAATTCAGTATGATAATAAACAATTTATTACAGATTTTTGCAGTGGAATCATGTACTATTTAGTTACTCTTAGAATTAGCAATATGTTCATGTTACTTCTCCTATCGTGCCTCACAAAATAAACACAGCATAGTCTTAAACATTTTCTCTAGTTATCCCGCATATCCAAAAGTCTCTCAGGCCCACACATATTTTACTACATACCTGCCGGCAATTTGTCGAAATACTACCTTACCTTAACGACCAAACGTTTTTGGTACAAACGTTCGTAAAAAGTGTTAGAAACACTTTTTACGAACAAAAGTGTTAGAAATACTTTTGTTCAGCAACAAGACTGCTAGATATATGGCTGAGGGGAACGGCGACAATTTTGTAGTGTTGCGACAAATTGGCAAAGTGAGAAATTGTGCGCTTGACAGCATGGAATTAGGGCTGCCAGATGCAGTAGTTTTTTGTTGTTTGTTGCATTTGGATAAAGTATCAGCTTCAGTTAGTACAGAGTCAATTACAGGTTCCATGGGTAAAATATTGTAGTCAAGGGATTCTCATTACACCATAGCCTATACAAGGATAGACATGAGCAAGTGCCTGTGTCTATGAAATCCACACATTTTCTAACTCAAATTATTTCCTAAAAACAAAACAACATAAAGCATTAAAAATTCATAAGAACTCCATACCTATTCGCTCGACGGCAGGTTGCACAGGTGACGTTGACTTTTTGAAACGAGAGTTAAGAGTAATCCGTTCTTTAACCCGCTACCCTTGTTGAAACTCTTTTTTTTAAATGCACCCCACCTCTATAATTATGACAGCAACATCTCTAATGACCGCGGTAACCGCTTGAATTATTACGAAGACCCGCACCTCTTATTGCTATCTTTTGCGAATATATCCCAAAGAAAGACAAGCCGGCGTTGACTCTGTTAAATTAAAATGTAAACTCGCCTTCATAATTCCCTTTGTATCTCGGAGAAAAACATTAGAGAGAAAAATAACTGCTGTTTTTAACAAACCACACTATTTGTTAGTTAATTTGTTTCACATGATATTGGTCAAGATTCACAGGGTACTGATCACAGATATAAATCTAACTAGATGACGTGATTACATACACTTCGCGTGTCAAAAGAGGGCGTAAAATTACGATCAATAATAATAATCTTTATTCAAACTTGAAATTGGTAAAATATACTAATTGGTCGTATTTATAAAGTGGGTACAACAATGTTAGGTGCCTGTACTAGGTAATCCTGTATCACAGGCGGCGGGGGCTCAAGCAATATAATTGGAAGGACAAGGAATTTTTACAATATTTTCTTAACATTAGAATTGTGACAGATATATTTATTTATTGATAATCTTAATAACTAAAACAGATTAAAATTAAATTCTATTAATTATAATAAACATATGATTCCTAACTTAGCTTAGATAACGTTAAATGATCGTACTTTGAGATTTTCATTTAGCATTATCGGCACTGGAAATCCACCGAAATATAGAAAAAAATGCCACTAATTATGCCATATTGAGCTGCAAAGACTGTATAGGAAAAGTTGGCTGATGCATTTGAAATGTTTTCTTTCAATGGTAAGTAAATTTGTTTTTAAATTTTGTGTGATAAAGTTGCACGCTTGGTGTTCATAAAGATGGAGGGACTTGCGTTATCTAGTTATATTTATGTCTGTGGCGATAATACCGCCTTTACCCATAGTATAAAGAGATGTGTGACTTTTTGGTGTACAATAAAGTATATTCATCATCATCATCATAACAGCCGAAAGACGTCCACTGCTGGACATAGGCCCCCAAGCTTCACCACATTGACCGGTTCCATGCGTCTCGTATCCATCAGACTCCAGCAACCTTCACCAGGTCATCGTTCTACCTAGTGCGAGGCCTTCCAAAGCGCGGTTCGCGGTCGCCACTCCAGAACTTTTCTGCCCCATCGGCCATCCGTTCTGCCAGCAATGTGCCCTGCCCACTGCCACATAAGATAGGTAATTCTTCGGGCTATGTCGGTAACCCTGATTCTTTGTGGATCTCTAAATTCCTGATTCGATCATGCAAGGAAATTCCGAGAATAGCCCCTAGAGTTTAAAGAAAAGTATATAAAAAATTATGTTTAGCGACTGCAAATAAAACTTCAATCAATTAATTTTATTACTGGCCAGTTCAAAGTCCCACCTGTTTTTTTACCAGCCAAAGTCAGTTGTACCTTTAATTTATTGCAGTTACTAAATTCGGAGTTTGCAGCGCCCATTACAATAAAGTACATAAAACAAGAACCCACCTAAACGAAGTACGTTTATCTTTGCTAACGAAAGTTTAACGATTAATTGCGTTTAGTTTTAATCTTAGTGGTGTAACTTATCGGTTATGAAGTAATTGAATTGTGTTTATTTACTGTGGGCTGTTTTGATGATTAATCATTTTTGGAGGAAACTGTTTGTTTTGTCTAACATTATTTTGGTTTTTAAACTTTTGTTTACGAGCATCTTTTTCTTTTAAGTCAATGTCTTGTGTAAATAAAAACCAGCCAACTGCGAGTTGGACTCACGCGTGAAGGGTTCCATACTATTATTGCAAAAAAACACGTATCTTGTATGGGAGCCCCACTTAAATATTTATTTTATTCAGTTTTTAGTATTTTTTGTTATAGCGGCAACAGAAATACATCATCTGTGAAAATTTCAACTATCTAGCTATCACTGTTTATGAGATAAAGTCTGGTGACAGACAGACAGACGGACAGTGGAGTCTCAGTAATAGGGTCCCGTTTTTACCCTCTGGGTACGGAAAACTAAAAATATATAGACTTTTTTAAAGATGTAAATATCGGATTAAATCGCTATACAAAACTTTACAGAATTAGACAGACTGGACAGGACTCGACAGAAAAAAATCATAAAATCAACATAAAAATTCTCACGTCACAGCAAAAATAAAAGAACAAACAAACAGGTAGCATAAAACTTGAAAGGGGGAACTCATTAAGTTATTCTCAAAGAAAAACAGAGCGGGGAAATATTAATTAAAAACCTTCTCAGTATAAGGACCGCGGTTACCAAGTCTGCGGCAAACTTCTTAAAATGCAAAATATTCTTTGAAAGGCAAAAAATAAGTTTTCTTTGGCTTCGTTGTCGTTGACGGGGCAATCTTTTGAAGTCGCGACAGGTCCCGGTTTCGATCTATCGGCAAAGACTAATTGGGGTTAGAGTCGGAAACTTAGTCATAACTCAACTTGGTTCAGTGATCGATAAAAAGTGATTGGCCAGTAGCTTTTCAATTTAGAACGGTCTTTTATATTTTAAAAAGAAAATACAGTTTATGTTTGAATCTTAGAAATATTTTAGAAGCCTTTAGTTACACATAAAGCTGATTCTTGAATCAAGAATTTGAAGTTAGTATATCTATTTTTCAAACTGTACCTTGTACTTTGTTTGAAAATCTGCCCAACTTTTATGAACTTACCGGCCATTAGTACTAGATACTTATAGGAATACCTTTAGCATAGCCTTTATTTTCTAAAGAAGTGCTTTTGTTTTGTATGTTTTAAATTAAGGAATAATTTAGCATGAGACTTGCGATGTACAAGAGCTCTCTTTTAAATTCAGACACCTCTTTAAACTTGGCAGGGATTTCAGTGTTTTGTAGTGCCATTTCAATTATTTAAGAAGGAGTACCTATGGGGCTGCTAGGAGCTTATTAATGTTCCGTACCCAAAGGGTAAAAACCGGGCCGTATTAGTAAGACTCCGCAACCCGTCTGTCTTTCTGTCACCAGGCTTTATCTCATGAACCGTGATAGCTAGACAGTTGAAATTTTTACAGGTGATGTATTTCTGTTGTCACTATAACATCACAAAAAACAGAATAAAATAAATATTTAAGCGGGGCTCTCATACAACAAGCGTGATTTTTTTGCCGTTTTCGCGATAATGGTACGGAACCTTTCGTACGCGAGTCCGACTCGCACTTGGCCGGTTTTCAAATTTCTAGACCATGGCTAGACCACACCAGACGGTTCCAGTTTAGTCCCATATTAAAATCCTTAGGCGTCCAAACAGGCGTTACATAGAAAGGGTTCCGGGTTGGTATTTTAAAAGGTAAAGGGGCCCCTTCCACTCTGAGTCTTATTCCAAAAAGTTCAGTCGCCTTTTGAAGGTTTACCCCGTCAACAAAACAAAATGGCTCTTGATAAATTGACATTCTGTCAGTGTTCTTCCTACCCTGGTCCCATTATTTGGAGTCGGGTCTCCTCACTTTTCTATGCCAAGTTGTTCTGTCTTGGGTCTTTGTTCGGGCAATTGGGTTTGCTTGAGGTCTCTTTTTATATTAAACCACCAGGTCAATGGTAGGCAGCCTCCACCTCTCTTTTGTTCTGGAAGGCGCAGAGCTATTTGTACTTCATGGTCCTCACTACGTCTCTTGACGTGCCTATACCAACGAAGCTGGTTTTCAGTCATTTTGTAGGTGACAAATACGCCTTTGAAACTTAACTTAAAGTGACATTCTGTTAGTGACAGCAAAAAAGTGACGAAAAGTCAAAATCACGTGGCATTTCGGTATCGCTTATCTTTGGGCTTTTGGGATGATGAAGGAAAATATGAGGAAACAGCCTCTTATGGCATTCATTTATCACTGATCTAGTAATAAGTGAAATACGAAATGTGCTCACTTTTTTTATTTTATTCCGAGAAAATAAGCGCCATTATAAAAGTTACGGAGTATTTATTCATTTTTTTTATATTTAAATGTCACACTCTTCGCCTGCCATCGCCGCCGAGCGGACGTCTCGCTGCCGCTCGCCGCTCTCGCTGCCCCCACCGCGCGCCCCGCCGCGCCCCTCTCTCCTGCTCGTCGCGCTCTGCGTGACGTCACTGCGGTCGCCGCGTCTCCGCGCGCCGCCCACAGGTGTCGCTACTAGTAACTTCGGTTACTAGTAGGGACATCTATTTTTGGCCCCTTCCGGGTAAAATCCACGACTTAGTGGTCCTTGGTGGAAACCTAACGGTGTTAACGAAGCCAAGTGAAGTGGTGACCCGCCCACTTGCCAAGTCCCGTCTGGACACGGCAGTCAGAAGGAGTCGGGAGCAGGGTAGTTGGCCTTGGTAGATAGCCTAGTCAACCCATGTCTCTGCCCCACAGCATTCACCTGGCACGGTCGGGTGTCTCTACCCCGGCGTGCCAGACTTCTGGTACACACGTGGTGGGTGGCCCACCTTCGGTGGGTTTACCGGTACCTTAGGGCCCCTGTCACCCAATAAGATTGGTGACAGGAGTACAAGCTTAGGGCTCACCGAGGTACTCACCTCCCAGTCTCACCCGACTGGGAGGGTAGGATTGCACACATCCCCGGGCCCATCCACCCGGGGAAGATTTCCCTTCCGGCCTACCGGAATTATTAATTATTATTTTCACCGACAATGTCGTTCGCGGCATTAGTCGATCTCCTCCAGGAGATTCTTCTAACTGATCCCAAGTTAAAAAGCGATATGGTGCAGCCTTCAAAGCTGCCACCACCCCCACCCCACCCGATTCGGGCCCGATTGTGGCCCCACTTAAGGCTTACAAGCCATTCCCCGACGATGACTCACCGCGGTCACCATCCCCCATCCCCCAGACTAGTCAAGAGACTATAGCCCCAAACCTCTCTCAGACCACTGAGCCCATCTCCCGCCCAGACTCCCCTATGGAGCAAACTCCGTTCCCCGAAAATCACCATAATAACGGTGAATCACGGGACTCTTCTCCTCCCGTCACCTCCTCAGAGGAAGACGACTCCCACGATTTTCAAGTCGTGGGAGGAAAGAGGAAGAAAAACAAAGCCTCTGCTCAGGCCTCCAAGGCCAAAAAGACCTTTGTAGCAACTCCGTTTGCTTCACCAGTCGCATCCCCCTGTCCCTCTCCCGAGCCGACAGGCACCCAGCCCGCCCCCACTACCGCTTCCCAGCGGTCTAGTCGCCCTCCCAGCCCCCCAGTCACTACGGTCAATAAGACCAAGCCCCCGCCGCCTATATTCTTACAAGATAAGGCGAAGTGGACCGATGTGTCCAATCTCTGTAGAGAGAACAAAATTCAGTTTAATAGTGCCCGTGCCTGTCAGCAGGGCATTAAAATTCTTGTCCCCTCTTCAAAGGACTTCCGGGATTTAACCCGATTACTCAAAGTGCGGAAGTGGTCCTTCCACACTTACTCCCTCCCCGAGGAGAAGTCCACCCGGGTCGTCATCCGAAGGATCCCAAAGGAGATCTCGACGGAGGACGTCCGCTTGGACCTCCTAGCTCAAAAAGTTCCCGTCATTGCTGTGCACCGCTTGCATAAAGCGAGAGGTGGACAGCAATATGACATGGTAGTGGTGGAGTGTAGCCCTACCGAATCCCACAATCCCATCTTCGGGATTAAATCCATTTGCTCTCTCACCGGTATCTCAATAGAGAGACCGTATCGCCCCACTATTGTTGGTCAGTGTCACAACTGCCAACTATATGGGCACTTCCAAACAAATTGCTTCGCCACCCCCAGATGCGTTAAATGCTTGGGGGATCATGGCACAAAAGATTGTCCCCGTCCCAAGGACCGCTCAGAGTGCACGGAGCCTCCCAGCTGTGTGCTCTGTGGCCAGGTAGGTCACCCCGCTAGTTACCGTGGCTGCCCCAAAGCCCCAAAACTCGCGCCCATAGTTGCCAAACGCAATGACGCGCGCCAAGCACGCATTGCTCCCCCAGCCCATGCCCCCCCTCGTCTAGCCCCTCAGAGGGATTCTCCATGGGGTAAGCTAAACCACCAAAGTGTGGCGCCCCAATCTAACACTCAGCCCATTCCAGCGCTGATGGATCTTAGGATCCCAGTGCCTATCACAACCCCGGCCACAGTGGCCCCAACGCAAACCAACAAGGTGGCTCCTACCACTGTCGTTGGCGCGCGCTCACCCCCCCCTGTAGTCCAACCCGGCCAGAGCTCCTATCGGTGTGTCGCTGAAACCATTTTCAACGCATATTCGATCCGGATGACTCCAGAGGCCCGCTCCCTTCACGCTGAACTATCAAGTTTAGCCGACCCCAAAAACGCTTTTTCATGCCTCGAGGCCTTCTCGAGGTATCCTTCCATCACCAAGGAACTAGATAGCCTTGTATTTATCAACGGAACATGGGTACGCAATTGAGAAACAATTGCCTGAAGCCCAGATCCCTTAGGTTAGCTTTTTTCAATGCAAATAGCATTAACAACCAGCGTGATGAGATAGCCACGTTCCTTCGCGATCATCAGCTGGACGTCTTCCTCATTCAGGAGACATTCCTAAAACCCCAACAACGCGATCCCAAAATTGCCAACTATCGTATAGTTCGCAACGATAGGACCCGCTGTCACGGCGGTGGCACTCTCATTTATTATAAAAATGAGCTCCACTGTAGTGCTATCACCCCACTCGATCCCACTTCGTACCTTGAGTACTCAGCCTGTCGGCTTGGAATGACTGGTCATCAAACGATCACCATCATATCCGCCTATTGCCCTCCTCCCTCGGCGTCATCGGTGGATAACCCAGAGGGTCTCAAAAAAGATCTTACCTCCCTCTTCAATTCGAGTCACCCCGTCATCCTAGCGGGTGATCTCAATGCCAAACATATAGACTGGAACAGTACCGTTGCTAACTCTAGAGGAAAGCTGGTACAGAACCTAAGCAATACCCTTCATTATGACGTCATAGGCCCCCCGAGCTTCACTCATTTCCCAAGTAACGTCACCAGTAACCCAGACGTCCTTGATATAGTGCTATTAAAGAACATTAACCTTCAGTTTCGTTCTATAGAAGTGCTAGATGAATTATCTTCTGATCACCGTCCTGTGATCTTGCACCTAGGTAGTCGTTCAGGCCTCCCAGATCCAGGACAGCCACCCCCCACCAAAATTGTCACTGATTGGAGGAAAGTAAGTGCTAAACTGAAATCCACAATTTCACCCCACTTGGACTCAATCCCCAGTCATATAAACTCGGTCGCTGACACGACAGAGGCGATCGACTCGATTACAACTCACGTACAGACCGTCCTGAACGAATGTTCAAGGGAGGTTCCAGTGCTGGACATCCAGCAAGGGAAACTCCCTGACGATGTACGGAAGTTGTTAACCGAGAAGAACGCAGCTATCCGTGACTACAGTAACTTTCGCTGTGTCGCAAACAGAGTTCACATGCGTAACTTACAGCGTGCTGTAAAGGAACGTATGGCTGAGCTCCGTTCTGCGACATGGAATAAGATGCTGAGCGAACTAGAGCCCAACCACCATGCCTACTGGCACCTTCAGAGGAAGTTACGCTCCACTGAAGATTCTGCCATACCCCCACTTATTCGCCCTGATAAGAGTGTTGCATTTGAAAACACTGAAAAAGCCGAATGTCTGGCTGACAGTCTCGAACTTCAATGCACACCCAGCTCCCAACCAGTAGACAAAGCTCACCTAGATATGGTAGACGCTGAAGTCGAACGTAGGACCTCCCTTCCTCCCGTTGAAGACCCTGATGACCCACTACCTCCCGTCACCCCAGACGAAGTAGTGGAGGTTATCAAAAGGCTTCGCCCCAACAAAGCCCCAGGCATAGATGGCATCACCAATAAGGTGTTGAAACTCCTCCCTGCCCAAATAATATTGCTAATGACGGCCATTTTCAACGCTGCATTGAGCAAAAATATCTTCCTCCAAGCTTGGAAACAGGCTACTGTAATAGGCATCCCTAAACCGGGTAAACCGAAATCGGAGCCTACCAGTTATCGTCCCATTAGTCTGGTGAATTCTCTCGGGAAAGTCTATGAGCGACTTATTTATAAGCGGCTCAAAGACTTTGTCGAGCGAAAGAGCCTTATCCCCAACGAGCAATTCGGCTTTCGCGCTGAACACTCGTGTATTCAACAAGTTCACCGTTTCGTTGAACACACTAGTGCTGGCTTCCAGCAGGGTATGTTCACCGGTGCCTTGTTCTTCGACATAGCGAAAGCGTTCGACAAAGTCTGGCACAATGGCTTAATTTATAAGCTATATAATCTTGATGTGCCAGACCGTCTCGTGCTCATCTTACGAGACTGGTTGTCGAACAGAACTTTCCGCTATCGTGTCGTGGGAGAACTCTCCTCCCCTCACCCCATACCAGCCGGAGTCCCTTAAGGCTGCGTACTATCCCCTCTAGCTTTCACGCTGTACACCAGTGATATTCCAAAAACCAATGGGGGCCAGTTGGCACTATTCGCTGACGACACGGCCCTCTATTGTAAAGGCTCAGTATCAAATGCCATAGCACTAAAACTCCAGAGAGTCGCCAACACTCTAGCCAAGTGGTTCCGCCTCTGGAGAATAGAAGTCAATCCCGACAAGAGTCAGGCTGTCCTATTCTCGAGGCCTGATCGAAAGTATAACTCTAGATTCAAAGACCCCCTTCCCCCTAGACCCATCACAATGTACGGTAAGCCAATCCCTTGGGAGAAGCAAGCCAAGTACCTAGGTGTAACCCTCGATAACCACCTCACTTTCGCCAAGCACATTAAGGCGGCGCGCTCGCGAGCCGCCTTCGCTATGGGCAGACTTCATGGGATGGTGAACGCAAGCAGCAGCTTGTCACTTAGGTGCAAGCTGCGCATTTACACTGCGGTCATCCGTCCCATCATGACCTATGCCTGTGTTGTATTCGCACACGCAAAA
Source organism: Orthosia cruda (assembly GCA_964057195.1). Taxonomy (NCBI): domain Eukaryota; kingdom Metazoa; phylum Arthropoda; class Insecta; order Lepidoptera; family Noctuidae; genus Orthosia; species Orthosia cruda. Next base: position 11,604,649 of record OZ059826.1, on the reverse strand, counting down.
CCCCATGAGATACACAAACTTCAGGTTATACAAAACCGATTTCTCCGAAAGATCACGGGAGCCCCCTGGTACGCTCGCGACCAGGAACTCCATGTCGATCTGAGAATCCCCACTCTCCAACAATTCATAAAACGCATTTCCAAGCGTTCCTTTGACTCTGCTGTCGATCATAGCAACCCTCTAATTCAAGCGGTCTCCCGCTATGAACCCTCCAAAATCTCCAAAGTTCGCCGACCAAGGCTTGTCCTCTCTATCCCCGATGACGCCACTACTCTGCTCCAAGAGAGCAATAAAAAGACCAGCACAATTCGCAGACACAGACCAACTTCGTTCCGCCCTCGCCGCCGAGGCCCGCCGCGACGTCCCCGACAGGATACGCAAGCCAGCCCGCGAGCTGTGCCTTAGTTAAATTATAGTTAGATAATTGGAGTTTCTTATTCGTTCTTCTCCACGTAGGCTTTTCCGAACGAATGGTAGAATCACTTTTAATAAGATCCAGCCATAGTGTTGTCCCCCCAGCGACGGCCTGAGCCGAGGTCCGACCCCACCTGGGGTAGCCCTTAGCGCAGTCGCTTAGATTTAGTAATTTGTGCCCTGGCTGGAGGCTATATAGCTTAGTCTCCACAGGCTAGCCCGGTTAAGCAGTGGACGGTCACTTTGACCGAACTGTGAGACGCCCCGTAGAAAAAAAAAAAAAAAAAAAATTTAAATGTGAACAGAAGAAGAAATGTGTTTTATATGGATTTACTTTTTTTTAAAGCCACTAGTAACATCAGTTGCCTTAAATCCTGTGAAAAACAATATATAGGTAGTTATATATTCAGGGGTAAAAGTTCTGGCTATCGTGGTCTATCTCACCGGAACAGTGCATTTACATACATAAATACACCCACGCCTTTCACCCCAGGGGTATAGGCAGAAACTACAATACGCCACCTACTACGATTGTCGTTTACGTTCACTCATCGTGTCATACACGCACTCCGGTTTCCATGTGAGTACCACGCACAAAGACGTTCGTTCTTTGAAATTACCGAACCATGCATTTTTCGGAATAATATATAAGTTCCGTATGGTGCCGGACGTAAAGAATTTCACCATCCCATGTCTTCCCGTGGGTGTCGTAAGAGGCGACTAAGGGACAAACCAGAGAATGGGCAGCAGCGTTCTCTGTGCTTCTATAACAACCATACTGCGATCGCCAACCCGCCTGCCAAGCGTGGCGATTATGGCAAAAACCCCCAATGAATAGCACAAATATAAAATGGCCCCTAGTACCCGGCAGCTTGCCTACCCTCGACTACGGTAGCGGTCGAGGCTACGGCATGGCAAGGGGTGCTAAGAATCTCCGGACGAGATCCGGCTACCCCAACAATCACCGACGACTGGACCTGGCAACGTACAACACGCGCACACTTCGGACCGACGAGAAGGTCACCGAACTCGAGGAAGAATTGAGCAGGTTGCGATGGAGTATTATAGGGTTATCTGAGGTCCGAAGAGAGGGGGAGGACTCGATAATCCTCAAATCCGGTAACCTGCTCTATTTCCGAGAGGGTGACCGGCAGTCCCAGGGTGGTGTCGGGTTTATCGTCCACAAGTCCCTTGTGAACAACGTGGTGAAAATCGAGAGTGTGTCGACCAGGGTGGCGTACCTTATACTCAGAATATCCTCAAGATATTCGCTGAAGGTCATACAGGTCTACGCCCCAACCTCGGCACACCCCGACGATGAGGTAGAGACCATGTATGAGGATATCTCCAGAGCCATGCATGGTTTCAAAACTCACTTCACCGTTGTCATGGGGGACTTCAACGCGAAACTGGGCAAACGAAACGAGGATGAGCTGCAAGTGGGGCAATTTGGAGTTGGACAACGGAACCACCGGGGTCACCTACTAGCCAGTTTTATGGAGAAGGAGGGCCTCTATATGATGAACTCCTTCTTCAAAAAGCGTGAACACAGAAAGTGGACCTGGCAGAGCCCCGATGGTGCAACAAAAAATGAGATCGACTTCATCATGTCAACCAAGAAGCAAATGTTCAATGATGTCTCTGTGATCAATTCGGTAAAAACCGGGAGCGATCACCGCATGGTAAGAGGCACATTGAACATTAATATTAAGCTTGAAAGGTCTCGACTGATGAAGTCCACGCTCCGGCCAGCACAGATCCAGGTCCAAAACCCCGAGAGCTTTCAGCTCGAACTCCAGAATCGTTTCGAATGCCTAGGGAGCTCCGTGGATGAATACAGCAACGGGTTCGTGGAAGCTGTCCATACGGTCGGGTCTAAGTTTTTCAAGACCCGTCGTACAGATAGGAACAAAAAGCTCTCTGATCATACCCTCAAGCTTATGAAGGAGAGGCGTGAGATGATCCTGCAGTCTTCAGATGAGGCGTGCAAATACCGGCGGCTCAATAGACAGATCTCTAAATCCTTGAAAAGAGACCTCCGCCGATTCAATACCGAGCGTATTAAAGACGCGATCGAGCGAAATAAAGGCTCCAAGGTGTTTGCAAGGGATCTGGCTATTGGGCAGAGCCAACTCACGAAACTGAAGACCGACGATGGCAGGATCGTATCCGCCAAACCGGAGCTTCTAAGGGAGATCGAGACATTCTATGGACAGTTGTACACATCGATCAGCAAGCCCGTTGCGAGTCTAGCAAACGATCCAAGAGCTAGATTGACCCGGCACTATACCGAAGATATCCCGGACGTCAGCCTGTACGAGATTAGGATGGCTCTGAAACAGCTCAAAAACAACAAGGCGCCGGGTGATGACGGAATTACGGCCGAACTCCTGAAGGCGGGTGGCAAACCGGTCCTTAGGGCCCTTCAGAAGCTGTTTGATTCCGTCATACTCGAGGGCAAAACGCCACAGGCATGGTGCAGGGGTGTGGTGGTACTCTTCTTCAAGAAGGGCGACAATGCCCGGCTGAAGAACTATAGGCCCATCTCACTTCTTAGCCATGTCTACAAGTTGTTTTCAAGAGTCATCACGAATCGTCTCGCGCGCAGGTTTGACGATTTCCAGCCCCCCGAACAAGCCGGATTCCGAAAAGGCTTTAGCACCGTAGACCACATACATACGCTGAGGCAGGTTATACAGAAGACCGAAGAGTATAACCTGCCTCTATGTTTAGCGTTTGTGGACTACGAGAAAGCCTTCGATTCGATCGAAACTTGGGCTGTACTGCAGTCTCTCCAACGGTGCCAGATCGACTACCGGTACATTGAGGTGTTGAAGTGTTTGTACAAAAACGCCACCATGTCAGTCCGTCTTCAGGATCAGACCTCGAAACCAATCCTTCTCCAGCGCGGCGTGAGACAGGGAGACGTCATTTCTCCGAAACTGTTCACTGCTGCGCTGGAGGATGTCTTCAAGGTTCTGGACTGGAGGGGGCTGGGCATCAACGTTAATGGCGAGTACGTTACTCACCTTCGGTTTGCCGACGACATAGTGGTCATGGCTGAGACCATGGAGAGCCTCAGTAAAATGCTCGATGACCTCAGTAGAGCTTCCGAAAGAGTGGGTCTTAAAATGAACATGGACAAAACCAAGATCATGGTGAATGCCCATGTAACACCCACTCCCATCAAGGTCGGAGACTCTACACTCGAAGTTGTAGACCATTATGTCTACCTGGGACAAACGGTCCAGTTGGGTAGGTCCAATTTCGAGAAAGAGATCAACCGTCGAATCCGACTCGGCTGGGCGGCGTTCGGGAAGTTGCGTGGTATCTTCTCGTCCAATTTACCGCAGTGTCTCAAGACAAAAGTCTATGACCAGTGTGTGTTGCCAGTGATCACCTATGGAACCGAGACGTGGTCGCTCACAATGGGCCTTATCAGAAAGCTCAAAGTCACCCAAAGGGCAATGGAGAGGGCTATGCTCGGAATTTCCTTGCGTGATCACGTCAGAAATGATGATATCCGCAGGAGAACCAAAGTTACCGACATAGCCCGAAGTGCCAAACTTAAGTGGCAGTGGGCAGGGCACATTGCTCGCAGAACGGATGGCCGATGGGGCCGAAAAGTTCTGGAATGGCGACCGCGAACCGGAAGACGATACGCTGGAAGGCCTCCCACTAGGTGGACTGATGACCTGGTTAAGGTTGCGGGAAGGCGCTGGATGCGAGACGCACGGGATCGGTCAATGTGGCGACGCCTGGGGGAGGCCTATGTCCAGCAGTGGACGTCTTTCGGCTGAAATGATGATGATGATGATGATGATATAAGTCTATGATATAATGGTGCTACTACACTGGTGTTAAAAATGTTTACAAACATTAGTAAACATTTTCTAAACAAACATTTGATCACAGGGAGCATTTAATGCACCTTATGAAAACGTTTTCATGTTAGGTAAGGTTAGTGAACACAAAATTGTTAGTTAACTAATAAAACAGACACCTCGGAACGTAAATCCAAACAGCGAGTAAACATTTTCCATCAGTGTAGGAGCATTTAAAACATCAAAAGATTCCTAACATAATGTAACAATTCCTAACATTTGTTAGCAAACGTATTAGTATTAGAAAATGTTTGTAAACATTTTCAACAGCAGTGTGGGAGCACTATAATATTCAGCAATGGTAATTTTCTAACAATAAAATAATTATATAATCGGATCAGTTCTACAAGAAATCACCTTTTACAAACAGAAACAAACAAAGTAACTTCTTTAAATTATTGGGTTAGATGACGTGATCAAATACAACTTTCCATTTTAATTTGGAATGTTAAAATGCCCGTAATAAAATGAACGTTATTACAATGCAATAACTCCGAAATGATTCCATATTCGAACATTTCCCGTTTTTTCATAAAACGATTCTTGAAATAAATTGTGTGTAAACCGAATTTTTGTTTGTGCTGGCTCTAGTTGTTTGAAATATTACCTTTGCTGTTTGAAATATATAAAACGCTTGAAGTATTTCGTTCGCAGTTTCCATTATGTGAAAAGGTGACGTGATTTTTTGGCTGTTTTATTCACAAAAATAAATTCACAGCCAGGTTTTAGTGGTCCTATGTAAACGATTTCAACTTAAATCGTTAGATCAGAATATAGACATATTTACTTAATACTAATGTGTTTATTGGATCTACCATGAGTACACCATAGACTTCGAGGACGGGGTAATTTTGCATTATATAACTACGTGTCAACATATTATGTCACATCTTTAACAACTGTTAATAGCATACGTTTACAGCAAGCGCGAAAAAAAAACCAAATACACAATATTATCGTTTGCACTTCATCTTTTCCCGCACGTTTATGAGGAAGTGACTTAAGATTGCATTGTCACCCAGACAAAAAGTTGAAATGTCATGTGCCTGTAATTGCGCACCCGAACTAAAACATACAAGTTTGTACAGAAATTGGTATGGGACAAATCCTACTAAACCAAGTCTTAAATCTGAGGGCACGACAGTGCCCTCAACAAGTCGAGCCACTTTTCTCGAAGCCATTGAAGACATTTTCGATCCTCCTCTAACTTCGTTGTGGATAAGGCTAGAAGCATGTCTCACTCACTGACTAACTCACCGATCATTAAATTGGAGGGGATTCGCTATTGGCGCTTGTCGCATACAGACGTACCCACAAGCAATATTTAGTTGCAATAAATTATTAATAATAGTGACCTCGTTAAGTGTATTGGTAACTTTGCACTTTTAATTTAGCTTAGTATGTGTGCATTTACAAACTATGAACAAGTAAAAGTGATTTAGTGTACGCATAAAATGGAAAACAGACCCTCGAATTCAGGGGGGCCAGTGCTCTCCTTTGCTTCGCCTGTAGAGGCGCCACCTGAAATCATCACCACGCCCGAGATTCAAAAATGGATGACTTCTATTGAGCTGCATCTGAATGAAGTCTGCTCTATTGCCGCGGATGGAAAACTCAATTCGGAGCAGAAAATGAAAATAGCAAACCTTTGCCGTAAAATAGGATCCGGTACCTCACAAATGGCAGTAATATACCAGTCGCTAAAGGCTAGATCTCTTCTAATGCACAATGCGGTTGAATCCCTTACTGAAAAACGAGACCTGTCAGACCACATCATGGACCTCAAGAAGACGATACAGGACTCAGGTACTGCGGGAAATGTTTCTTTTGCCGAAATGGTAAAAAAGGGAGCAAATAACTTTGTTCGCCCCAATAATTTAAGCTCGGTTGCAATTTATCCCCAAGATAAATTGAAATCGAGTGACGAAACAAAAGACCTCGTTAAAAAGATCATACGCCCGGAGCAAATGAAACTGCATGTTCGAGGTGTCCGGAAAACCAAAAACGGAGGCGTAATTATCAGCACCGAGACCAAACATGACGCTGATAAAGTAAAGCAAGCAGTCCAGCTCTCTACTTCAGGACTTACCGCCGACGAACCCAGCAAGCGCAAACCCCGGATCGTGATCTTAGGAGTGCCGACTTCCATGGCTGAAAATGAGGTTTTCAGATGCATTTTTGAACAAAATGTAGCCGACAAGTTTGAAGACATGCCCTTTGAATCCTTCCTGGCCTTGGTAAAATTAAGCCACAAATCTGGAAAGAGAGATGCGTCGACCTGCAATTACGTCATTGAAGTACCAGCTGATATACGTAAAGCCCTAATCGCTCAATCAAGACTTTTTATTAATTGGACGTCCTGTCCTGTCAGGGATTTTACACTGGTAACTCGGTGCTACAAGTGCCAACAGTATGGTCATGCAGCAAAAACGTGCAGAGAAGTCAACTCTACTTGTGGGCATTGTGGTGAAATAGGGCACTCGATGACAGAATGCGCGAAGAAAGCTGATGTACCAAAATGTGCAACTTGCTCACGCTTTAAAAAGCCCAGCAATCATAAAACAGGAGATCCTGAGTGCCCTGCAAGGAAGATAGCGGAATTCAGATACATCAACTCTGTCGATTACGAGGGCGCCTAGAGCGTCACACTCATGAGATGCCGACTCAACAAAAAGAAGCCACTGCACTGACCTACTTCGCCTGGATTTGTTGCTGTCTTAGGAAATTTGCCACCGTGCGTACTTTGGCAAAATGGTTTTAAAACATTTTGCAATAGTGGTTAACCCAACTCAAATATCTGCTGACGCTCAAAGTTCGTTGTCCGTGTGTGTAAATAATTATGTGCAATCAATTTAACGTTATCTAAGCTAAGTAAGGAATCATATGTTTATTATTATTAATAGAATTTAATTTTAATCTGTTTTAGTAATTAAGATTATCAATAAATAAATATATCTGTCACTATTCTAATGTTAAGAAAATATTGTAAAAAATTCCTTGTCCTTCCAATTACATTGTTTGAGACCCCGCCGCCTGTGATACAGGATTACCTAGTACAGGCACCTAACATTGTTGTACCCACTTTATGTATAAGACCAATTAGTATATTTTACCAATTTCAAGTTTGAATAAAGATTATTATTATTATTATTATTTAATTTCTAAGGTACTTCTAGTAGACTCACAAGCTTCAAATATTGAACACAAAGTATTTAGCCTATAAAGCAAGGAAAAACTAAAACATCCCGCAATTTTCATCCCGTTTACGTGTTATACAAACTGCATAAGTAACTTTGTAAGCCTATATAAATAGTCATCCAATATGGATCACAAAGTTCATTTTACAGTTTATACAATTTTTCTTCACCTACACTGCTTATCGAGGTAGGTAGATAATTAGTGAATATATGTAGGTACAGTTTATTCATAGACGATATCTAATACCTATACTGTTAAAATTACTTAATCGCAACTATGCTTTATAATAATATAGTCTATGGTAGCATTTTTGTATCGTCTAAGGTTTACTTGAATATAGCTGTCTTGTATACTGCCACAGTCTTGAACACCCTGCGTTTTATTTTCAAAACCTTTTTTAATTCTCAAGTCTCTAAATAAGATCATTAAAAAACAAAATTATTAGGACAATTTAACAGGTTATGGGCCATTATTGCTCCTCCGATAATAAAACTAGTGTTCTACCGAAATAGTATCGCGATTCAATTGGATAAAAATTTACATAGCTTCAAGAGCGTGCAGCCACGCCATTTAGAATTTTTATTTTTCAGCTCAATTAAACAGCTAAGTAACAGCAAATCAAACATGGTTTCACAATTGAGAACTATGGAAAAGCTTATTGGCAGAGAGAATTACTTAGAACATGAAAATCTATAGGATGCCATGAGACCGAGCGTGAACTATGTACATGACAGTAAAAAGGATACAAAGGCAAGGTCAAAAATTATACTTTTAATCGATCCAATTAATTACGTCCATGTGCAGGAGGCTACTACGGCGAAACAGGTATGGTCGAAATTAGAGAAAATATTTGATGACTGCGGCCTCAGTAGAAAAGTAGGATTATTACGAGATTTGATCACAACCTCATTAGAAAACAGCATCAGTGTTGAGGATTACATAAGCAAAGTAATGACAACAGCTCACAAGCTTAGAAATATTAATTTTGTAGTAGGAGACGAGTGGCTTGGTACTTTGCTACTCGCTGGCCTCCCCGATATCTACAACCCGATGATAATGGCTATTGAGAGCTCAGGTGTGACCATTACTGCTGATTTTGTAAAAACAAAGCTGCTGCAGGATGTTAAAGAGACAGATTCTTCAGTCTACTATTCAAGGTCTCATAAAAAATTTAAGAAAGATTCCTGTAAAATTTATCAAAATAACAATACGATACGATCAGATAATGGAAAGGAATATCTAAATAAATAATTTAAATTGTTTCTAGAAAGATTTGGCATAGAACATCAAACTACTAACCCATACACCCCAGAACAGAATGGGCTAGCGGAGCGAATGAACCGCACACTTGTTGAAAAGGCAAAATGTTTGATTATGAACTCTGAGCTAAGAAAACCTTTTTGGGCTGAAGCAGTATCTACAGCTGCTTACATAAGTAATAGGTCACCAACTAAAGCTTTGGATTACATGACGCCATATGAAAAGTGGTCAGGTAAGAAGCCAAATATTAAGAATATGAGAATTTTTGGTTGTGATGCGATGGTTCATGTGCTTAAAGAAAAGAGGCAAAAATGGGATCCCAAAGCAGTTAAAATGTCATTTAGTTATTGTGAGTACACAAAGGGGTACCGGTTTTATGATAGAAATCAGAAACAAATATACAAAAGTAGAGATGCTGTTTTTCTTGAACATCTGATTCAAGATAACAGTGTTATTGTGCCTTTATCTGAATTACAGGAAAATGATTCTGCAGATTCGTCCGAGACGGAGGATAGTAGTAGCAAGTCCTCTTCTAACAGATCTGAGATTTCAAGTAAAGAGAACAAACCTTTAATTGAGAGCACAGAGAAAAAGGAATTGTCTGAGGATGATGAAAGTTACCACACTGATGTTGCTGATGAAGAATACAAACCACATAGAAAAATAAGTCATGTATCATCTCATAAAATGATGCTGAGATCGAGGAATAAACATAATACCTACTTATGTGAAAGCTTGAATAGTCCCAAGCAAGCAACAGCTTTAATGGTAAAAGAGCCAGAAACAAAATCTAAATATTTTTTTTTATTTCTCATAGGCCTTAATTGCCGAAAGCCTTTATTGTTTATGTCAAGTTTCATGTTTATTAACTGAAGTAATAAGATTCTTCAAAAAAGATTTAACACCCCTTAATCAAATAATGCCAACCTTTATTATACCAGTCTTGTTGCGCATGCGATTGAGCGTGAACGTGTAGGCAGAGCCGTTGTGAATGGTGACTCAATGTAGTGTACAATGTCGTTAAATACTGTGAAGTGTAATAATTGTAATGTCGTCATTAACGAACTATTGGCGTTCTTACGAAATGTTATTGACTTTATGGATGAAGAAAGTGTGCATCAGCTGTGTACTTCGTCTTTCACGGCGGCAGAAATAGTGAAAGCCAAGACTCTGCTATTTGAGTCGGTACCTAGCGAAAAGAAGATGCCTGTGCGACGAAAGGATGGCAAAAAGAAAATGTCTCGGGACCTAGATGATATGATTTGTTTGCTGAAAGGAACAAATCCCGAGCTTTTTCCGATATTTGTGGCAAAGGACTTGCACAAACTACCCCCAGTCTCTTTCGATCATGTGGATGTCACCAGACTGTTAAAAGACATACTCAAATTGCAAAATAAGGTTAGTGTCTTAGAAGAAAATACTGTCACAACTGAACAATTCGATCTATTTAAGCTAGAAGTAGAAAATATGAAACATGCATCGTTAATTGACAATTACACGATGGAAACGAATGTAAACAAAAGAAGAGGCGCATGTTTGCAAAACAGTATTACTTTAGATAGTGGTCCCATAGGCTTACAATATGTGCCGATTAAGTTTTCGCAAGTAACAGCTGATTCAAAAGTCAACGGCCGGCCGGCAAGGAACGCGTCATCAACACCGGATCAGAGTGTAAATAACTGCATCTCTGTTTTGCAAGAACAAAATAATGCGACAGACAACAGTTGGTGCGTAGATGAGCGAGAGGGAAAGGCCGATACGGCGAGTGCGAGCGAGATCGAAGAGAAGATGTCACGGTCCCCTACTAGCGGACGGCGAGCTACTGTGGTCGCGGCGACATCACGCGAATCGGTATCGAGTGAGGTGCGGGCTTCGTCAGCGACGGTACGGTGTGCGAGTTTGCGTGAGACTAACGTGAGTAGTGAACAAACGGTAGGTGATAGTAACATTGTGGATTCTGAATGGACGGTAGTGCAGAAAAAGCGTTATAAAAAAAATAGTTTGAATAGTCGAAAGGGAACGGCTATAACTGCGCCGGAGGGTAGGTTTCGGGCCGCGGATATCAAAGTGCCGTTGCTAATTTCCAACGTTAGTACAGAAGCAAGTGAAGATGATATTATTAGTTATATTAAAGACAGGACTAGTGAAACTGTAACATTAAAAAAGATTAATATGAAGTCAAATAGGAAGTATAATGCGTACAAGCTATATGTTTCTAGAAACAAGGCAGACTTGTTCTTAAACAACGAGGTTTGGCCTGAAGGAATTGTGTTTAGACGTTTTGTACATTTTATGTATCGAACGAAACCTCAGGAATCTAAAGTTAAAGTCAATTCATTGTCATAATTTATGCATAGAAAAAATATTAATAAGTATCTTAAGTTAACTAGTTTTAATTGTAGGTCGGCTAAACGATCCATAGATAATATAAAGAATATATGTGAGTGGTCTGATTTGGTGGCCCTACAAGAGACCTGGCTGCTTCCCCATGACATTCCTATGTTAGGAACAATAAGCGCCCTGACTTTGAATTTACGGATAAATCGGCTGAAATCGGCTGTTGACACTTCTGAGGGCTTGTTGAGAGGAAGACCTCATGGGGGGGTTGCCATTCTCTGGAGGAAGGGCATTTTTGAGATGGTATCTGTTGTTGAGTGTTGCAGTCCTCGGTTAGTGGCCATCACAGCCTCGTCAAAGGGTCGTACTATTATTGTATTTTCTGTATACATGCCTACAAATTGTCCAGACAACTTAGCAACATTTACAGATGTATTAAGTGAGATTAGTGCTACCATAGCAAGCTGTGATATAGAGAATGTGTTTATATTGGGTGATTTGAACGCTCACCCCCATGAATTGTTTTATAAAGAGCTAATGAACTTTTGTTCGGACCAATCCTGGGTGTGTGCTGATGTAGTGAAACGCGGGATTGATAGTGATACTTATACTTTTATAAGTGATGTGTACGGAAGTAGGAGATGGTTAGATCACTGTGTGGTGCCTGTGTCAGCTTGGCAGACAATTACTAATGTTGATGTTTCTGAAGATGTTTACGTTTCGGACTACTCATACTCATCTACCTATATATCTAGATTGCGACTTAGAAGTTGTGAGGCCTAAATTAATGATTGGGGGTGCTGGCCGCAATTCTGTCATTTGGGGTGAAAGAACTCAGTCAGAAACGCAAAATTATACTAATTTATGTACCAGTAAATTGCGAGACGTTGATTTCCCCCATGAGTTTGAAGAGGATAAGGAGGATCAGTGTTGGATCATGCGGTCTGGATGAGCATAGAGTTGTTCTGGATAATTTGTACGAGCAAATTGTAGAAACCCTATGTGCGGCGGCTAGGCAATCTAAAAGGACATCTGCGGTGGGACCGAGGCGGGGTAGGCGTGTGTGTGGTTGGAATAAGTATGTGAGAGATGCTCACCGCGAGGCCAGGTGTAGCTTTCAGACCTGGATTCTGAATAATCGTCCCTCGTCTGGCCCGGTTTATGATGAAATGCATGAGAAGCGAAAAGTCTTTAAAAGTCGACTAAAATTTTGTCAAAATAACGCTGAGCAAATTGTTATGGATAGGTTAGCAGAACAACGAGCTAATAAAAATTTTGGTAAATTTTGGAAGTCCACTGGTAAGTTGGATGCGAAACCTGGCCTCTCTGCGTGTGTGGAAGGGATGAGTGATAAGAGGGAAATTGCGAATATGTTCAAGGAGCATTTCAAAGTTCAATCCCCACTCGGTCCCTCAACTTTGGTGAATGATGGTGGGTCCAGCTGTCGTGGTGCGAAACCTCTTATACGTTTCTCAACCAAGCAAGTACGTAAAATCATAAATAGCATGAGCAGAGGCAAATCGCCAGGGCATGATGGGCTCAGCATTGAGCACCTGAAGCACGCGGGTGTCCATCTGCCGCGGGTCTTGTCTATGTTTTTCACAGTGTGTATAAGTCACACCTACCTACCTGATAAACTAATGAAGACCATCGTGGTTCCCATTGTGAAGAACAGGACTGGTGACATCTCGGACAGAGGTAACTATCGTCCCATTTCTCTTGCGACAATAATAGCAAAGGTGTTGGACGGTATGCTTGATTCTTGCTTAAGTAATTATATACATCTTCATGATGCACAGTTCGGGTTTCGCCCCGGATTATCAACTGAAAGTGCTATTTTAAGTCTCAAGCATACTGTTAAATATTATATAGATCGCGGGACACCGGTGTACGCCTGTTTCCTTGATCTCTCCAAGGCATTCGATCTTGTCTCATACGATGTACTCTGGGGGAAGATGGGAGACAGGGGTGTACCTACGGCAATATGTGGACTTTTTCAATATTGGTATGTTAATCAGAGCAACCATGTGAAATGGGATGATATAGTCTCTGAGCAGTACAGGTTGGAGTGCGGGGTGAGGCAGGGGGGTCTGACGTCCCCCAGGCTCTTCAACCTGTACGTGGATAGCCTCATAGTCGCACTCAGCAGCATGCGTGTCGGATGCAGTGTTGATGGGGTTAGAATCAACAACATCAGTTATGCAGATGACATGGTGCTGCTGGGTCCGTCGGCGGGAGCTATCAGAGAGCTGCTTAAGACGTGTGAAGCCTATGCTGCCGCGCATGGCTTAAAATACAATGTAAAAAAATGTGAATACATGGTCTTTGAGGTCGGTGGCAAACGCCGTGGAGAAGGACCAGAGTTGCTCGTGAACGGGTCACCAATTAATAGGGTGTCCACTTTTAAATACCTGGGGCATTTTCTTGCCGCCGACCTCAGGGACGATGTGGACATTGAGAGGGAGCGTAGGGCTCTAGCGGTCCGGAGCAATATGTTGTCCCGTAGATTTGCGCGGTGTACGGACCTAGTTAAAGTAACACTTTTCAAGGCTCATTGCCAAAGTCTTTACACGGGCAATCTTTGGGTCAATTATACGAAGAGATCGCTGGATGGCCTGCGCGTCCAATATAACAATGCTTTCAGGATGTTGTTGAGACTGCCCCGTTACTGTACCGCGTCGGAGATGTTTGCGCAAGCCCGTACAGACGGTTTCTACGCTGTTATACGTAAAAAAACAGCGTCGCTACTGAGGAGAGTGAGGGACAGTCGGAACGACATCCTGAAAACTGTAGCTGAGAGCTTTGGCTCTCCGATTGTGCAGCAGTTTGTGCGGCGGTTGATTGTTACTAACACTAGGTAATAAGATTTTCTATGTTACTAACACTAGGTAATAAGTTTTTTCTATGTTACTAACACTAGGTAATAAGTTTTTCTATGTTACTAACACTCTATGGATTTTTGTGTCCGAAATAAAGATATTCTATTCTATTCGATAGGCCTACATGGGCACTTATAAAACGTCGACAAAAGGTGCACGGTCGTTTCCTATGGAGAAGAACCGGCAAGAAACTCCATGGTTACTCTTTTAAAAATGGTTTGGTTTTACAACATTTCCATGTTACAGCATTATTACTTAGATATGGGGGGACATCGTAGGCCCGACTTATGACAATAAGTTGTAAGAAACTAAAAAAATAAAATAAAAAGATTATATATTATATAAAAAAGTTAACTAGCATCTAGAAGGCCTACAATGTTCACACATTCACAAAACAATCGGTAAAAGAATCTAAACAAAGGTAAAAAAAAAAAATACGTGTAACAAGACTAAATTTAACATGTGGCACAAATTTTGTTATCAGTGCTGTAACTATTCTTAGCAAAGGGCTATAAAGATGATTGAAAACCATTGCAAAAAGTCTAATTAAAAGAAGGAAAGAAAAAATGAGATTGAGAATAGTTAGAGACATCCACATATTTGTGCCGTTTACAAGTTACCAGGGATGCTGCATGCGCAGAAGGAGCTAAAGCCAAATATTTTTATCTTCAACGTAGTCCTTGATTTTATAATATGCTTTTTTAATAAGGATACGTTTGATGTAGTTTTTGAACTTTCCATCGGTCAGTTCTATAACTGACTTTGGCAACTTGTTATAAAAGCGTATACTGTTTATAAGAAAAGACTTGCTAGTTTTCGTTAATCTGAATTTGGTTGTTACAATTTCGTGCTTATTCCGTGTATTTAAATTATGGAAGTCGCTTCTAGTTTTGAAAAGCCCTCGATTTTTACCAAACCATTTGAAACCATGGAAGAAGCTCTTGCAGGCCCAAATGCAAAAGAATGGCAAGTCGCCATGAATAATGAATATGAGTCCCTCTTGCAAAACAATATATGGACGTTAGTAACTCTACCGGAAGATAAAAGAGCCATTCCATATAAATGGGTCTATAAAAAGAAAACTGATGCTAATGGAGAAGACGTACGATATAAAGCAAGATTGGTTATTAAAGGATTTATTCAAAAGAAAGGAATTGAATATAATGAGATATTTGCTCCGGTAGTTCGTCGTACTTCAATCTGATATCTATTAGCATTGTCTGTCAAGTACAATTTGTTTATTGAACTGATGGATGCTGTTACTCCTTTCTTACAAGGCGACATTGACACAGAAATATATATGTGTCAACCTCCTTCTTTTGAATATGGAGAAGAAGTGTGTAAATTAAATAAATCCATTTATGGCCTGAAGCAGGCAAGTCGACAGTGGAATCTGAAACTTACATCTGTGCTAAAGGAACTTGGACTGAAAAGTACATCTGTGGACCCATGTATATACCACCAAACATGTGATAGGAATATTCTATTTATACTTATTTACGTCGATGACTTACTAATATTCTATAATAATGAAGATACTGGAAAGAAACTGATACTAAAGTTGAAATGTAAATTTGATATGAAAGAACTGGGTTACGTACATCATTTTATTGGTTGGAGGATTAAGCAAAACAAAACAAGAAATGAAATTAGCATTGATCAGTCTGCTTATATTGAAAAAATTCTGCAAAGATTAAAAATGAGTGAGTGTAATCCAACTTATTCACCATGTGACCCTAGTGTCAAATTGGTTAGTACAGAGGATGACAAGAACTTACTCACAAACATACCTTATCAAGAGGCTATTGGAAGCTTACTGTACCTATCAAAGGAACTCGACCAGACATATGTTTCATGGTGAATAAACTGAGTAGCTTCAATAAAAAACCAGAACTGCATCACTGACAAGCACTTAAAAGAGTGTTGCGTTATATAAAAGGAACTAAGGATTACAAAATGATTTTTAACCAAAACAATGAAGAGAAGAGGGCATTTGGCTATTGTGATTCTGATTAGGCTTCAGATATTAATAGTCGGAGATCTTGCTCGGGCTACGTTTTTATGTTCCAGGGTGAAGCAATTTCATGGTGTTCAAAACGTCAGAGCACTGTAGCTATGTCAACCAAGGAAGCAGACTATATGTCACTTGCGACCGCTACACAAGAAGCAATGTGGCTTAGATATTTGGAATCTGAGTTGCACTGTAATGTGGGAACTTTACCCACTGAAATATATTGCGATAATCAAAGTGCCATTAAGTTTTCAGGAACAGAATCCTACTGTGCCCGCAGCAAGCATATAGACATCAGAAATCATTTTCTTCGAGAGAAGGTTGCTGATAAGGAGATATATGTCATATACGTTGGAACTCGGAGTATGGTGGCTGACATACTGACCAAATCAACTTCGCAGATGAAAATTGAAAAATGTTCAAAAGCCATGGGTTTGCGCTTAAAGGGAGGATGTTAAAATTACTTAATCACAACTATGCTTTTTAATAATATAGTCTATGGTAGCATCTTTGTATAGTCTAAGGTTTACTTGAATAAATCTGTCTTGTCTACTGCCACAGTCTTGAACATCCTGCGTTTTATTTTCAAAACCTTTTTTAATTCTCAAGTCTCTAAATAAGATCACTAAAACACAAAATTATTAGGACAATTTAACATATACCATACATATATAGTAGGTACCCGAAAAGAAATAAAGGAGGACTGCGTACAAAAAGAAATGAGATCCCAACAAAATCAAAACATATAAAAAAAACACAAGTCTCGGGTTGCAGTTCATCTATCGCAAAAAGTAGTTCTACAGACTTGTGTTTTTTACATGTTATATATTTGATGGGATTCATTTTTTCGCTGACAGAAAACGCAAAACCTAAATAGCTGCGTTTTCACATAACATTGCGACTGTATTCCTCGATGGGTTGGGTAGAGGTATACCAATAGTACACCCACATTTCGTCAGTTATAGAATATAATATGCTTTATTGTACATCATAAAATTTATACACATTTTCAAGAAAAACTTATATACACGGATACAAAGGCGGTCTTTACGCTGACAGCGATATCTACCAGACAACCTTTGGATGGACTAAAAAACTTAGAATGAAAAAGGGGGTAGTCTGCGGTGTAATGATTTGTGTTGTATAAACTCAATTTATTTTTTGGATTATATAACTGAACAGCACATATGTGAGTACTATGTACCAACTGTAAATCTACCATTTACTGTACCTATGTGTCGTTCGTTGACTTCAGTGTGCCCTGGCAGTTGAGTGTGTCATGCTCTCTCTAATGTCTCTCTGATGGTGGCACATGTGTTGGATCATTCGGATCGCTTCATGATGGTTGAGCTGAGTGGTGCCGATCCATGTGTCATGTTCGTGAACGGGCGCCGTCAGTTGGGATTGGTCATATCTTAGCTGCCTCCGCCTGTTTTTAATTACCTATTTATTGTATTTTTAATTGTTTGTTTTACTCTAGACGCTTTTAAGTGCGTTTTTTTTTTTACATCGTTCTCACATATATGTATTTTTCCTACAAGATTATTGTAACCAAATACTTGTAAAACACATTTTTTTCTTTTTAAAAGAGTAAGTTTGGAGTTTCTTGTCCGTTCTTCTCCATAACAAGCTACATTTCCGAATGGACGGTAGAATCAATTATTATTACATTTAATTTTTATTTTTGACGTTCGAAAGTGCCGCTTAATGGCCTAATTGAATAAAGAAATTTTGATTTGATTTGATTTGATTTGAATGTACTAAATTGTATTACTATAATAAATACTATACATAAATAAATAAAAAAATATATAAAATATATGTATACATACATAAAAAATATGAATACGTGAAATTCATGGATAGAGGAACAAACAAGAAAAAGGTTTGAATAATGATAAAACAGATTAGATCTAAACAGGAAAGTGTTAGAGAGAAATGAAATAGTGTTAAACCAGGTTTTTAAAAGAAACCAGTGACTGTGCTTGTCTTTCTAACAACGGCAACTCATTCCATAATCGCATAGCCTGAACTGTAAACGATTTGTCGTAAAACTTAGTGGAATGAGCAAGCGTCAAAAGTTTCAAATTCTCCGATGATCTCAAGTGTCTAGAATGTATGTCATGAAGGAACTTAAAGCGTTATTAGTTATGTTTAAGTCCCATGTCAAAGTGGCGAGCCTATTGCCATCAACCAGGCAAATCCGGTGCTACTTAGAAATTCCAGATGGAAAACCCCAATAACCCTTTGCCAAACCCGGGATCGCATGCTGTGCAGTAGACTATGGCTGGACCCATTCGTCAGCATAGCAGTAACCTAAACAGTAGTCTAGAAGCATAAAATGTTGCACAAGAGTTCGATACAGGTCCACCTATAAAATACACAACAACCTTTCAAGGGGCGAAAGCACTCGCGTTAATAAATAACTGTTTCTTTAAAACAATCCTGAAACATGAAAAAAATAATCAGCTGAATACACAATGTAATATTTGCCCAATGAAAATTGATTATATGAAATCGCTGATATTTTTGATAAAGGGAATTTTGAAAAGCTACAAATATAATATAATCTTATATAACGAAAGTGAGTAGTATTTTTGAATATTTGTCCCTGAAGCAGTTAAATATTTGCCGATGGGCAATCCGTCAAGCGCCCTAGCTTGTAATTTCATTAATAACACAATCAACTCTGAATATTCACGCAATGTTTAAAAATCAAATAGTAGTAGCATATTCTTCTTTTTGCCGTCCATTATACACTCTGATGGAGAGTTGAATATTTACCTAGCTCAAACACGCAATTTTTTCCAAGTCAGGTCTCATATTTAACAAAACTGCTACTAAGTTACACTTCACATTTCTTTTCATAATAATTAAATAATATTATATAAATAAATTATATTTTGTGGACTCTACCAGGTGACATCTACAGAGCGCAATATTATATTTGTGCTGTTCCATTTGTCTATAGTGATGGAAGAAATTTGGAATCAATAATCTACGAAAACGAAAAATAAATTTTTCATTGTCTTTATCCCAATATTATTAGAAAAGGACAAACACAGACCTTATTGGCCGGAAGAGTAGTACTCAAAATGCTTAGTGTAAACGTAAAGGAAACAAAAGGACTGTGCTGTGATCGTGTCATTCTGTAGAGTCTTTGACCCAGATGTGAGTTTATATACTTAAAGTCAAGTAATTTATTTTAATAAGCACAGGAATATAACCGCATTCAATATTATTGTTCAATATTTAAATTCCAAATTGGTATCAGTTGAAATTAATACCCAATCTTAATCAATTTGCAACATGAAATTAATATTTTAACGCAATGTGTTGGCTAGCTTCCAAATATTATTGGCGATTTATTTAAAAAAATATTTGAGATCTAACCGCAGTCGACCTAGGTAATTCATTTTGCGTGGGATTTAATAATAAATACATACAATAAATTTTAATTATTCTATATATCTGCCTCTAATTATATCTGACTATAGAATTTTTTGTTAAACGCTGGCTCTACACCGACCTCAAGAAAGATGACGCATACCGAATAGCATCCAAGAAATCATCATCCCATAATACCGCTTAACGACCCTGTGCAGCTCAATATTGAGTCACCTTTTCTTACTGCTTCTTCTGAGAATCGTATCCCAATCAGGTTTTGAGTTTCAATATATGAGTTCAATATTACATATATAAACATGTTTCAGTATCTAAATATTATGTGTACGCGTATGTTTTTTCAAACCTGATCCAATACGCTGTTAAAATTGGATGCGACGGTATTTGATGATAATCGGTTTTGTAGATTTGTATAATATAAATATAATATCATCTTTTTGGAGATAATAGTTAAAATAGTTCGTAATATTAAAATGATTCTTGAAAATATGATGAATATATTCAAAATCATATCTTTTGTGATTAGGCAACTTGCATGTAATAATACCGCTCTAACTACTGTATATGTCTTGGTCGATAAATGCTAGATTTTGTAACATTTACTTTTCGAACGGGCCAGTAGGTAAGCGGTTTGCAGATATTGTACCAATATATAGATTTCGTAACTATATACGGTTTTATCGCCCACCACTAGGCCCCCTTACTTACTAGGGGATTTTTAGGCCAAAACCTATTCTGACGCAGCTCTATGTCTACTCAAAACACGTAGAACAAAACCACTATTCAAATCAAACTTTAATTAGAAAACTCTAACAACGTTTCCAGACGCAGAAACAGTTTTAAAGATCCGTTTCCATATTGTCAAGAACTATTTCGTGCAAAGAACATTTAATCTAGATACGTTACAGTTACTCAAGTTTGGAATCGAACATTTTTGATCAATGTCACGACTTCTTAGCATTCCTTTAGACGAAATCGCGATAATCGATTCAACGCCAACTGTGAGTCCCATCACTATTTTCCTTAGCACGAAAACTTCATAATTTTGAGGGAAGATTTTGTCGGCGGGGTATTTAAAAACCGGCCAAGTGCGAGTCGGACTCGCGCACGAAGGGATCTGGTTCAAACCGACTTTCGGTGGAAGTTTACATGTACATCATATATTTTTTTAGTTTTATCATTCTCTTATTTTAGAAGTTACAGGGCCCCCCCTGTAACACACATTTTACCACTTTGGAAGTGTCGCTCGCGCAAACTATTTAGTTTAGAAAAAAATGAAATTTAAACTCCAGTATGATTTTTGAAGACCTACCCATAGAACGTTTACTACACGTATGGGTTTGATGGAAAAAAAAATTGAGTTTCAATTCTAAGTATGGGGAACCCCCAAAATTTATTGTTTTTTTTTAATTTTTGTGTGAAAATTTTAATGCGGTTCACAGAATACATCTACTTACCAAGTTTCGACAGCATAGTTCTTATGGTTTCGGAAAAAAGTGGCTGTGACATACGGATGGATAGACAGACAGACATGACGAATCCATAGGGTTCCGTTTTTCGAAATTTGGCTACGGAACCCTAATGATATAAAAAACGGATAAACCTGAGTGTAAGACGTCCGTTTTAGCCGTTTGTCTGTCTGGACCACATAAGCGCCTTAAGTCTAATATAATTTACGCCTCGATAATTCATTGACGAGAAAGCACCGAGATGTTTTATTTACTTAACATAGACTGTAGCCAGGATTACAACTTAGTTTTGCGATTTTGTGGTTATAGAGAGGAGTGTTGGTTGCATCGGAGTATAGGCTCAATTATAATTAAACTTTATTTATTTATTATATACTTTATTGTACACCAAGATAAAAACATTATACACGGAAACCTTGAAATAACAACAAACATACAACAGGCGGCCTTATCGCGTTCTGCGATCTCTTCCAGGCAACCCAGAATGGAGAGAGATAGTCTGGACACGACATGGGGTTGCACTTGGGGCAATTTTAAAATTAAATAAGTTACAAACATAGGAAGCACTAAATATAAAATACTAAAATAGTAGTAGCTCGTATGTAGGTACTAATTGTAATGAATTTTTCAGACAAGCTCTCTCTCTTAAGCCCTTCAGTGCCTCGGAAAGAACGGTATTTGCACTAGCTTTTATTAATTGTAGATTTCTGACAGTGGTTCGTGAGTCGTATTACCCAGATAATTGGTAATTGCGGTCAGGTGCCATTAAAAATACTGTAATTTATCTGCATCTAGTCAGAGAATATAAAAGCCGACCAAAACAGGAACAAGCTAAAAGTTTCATAAAAAACCCGACTACGGTTTATAGGTATAGTCTATAGGGCCGAGACTATAATAACAACTCGATTGACACCTTTTTCATCAAAATCAGAATAATAGTTTAGACACTACGGAGGAACATACTTAAATACAAACATACATTCAACTGCTAAAATTATAACCCTTCCTTTTGGGTTCACCGTAGTCGGGTAAAAAGAGTAAGGCAGACTGATTGAATTCTTCACGCGAGATCTGCTAAAAATAACCTTAGTTTAAAATAATACTTACAGGAAACTGTATTTTACATCACACGTTAAAGTGAAGAAACTGAACAAACAAAAGCAGGAACACATTCATTTATCAAACTAATATTGGCGTCAAATTTGTAAACGAAGATATTCAGACTCGCGAGCATTTCATACGTGGCTTGACAGATACACTGATTAAGTACTGACGCTGGGAAACTTTAAGTTTACTTTGGCATGCGTTGAATATGTTATTATGTAACTTGAAATAATGTCACGCTTGTCTTTTTCGAAAGAGTGAGCAGAGGTGTTACATACAGGACATCAGAATGGCACCCATCGATTAGCATTTGTATATAATTTATGTATTTATAGTGTGTATGTATATCTTTGTATTTGAATAAATATTACCTATCGTGATTTTATTCTCAATATTGCACCTACCACTATTTGTTTCTGCATCACCCAAAAGTCGACTGGCAGAAAATGGCTAAAGCATTAAGTCCGCCTCTGTACGTCTTTTTGCATGAAATATTAAATAAATACACCCACAATTTGCTAACATGCCTATTGTCTTCATCTGGGCACATATTCAAACTACTGGCTGTTAATGAGTCTCTTATGGAAAATTCCTACAACACTTAACCCAACATTGAGATCGAACACAGGACCAGACGTACTTGCTATCACTACGTTGATAATTTTCCTACTAAGTAGCTTATAAATGTGGAACTCTGTATGTTTGTTTTTGTTTAATCAATCATGAATAAACAGTTGAACAGATTTGAATTTAACGAACACGGTTCAATGACTTGGATGGAAACCTCAAGATAATTTTATCCCGGTAGTGAGTTTATGTGGGCTAATTTTAGAAAACGTCCCAAGCGAAGCTGATAGCAATAGCTAAACGCTCATATTTTATTTTTAATTAATTTAATCATATATTTACAGTCTTTTTCTTGTTAGTAACAAATACTAGATTAATATGAGAACATTTTCTTCTGTAGTTTCTGCCTATCCCCATGGAAGAATGGCGTGAATTAATTTAATTTTTTCATACTGAAATATTCATGTTCATGTTGATTTTAACATCAATAATTTATTCATGCTCATTTTTTTTTTTTTTTATGTTTTCATTTCAATATTTACAATTTGTTGGAAATAATTAAAACTGTTGGCTGAACATGGGTGATCGATGAACAGATTTCAGTTGAAAATCTGACTATTCACAACTTTATTTTATTGCGGTAATTTTAATTGTTTATTTTAATTGTTTTCAGGTTTCTTTTTAATCGTGTTTCTGTTTAATTCATAATGCTGATATTTGTCTGTTTCTGTTAATTTTTGAAAAATATTGTGCATTATATTTTTTCCAATTAAAATAAATTAATAAGTTTTTTACCTTACCGTGCATTGTCATCCAAACCAAACTTGTTTGCATAATTTCATCTTAATCATCTTAGCCCACTGCCACTTAAGTTTGGCAATTCTTATGTCGGTAACCCTGGTTCTCTTGCGGATCTCTACATTTCTGATTCGAACACGCAAGGATACTCCATCTATAATAGATACTCATCTTAATCGGTTGAGGACAACTGCTTTAAAATTCAGTTGCAGGTTTTGACCCGAATATATAATACATACATATATTGCAAGTTAATAAAAAGCTTGTAAAAAAAATAAAGACAATCGGATAAAGGAATAGAAGCAGATGGTCGGATCACGTGTTGTATGCAGGAGCTCTTAGGGCCGATTGTTCAATCATCGAATAACTGAACAAATAACTATCTAGCGAATTAACTTAACTGACTGATAAAAGGACAAATAAAATCGTTGCATTTTTCAATGGCCAGATAGCAATCGAATAGTTATCTGTGGTCTTTAGTTGCCAACTTAACTGTAATATTGTGGGAGCGTGATACACGCATACGGTGTAGTGTGTGTTAGAAGAGGATAGCAAATGCGTGGTGCAACCCGTGTATCGTAAAACCTTTTTTTTTCTGTTGGGTGGTGATTTTGTAGTTTGGTTTATTGTCAGTGACTTGTTATTATTTTGATAATAATGGAATCAAAGCAAAGAGAGCGCGCTGTTAATTTCAATACTGATGAAGTAGAATTGCTCGTTAGTCTAGTAGACAAGCACAAACATATTGTGGCAAAATAAGAATACTGATGCGGTCACTAATAAAGATGCAGCTCGGAATTTGGTTAGGGATATTAGGTACAGTTTACAACTGATTTTTTTAGGAAGGTATACCTAGGTACCTATACCTACCTATTTAGATGTAGTGACCAATAAATAATAGTTTATTTATTTTAAAAACTAGCTGGAACTTACCTTAGTGTTTCGTGCTTAATTTTATCACTTATCAGGGGAAGCAAATATAGTCCAGATTTATATGAAAGTCTGAAACGGCGATGAAATTGTTTTGAATTCCACATAGCAAACTGTTGGGCCTTGGTCTGATTACTCTTTGTTTTCTTTCATTATTTAAATATTTATTCATTCAATTGCCAGATCGTCAACAGTGTCGAAAATTTCAATAAGTTTGATATAACTATGAAAAAACGAAGAAATAACCTCAAACTAAACGTCAAAGAATCTAGTTGTATCTATCGAATAGACGTTTATCTGGCCGTCAAAGAGGCAGACAGATTTATTCCTCAGTTAGGGCCGTTATTGACCAGATAGAGCCTATCTGAAGATTGAAAAATGCAATATTTCGTTATCTGTCTAATAAGTACTATCTAACTATTTATCTGAGGATTGAAAAATCGGCCCTTAGTCTAACTATGATGACGAATAATACAGGACGATAATGATACAGGACGAATAGAATAGTACATTGTGTATTAATGGCGGTAAGTAAGGAATTACGATCGAGACTCTAGTAGAAGCCGGAAGTCGAAGACTAAGGGCTTTCTGAGTCGAGGTTTGTAATTCCCATACCGCCCGTGATACATACAATGTTTTTCATCACATTTGCGAGTAATAATTATGAATTATAGCTTTAATGCACAGCTGTTATTACGAAATACGTGAACTTTTGTTGGTTCGTCGGTTGGCGAATTTTTGCCCACACCACAGATTATACAGTGTTTCGTTCAGAAACTTTAAGGGCAAATACTTACGTAGGTATACAGCCCTGACGGGGTGTAAAAAGAATTCAATAATTTCGACGTTTGCATACTATAACTATTAAAATCGATTATTAAGAACATTAGTTGAGTATTTAAGTAACATGTAGCGAGATTGCAAAAAAAATCCTGTTTAGATAACATTTTAAGACAATTTTTCAATTACGTGTAAACTCCTTGCTTGAACTTGCATGACCTGTGTGCTGTGCCATAAATTTAAAAAAAATTACTATAATTAGGGTTTCATGACAAAAAGAAAGCCCGAGGGTTTTTTAAGGGGCATAACGGCCAAGTTAACCTGTATGTTTAGATACTTTTTACGTGCAAGTGTGATGAAAAAGTTCTTTTTATACCACACCCACACGGAAAATGTCTTATTACTCGTTCATAAACGGGTAACAAAGTTCGTAATTTCTCCCTTAAAAATGTGCGGCGGGAAAAGTTATATGAAATTTTATTACTGCCCTCCGAAGCAGTGCAGGAATGTTGTATAAAAATCCATTACTGCCCGGCTAGCTTTCTTTTGTTTTTTAGCAGCGAACATAAAAAAAATGCAAACGTCAAACCTAAAAAGATTTTGTATGTAATAATTAGAAAAAGAGGCGGGAAACATACAAACCTCAAATCTCAAAAAGGTTTTATATCAAATAATTAGAGAAAAGAGGCGGTTTTTTTTTTTGTTTTCTATTTTTAATGAAATGAGGATGGCAACCTTATTCTGCAATGCGAAAAAAAAACGCGGCAATTTATTTCGTTGCGTTAAATTTGGTTTTTAACTAAATTGATAATTTAACAGTACCTAGCTTCTAATTTTCTAAATAATTTTCCAAAATGTCATCTGATAGTGGAAGTGACGATTTTGTAATGATGACGGCACCAGAAATAAAAAATACAGCCCAAGAAGTCATAAATAACTTACTTCCTGAGAAGTCTCGAGCCAAATACGACAAAATTTATAATGATTTTATATTGTGGAAAAGTAGCAAAAATGCACAATCGTTCTCAGAAAACGTCCTACTATCATATTTTAGCGAAAAAGCGCAAAAATATAAGCCAAGTACCTTGTGGACCACATATTCTTTGCTGAAAAGCTCTTTGTCAGTGAAAAATAATGTAAATATTAAAGAATATGCTAAACTAACAGCGTTTTTGAAACGGAAATCAGAAGGATTTCGCAGTAAAAAATCCAAAGTATTGACTACGAAAGATGTAATTGATTTCTTACAAAATGCTCCAGACAACAATTATTTACTAATGAAGGTAACTATTGAGCATTATCATTGTACCTAATTGTTATTGTTATTTACGGAACTATCATAGCAACTTATGATTTTTATTTATTTACAAGTAATTTTAATTCTGGGCATAAATGGTGCCTGTCGTTCTCAAGAGCTTTTGGATTTAACTACTGACGACATAGAGATCCGTGAAGATATAGCCATAGTCAAGCTTCCGCGAACAAAAACTAAAATAGAGAGGAGTTTTGTTGTAACCGACACATTATTCCATATTAATCTCCCAGAAGTAATTAAAGACGCTGGTTGTTTGTTATTTGCTGACGATCTCAAGTTATTCATGCGGATCACAGACGAGTCACACTGCGGCATGCTCCAGCGAGATATCGATCGGGTGGTAGCATGGAGTGAGGTGAACAAATGAATCTTCAATGTGACGAAGTGTAACATAATGTCCTTCACGCGGGCCGTGGTACCCCGACGTCACGATTATTGCATGGGTGGTGACGTCATACCGTGGGTGCGGTTAGTGCGAGATCTTGGTGTTATCTTTTCAGAGGATCTGTCGTTTCGTACTCATGTGATAAGATAAGATAAGATATATTTATTTGCTTAAACATGGGTACACATACAATATGCATGCAAGATAACAAAAAATAATAAAAGATTCCTACATGTTTGCCACATGCTATGCTATGCTATGCTATGTGGTGCAGGTATGCAGAAAAGCCTTCAAAAATCTTGGGTTTGTCATGCGTGAAACTCGTGACTTCACCAAAATGGCAGCAGTGAAATCGCTTTATAATGCGTTAGTACGAAGCAACTTGGAAACTAGTGCTATCATCTGGAATCCTTATGAAACGAAGTATTCTACGATGGTAGAAAAATGCAAAACAAATTTACCCGGTACCTATACATGAGGCAATTTGGTATTTACCCTTTCTACCCGCTTATGTATCCAACCCTCTTTGTTATAGGGATGGTTGGGTACTATAAGTTAGAGGTAAGGCGCAACGTCGCCCTTGTAAAATATGTTTTTATGGTTTTTCGTGGTATCCCAAATAATCCACAAATATTAGAATCGTTGGGATTGCTTGTTCCAATCAGGAGGCCACGGTTAGGACCGAGGGAGGGATTGCTTAAAGTCCCGTCAACCCGCACTAACGTGTTAAAGTTTGCACCAGTGACTCGAGCAGTTAGGATACTGAATAGCGTCTCTCTGCGTTTAGACTTATTTTCTTGCTCTTTGGCGGAACACTTAGTGTGTTTTCCACTGTGTAACTTTACCTCTACCTAGCCCCTTACTGGGACTGGCAAACTGGCAATGTATGACTACGTTTGTTAGCTTGGGTATTACCTGTAAAAATAAATGTATGTGTTAATAATATAAATAAATAAATATTTTGAAAAGATATATGGATCTTCGTCCGAGTAATATGAACTCCAAGCGCGTTTTGGTACAATTTAAAAACAATAAATGCGTCAGGCAAGTGATCGGAAAGAACAAAATAAGTTCAGTACCTAAAGAAATAGCCTCATATTTAAAACTCGCAAACCCTGATCTCTACACTGGGTACTACACTCTTTCACACTGTTTCAGACGGACTTCCTTCCTTGCAACCATCCTTGCAGATACCGGCACTGATTTAACTGCAATAAAACGACATGGTGGTTGGAAATCGTCCGCTGTCAAAGAAAGTTACATCGAAGATTCCATAGAAAATAAAAAACACATTTATAACCCAATATCAGGATCAATCAATTTACATAACAAAAAGTCCCCACAACCTTCAACGAGCACAGCGCCAACAGCCTTCCTGGAAGAATATGATTCTACTCAAACTATAAAACTAGCTCCTCCCACAAACACAAGTGTACCAACAGCAGAACCAAGTGTCCCAGTTTTATCTCAATCATCTCACACAAGTATTAGCCTTCCTGGAAAAAACGTCACTATAAGTTTAAGCCATTGTAACAATTTTAATATAAACTTTAATTAAATAAATATTGTATTTTATTTTCCTCGTAGGTGTATAAAGCACTATGGATCACTCGGGAGAAAGTTCTATCTCTGTTCTCGAGTTTCCTTTAAGCCCTCCGCTGCGCGTCGGGCGTAAACATACTCTCGAACAGAAATAGATCGTTTTCTCCCCTCGGTGTACAATGTTCTATTTCATAACAGACCATGAACCGACACATAACATGGTAAGACCCACAGAGCACGGAACCATCACTTCGACAACGACTGGAGACACCATTGCATTGGTAAAAAAAATTAAATGCCCCTACGATGTGCGCTGAGCACAAGTTTTAGCTGTCATAGTCATACCCCTATAATGGTTATGAATAACTTAACTCAGAGTTAGTTGCTAACAAGAGGTTAAATTGATTTATGTGAAATTAGGCCTAAGTCATTTCCACCACTCCAATCATTAAAAATATATCTTGTTATTCACGAGATTTAGTTATTGACATTTATCTATTGTGTAATGTATTGATCACTGTTTTGTTAAGTCTAATTCTAAAATGTTGACTGTCATTTGTAAGTCATCTGTCACTGATCATAGCTGCTTATATTTGAATATATCTTTATCGCAACAAAGTACTATTTACAAAACACATAAAAATACATTAAAAAAACTTAATTATGATATGACTAACACCCTAATTAATGAAATTGATTTTTCAAGTATAACATCTTTAGGCGACCCTAATAAGGCAACTGAAATGTTTATTAAAATGATATCTGAAATAATTGAGAAAAGCACTCAAATAACGGAAATACCAAACAGACAACAAACTCGTCAACAATGGATAACACCCGGATTATTACGTTGTATGAGATTTAGAGACACATTACATAAAAGACACTTAAAATCACCAAATGACATAGAACTAAAAACTACCTATAAACGTTATCGTAATCATTGTAACAATATTCTACATAAATTAAAAAATGAACACGATAAACGTAACTTATATGATAGTAAAAATGACATAAAAAAGACTTGGAACGTTATAAAACGTGTATGTAATTTGAATGTGTTTGATAAATCTGGAACACCATATGAGTTGTTAAATATTAAGTCGACACCGCAGGAATCAATTGATTATGCTAATAACTTTTTCGTTAATGTGGGTGCTAAACTCTCAAACAGCATTTTACAGAAATTAAAAATTACTGAAGATGATATAGTCAAGGATTTTAAGTATAATCACACTCCATTGAACTCATTCATGCTTTTGGGAACAGATGAACTAGAGGTAAACAAAATAGTTATGTCACTGAAAAATACTAATACTACTGGTTGGGATGGCATATCATCACTATTTATAAAAAAATATATTAATATACTAAAAACACCACTAACGTATTTACTAAATTTGTGTTTGTCTTCTGGCAGGTTCCCAAACGTACTGAAGGACTCCATTGTTGTGCCTATATTCAAATCAGGGGAGAGAGACAGTGTCACTAACTATCGTCCGATTTCACTACTGCCTACTTTGGCCAAAATTTTAGAAAAAGTAATGGACCATAGATTGGTAAATTATTTAGAGAAAAATAATATTTTGTCCAAAAATCAATATGGTTTTAGAAAAAACAAATCAACTGTGGATGCTGTGGAGGAATTGGTTACCAATATAGCTGGGAATCTTGATTGCAAAAAGAAATGCATAGGAGTGTTTTTAGATTTAGCCAAGGCTTTTGACACTGTCTCAATTTCTTTACTGATTCGTAAGTTAGAGTATATAGGCATCAGGGGGATGCCACTGGAACTTTTTAAAGATTATCTTAGTAACAGGACACAAACATTAAAAATCGGAGATATAACTAGTTCAAAATTAAAGATAGATTTTGGAGTACCTCAAGGATCGGTGCTTGGGCCTACCTTGTTCCTAATTTATGTTAATAATTTATGCGATACTGAAATACCTGAATCAAAAGTAATTACATTTGCTGACGATACGGTGATTTTATTTCAACATTCAACATGGGCACAAGTCAAAACATCAGCTGAGAATGGACTCCGAAAAATTATAAATTGGCTTGACTGCAATTTACTCACGTTAAATTTAAATAAAACCAAATATATAACTTTTAGCATCAAAAACAATCTGCAGCCCCCTTCTGATTTCCTATTGAGAGCACACTCTTCTGATTGTTCTCTTCTTATTGAAGATTGCGATTGCCATATTTTATCTGCAACTAATAGTACTAAATACCTTGGCATTGAAATTGATAAAAATTTGAATTGGAAACCACATATCAGTAATCTTAAATCTAGAATTCGCAAACTAATACAAATTTTCAAAAAAATTAGAAACCTGAGAGACAGAAAGACTAACAGAATGGTTTACCTAGCTTTATGTCAATCAATCGCTACTTACGGTGTCGCCACCTGGGGTGGTGCACGAAAAAGTACTCTTATAAAAATTGAGCGTGCCCAGAGGTGTATTCTAAAAGTTATTAATTTCAAACCCTTTAGATACTCCACGTCGAAATTATATGAGGAGTTTAGGGTCCTCAATATTCGTCAACTTTACATTAAAAGTATTGTTCTGAGACAACATTT
The DNA here is from genome assembly GCA_964057195.1 of Orthosia cruda. Lineage (NCBI taxonomy): Eukaryota > Metazoa > Arthropoda > Insecta > Lepidoptera > Noctuidae > Orthosia > Orthosia cruda. The sequence goes on along the minus strand of OZ059826.1, from coordinate 11,573,781 downwards.
CTGCCAAAGACCTAAGATTCAATCCATTAGAAGATCACATGAAGTTTTTAAGGTTCCTTCGTGCAGGACTTCCTTTGCTCAGGGTTTTTCTTACTTCCTGGCCCCGTTACTGTACAATCGCATAAGTAAGGTTACGATCTTAAAAGATATGACAAGCTATAATTGCGGGAAGGCACTGGATGAGTTTCTGAGTAGTTTAGATTATGAACGGACAGAAAAATTTATACAAATATGCAAGTAAATTTTATGTATTCTTATTATATATATAAACAAAATATACATGCGCATCTTTTTTTTTTTTTATATACATTAATCCTAATTTACATATGTATATATATATGTATAAGCATACATGTGTGTGTGTTCTATGTATATACTGGTACATATACAGCTGTGTTGATTTCGTTTAAGATTGGTATGCTGTTTGAAAATCCATGTACTACTCGTACTACTGTTTAATATAAGTTTGTTATGAAAGTAGCTTAACTACTGTTAAGTAACATTGTATTTTATTTATAGGCTAAAAATAACATTTAAGGTTTGTAAGTCATGTTGTCTGATAATTTTGCATGTACTACTTGTTTACGCAAAACTCATTAGTCGTTATCGCATCTTTTGTATACTTTTTATGATTATAAACAATGGAGAACTGTCCTTATGACAATTAACTTACAGTTGGTTTTTCTAGAGTGAGAATCCTTACCTTGCCGTAACACAGTCTTTGACTAGCGCGGAAGGTAAAGAATTTTTATCTGTATACCGCCAATTGTTTATCTTTTCTTTATTCTAACATCAGTAAAATTTTTGTTTGGTTTTAAGTTCGAATAAAACCGCATCAATTTAGTGAAAAATGTTTACAAAGTGTTTTTTTTTTTTTTTTAGGGCTTTATATTAGTTTTGTAAACTTATTACTAGTACTTATTTCGATTAGTGTTTAGTCTTGGGTGGTGGTGTACAATGTAACATTTACTTTTGGAAAAATAAATTCTATTCTATTCTAAATTCTATTGTCATTGGGCATTACGGCCAATTCTCTCTCACAGAGAGGAAGCCCAGGAAGCCTGTGTCCCAGTAGTGGGAACATTAAAAGGCTGATGATGATGATGATCCATTGTCATGACATATTATGATTGGAGCATAGATAACATGTTTCCTTTAAAATTATTTAGAACATAGGCCATAGTCAGAATTGCCACGGGCTGTTAATTTCTATGAGAAAACGGAGACACTAAATGAGACGCATGTTTTACAACAGCTGATTAAGTTGTATCAAGCACAAGTTCAATCTTGCTTGGAGATACTGTTCTCATCTCTGGGACGGATTTGTCAAATAGCAACATGATGTACTAGAGAAAACGACCGAAAAACGGGCCAAGAGGCTCATCGGCACTGGTCGATTCGAAGCTCCGAAGCCTTGTACATCGTCGCCGAGTTGCCAGCTTGTCGGTTTTTTATCGGTTGCATTTCGGGGATTGTGCGATGGAATTGCATAATCTAATGCCTCCTAGTCTGTTTAATCATCAGACTACAAGACGTACGGGGATGCGCCTTTGATACACGGTGGATATACCACCATACGCAACTAAACGTTTTGGGAATACTTTCAGCGTATAGCTAAGGAGTGGAATTCCCTACCGTAGTCTGTGTTTCCCGATGGCTACAATCTAGGAGACTTTAAGTCAAGAGTGAATAGGTTACTTCTAGGCAAGCAGGCTTCACCGTCAACCACATCATCGCTTACCATCAGGTGAGATGGTCAACCGCGACCCAACGAATAACAAATAAAAAACATAAAAGTTATGACAACGCTGTCTCTAGTAATGACCGCTGAGCTGTTTCGATCTCTGTGGGCCCGGCCTAGGTATGTCAAAGTTATATTATCTGTGGTCAAAGGACCATTCTGTCACTGCAATCAATATAAATTAATTGTAAGCGGGTGGCGGTTGTAACATCGATCGTTATTAAACGGTCGATCAATCAAATATGTTTTCTATGGCGTGGCATAATGGATGACACTGGTTTCTCGGAGATATTGCTGTAATCACTACATTCCTAGTAATATAAGGAAATAGGGCTTTAAAGGCGTCACATAGCCGAACGGGTTTTTTGCATGGAAAAACTTAGAAGGTAAGACATAGCGTTCATTTTATTAATATTGCCATCATTTTATTTACCTATGTTCTACGAATAAAAATATTTGAATTTGAAAACTTTTTGTACTCGTACATTCTTGAAAAAATAGAAAATACGTCTACCTATTGAGGGAAGTCTGACAAACTATTTCTATCTCCATACGATGTTCTTACCTTTCTGTCTATAAACTAAATTATAGCTTAATTTTCTCTAAAGTTAATCATGGTTCGCTTTTTTTACCTGGCATTTACGAATCCAATGCTATTCAAAAGTCAGCACTTTCGAACGTCCAAATTTACAAAAGACGGTCGCCTTAAACGCCCGCCCGTCAGTTTCTAGTTCTCAGCCGAGAAAAAAGATTTATTTTCGTTGGTTCCCAGTTTTAGATCCGAACTCCCCATCAACACAATCTGTTCATCTGCCTCTTCTCAAAAGCTCACCCTGACTGTTATTTTACATGTTCACTATTTTCACAAATCCACACACAAAACATCTCTGCTCACACCGATTACAGTCGCCATTTGCGTAATAACCACTCGAGTGTTTCCATCCTCATTTTTGAATTGTGCGAGTAAGTGCCAGTCTGTCCCACCCTCCCTCCCTCCTTCTCTCTGAGTTCACTCAGTGCAAAGAGGAACATAAATCTACAACGGTGCACAGATACATTTGTGTTTCTAGTTGCTGTTAAACAGACAAGGTTGAAGTTTAGAAGGATTTCAGGTGAAATAGTTGGTATTTTCTAAGTAAGTGGTAAGTATTTGTGATGGAAGTAAGCCTTGGTATTAAAAGTACAGTAGACCATCTTGTCATTAAAATCAGTCTTAAATAAACAATATAATAATAATTATACTTCACATCACATCATCAGCCTTTTAAAGTTCCCACTGCTGGGACACAGGCCTCCTCTCATAGAGGGAGTGGGCTATAATCCACAACGCGGGCCCAGTGCGGATTGGTAGATGTCACATGTCTTTGAATTTTTGGTTCTAGGACATGCCGGTTTCCTCACGATGTTTTCCTTCACCGTTTTGAGAGCAGTGGTGATGAAATAAATTACACAAAGTAAAGCGCCTGCTCGGGTTCGAACCCACGACCTACAACTCGTAAGTCGGGACCGTAACCACTGGGCCACCACTGCTCTCTATAATTATACTTAAATCCTTTTAATTCATCAAATTAATTATTCACAACACAGCCAAAAACATTTTCCCATGGAATATATAACATAAGGAAACATAAAATTGAGAACACAAAACAAAGAGCTTTAGAAATGGTTGATTGAACATACAAAGGCTCTCAGTACTGCCTTGTCAGCTCCGTAATAGGTGATTAGACATGATCATATATGATGATCGTAAGAGTTGGGGACTCTTACGAGAAAAATCTGCTAGATAATGTATCTAACTATCACAGTTAAGTCACAATAGCAGCTTTTATGTTCTAAATTTTAATTAGATCGCCGGTAAAAAGAAAAGTTGGTTACATTCGTATTGTAGTATTAATTCTTATTCAAATAAATAGTTTAACAAATTAGTAGGTGGTAAGTAGGCAGGTAGCCAGTTGACGGGAGCGAAGCCGCTAGGATATTTTTTTTTTTCAATCTATAGGCTCGCGTTTGATCACCATCTCACCTGATGCTAAGTTATGATGTGGTCTACGGTGAAGCACGCTTGCCTAGAAGAAACCTATTCCGACTTGACTTAAAGACCCCTAGGTTGTAGCTAGGATCTGTAGGATCAGCTAGTATTTAATAAAACACATAAAAGACCCGTAAATAATTAAACGATATACTTGCCAAAATTACATTTTCTTTTTCCCGTAGATTCAGTACTAATTAGGGAAGAGAAAAAGCGCCACTAATAGGGTCCCATAATTTGTGTCGGACGTTCCGTACATCGCATAGTGCGGTATACAGGACAGCTCCGTTAATATTAATAAGGAAGGCTGTGGTCCATATATCCTAAGTTCCGGGAGGAAACCAGTGACGATATTATGTCTCATCTTGTTATGTTGACCAGTTGGACGTAGAAAAAGAAAGCAAGATTATTATATTAACATTAGGTATATCACTAGTAACTACTTCTGTATTGCCCGTAGGGTGCGCAGAGATGCATCTAATACGCCTATATATTTGCAGTTATATTAAAGTCCCATGTAGGAGTCGAGCCTATTGACATCGATCGGGCACTAATCCAGACTCCGGGTTTTCTGGTAAGCCTTTCAAATGAAAAAACCCAATAAAACTTTGCCCAAGTTAGAAATAGAACCTAGAAATTCGCACTCAGCAGAAGCGCTTACAATCAGAAGACCAAAAAGGCACTCAAAAAGAAAAATATAGATTTGGTACCAATTATAAATGAAGCTTATAACAATCCCAGGATATAACAAACAAGAAAGGCCTTGCGTGCAATTCTTTTCTCCGAAATATTCCAATCAATAAAGGTATTGTAGTGATACTTTCCTGTATTAACTATCACTGAGACTCCTATAAATGAGCACTAGTACTTTCGTACTTGTAGAATGCCTAAGATATCAGGATCAGATGCTTAAAGAGACTGTTGCATCATGTAAGACAAATGTTGAAACTCCCACTAACCCCTTTATTGTGCAGTACAAGGGTTATATTACATTGAAGCAGTGTTAGCAATATTTGTCCGAATTGTTGGTCGGTCGGTCAAATGTTTGTCTCGTTTTAGCCAAAGTTAATATTTTGTGTTTGAGTATTGGTCGCCGCGTGTGGGCTGTTTACTTTGCCCAATTATTTATGTATGTTTTTGGCAACTTTGATAACTGAAAATGATATATCGGAGACCTCGGAAAAGGACACATTCGCTCAGCGAGATCGATTGTCGAAATATCCTAACAAGTAAAATATTAAATTTGAATAAACCGCCGACCTATTTTTATTTCGTACTACATAATTTATTTACTACATTTTGAACACGTAATTATGACATGATATCTTGCGGGAACAGCCCAATTCAAACAGTAAAACATACATAACTTTTGAACGGCTAAACCGATTTTCATCAAACATAGCTAAGAACACTCTCGATGAAGTCACCTTAAACACAACAAAAAATCTAAATCAAAATCGGTTCATCCGTTTAGGAGCTATGATGCCACAGACGGATACCCAAATACACAAACACACAGGTACACACATCAAACTTATAACACCCCTCTTTTTCCGTCGTAAAAATTAATACAAGCTGCTAAAAACGCTGTTCGATTTTATTCCTCACTAGGCCTTCCTCACGTCTCTTACACATATTCCTCGTACGCATCTTTCTCACACGACCCTGGCCTGCCTCCCGAATACACATCGCGTGGTCTCTGGAAAACGATAATTTAAAAAGTAGCCAAAACGGCACAAAAATAATCATTTTTACAATTACTGTGCTATTTATAAAGCACCTCTTATACTTTACCTACTCCAGCAGGTCAGGAACATCCTCCCAAAAGCCTTTCCGAAGCGATGTCGGTAACGGGCAACTATTGGCGTTGCATTTTACATCAGCTACCAATCGGAAGGAACGTTGGTTATTGTAGTTTACTTATACTTGACTAGCTGTTACACCGATGTACTCGTAGAACAGCTTATTAATACACAACATGGTTCAAATATCCTGGCACAGGTGATGAGGTGACAGTTCATACCAATGCACTCGTTAGTTTTTCTGAAATTTGTAAGAGTCATGGATAAGAATTGAATACAAAAAATTATAAAGAATGAAAAAAGCTATTAAATCCTTTACATATCTACCATTACTCTATTATCCATCTTTTTGTTTTTTTTTCCATTGCGTCTTTGAAAGTAGCAAAACGAAACCTACCAACCAGAAAACTATAAATATAATGTAAAAAAACTAAGGTAGGTTACTGAAACTTACATTACTTTTAGATTTACTTGCATAACACATACAGCTGTTTGTTTTTCCTTTTCAATATTCCTTTTTTACTGACAAAGCGTAAGAAAAATATTCGTTGGAAAACTTCGGTGTAACAGACGGCCCATTGTTGTCTAGGTGGCATCGCCTGTCTGCTCCCCGTAAGTTATAAATAAATAAAAGATTGGATTACCCAGTAGTGTGCACCCCTAAAACACCTCACTGTATCGGTAAACGGACCATAAAATCGGCGTTTTTCCTTTACGGGAGCAAATTTAAAAACGTATCGATGAATTAAACAGGGCGCATTAGAAGATGCCGCTGTTCTTTTTTTCGTGAACATTTTCTGTAAAGCAGGTATTTCGTACGGTCTTGTTATAACACAACATATTCATTTGAAATATTGCAAGAACAACAGCTAGAAGTCACAAAAACTACTCATCAACTTGTCTATGAAAAAAGTTTGTACATAACCTAAATAATTTTTGAACGCTTTAGTTAGGTACATTTCAGGATATATTTCATTTTGTCTCACATTTATTCCAAAATTAATTAATTTATTAGTCTTTATTTAACCTATTTTTGGCGGTACCTGTTTAATATGTTTATACTGGCCATTTTCAGTCATAAAATGTTAGGTTGCCATAAATATTGTATATGAATGGCTAGCAATTTATTTTTGCCAAAACTGATAAATACTTTCAGTCAGTTTATCAGAGCTGATTTTTTTTTTTGCCTCAAAATTTGTGGATTGACATGACGGACAATCTTCCCTTTAGATTCATTAAAATTTTCGCAAATATTACCAAAACATTTTATTTATTAGTTAATTAATTCAATCTATTTTTATTAGACCTCGTAAATACAGGCCGCATTCTATCAAAAGATTTTTGAATGCCATTAAAGTATTCATTTTATCATTTAGTTTTCTCGATTTTAATGACTTTTTGTAAATGATCATCGAAACCGGTCAATATTTTGATTTGAACAGAGTAAAATCTCAATCTCATGACAAATGCCTCTAGATGCTCGTTCCAAAACCAAATCATTTTTAAAGTTCTTAAGCTTCGCAGAGTTGCGGTGAAAGTTTTTAATTTCTCTCTGAGGATTATACTCGTACGGTAGCAAACTAAGTATTTATTTAGAATGTAATCCTACTTAACATTGTAGACAGTAGCTGCAACACGGTTACTTATACGGACTCTCGTGTATATAAAGTGTCTTGTTGTTCAAAGTACTTAATTGGGAACTGACTTTTTAAAAGACTTTTCAAAAAGGAGTAGGATTTACGTTCTACAGTATTTATTTTTTTATGTTCACCGATTACTCCAGCAATTATGGACCGTTTTTGTGATCGGATCAGAAGTGAAGACATCCGCAAGATAACCAAGGTTACCGACATAGCCCGAAGAATTGCCAAACTTAAGTGGCAGTTGGCAGTGTACATTGCTCGCAGAACGGATGGCCGTTGGGCCAAAAAGTTCTAGAGTGGCGATCGCGTAACGGAAGACGCAGCGTTGGAAGGCCTCCCTCTATGTGGAGCGAAGACCCGGTCAAGGCTAGGCTCAAGGGTGGACCAATACCTTAATTAGATTATAGGATACTTTTCATCTCGGAAGCCGCTGGCATATTTTACACCGCCTACTCCTTTTAAGTTGTATATTAATTAAACAAAATACTTACTGAAGTAGATAGTACATCTAGACGGTTGCCGTTTTTTCGTCTTATCTAAAAGTTGATTTTATCAGGATGGTTCTTATAAGATTTTCTAAAACCTTTTCATTTCATATCTCTTCGATAGTTAATTAATTAAGTATATGTGGTCGCCCAGCGCTCGAAATTAGATCTTAATTCATTAAAAAAAAAATGCATTCTATGGGCCAATTTGGGAATTGAGTATTACGGCTTTGGAACGTGTAAAACTCTACTATAGTGCCAAATTCCAGGATTTCAGGCTAAAATAGAGGTTAACAAATGCTTAATTCAGAAATCGGGGCAAGGCTCTAGCCAAGTTATATTCTAGAAAGCGCCATATTGAGAAAAGTGTTTGGTACATCAGAGGCTCTAGACAAGTGACATTCTATCGGCGAAAGCGTGGCAATAGAGATTGTCCAAAAGTCAAAATTGTATGGGATTGACAAGCGATATCGAAACATCACGTGATCAATCCCTAACATATTGAAATGTTGACTATCACCTTCGCTGACATCGACTGCCATTTGTCTAGAGCCTCAGGTACATACACCTTTGACATTTGAAAATGTCAAAAGTGTATGTACCTGAGGCTGCAAGCCCAAGCACTATCGAAATGTCACGTCATCAATCCTTTACATTTTGGCATTTTGACCATCGCCATCTGAAAGAATGGCACTCCTTCTCCACATAAATCTCAAACCATACACTTGTTTGTGTGTACGCAAAGAGAAGAACAAAGATTTCGATTATTGACGTACTAAACTCGTTATCTCATTTCTATATTCACTAAGCAATATTCGGATCTCATTAGAGTGTAACCGCAAGTGCTTGTTGCGGGTAGTCTAAACAGTATTGCCGCGGGCTAAGCATTGAAAATTAACGAGCAAGAGAGAGATACATAGGATAATAATTAGACCATAATATGTTCACGTGATTACCGAAACCACTGAACAAAATCTTAAATCTGGGTAGGTGGGTAAAGCAATTAGGTTTTGCTGTTGTGTTATTTGAGCAAAACATTTTCGTTATTATAATAGGTGTTACTTAATTTATAATGAGGAATAATCTTACCCGTTCTTAATTATCCTTGAGAATTTCAGCAAGGCATAAATTTCGATAGCATGTTGTGACCGAACAGGAAGTAACTACTGAGCTGACGCTTAATTGATTGGTCTGAAAGAAGAAGTCGCTTAATTGGTCAGCAGTCGGATATGAAAGGCAACTGAGCAATTAATGCGTATGGTGTGTTCCTTTTCCAGAAGGAACTTTTACCTAACTGAGGATTTATAACCTAACTAGCTTCTGCCAGCGGCTTTGCCCGCATGTAAGTTGAATATTATCCCGAGAGAACATATACCCGGGATATAAAGTATTCTATGTGCTTTTCCTGACTATAATCTGTCTCTGTGCCAAATTTTATCCAGCTCTGTCCTGCCGTTTTAGCGTGAATAATTAACAAACATACAGACACACACAACATACACTCACAAAATTAATTTCGCATTTATAATATTAGTAGGATATAGTGATAAGTGTGAAGATACAGGTCGGTTGTTACTTAGTTGAGTATTTGAAGTAATAAACGTGTAAAGTAGGGTACTATAAAGCCAAAGTTTGACAAGTTTTTAGGTTAAAGAATAATTTGGGGCTCAGTCGAGATGGGCGGGCGTTTTGGTGGACTGTATTTATGTTATGACTTATATGAGAGGTTCAAACAATGCTGGTTCTTACCTTAATTTGATGAATATATATATACCCGGGTCTACCCAGATCTGATAGATACATACATAAACTCACGTTTTTTTTTCCATGGGGGTAGGTAGAAACTACAGTTTGCTACAATCCTTACATACTTCTTTTGCTTCACTCACGTTCATACATCTAGTCATATACACGCGCCGGTTATGAGTGCTGCGCGTTCATGCGACTTGGGCAAGATTGCCCGCCGAAAAAAATAAAATAAAATAAGAGTCTCTTTAGACATCGACTGGCTGGTCACAACCGCATCCAAACTGATAGATCTGTAATTGTGTTAGTAAACTCACACATACCTTTGACTGTTCACTTGTCCGCAAGAGTCAAAAAAGAGACGATGAACATTCAAACCCACTGACCCTAGTGCTTGTATTACAGCAAAACTTTCAAAATCTCACACTTACAAAGTTAATTAGCAATTTACTAGAACTAGTTAGCAAGATGTAACGTAACTACAACGTATCGCTAACTTTCAACTGTTACAAAACTTCGCTGATTGCGCGAATTAAAGTTTAACCAACAGTTATTGTTTGGCTGATGTTAACGATATTATTTGAGTTTATTTTACATTATCGAGCCAGGAATTACCTAATAATACTAACTTATACTGCCGTCAGAACGAAAAAGGGCATAACTTACAAATTGTAAATCTCTAGATAAATTAGTTTAAAGTTATTGGATGTTTTTCGAAAAAAAGAAAACCCTTGATTTTTTTTTTAGCAAGAGAGCTGCATTATGCACCAGTCAGTTGGTATTTGTCGCAATTTATACTAGGTATAGCTATGTTTTTCTAATAACAGGTGAACAGTATTTTTTTTCATCTATTTAAGAGCATATTTTAAATATTTTTCCGGTATAACTGTCATTGCCTGCTGTGTTTTACACAATATGTTTAATGAAGCGGACTTAGAAGCACCTTCCCTCAGCGAGAAAATCTTCAATTTGAGCGCAGTAGACAGGGAGAAGTGTCTGCAAATATATTATCTGCCCATCAAGCTCTTCAGCAAGGGCAAAGAGCGAGAGACAGATTAGTGCAATTGCTGGAAAGAAATAGATACTTGTGCAGTTTCACAAGAAAACTTTACAAATAAAGCCAATATAAACGCATTGGTATGTGTATGACTAGATGTATGAATGTTAGTGAAGCAAAAGAAGTATGTAAGGATAGTAGCAGGTGGCATTCTGTAGTTTCTGCCTACCCCCATGGGAAAAAGGCGTGAGCTTATGTATGTATGTATTATTGACTTTTCACAATAAAAGTATTGTTTTTATTAAAAAAAACAATTTTCACCATTCAAATCAGAATAAATTTAAGAATTAACAATACATGACTTACACAATAACTACAAAAATATAATAGAATATACGCAAAATACGCGCTTGTTCGCGGAGTTGCGGCAAACAGCCCGTTTTTTAACCTTATTTTTTTTTTTTCGGGGTTGAATATCCTCGATGGATGTCCACCGCCCTGGGGAGGGGGGAAAGGGGGGGGAGGGGTCTGTCAGACTCCTACTGACTAAAAACCACCCCGGTGTTCCATCTCACACCTACGCTGGGGGTCCCGGGAACAACTATACTTCCGCAACCCCCAGCTAGTGCCGACCCGCGTCTGCGGGCCTCGATCTCGGGTTGGGGGGGAGTGAGGTGTTGGACTCCCTCCGCGACGTCTAGGAGGGGCGCGCGTGGAACACTACGCTCCGCCACCTCGGGTCCTGATGTGTGGGGAGCGACGGACGTCCCCGAGTCCGTTGCTCCTGGACCCATTTAGGGGGGTTGGAAGAGGGCGTTGTCCGCCCTCCGCCGACGCCCGGGGCGTCTGCTGCGGATCGGGTGAGCGGATGAAATCTCCCTCTCTCTCTCTCCGCAGCCTCCTTCTGCGAGACGACTGTTTCGCAGAAGGATACCACCGCATCCCAGGACTCTTCGCTGCCGACCATAGATTCGACTACGTTTTTTAACCTAACCTAACCTACTTTATTCTTATTCTTATTGTTTTATTCTTAATTATTAACGTCCATCCAAAGGTTCTCTGGTAGATATCGCTGTCAGCGATAAGGCTGCCTTTGTACCCGTAGAAATAAGTATAATTGTAAAAGAGATGTGTAACTTTATTTTTTGGTGTACAATAAAGTATATTCTATTCTATTCTACTTTATTTTACACCATAAAATTATACACATTTACAAGAAAACTTATTTATACGGGTAGAAAGGCGGTCTTATCACTGACAGCGATATCTACTAGACAAGTAGTAGTAGTAGTAGTAGTAGGGACTCCCTTTTCCGCACTTAGACTCCCATTTGGTCCGTTGTGCGTGGGGGTACTGGCTAACATAGCCAGCCCAACTCCGCCCAAAAGCACAGAAGCTTCCTGGGAGCTTCACAGGCTTCACGGAGCGACCTCACTGTTCCGAGGGTTTCTTCGCGTTGAGAAGCCACGGCCTCGCATTCCAGGATTACGTGGGCGGCTGATTCTTCGGCGTTAAAACAGCCCCTGCAAAGTGGGCTGTCCGTGGCGCCTATGTTGAATAAATGTTTGTTAAGAAGGGTGTGGCCCGTTAGTGTCCCTATAATTATTTTGAGGTTATTTCTACTCAGGCTGAGGAGTTTCTTGGTGAGACGCGGGTTTACTATCGGTACAGCCATTTTTGACTGTCTACAGTCTGTAGCCCGTGACCATCTGTTATTGTGCAATTCTGTTGATCTTTGACGAATCCACGCACGAAATTGCGAGAAAGGCAAGGGGATAAGTGGGTACGGGCCTAGCACCAACATCTCGGAGCCCCTTTTCGCAAGTTCATCTGCGGCATCATTGCCTAGGGATCCACTGTGCCCCTTGATCCACTGGAGGGTGATTCGATTGGATTTTGATATACTCTCCAGGGCGAGGTGGCATTCAAAGATTAGTTTATTGTTGGTTAGTTTGTTTTCTAAAGCTTTGAGCACAGCCAGACTATCAGATAGGAATCTGATTCCGTAGTTCTGGATACCTAAACGCTTTACGGTTTTTGCGGCTTGTGTTAAGGCGACACATTCACATTGGAAAATTGAACTATGTGTGCCTAACGGTATGTGAAAGTTAATGTTGAGGTCAAGGGAGTGAACGCCAGCACCTGAGCCGCTATTAGTTTTTGAGCCATCTGTGTAGATTCGCACTTCATTAGCTCCTGACTGATCCCTTTCTTCCTCTATTGTTTGTATGTTATAGTTTTTGTTGAACATAGGTTGTTTTTGTATTCTATCACACGGAGCGGCGATGAGAGGTTGATACTCAATCGCCCGGTCCAGGATTTTAGCGTGTGGGCTTGTGTGGTTTTTACCCCATATGCCTAGATGCATTAGCCTGATAGCAGCTAGCGCCGCTTCTTGCTGTATGTACAGGTCCAGGGGAGTTATATGTAGGGCTATCTCCATGGCTGCTGTTGGGGTGGTTCTCATGCAGCCGGTGATAGCTGAGCAGGCCTGTCGCTGGAACCGTTGGAGTCGGGTGATGGTGGTCGAGAGTTCTGTCCTAGTCCACCAAACCAGAGCACCATAAGCCAACATTGGCCTGATTACCGCTGTGTATAGCCAGAGAGTAATCCTTGGAGACAGCCCCCATGTTTTTCCTAACATTTTTTTACACTGATAGAGTGCGATTGTGCATTTGTTGAGTTTGTAGTCAAGATGCTTGTTCCAGAGCAATTTGCTATCAAGAATTACCCCCAAGTACTTGACCTCCTCTTTAAGTGTTAATTCTGTGTTGAAAAGTTTTGGAAGCCTATGCGGTCCAAGATTTCGTTTGTTAGTGAACATTATTAGTTCCGTCTTTACGGGGTTAACCGACAGTTCGTGTTTTGTGCACCAGCTCTCGATTATTTTGAAGGCCTTTCTCATGAGATCACATAAGATGCCCTCAAATTGCCCCGAGATTAGAATTGCTATGTCATCTGCGTATCCTACCGAGTAAAGACTGCTGGCGTTGAGCTCTGCAATGAGCTCATTTACGACTAAATTCCACAGAAGTGGTGACAGCACCCCACCTTGTGGGCAGCCCCTGCTCACGATTCCTCGTGTGGTAGTGTTCACAGTAAATTGAATAGCACGGTTTTTTAGCATGTTGTTAATCCATTCTACGAGCGTCGGCGCAACACCGTGCGTGTTGAGTGCCTGACCGATGCTGGTGAAGTTAGTTTTGTCGAATGCACCTTCGATATCAATGAAGGCACCTAGGGTTGGATTTTTGTTTTTGAGAGCATTGCCTACGCGTGAGACTACGCTGTGGAGCGCTGATTCAGTTGATTTGCCTGCACAGTAGGCATGTTGGTTCGGGTGCAGAGGTTTTTGAATCGAAATCTGGTTTCTTATCTTCCTGTCCCCCAGCCTCTCCAGTGTCTTTAGAAAGAAAGAGGAGAGGCTTATGGGTCTAAAAGATTTGGGCTGGGTGTAGTCGCCCCTACCTGGTTTCGGAATAAATATTATTTTTACTTCGCGCCATTTCAAGGGGATATATCGGTGAGCCAGACAAGCCCGAAAGACCTTAACAAGGTAATGAGCTAGCAGAGCACCGCTCCATCTGAGCAGAGCTGGAAAGATACCGTCCATCCCCGCTGCTTTGAAAGGCAGGAAGGTGTTGATTGCCCATGTTAATTTATCTTTGTCGATAACTTCTAACGCCACCTCCCAGTCTAAGCTGCTCGTAGCCCTTTCCCTGTACGGTTCCCAGCTTTGCTGGGTGGCAATCTGGCAGCCCGGGAAGTGGGTAGTTAGGAGTAGTTCGCTAGTTTCTGCGTCGTTTGTTGTGTAAGTGTTATCTGGTTTTCTTAGGCATCCTATAGACAGGTCTGCCTCTTGAGCAAGACAAGTTTTGACCCTATTTGCCTGGTTGTTGTTTTCAATGTTAGTACAAAAACGCCTCCAACTTGTTTTACCTCGGAGGCGAATTAGTTTTTTATATGTTTTGCGGTTTGTTATGTAACGGTCCCAGTCTACTGGCGACCGTGTGTTCTTAGCTCTATTGAATAGCCTTCTCAGTTTGTGTCGGTGTCTCTCCAGTTCAGGACTCCACCAGGACTGCCTGATCCCTCTCCTGGGTAAGGTGAGGGGACACGACTGTTCATAGCTCGATAATAGGATGGAAGTGATTTTGTTTACGTGTTCGTCTAAATTGTTTATCGTTATTTCAGCCGGAAGAGAGGGTAACCTACCCAGTTCAGTACCTATAAGTCTGACGAACTTCGATTGGTCTGTGTTGCGAGGAACTCTTCTTGGCTGTGGTGTGGTTAAGTTGAAGTTAATTGTAAAACGAATCCATCTATGGTCTGAGCATGATATCTCATTGGACACATGCCAGTCCTGAATGGAGTTGGATACACCTAAAGTTGCTAAAGTTAGGTCTATTATTGTTTGCGATCTTGCGTTTATGAAGGTGGGTTCGGAACCCTTGTTAAGTAGTACAAGGTTATTGCTAAGAATAAAGTCAAGCATTTCCTCACCTCGGTTGTTGGTTTTGACATTACCCCAGAGCGTGTGATGCGCGTTGGAATCTGTGCCGATGATTAGTTCTAGTTTCTCCCTTTCACAGTACTCCACCAGCAAGGCGAGCTCTGGTAGAGGCACGTCCGCGTCGCCTGGCAGGTATGCCGAGGCTAGTACAATGTCTGGGCGTTCTTGTTCGGTTCTGAAAAGCCTGGTTGCTGTCAGGTCCCTTGAACAGAATTCGTTAATTAAAAGGTTA
This sequence comes from Orthosia cruda, assembly GCA_964057195.1. NCBI lineage: Eukaryota > Metazoa > Arthropoda > Insecta > Lepidoptera > Noctuidae > Orthosia > Orthosia cruda. Next base: position 11,558,593 of record OZ059826.1, on the reverse strand, counting down.
GGTACATGTTTTGGGACCAATATGCAGGTACGCGGATTACTTACGGAGGTGTCTAGCAGCAACTTACCTCCGATGTTAGCAAGACCGCATATTTTGCCACTTCTAATCCACGGCTCTTGGATGAGGGCGATGGTCTTCTCTTGTTGGTTCTCCAGCACTCTGCGTAAAGTAGCCGACGCAGTTTGACTGTGCTGGAGGTTGGTCTGCAGGATCTTAGTCCTCCCGCAAAGGAGAGGAGCAGGGATCGCTGTCCTCGTCCCTACTTCTCCCCTCCGGCGGAAAGCAGTCCTCGTCCGAAGTTAGTCCGGGCGAGGGTGGATCCTGTGTTGATCCCTCAGTTGAATCGACCTCAAGCGCTGCCATGGAAGTCGCCAGCTCCACCGCCTCCCCAGCGGTCCCCGTCGCGGGAGGCGACGGGGAACGCCCAGGCAGCGGCGGATCAAGCTCCACTCCAGGCGCAGTCGAGGCCGTTGAGGTTCAAGGCGCAGCGGCATCCTCCTTGGTTCCACCTTCCTTCAGGAACCGGATGTATATACTACCCATAAGGTAGTATACTCGCCTCTGCTGGTCTTTAATGGTTTTAACCATGGACTCCGGCACACGAAAGTAGAGACAGGTGCACGGTGGCTCCTGACTGACCCTTGCGTGTGTTAGAGTCCAGGTGTTAATTTTTAGATTGGGGTTCTGCCTCGCCAACATCCCGAGAAGGTCTGATGTGTCCTCGCTGTTCTCGGGGACATACAGCATGCACAATGCCTTCTTGGGTATGTCGGCCTGGGGCCGAACGGTGAGTCTGGTCTCCGGTAACGGGGACGGTGTGTTATTTATGACCCCCTTGAGCCAGGCCAGTGTGAAGTCGTCCTCGCACCATGTTTTGAGGACGCCTTCGGCGTAGTGGGCCCGACCTCTAAAGTGGATCGCGGTATTTTGGGTTGGGGTGGCTGGTTCAGGAACTGCCTTCAGCAGAGCCCGGAGCTGGTCCTCAATAGTTTGTCGGATCCCCTCCGCTTGCTCCTGCGTCATGTCCAAGAAGGGCTCGGTCATGACGGCGACACACAGCTCGTTGTTCCTGAACGACGCGGCCGCTTCGGCGTAGCTCACCAGGGTTCCATCAACCATATGGGAGCGAGCGGGTTTGCTCTTCTTGCTTACCCCAGTTGGTGTGACGGAATCCTCGGGACGCGAACGCTTCTGCGCCCTAGCCGGTGGTTCGGTGTTTTTTTGCTGTTTTTTGCGCCCTCTAGGCCTCGTGCTGCGTTTGCGCTTAGCGCCGGTGGCAGCCTCGCCTATTGGTGTGTCAGCCGTAGCAGACATCACCCTGGGGGGCGTCTTTTTGCTTGTTGCTGTTTGCCATTTATTGGCGTTAGATGAGCCTGCCATATGGCCTTCGGCCAGCTTCGTCGGGTCCCTCTCGGAGACCGCAGCCGCTAACGCAACCCGTGTTTTGGGCGCATCAACTTTTGCAGTGCTCTTCGAGTCGCCGTGAGCGAGAACTGTCCTTGGCTTTTCGGTCAGGGTAGTGTTAGGGGGCGCATCCATAGACGCAGATGAGGTTGGGATCGTTTGGGACGCAGCCTGTTGTGGTGCATCCCTTGCGGTTGCCTTCCTCATCGCATCCTTGGACGCAGCCGAGCGTTTATGTGTGTTGGGTGCATCTGAGGACGCAGTCTTAGGCGGTTGTTGCTTAGACGCATCCTGAGACGCAACCCTTGGGTTAGTCGTAAAAGGCGCATCTGAAGACGCAGCCCTTGGTGTGTTTTGTGTAAGCGCATCCGACGAGCGGGACGCAGCTTTGTTTTTTTGTTTTTTGTTGTGTTTTTTGGTCTCTTTATCCATGAGTATGGTATCAAATAATTCACCGTTGGAGCTCTCCACCCGCCACGGAGCCCTCAGTCGGGGACGCCGCTCGTTCAACAAGCGACGCCAGAGCTACTCCTTCGGTATAGGACCAGCTTAGTGAAAAGTAGACGAACCTGCACGCGACGGAAGATCACGGGACTGTATACGGCACGAGACTATGCCGCAACTCATCCCGAAACCCCACGCCACGCCGGCTGCCCCCCCCCACTAAACCGATCCTCGCTTGACATCCCGCTTATGGGATGCCTCAGCCGATTGATCGTGGGTAGCTACCCCACGACCTCCCGTTTGAGAGGAAATCCGGGCCAAAGTGGTGTGTTGTGTGCAGCCTGCTCCACTCAACCACCAGGATCCCTTCATCCCCCCGTACGGGTCCCCGCGCACGGCAAAAACACGCAGGAGGTCATTGCTATCCATCATCTGATCTTGTTCGATGGTGGACACCCAGGGGCATGACCTCGCCACCCCTGTGATAAGTCGCCTGGTGATTTCTGTTGCGTCTATTTCATATGGAATTAGACCAATAACGGGGCGGCAACCACGAGAAGGTTCATCACCACACTTGCCTTGAGGATCTACACGACCGTAGCGCTCTCCCTCAAGACCACGCCACCTTGCCACCTCAGAAGGAGTAAGGCAAGGTAGGCCTGCGTCTACAAAGCCAAACCAAGCAAGCAAGCGAATGAACGAGCGAAGCAAGGCATGTTGCTGGATACAAAGCACGAGTTTGTGAAACGCATGACCCTCCCCTCTACTAGACAACCTTTTGGATGGACTGAACAAACTTAGAATTAATAAACACATTACCCTCCTTCGGCAGTCGGGTAATAAGCGGCAGTCTGCGGTGTACTACTATTAGATTAAAACATAAATATAAACAAGATTATATTACTATATTAAATACTATACAAAAACCTATATAAACATACATACAACAAAAAATGATACACATACGATTGATAGGCAAACATACTTTAAGGGTATGTGATTTTACCCTACTTTAAGTACGAAAATCTCCAAAATGTTGAAAGAAAACGAAAAATATTTATTTTTGACCCGCACAAGAGACACGAGAAATAAGCAAAAAATTAAACAATAATAAAAATACAACTCCAAGCAAGACCCAAAAATATCTCAGCATGTGCAGCGATACCCAAAAAGAAAATAACACAGCGCTGATATTCTGATAATTTATATTGACACTTCAACGTGGTTTTCCTTTTACTGATCAGTCTTAAATTATTGCTAGGAACTTAATTTCTCTTGCTTGTCTACTTGAGTCTCAAATACTTAATAATCAGAATAAAATTAACGTTTAACACACTATTACAATCAAAACATAGATTTCCTCTTATTTATAGTCTTAAATTATTGCTAGGAACTTAGTTTTTAAGAATAATCAGCTTTAGTTCATCGAGCATCTTATTTCTTCTAGTTTTGATTATAAGCCTTTGCACTTCCACCTTCGGCAGGTGATGTACCCTGTACAACAAAAACTAAATATCATTGACGGTTATAATAAAAAATACATGATTGTGTGTCTGTTATTTATTAATATTTAGTAAAAAAAAATAGTCTACTACCAAAAATTATAAATTTTGTTAAGTATTACCGTTGGAAAAGTTGGTTGAGCTCTTGACTAGATTTGTGGCTCTTCAAAGCCCTCTTCAATAATTGATAGGATCTTTAACTCCATTTGGGAGCGGGTTGGTGCTACCAATGGACTTGTAGCACATGCTGACGGTTTGGCAGCTCTAGCAGCTTTCTTGGCCAAATGTTTTTAACAGCCCACACCTAAAATTTGGATATTTGGTTAATTTTAATTGCATGAAAGGTTTAAAATATAAAAACACTATACTAATAAGTACTCCTACAGATAATAACCCAGTCAGTAAATAATCAAAAATGCCTTTGCCAAAGCTGGGTTAGTCATGATTTTCACATATGTAATCGTGATTGTAACCCCTACTGACTGGGTTATAAGTATTTGCAGGATGACTGACTATGATTGTGTGCACTTTACTGTGGACAAGCCCTTAAAATCATATTAATATTGACGAGCAATGTATTCATTCCTGCACGGAATTAGTGCAAGTTTCCATTGAATTAAGGTAGTTGCTCAGGTTTTCCCACAGCCGTTTTGAGCAAACTTATGAAGACAACGAGGGCATCAATTTGCGCGTAAGTTGCTGCTTAAGCAGTTGGGCCATTTTAATGAATTATTAATGAAAACTAAATTCTTCCAAGGTAATTATTATTTATTTCTTGACATTTCATTTGAAAGTTACTGTCATAAAGAAGATAATTAAAAAATCAAAAACCCGACTTCTTAAAAAGCGAACTAAAAAGACGTAAACAAGAATAAAATTATGCTGTGCAGTCGGAGGATACATATTCGCGAGCTGGCTGATCAAAACCAGATGTATCCTCCGACTGCACAGCATGATTTTTTTCGTGTTTACGTCTTTTTAGTTCGCTTTATAAGCAGTCGGGTTTTTTTGATTTATTTAATTAACTTTATTTATTTAAAGTATAGAATAGAAAACATTTATTCGACATAGACACAATACGACAACAAAAATCACAAAGTAACAGAGAAGAACAGTAAAAAAAAGTACAAACAAGGTTTAAGAACAACAATTTCAACTTTTTAGTTATTTTATTTAATTAGGCACATTTAAACATATAACTGTTATATATTTTCGAAATCACCTCTTAAATACTTTATTTTGATACCCCCACGCTGGGTTTAGAAGAAAAAAAAATTGTTCCCTCACAAAATGGCGCCCAAAAGCCGCCATATTTTTTTTTCCAATTTTTATGTAGCCAATGGCACTCGCAGGGTTAAGACGAATCGATTGACGTAAGAATCATCAAAATCGGCCAAAGCGTTTGGTCTCTAGAACGCCACATAGGAACAAACATACATAACTACATTCATATATAGACTGATAAACACATTACCCTCCTTCGGCAATCGGGTGAAAAAAAAGCAAAGGTATCAATAGGATAATGCCGCTTTCCAGACAATAATGACAGGAGTAATTCATTTCTATATTTAAATACATAAGAAAAGTAAATTGCTAAAGATAATAATGTGGTAATTTCCTAACGTAAAAAAATATTTTATTTTTTGTTTAGTAAGCTTGAAACCACAAACTAGGAAAACCGGTAAGCGACCGATAAAATAGTGCAACTCTAACGTCATCCGTCGTTCGTTCACAAAAATTGTCTATGATCCCGTTCGAAGCTCAATAATACGAAATCGTTAGGGGGTTGGGTTCACTCCGAAGTTTCGAAATACTTTCGAACGGATCGTAACTTCGTCGACGAAGATAGAGAGTAGGCCCCCTGACCCCCAGCATCAAATTATGAAGACAAGATAAGGCTTCCGGGCATTTTAGTAAAGTTTATTGAAGTATGGTGGATGGTAATTATTGTGTAATTGCCTTATACACAGAAAATTGGGCTATGGCTGGATCTTGTGACGAAAATGGCCTTTATCATAAAAATGTGTAAGTCGTCAGCACAGTCGGGAACATCTGTCACTGACTCCGACAAGACTGCCGCATTGCTGACGCAAATGAACGTATTCCCAAAACGTTACATGCTGTACGTGCAATAGTGAGTGTATAGGCAATTTTGAACTTGACACTTAATGCTTAGTGTCTGAAAAACTCTAAACCACAATCAGATTCCTAGATTTGTAGTGTTATGGTATCAACAGAAAAATACAATAGTATAGAAATTAATGTTGAATAAACTTTTTTTTTTAGCGTCCACCTAATATCTCCATCACAGAAATATTGCTTCTTTTCCAAGGCATGGCAACCTTTACTCCTTCATCGGAAACATACTTTTATAACAGTTTAGAAACCGAGACTAGGGTGACTTGACTATTAATCTATCTTACACATTACATGAATGTGAGAAATATTCTTAAAATCTTATTCGATCGACAACCTATAAACAGTCAATTGTATCAAAAATAATGATATCAAGCACTTAAAATAACAGATTTATGTATCACCTAAAAGCTTTCGTCCTCCATTTCTCAAGGACGGCTCTAAAACAAAGAAAATCCAGACATACTCGTATTTCACGCTGTGCCATTACTTTTGATAACATTTTCAATATGGCTGACATTTATTGCACATAATAATAAAACTATGCGCCGCTTTATTAAAATCTAGCATTAACACGAATCTTCACGCAAGTTATCGTCTATACTGGGTATTTAATTTTGGCCGGCTATTATTTTAAGTTATACACTTGCGGCCGAGAAATATAGTACCATTTGTGGAGAGATTTTTAAGTTTTCGTGAAGTCCTAATCAAGTAACATTCTATCTACGAAAACGTCAGGATCGCGATTAAGAAAAAGTCAACAATTTATAAGAATACCAACCGCTATCGAAGTCTCATGACATCAATCCCTTACATATTGGCATGTCGACCACCACCATCGCTTATTAAATTAAACTTCGGTGTCGTCCTAATTGGTTAATGATCTCCAGAGCCTTGAACATCGTCGCCGAGTTGCCAGCTTGTCGGTATTTTATCGGTTACATTTCGGGGAGTGTGCGATGGAATTGCATGATTTAATTCCGCCCAGACCGTTCCATCATCGGACAACCAGACGCACGGTGATGCGTCATCGCTACATGGTGGACATCCCACCCATACGCACAAAACGTTTTGGGGACACTTTTATTAGGCGTACAGCTAAGGAGTGGAATTCCCTGCCGGAGTCTGTGTTTCCCGATAGCTACAATCTATCTTTAAGTCAAGAGTGAATGGGTTTTTTCTAGGTAAGCGTGCTTCAACGTCGACCACATCATCGCTTTCCATCAGGTGAGATGGTGGTCAAGCGCGAGCGTATTAAAAAAAAAAGATTTTACGATCAAACCATGTGATTTCGTCGCGCGATAAAATTTTCCTATGCTCGCGGGATGACTTGCAAGCTTCAATTAGGACGCAGTAAAGAAATGTGTGTTTAATCTCTTCGTGCGACGAAATCGCATAGTTTGCTCGTACGAACGTAGCCAACTAGGACGACGACTTATCGAGAACCTCAGTAGTTTACATCATCATCTTCCTGCCCTTGTCCCATATTACTTGGGGTCGACGCAACACGTTTTCTTCTTCCATACCGTCCTGTCACCTCCTCACACAGTCCATTCGTATTTTATTTGGCCGTCCCTTTCCTCTCCATCCGTCCACATTTGGACCTGGACCTCCACATACATACGCTGCGGCAGGTTATACAGAAGACCGAAGAGTATAACCTGCCTCTCTGTTTAGCGTTTGTGGACTACGAGAAAGCCTTCGATTCAATAGAGACTTGGGCTGTACTGCAGTCTCTCCAACGTTGCCTGATCGACTACTGGTACATTGAGGTGTTGAAGTGTTTGTACAAAAACGCCACCATGTCAGTCCGTCTTCAGGATCAGACCTCGAAACCAATCCTTCTCCAGCGCGGCGTGAGACAAGGAGACGTCATTTCTCCGAAACTGTTCACTGGTGCGCTAGAGGATGTCTTCAAGGTTCTGGACTGGAGGGGGCTTGGCATCAACGTTAATGTCGAGTACATCGACACTCACCTTCGGTTTGCTGATGACATAGTGGTCATGGCTGAGACCATGGAGAGCCTCAGTAAAATGCTCGATGACCTCAGTAGAGCTTCCGAAAGAGTGGGTCTTAATCTGATCATGGACATGTCATGATGAATGCCCATGTAACACCCATTCCTATCAAGATCGGAGACTCTACAGTCGAAGGTGTAGACGATTATGTCTACCTGGGACAAACGGTCCAGTTGGGTAGGTCCAACTTTGAGAAAGAGGTCAACCGTCGAATCCGACTCGGCTGGGCGGCGTTCGGGAAGTTGCGTGGTATCTTCTCGTCTAATTTAACGCAGTTTCTCAAGACAAAAGTCTATGACCAGTTTGTGTTGCCAGTGACCTATGGGACCGAGACGTGGTCGCTCACAATGGGACTTATCAGAAAGCTTAAAGTCACCCAAAGGGCAATGGAGAGGGCAATGCTCGGAATTCAGAAACAAATCAATTCAAATTCAATTCGTCAGAAATGATGATATCCGCAGAGGAATCAAAGTTACTGACATAGCCCGTAGAATTGCCAAACTTAAGTGAACGGTGAACGGATGGCCGATGAGGCCGAAATGTTCTGGAATGGCGACCGCAAACCGGAAGACGTTACGTTAGAAGGCCTCCCACTAGGTGATGTTCCAACTCCACGGGCCACATCTCCTAAAAATATGAAACTATCAACCCTCAATAACGACGCACATGACAGAGGCTGTAAATGTTGATATTCACTCACTTAATACAATTGGTTTCTATTCTTCTCAGCCAATTTCTGTAAATCGTGAGTATTTCCGTACCAACCGAAATTGTTTAAATATACACTTACCTGTAAATATTTTGCTTGTGTCCCAACATAATTTGCCACTGAAATAAGTAAGTAGGGGAATCTTGAAGGTTATTAATAAGGAGATTGTTATTCTGCTGTTGTCATGCAACAACCTCAATGCCTTTAATATCCCTAGACAATATACAAGACAAATGCTTCACAAATGAAAAAATATTATATAACAAGGAAAACCCAAAAAAAATGATTTTTACGACACAACCCCATCCTAGATCTTATTTATACTCATACGTGGTTATTACCTCTATATTCTTTGATTTCAAATAAGTTTTTTACTGTGCCATATAACTCACCGTAAGTGTACTATCATTAGGCGTAGGGTAACGCACTTAAAAGACAGAAAGGTCGCTCTATATTAAGGGACCTAGCTCTGTTAATTACATAGATAGCACAGCGGAATCTATTTCAACCGATAGCCATCTGCAGTACATAAGTGTTATTGTACCATTTCACAAGATTACTACTGTGATATACTTAATTACTGAAGTTATTGCGATCCTTTTAGCCTTCGGCGCACATTATGATATCTTGTTTGGTTCTATGAATAGCTATTTCTGTTGAAATTATTGGAGCTTTATAACGGTATGGTATATTAAAATGAAATTGAATGTGTTATGGTGGCAGCCAGTGTAATGGTCTGTATAATTTTATGCCAAGTTTATGTTTTAAGCCGCGGATATATTATTTTTAGAACCGTGTTAACAATGGTCCTAGTGATACCTTAGTACAATTTTACTATATTATTATGGGCCAGTAGGCGGTAATAGCCATTTAACTTCCAACACAGAAAGGTAATTTCATCAAAGGTAATTTCAAAGTTTGCGGATGATACTTCACTTTTGTTTAAACTTAAACGTCAGCAGCTGGTTACTGACGATGTAAATAGCGCGATCTCAAAAGTAGTTCACTGGTTCAATGTTAATAATTTACTTCTTAATGAAAAAAAAACCAAATGCATTAAGTTTACCCTACCTCACGTTAGGCAGGTGAAAACCGATGTGTTGATAAAGGGCGAAGAATTGAATCCTGAAAATAGCACAGTATTCTTAGGCTTAACTTTGGATGCTAAGCTTCAGTGGGGCCCACATATAGATAAATTGTCAAAGAAGCTAAGCTCCGCAGCATATGCTGTTAGAAAAATTCGTAATTTAACTGACATAGAGACAGCCCGTTTAGTATACGGTGTATCTAACGGCGTATCATGGTCTTGTAGCTTCAACATTGAGATATGGGATTATATTTTGGGGCAATGCCACGGGTAAGGATATTGTATTTAAGTGCCAAAAAAGGTGCATAAGAGCTATATTTAATTTGCAGATGACAGACAGCTGCAAACCGTTTTTTAAAAATACGAAAATATTAACTATGCCGTCGTTGTACATCTATGAAACGTGTATGTTCGTCAAAAATAATTCACATAAATTTGCTCGAGTCACTAGTCAGCGCCGTTGTGGTCGGTTACAAACAGTCGGATCTAGTACTGCACTATACAGAAATAGTATTTTTGTAATGGCTCCAAGGGTCTATAATAAATTGCCAAAATCTATAAGGGATGAAGATAATAGCCGCAAATTCAAAAGAAAATTGTATTTATTTCTAATAGATAAGACATATTACTCTATCGAAGAATTTTTAAATGATAAAATATGACATTACTAGCTATTTATTATAATTTACCGTTGACATGCATGTAAAAATAAATTATAATTGATTTATTATTAATTGACATTATTTACAATATTACGTTACTAGTTCTTAATAAAGTTTACCATTGACATGCATGCAAAATAAATTATAATTGTTTAATTATTTATAAATAATACCTACATTTAATGGACATTATCTACTCGAACTTGACTTTGTATTGTATAGATTCAGATTTATTACTAAAAAACCTAATATATTTGTACACCAATTTCATTGGTAGGACATAGAGCTCGACTGAAATGTAAACATAAGACCTTTATTGTAATACCTATGTTCACGAATAAAGATTGATTGATTGATTGATTGATTGATTGATACTTTAGTTATTTTCATAGTGTAATGTCATACGGTATTCTGTTGTGGGGAAATGCCACCGACATCCAGACTATCTTTGTTTTGCAGAAAAGAGCTGTTCGATCAATTTATAAATTAAGCCCGAGACACTCTCTCAGAGAGAAATTTAAGGAGATTAATGTAATGACTGTGCCTTCTCAGTATATTTATGAAAATCTTTTATATGCCCATAAAAATATAAAATTGTTTAAAAAATACAGTGATATCCATAACATAAATACTAGGAACAAACACAAATTTGTAGTACCTACAACAAGGCTCAAGAAAATAGGTGGCTCGTTTAGATGTCAATGTGTACGCTTTTATAATAAGCTTCCAAGCCACGTGCAAGATCTAAGTCTTAATAAATTCAAGTCTTTCATTAAACGTAAGTTGTGCCAGAAAGCGTTTTATACAACAAAAGATTACATTGAGGACAAAAAGGCTTGGGATTGAGCTGCTCCAATTAATTTTGTTTTTTTTATTATATTTTGCACTATGCATTTTGTTATTATAAATATTTTTTTTATTTTTTTGGTTTTCTTGCAATGACAAGAATATTTACTTTTTAAAGTATTATATTATTTTAATTATTGTGAATGTGAAGACTATGTGGTTTTTTTTTTTTTTTGTTTTTATTTAAATTTATCTTAGTTTTTAATCATGGTCTGGCAGTTTGAGTAGTTTATGCGGCCTACCCGAATGTCCTTTCTTTGGTATTGTTCGTCGAATCGTTGAGCTCCTTAAATTCTGAGTTGAGCTGCTCGGTTATTGACAAATGCGTGCACTGACTGGACAGGTCCACTCAATCTGGCTGGTTCTTTCCTCAAAAGACCATTTCAGACATCAGTCTACATGGTCTTCACATGATCTAATCAAGATTTTGTCAGGACTTTAAAAGAGACTGTGATCTCTGAGTTTGTTTCGGCCTTTCTTCTCAGAGTAGTCAGATAGGAAACGCCGACCTCATCTAGTTTTAAAAATATGTTCGACATGTAAAAGTGTTTGTACAAACCAACTTACAGAAATAAAATCATTTATCATTTATCATCTATTCCTCTAGCTTGCATTTAAAACGGATCTCGGTAACAAACGTAACGTGTTTTCGAGAAGGCATTCATAGAAATCGATTAGGCTTTAACCAAAGTAAAAGATGTCGGAATACGGATAGGTGCTCTGAAATGGAGGTAAGTACGCTTGGCTAGACGTGGTTATGCTAGCTGGAATAGAACCCTTGCTAAATGTTTACCGAGAAACGGCAAAAGTAGCGTCGGTAGACCAACAGCTTGATGGGTGGATGACATTCAGAAAAGCGCAGAAAGGACCTGGTTGAGACTCGCACAGGACTAAGGAGGAATGATTCAGAAGCAAGGAGGCATACACCAGCAGTGGGTAGAACAAGATACCCAAACACTTTGTACATAAACAATTTTATTTTCCTACGTTTTAAGACATTGAATAGAAAGGCGTTTTTTTTAAACTTGCCATCGAATGAAAGCTTGGCTTATAATGAGATTCTCATGTCTAGATTGAAATAGAGCACTTTTACCTGAAAGAAAATAAAGATCCTCGAGGGAAATTAAAAATCTAAAATTGTGTCCAAAGTCTAAGCCAAAAGCCAGTCAATTATGATTTTCACTTCTTTCAGATTTTACAGCATTTACTTGAACAGGTTCTGACAGTTTATTTTTGAAAAGACTTATTTTCAAGACAAGACTATACTCAAGAGTGTATTTATAACACAGACACATTTAAAAAGAAAAAGGTAAAATGTGTCACTGAAACCCTCAATTGACTGGGGGCCTATTTAATAAAACCGATAGGCGACAGGTGACAGACGGCAATCTAACAATCACCCAATTTATTAAAAAAAAATACAGTTATTTTATTCTCACCGTATTGTCTGTTACATAAAATCGGCCCTTGTACTGTTATATTGATGAGGGCCCTGATTTTTTGTTTTAAAAGTCCTACAAAACTACGGACATAAAGATATGCCTCTGTGACATACACTATTTGCTCCCCAATAAACTAACTACACACAAAATACAAACAGGCATCCCAATGAGATCATCAAATCGTTACGAGCCATTATTTTAAAACTGAAACTTTTCTCTTTTAATGTCGCCCATCAACTGACGAAGTTTTGATTATGTTAGTATAATTTTATTGCTAAGGATCCCCCCTCATTTGTTTTTTGGCCTTGGCAACTCTACACGGGTATTTTTGACGATAAAATCAAATTAGAGGTGTATAAAATGTCGATTACTGATCATATTCTCTCGTCTCGGTTTTATGATAAGAAATAAAATAGCTTTGTTAGTTTTTGAACATGAATTTGAGAAGCTATCATTTTGGTGAACTTGTTTTTTTTCTTTTTTTTCAGTGAATTGGCAATATATTTTATATTCACCATATCCCATTTATCCTACTTTATAAAATATATCATAATTTATGATTAAATGTTAACATTTGTTAATCAATCAAGCCTCAACGGATGGACAGTTTTGGATGAATCTTGGTTAACGAGTAGAATATGTCTGGGTTAGTACAAAGGATGCTTTTAATCCCAGTAATACTTTCCCGCGATATAATTTTCGACTACATCGCGGGCGAAACTGCTCCTAAACCTCATAAAATTGTCGTTTTTTATTTACAAGCTTTTATTTAACTTGCAATGTGTGTATGTATGTATGTTCGGGTTAAATCATGCAACTGAATTATAAAGCAGTTATCCTCCACAGATTAAGATGAAATTTTGTATACACGTTTTAGTTTGGATGACAATGTATGATTAGCTAAATTGCGTCATTCTAAATCCAATATGGCGGACGGCCCAAGATGGCGGCTAGTTATTTTTCGTGCACTGCCATGATAAGGATACCAAATGAAAGGGTTTGCTGAGAAGAATAAGAAAAAAGCTTGTTTCATAAAAATATTTTTTATTAATAATTTTCTAATTTTCTTTTTCACTCTTTCATCATCATTTGTTTAAATTCACGCGAAGAACTTACCTTCTATCAAATACAACATATTTCCATTTTTCTTCACACTTATTTATTCATTGCAAAATATTCGAACATAGACCAGTCACAAACCCTACACACACGATCATCTCAAACTTAAATCAACCATTAAAACAATACATCCATTCTAATCTATCTATAAAACTGTCTGTCTATATATCACATGTTCACGCCTTATTGGCTGAACGGATTTAAATGAAACCTAGCAAACGAGTAGACCATGTCTTGGATACTTTTTAGTGAGATTATGTTCCGTAGGGAAAGTTTCCAAAGTTCATGCGGGCGAATTCGCATGCATAAGCTAGTCCCTTATAATCTGATTTAAGTTAAGCCTATCACCCACGTTCACCTTATCAATGAGAACAGTATGGTAAGTGGAAAAGTTCCTAGTTCAATGCCTCATACAATCAAGGTGGATCCTTCCATCACGTACTCCTATTACTTTCTAGTTGGGAACTTTTGGAGGATTCTTCAGATCTCAATTGCTCTGGTGAACCGTGTGATAGAGCTTTAATATGAATGGTGTTACTGTTGATTAAGGAAAGGTCTTAAGGCAAAAAAGTGTCATGAAGGCAGAAACATTCTTTAGTTTTAATAATACTAGTTACTCAAATCAAGGTTTTAAATCAAGTTTCATTGTTTTGGATTTTTTTGTTAAAACAAATACCTGCAATTCTTGAAATGTACAGATTAGGAAATAAATTGTTAACAATAATAATTGTTTATCATATGTATGTATTTTAGTAATATATTATATAATATGTTTTATGTTTATGCATTGTGTGCTACAGCACACACACACACAAACACAAATACGTGTACACACGTATTACGCTCGACGTTCGACGTTTTCGTATCACGTATGATTATGCAAAATATAAACAGTAAAATCCTTATTAACTATATCTTGGCAATTAGTGTCCCTTCAGGTAAATAATACATTTATGTATAATAGAGCTTGCATGTGCAATTTCTGCACTCGATCAAAGTACAGAATGATTATGAAGATTAATAGATTAAAGCTCATCTCTTCGGGGATCACAGGTAATATTATGTATGTATGTGTATTACCTTTAAAGTGTTTTTGTCTATGAGATAGTAAGATAGTTAACAAACCCAAGTAAAGTTACAGTTAAAGTACAGATTAAGGTTGTCAAAAATGGTTAACAGTAATGTTTTCTGGATTTTTATAGATGCTTTCAAGATTCACACTACCAAACCCCAACAATAAGTATCCTACATAAAGATCGACCACGTATCCTTATCTACCAATATCTCATAATAATAAATTATATTCAACATGTTATTGCTAAGTCACTGTCTACGCAACCCACATTAATTCTAGATACCTGCGCGTCTTTCACCTTTTACATCATAAGTAAGCACCCTTAGTACACATGGCAGAACAGTTTAGTGTTCAGGCAATTGATTTGTATTCCACTGTACTGTAGCATTCATTATTGTATGACCCCGATTAACGAGTTGTACGTCATGGGTTTAAACCCGAGCAGGCGCTTTACCACGGTAAAGATATCTAACAGTATTCTATCTTCATACAAACGGTCGGAACGCGAGTCATACCTACGCGCCTCGAGTTTAGCCAACACTCGATACACTACAGTCGCAAACAATCACGAACGGTGTGGTGGTTTTGTAAGCAGTAAGCGTGCGATTTGTGAATATATGATTGAAATAAGTATAAGTACTTACTTACCTAATATAGCAGAGAGCAATTATATACTATATTGTGCTGTTTTTGGTTGCTTGAATTCTTCTATAACGCACCCAGTGATATAATTTTTTGAATTACCTGGCACCTCCGAAAGGCAAGATTATAAAAATAAATAGGTATACATAATTTACTAGGACGTAATTTGTTTTTTTTAATAGCTAGGTATTTCGCTTTTTTAACCGAGTAAAATACCTTGGTTAATAAATAAATAAGTGGATAGGGTGATAAAGTGGGTCGTGGGGCTTTTGGGACCGGGACCGCGGTCTCGCCACCTATAAACACAATATGACTGTTTTGCATTACAACAAAACAGGTATTATTTGTGGATAAAACACATGGTGTCGGAGAAGAAAGCTATCTGTAAATCTGCCTTTATCTGATGATCCATGGTTAAAAACTTACCAAATTGTCCATGCTTTTATACCTTTCTCTTTCTATCTTATTGAGAATGTCCTTTTCTATCCCAGCGGGCGTGATGTCACGCTTGACAGGTTGCTGTCAACTTTCATAGGGTCTTCAGCTCACCAGCAAGAGAATTGCTGAGACACCATGTGTTTTATCCACACATAATACCTGTTTTGTTGTAATGCAAAACAGTCATGTTATGTGCTATTCTAAAACACATGGTGTCGGGGAAGACCTGTTTGGTTTCTGCTGGTGATACACACAAACGCTATGTTGAATAAATTTTACAACTGTTCTGAAATAAAAACTAGTTTTATTATATCAGTATAAAACTAAGTAAGAAAAAAAGGATCAAATGTCGCCTGAATGAACATAAACAAAAAACATATTCTTCTGAAATAATTCAATTTCTGGATGAATATAAACAAAAATAAACATTCTTCTGAAATAATTCAATTCCTGAATGAACATGAACAAAAATAAACATATTCTTCTGAAATAATTCAATGTTAAGGAACAAAAAGAAAATAAATTAACTTAAAATATCTCACACAAAAATAATAATAATAAACATATTCCACTCTAATAAACATTAGCAAAATTTGAATGTAGTAAATCAACATTAGAGTTAGCATTATCAACTTTATTTACTGGTCTACAGTAAAATTTTTGAAATGTTTTAATACTCTGCCAGTTTCCTCTGTTTAGTATTTCTTGAACTGGTCTATTTTCCATCCAACTCCTGGAGGCTACTGCTGACCGGATACTGCCCGGTGGAGCATTAACATCTTTAAAAATACTACGTATCCACCCTGAAATCATTGTTCTTGAAGTAGGTTTTAATTTCCCTAATAATGAAATAAAAAGGCTTGTTACAGTTTTGTCTGTTCTTCTTCTAGGTGTAGATTTTTCTGTAAGGTTGTTAATGTGTTTAACTGGGCAGACCTGATGATCTGGGTGTTTCCACAAAACCCAACCAGACTGCCTGTATGAATTTGAATCGGTTTTTGAACCAAATCTGGGCCACACTGTTATCTCATCTTTGGAAGAAATTAAATTTTCAGGGCTATTCTCTAATAAAGTGAGATCATGAATTCTACGACCTGAGGCCAGCAAGAGAATTAAAGCTGTTCGCCTTGCGATTTCGAATAAGGAACCTGAATTTGTTGAAGTCTTTAACCAGTTAAATAAAATTGCAGTGCCCCATATAGGTAGTTTTGGTGCTGCTGGTTTAGCAAGTGCAATAGCCTTTAGAACTTGGTGAAAAAAGTTTTTTTTTGTGATATCTATTTCTGATGTAGCACAGTAAGTTGATACAGCTGACTTGTGCAATAGAATAGTTCTATAAGCTAGCTTATCTACTAAAAATAACTTTGCTAAGAATCTAGCAACCTGCTGGCCAACAACAGGCCCAGGTTGAGACCAACAACATTAGTCTCACACCACAACAGCCATCTCTTAATCGGAGCTTTGTACGTAGTTAAAGTAGATGTCCGCCAGCTACTTTTCAACAAATTCTGTTCTTCTGTGGTCCAGTGAGAGACTTGATTGGCTCACCCCCAATTTTCCAAGCAAAAAGGGACAACTTGTCCACTTGTGCTGGGCAGTTGCCTGTCGCCCAATCTATTAACACCTTCTGTAGGTTTTTTATTGGAATTGGTTCTGCTATGGCTCTCGCTTTCAAGTCGGGCAGCCAGAAACACTTGGTCCACTCTGGAGTTATTAGAATGTAAGTTCCTTTTGCACTGTTCAAGTGAGCTAATACTCTTGGAAATAAGCTTGGAGGGGGAAATGCCCAGCCTAGCTGATAGTCCCATTGTCAACTGAACGCGTTGCAGAAGATTGCGGAACTGTCTTTGGAATCTAACGTTACGTATTTTGGTACGATAGCTGTATCTTATGACGCGAACAGGTCTACGTCTGGGACGCCTCACACTTTGAATATCGCCTCCGTGGCTTGGGGTAGAAGATGCCACTCTGGTACTTTGCGTCCCCTTGATAGGCGATCCGCAATTCCGTTTAGCCTCCCCGGGAGGTAAGTGGCTGAGAGAGTTATATTTAACTTCTCTGCAAGTTTTAGGAGCCTGGTCGTCAGTCCTAATAGTGCCAGCGAGTGAGTCCCCCCCCTCCTTTCTGAGGTATGCAACCAGGGTCTTGTTGTCTGATTGTACGTGAATATGCGCGCCTCGTAAAGTCGTCCGCCGACTCGTGATGGCCGCCAATACAGCATACATTTCCTTCAGGTTTGAGTGCCAGGGATTTTGATAAGGGGCCCACTTCCCTGAAAGGTAAATATTGTTTAACTGAGCTCCCCACCCTGAGTCTGCTGCATCCGTTTTCAAAAAATGAGTCACACTCTTTTTGACTATTGGTGTTGAGCTGTGATCCACAACTTCTAACCACCATCTCAGGTCTTGCTGAACAGGTAGAGGTAGATTCCTTCTTTCCCTTGGTCGATTTTGATTGAACAACTTTAGAAAAAGTTGAGCTCTGCGACAGTACAAACGACCCCCTGGTATTGCGTAATTTGCAAAGTTCAGCAAACCTAATAAACTCTGAGCTTCTCTTAGAGAACTGTTGCCATTTCTCAAAATTTTGGATATTATTAATTTTATATTTTTTATTTTCTTGACAGGAAGTTTTACCCAGTTTCTGTCGGTATTCCATATTAGGCCAAGATATTCTAATTCCTGTGAAGGCTCCAGGACAGACAGAATTTATGTGCCATCCCAAGGTTTCCAATATTCTCAATGTTTCCGCAACCTGAGAACCTAGTACTGTCCGATCTTGATTGACCAAGAGGAAATCGTCTAAATACACTATTATGCGGAAACCTTGAGCTCGTAGGATCTCCGCAATCCAATTTGTAACTGTAGCAAACATTCTTGGAGCTGATGATAGGCCGAATGGTAAGGATGTTAGTTGTAAAACTTCGTTGTTGTAAATCACTCGGAGAAACCTCCTGTGTGTTTCGGTTATTGGCAAATGAAAATAAGCCTGGTGAATATCGATTTTTACTAACCAATCGTCTGTCTGTAAGAAATTTACTACATCTGTCTGTGAAATTAATTGGAACCGTTTTACTGACACATATGTGTTTAGACCCCTGAGGTCGAAGATGGGACGTAGCCCTCCGTCTGATTTTTTTACTAAGAACATTCGACAGAGAAAACCTGGATTGAGAACTGTTGGTGTCTCTAATATTCTCTGTTCTTTTAAGTGGAAAATCATGCTGGTCATGTCCTTTGTCTTCTGGGTTACAAACTTTTTCAAACATGTTTGTTTGGGAATTGAAGGGGAGGTTTCTTTACAAATGGAATTTGAGCACCAGTTATTAACACTTTTTCACTTTTTCAGTCATTGCACCCTCTTGTTTCCACAAATGGGCATAGTTCTTTAGACAACCTACCTTGAAAATTTTTAATTGGTTGTCAATCTTTGCCTCTGTTGTTTGGGGAAGTATTATTGGTAGTGATTTTTTTGCGAAAGGGCTGATTCTTTTTAAATTTAGGGTTTTGCTTCCTGTCTAATTTGTTTCCTCTCTTTTGAGTTTTGTAAGAACCATGATGTTTCTTGTTTTGCACGTAAGATGAGTTAAAACTCTTTTTTCTTTGATGTAAGCAGGAGTGTTGAGCCATACCTGAGAACCACCTAGTGAAGCTATGATTGGTTGTAAAGTCTCCCGACTAAAAAGGTATTCTTGACTCGGAGGAACACCTTGTAGAGTAGCTTTTAAATTTGGGTTTGTAAATTCTCTTAAAATACGATCCCGTCTCACCTCAATACACTCCGCCCTTTTACCACACACAATCTGCATTGCGGTTTCTGAATTCTTATATGTCGGGGACCCTGGACCAAAAATACTAGAAATCTTTTCAAACAATGTACTAGTATTCAAATAATTAGAATTTGCTGCCGACCAGTCAAGCAAATCTTGTAAACCTGATCTTAATAATTGTCTTTGTTCTAAAATATTATTGGACAAGCCTGCTAATAAATGTTCAGTTGAAGCTAAATAATCTTTATTCTTGTTGAAATGGCATAACTCCTCATTAAGTTTAAGACCAACAAACCCAGGACTGGCAATGCAAGACTGTAAAGCACTCTTATAACGAATACCCTTCCAAGAAGGAGACTCAAATTTTTGAAGGTTATTTAACTCTTGTAAACGGTACCTATCCGCTTGTGGAATAACAGTTCGTACATCAATCTCAGTACCAAGTATACCTAAAGAGAGATTGTGATTGTCAAATGTTGACGGATTTTCAAATAATTATAATTCGATGTGGATGGGGTTGGATCATTTTGTTGTTGTTCGTGCATTAACGTATCAGAATTAGATGCCAATAGAGGCAAGTTAGTTAAATAAGAAGATATAAACCCCACTTGCTGTACAAGAGTTTCCACACGAGGGTCCGAACATGTCTGAACTCGTTTGTACTTACTTGTAAGTTTTCGTCTTTTGTTTGGGGGAGGTGATGCTATGCCCTCCTCATCCTCCGAGGATGATGAGGATGATGACGACGATCCTTCAACTCGTCTACTAGTCGAACGCTGATCTCCATCCGAAGCATCAGCATTCGATTCTTGCACACCTCCCACACTTACCAGCACGATTTCGTCCGCACTCATATTGTTCACAAGTCACAACACAGTCGATAAAAACTTAAAAGGTGTCATGTGTTACTTTAATACAGCTAATGCCTGTAGTTCCACACTTTTTTTAATTTTTTCTCGAACTAAGAAAATTTTGCGATCTTTACGCGGCAAAATTTACAAACGCTATGAAAGTTGACAGCAACCTGTCAAGCGTGACATCACGCCCGCTGGGATAGAAAAGGACATTCTCAATAAGATAGAAAGAGAAAGGTATAAAAGCATGGACAATTTGGTAAGTTTTTAACCATGGATCATCAGATAAAGGCAGATTTACAGATAGCTTTCTTCCCCGACACCATGTGTTTTAGAATAGCACATAATATTATTTTCGAGTAGTACTTTGGGACCACAAGTCCACATTTAACAAAAAATGCATGAATATCAGTATCGATACAAAACAAAGGGTAATATTTTTAGTTGCACTTATAAAAGAATAGTTGTAGCTATAAAATAAAAACATATCAATCATGTATAAGAAAAGAGAGAAATGTATGTATGATGTGAGTTTGAAGAATACTCGCCCACACATCACATCATCACACAGTGGACCTGGCAGAGCCACGATGGTGCAACTAAAAACGAGATTGAAATCATCATGTCAACCAAGAAGCAAATGTTCAATGATGTTCAATGATGATGATCAATTTGGTGAAAACTGTGTGCGATCACCGCATGGTAAAAGCTGTCCATACGGTCAGGTGTAAGTTTTCAAGACCCGCCATAGGGATAGATACAAAAAGCTCGCTGATCCTAATATCAAGCTCATGAAGGAGAAGCGTGAGATGTTCCTGCAGTCTTCAGGTGATGCGTTGAAATACCGGCAGGTAAATAGACGCATCTCAAAGTCCTTGAAAAGCGACCGCCACCGGTTTAAAACCGAAATTATTAAAGACGCGATTGGGCGGAGTAAGGGCTCCAAGGTTTTTGCAAGAGATCTGACTATTGGACAGAGCCAGCTCAAGAAACTGAAGACCGATGATGGCAGGATCGTATCCGCCAAACAGGAACTTCTGAAATCCCGTCAACCAGTAAACCCGTCGCGAATCTAGTAAGTGAACCTAGAGCTAGATTGAACCGACACTATACCGAAGAAATTCCGGACGTCAGCCTGTACGAGATTAGGATGGCTCTTAAACAGCTCTTAAACAAGGCGCCAGATTATGACGTAATTACGGCCTAACTATTAAAGGCGACAATCAGTGCTTTAGGCCCTTCAGAAGCCGATTGATTCAGTCATACTCGAGGGCAAATCACCACAGGCATGGTATAGGGATGTGGTGGTACTCTTCTTTAAGAAGGGTGACAATGCCCTACTGAAGAACTATAGGCCCATCTCACTTCTGAGCCATGTCTACAAGCTGTTTTCAAGAGTCATCACGAATCGTCTCGCGCGCAATTTTGACTATTTCCAGCCTCCCGAACAAGCCTGAATCAGTAAAGACATCAGCACCGTAGACCACATACATAGGCTGCAGCAGGTTATACATAAGACGTAAGATTACATCCTGATGCCTCTTTACTCAGCGTTTGTAGACTACGAGAAAGCCTTCGATTCGATCGAGACTTGGGATGTACTGCCGTCTCATCAATGGTGCTAATTCGACTACCGGAGTACCGGTACATCAAAGTGTTGAAGAGTTTGTAAAAAAACGCCACAACGCAATATATATATATATTCATTATCATCATTTCACCTGAAAGACGTCCACTGCTGGACATAGTTCTCCCACGGGCATCACCACATTGACCGATCCCGTACGACTCGCATCCAGCGCATTCCCGCAACTTTAACCATGTCATCGGTCCACCTAGTGGGGGGCCTACCATCGCATCGTCTTCCGGTACGCGGTCGCCATTCCAGAACTTTTCGGCCCCATCGGCCATCTGTTCTGCGAACAATGTGCCCTGCCCACTGCCACTTAAGTTTTGCAATTCTTCGGGTATTCGGCGGTATTTTTTTAAATAAAAGAAATATTTTATCGTTTTATAAAAATAGTTTATATATTTTTGGTTGACCGTACTTTCCCAAGACATAACTTTGTATATTTTATTTCTAGTCCCAAAATACTACTCAAAAATAATATTGTATCTGAAGGTGGAATCTGGGACCGTGGTCCCGGTCCCGAAAGCCCCACGACCCGATAAAGTGACACACGAGTGACCTACCTACGCTCGCGTTAAAAAGAAGTAATAGGTAGTTTCTTAGGCTAGGCTATCTACTTACTTATGTACTTCGCTACTTACATATATTATTGAATTAGACGAATTAATATCATTATGAAATCATTACCAATGAGAGTAATGGTAGGACCTACCTAGTAAGATTTAAAATAGTATAATAAAAAATATAATATCACAAAACTAGAAAGAAACTCAAGTAGGTAGAGGCGGGCAGCCGTAGCGCTTGTTAAGGTGACACGAGCTTTTAGGCACTTATTTCAAGGATAGGATAAAATGCTTTCAAAACGGTTAAGGAAAACATCTAAAGGTAACCGCCATGACCTAAAACCAAAAATTCAGAAACATGAGACATCTACCAATCTGCACTGAGCCCGTATGTATGTATTGCGCGTGGTTTATTATAGCCCACTCCATCTATGAGAAGAGGCCTGTGTCCCAGCAGTGGGAACATTAAAAGGCTGATGATGATGATGTAGCATTCAGCTGAGATAAGATGCATGGAGTGTATGAGGACAGCTATGATAGAAAAGGAATTGAATGCAATCGTAATAGTAGCCAAGGGAGAATAAAAGAAGAAAAATTGTTGCACCAAGTAACATGGAACAAGGGCGGGAAGAAGATGATTACTCAGATACGAACCAAATTGTGGTCTACAATTCTAAAAACCAAGTGAGATGCTAAGGGATCATGTGAAGACCAGAAACTGACTGCGAATCGCAACAAGTTATTTCGATCATAAAAATCTAATAATGTTCCTTGATTGACGACTGGCACCCCATACTCGTACTAGATTAGTTATGAAGTCAGTTTCAGCAAGTTCAGTGAAAAACGAATACATACTTATTTATTTTTTCTCTTAGTTCTTTCATTTAGTTGCACCAGCCATATTTTATCTCTGCTTCACTTAAGGTGGACTGGTAGAAAAAAAGCCTAAGATGGTGTATTTGGTGCTGTGTACTTGTGCATAAAGTTTTAATAATTAAATACTGTATCGATCTACCAAATCTTAAATACTCTCTTTTGCGCCGTATACTTATGAGACAAACAATGATTGGAGCATTTTGTACTTACTCATATTTACACACATGTTTATTTTACTTGAACTCTAATTGAGCAATGATATACTGATGATAGGACACCTCTACGATAACAATGCCTCTGTGTTCGTTCAACATACTCACAAAACGACAGTTGATTGAAGGCGCTATCTAATATCAATATTTACCTGCGCTTCATTTCTTTTGCCATCCGTACAGTGACATACGCTACGGTCAGACAGCCCATTACATCGTTTCATATCAACGTGACATTAAATTATCACTATTATACTCGGACCTTATAAACGAGGGTCTTCAGTCGCTATAAGGTTGTCAATGTTC
Source organism: Orthosia cruda (assembly GCA_964057195.1). NCBI lineage: Eukaryota > Metazoa > Arthropoda > Insecta > Lepidoptera > Noctuidae > Orthosia > Orthosia cruda. The sequence goes on along the minus strand of OZ059826.1, from coordinate 11,534,859 downwards.
GCTCAAATCTTTTAAAGTGAAGTCCCCCCCCCCCTTAGTTTTTGTTTTTACTTAATTGAAAATTGATGTGGCTCTAATGATTGATTACTTTGAAGTGACTTTGCTTTTCACGGCCTGGAAATATAGAAGATTATGTGAGTATTTTTTGTGGTTTTTATTTTTTGTTTTGACTATTGTTTGGGTGCATATAAAGAGTGTTCTTGAGGATTGACAATATTAGGCGCGTCTAGCACACCCTGGGCAGTCATCTTCACTACCGTGGTATCACCCCTTAAAACCTACAGAACTCTTGCCGAATCGATAAAAAACAAGAAGAATAAGCATTCTTCTGTTAGCTAGATGTTCAACATATTTTTCAAATAGGTAAACGCTGATACAAGTTGATCATGAAAACACCCAACGTTAGTAACTAGAGTATTAACTCGATTTGGCTCGGTGCGTTGTGAACAATTGAACACGCAATATTCATCCGAAATCGTCACAATACACTGAAATGTTCAATCGAGGTACCGATGTATGGATGCGGACAGGTCGGTTTCGATTTCGAGCTAAACACGGTATTTCATGCGCTGCTCCTTGTATTCGATACTAAACCTACCTAAATTATTACTCAACTACTATCATTGTAAGTCGGTATAACACCTAAATAAATATATATTTTTATATTGAGAAACTAGTGTTTTAGCTGGCCAATCCCACAGGAACCGTGTATTTTGCCGTGGTAAGTATAAAGTAGCCTAGTCGGATCATTACGGTACTTCCACATATCTGAGGGCACGGCAGTACCGCCACCTCGTCTAGCAAAATTACCTTTTACAAACATATTACCAATTTCAGATGATCAGTTCAGCTTGGAATTACTAAAGATTCGAAAATTCTGTTTGCGAGAAGCGTAGATTGCGAAAAGGACTGGTCATTATGGTGATGCTTGGGGTCCAGAAATATACTAGCCTTTCAGCAGAATGATGATGATGTTGGCACTTTTACAAATGAGTAGGTAAGCATAGAGTTCGGAGACATATCAGAATACTTTCATGGTGCGTACAGGGCTAATAAGTGAAATTCCCTGTCAGTGTAGATGTCGCCCATCAGTTACAATCTCTAAACGTCTTTTAAGATATGATAAGATATGTCAGGTAAGATATGTTGTTGTAAAAAGCGAACCTACCAATAGAACATGGTGGACATCCCACCCATACACAATAAACGTTTTAGAAATACTTTCATTATGCGTACAGCTAAGGAGTGTAATTCCCTGCCGGAGAGTGTGTTTCCAGATAGCTACAACCTCGGGGTCTTTAAGTCAAGAGTGAATAGGTTACTTCTAGGCAAGCTTGTTACACCGTCGACCACATCATCGCTTACCATCATGTGATATAGTGGTCAAGCGGGAGAATATAAAGAAAAAAATATATATATATAAAATTAAGTCTACGTATTTTTTATTTGGCTGTTTTTTGCTATCGTAAATAAATTTTTATTTTTATTTTTACCTTGTTCTCCACATTTTATTTGATCCAGTTAAATAACTTTGAACTAGGGTTTTCCAATTGACCTACAATAAATTTGGATAGCTAACTAATTCTAGTTCGGGAAACAATAATTTGTTTTGTGTTTTTTTGTTTGATTAGATAGAATTGGAAAATTGGCTAGACAGTTGGTCGAATTTTAATTATAGTTTCTGTATGACTGGCCTTTGGAAACTATGCTATAACAGCAGAATATTATTACGGTCGACAGACACTGAATATATTCATTGGCAAAGTCAGATCAGCTTGGAATTATTGTCGAAACATTCACTAGTAGAAAAAGCCTCACCCAAATAACGATGATGATTATAGTAAGGCTTTTTTATCGATTTCAAAAAAAGGAGGTAATCAATTTGACACGTATGTATGTAATATTGTTGGAATTGCACAATATTCACATATGTTACTCTGTATGGGCTTCTATAAACACGTGTGCCAAATTTCATAAGTTTTTTTCATTTGTTTTTATATGTTTGTCCACGCATCTCTCCGAAACTAATTATCGAATCGTGATCATTCTTTTTTTATTGGATTAAGTATCTTTCAACTTAGGGAACAGTACAAGTTGCATTAAAATCGTTTTAGCAGTTTTCAAGAAATGGAACATACAACCGGACACCTTAGCGAAAAACAGCACGAATGTGTAAATTTAGTTATAATGGGTATTTTGACAATCGTTTAGGTACCTCACTATAGACATTGCTCACTTTTTAACCGACTTCAAAAAAAGGAGGAGGTTCTCAATTCGTCGGAATCTTTTTTTTTTTTGTATTTATGTTACCCAATTACTCAAAGACACCTGGACCGATTTAAAAAAATCTTCTTTTGTTTTGAAGGGTATACTTCCTAGTTGGTTCCATTGTCATCAGGTCAGGATCTGATTATCGGATCTTAGAGCAATCGAGGGAACTCCTCAAATATTATAGGCATACATATAGTGATTTTGGTATTTTCATCAACAATGCAATCACATGCACTCAGAAAGTATAATTTGGTGAAGTGGAACTGATGAAGAAGACCACAGATGGCCACTGGAACTCCTAAATGCTAAGTATGTCACGGGTATAAAATATCTCGAATAGTCAACCGACTATGATTAAGCAAATACTTATAAATGAATGGTACTGATGAAAATGGTACCATTGAACTGTTCTGATGATGAAGCCGGAAGGTAGGCACGGGAACTCTGAAATAAAACAATATTTCCTGGTCGTTCTTGGGCTTATTGGAATCGTCATGAGATGTACTTTGGCCATACATGATAATAAGTCGGTGTCGAAAAACTGAAAAAAATGGGTTCAAAAGACACCGACTTCGGAAAAGAAAGTAATTTTTTGCTTTGTAGTTTTTTGTTCTGGAAGTCGGTTTGATTTTTTGTTAAAAAGTTTTTTATTGATAGGGTACTAAAACCAAAAAGAGAGAAATAAAACCTTTTTTAAATAAACCGACTTACCGACCGGCATAAGGACAAATATTATTTTCGTTTCGGTAATCAGTGTTGAAAAACAATAAAAACAAGAGATACTAAAGACACGAACTTCCAAAACGAAAGTAATTTTAGCCCTTTTTATTGTTTTGCTATAGAAGACGGTTTATTTTTTGTGAAATATTTGTTATTTATATTTTAGCCAGTGTCGGCTGCTGTTCCACTGCTGGGCAAAGGATTAGCCCAAATTCTTCCAGGAAGGTACGAATTTCAATGATAATAATCGATGAGATTTTGAAAATAATAATATTTATTCAACACTGCTAATGCAATCTCTATTATCAATACTTGGTTAAATTAAAAACAAGTTCCCAGTAGGTTAAAGACATCTTCTTTAATACAGAAAGGAAACTCGAGTCCAAAACTATTTAACATAGTTTAAAATATTCATCCGATCAGAATTTTCTTCAATAATAAAGTTTAAGAATTCCCGAAGGATGCCCATCCTTAAAGTTTCTGAAAATTTCGTTAAAGTTAATTTCACGTTTAAAAAGATTCTTGTATCGAGGGTTTAAATATTTTCCGTACTTTAGAACAGAAGATATTTTTTAGAAAAATGATTTTTTGTAAAAACATTTTCTAAATGAAAACATGAGCCTAATACGCGGTTTGGGCATCCGCCATGTAAACTGTTTGTGTTTCCCCATGAAAAAACAATAATAACGGTTCTTGATATACACAATACATTTTCCGCGTATTTTTAGATTATTTGAAATCGTCAAATTCATTATCAGAATTTCCGATTTAGCTTTTGTGGTGGACAAAATTGGCCCCATTACTCGAATTTATTAAATGGACGAAATAACCTCTGTCGTTACATTGTATTGATTTGGAATTTATTGTCCGTCGATTGAATGGGGCTGTACAATGGTCGGCCTATTGTATTGTGTGGCTATTCCTACCTTTGGATTGATGGAACATCTAAATGCCTAAATGTTGTTTGGATTTTGGCAGGGTTAGATGTACTGGAGTTCCAACTTTTAGAGTATTGGAAAGGTTTGCAGCAAATGCTGTTTGTGGAAATAAATCGATTTATTGCTACTAGTTCATTAACAGAATACGTTTAACTCTGATATTATTTTTTTGAATTATATAAACGCTGTGGTGATAAGGACTAATGTAACAGTTAGGTAGATAGCCATCATCATTATCATCATTATTTCAGCCGAAAGACATCCACTGCTGGACGAACGCCTATTCAATGTCAATTTGCTAGCCAATTTGTTTCGATTCTGGGCTGATTTCATTTCAGCTACCCTATTAAGATCGTCTCGTTACTTAGCCTATGTTGTCAACTTTCTCTTACTCTTTAGAATATCTTTCTAGAAAACTTACTACTACAAAATAATATCAAGATTTGTAACTTGCTTTAAACCACAATCGCTGGCATGCTTCCAATGTTTTATTTGTGTGGCCATTTAATAATTCTTGAGTTATGGTAGTAGAGGATAAAGGATTTTAGGGGAGTTATTTTTGAATTACGGAAAGGGGTGCATACTTGATTTTTATTTTTTTCTCCGAAGGTACATTTTTCATAATAATCGGCCTTATTTACCCGCTTTCTGAACTGAGAAAACTGCCTTAAATTCTTAAAAATCTCTATACTGATTATCACCGTTAAAAAGATTCTTAAGGCCGTACCCTGACCAAAACACCGCCGTGAACATTCCTAGTGCTCTAGCGGCACACTGCTGGCGCATGAGTTACGCCCAGATTTTGGAATAAGTTCTTAATAAAATCGAAATTTGGTCTTTTGAAAAAAATACTTACAAAATGTTCGTTATTTAATTGTCTATCCATTAGTGTTAGTACAAACATTAAATAATGAACACTTTACGAGGAGATGCATGCTATCAATCATTATTTCTTATTTCTATGGATTTGTTGGGAGGAGATTAGTAAAACATATACCTCATAAAAAACATGAATTCTACCATTTTGCAATCAATAATATGTAGAAATTTAATGTATTTTTATTAGTTGATATTTCTTTTTAAATAACGAGTAGTTAGCTCCTAAAAACTGCACGAAAAACGGCTATCGCGATGTTTTGCTCGGGGTAGCGCCTTAACCCTAATTCCGTAAAGAGGATTTTGCTCTATATTCGTTTAACACGTGCTGTGCCACCTGTTAAACTGCACTTCAGAGATTTAATTATAAAGAATTGAATTTCCTCGAAAAAAATAGTACGAACCTGAAAAGTAGTTAGTACCTAATTCCTATTACAGGGAGACAGTCCCTCATACTACAGTGATTCGAATATGAGGCATTTAGGAGGCTTTACTTTTCCCTTCACTTATATTTTCCAAATTCGAATCCCAATGTATATTTACTATAAGACACTTGTCCCACCGCCGGCGACCATGCACTTTTGACTATTTTCTCGCTGAAGAAACGAACAAAAGATTTAAGGTCCCGTGTCAATAAAAGAGACAGAAATAGGTACAGATGATCGCTGGCTGTTCACATTGCCAACGTGGAGCGGAGAATTTTATTGTAGTATTTACTACCTCCGCAAAGCTTACTGGGAAGGCTAACTCGATACAATTTGCTGCCAAATACTCCAAAAAATATTGGAATCTGTTTCATCCGTATTCTAATGCGTACTAAAGAATGTCAAAATTGTACTGAAGACGAGGCGGTATGGTCTAAGAGCTTAGCCTGGCCGAGTAGGACGAAGTAAAAAAAAAACATTGCCAGCGAGTACTCTCTCACCACAAGTTTGTCGCAGCGGCATGAGATATCAAAGTTATACACGCTAAGCGATACGCAAAATCAAAATTTTATTAGGCCATTAGGCGGCACTTTTGAAGGTCAACATTAAAATTAAAAAGTAATAATAATTGATTATACCGTCCATTCGGAAAACTAACTTGTTATGGAGAAGAACGGACAAAAAACTTCACACTTACTCTTTAAAAAAAACACATCACATTACATTACATCATTCTTGTTAAAAATAAATTTATGTGAGAACGATGTAAAAAAACGTGACGTAAAATCGTCTTGAGTAAAACAAACAATTAAAAAATTCAATAATTAGGTAATTAAAAACAGTCCAAGGCAGGTAAGTTATGACCAATCCCAACTGATGGCCGGTTCAAGAACATGACATATGGATCGGCATCACTCAGCTCAACCATCATGAAGGGAACCGAATGATCCAACACATTTGCCACCATCAGAGAGACATTAGGGACAGCTATCAACTGCCAGGGCACACACAAGTCAACGAACGACATATACCCGTAGGTACGGTAAGTGGTAGATTTACAGTTGAAAAATAGTACTCACATATGTGCTGTGCATATTTTTTTTACCTAGTCAGTAAAAGTTTTACAGAACCCCAAGCGAATTTAGGATACCATTTTATTTTTTATTTTTGATAGGCTCGCGTTTGACCACTATCTCATCTTATTTTAAGCGATGAAGTGGACTACGGTGAAATACGCTAGCCGAGAAGTAACCTATTCAATCTTTACTTGAAAGACCCCTATGTTGTAGCTATCAGGAAACAAAGACTCCGGTAGGGAATGCCACTCCTTAGCTGTATGCACAATGAAAGTCTTCGCAAAACGCTTTGTGCGAATGTGTTGGATGTCCACCATACATTGCATACATTTCATAACGCCTGTGTGTGTGGTGACACTTGTGGGAGGCCTGTGTTCAGCAGTGGGCGTCTTTCGGTTGAAATTATGATGATGAACACCTCTTCACACCCACTTTCCACCATTCACCAGTCATGTTTAAGTTCCATGTGCGTGCCGTTGACCAGGCACGAATTTACAAAATTAACCACTACGTATGCCTTTCCTTATGTCATCAAAACTGGTGCTGAACCATAAATACATGTAAAATATGAATGAATCCACTTAAAGAATACTGTTCTTCCAGATACAGAATTTTCCTAGTTTAAAGGATAGGGGTCTTTTGTAAAAACACTGCACACTGCACATGCTTATTGTAGAATAAATACCTAATTAGATACTTGTATAATTACAAATCCAGACAGACAGTCCAAAATACCTACGATTTTTTTAAATAGATTTCTATGTATATATTAACGTGTATGTTTGAGTTCTCATCTAAAACAGTATTCAACTGTAATGAGTGGCAAACTACTTACGAGTAAATAAATAAAATTAATCGTACAGCGATGATCAAAGTCGATTTTATAGTAACACTATTTTACATCGGGTAGTATTTAAACGCAAATCAAAAAATATCCTTTTTCTACGCAATAAGATTCCGAATTCCCATCAAAATTACTGATTGCACAGCAAAATATTCAACTCAAAATATCACTAAACACACTACAATTTATTTTCGCAGCGTACAGCAATTTTTCCTAAAGCAAAAGCTTTTTCATCAATGCACAGCTAATAATCTTAATGCACATTATACATGTTAACTCTTTTTCTTTTAAATATAGCTTCTATTTTTATATTATGTATCAATGTCGACGGAGCCCCGCTGTGCGGGGCTCCTATTTCTGTACGCAGGGTCTAAAGTAACCTAACACGAACGAGATGACGGGAGCTGAGTTCGCTCGCTTTGCTCGCTCACTTCAGCTCCCGTCATCTCGTTCGAACCTAACCTGTCCGTGTCGGGGTGCCCTAGGCTCCCGAGCTCGCTTCGCTCGCTCTTGGACTGTTGGAACATGGAAAATTTGCTGTGCAGTCAGTATTTATGCTATGTATGTAGTATTTTTGTACAAAAATAAATTTAATAGTATTGCATTATGAGGAAAAAAGTAATGTTATATTAATGTATAATTTCGTTTTATCTGCAGTTTGAGTTTTGTTAAACATTTAGTTTATTTGTAGTGAAGTAAGTTATTAGATGTAAATAAGAATATAAATGATGAGTATGTATTGATAGGCGATTATTTATTTGATATGCAATTTATAATATGCCTTTTACAGCCAATTAGATCTTGAAACACATTCGTTTGACGAGCGATGAAATGAGAATTCGGTAACATTGAGTGCATATTTCCTTAATTATCTGCTTAATTACTTATTTACACTCGATTAGGTCCTTAGTACGCGTGATTACGGGAGCTTTAATGTCGAAAATAATTTTACTTCACTTCATCAGCAGCCTTTTAATTTTCCCTCTGCTGGGACACAGGCCTCCTGTGAGAGGGAATGGGCCGTAATCCACAATGTCTTCGAATTTTTGGTTCTAAGATAAATGTCGGTATCCTCACGATTTTTTCCCTCAAAGTTTTGAGAGAAAAGTAAAGCGCCTGCCTGGTTTCGAATCCATGATCTACAACTAGAAAGTCGCTGACCTTATCACTGGGCCACCACTGCTCGAATTACTCCTTCCTCACTTACTTGACTTGTTTTGCGTTAATTAATAGGGATGATACCTGGGTAAAAAAAAGTTCTATTCACTCGTAGTATGTCAATTGGATTATCAAAAAATATAAGACACTTATTTTTTTACTTATATTATCAAATCAATCAAAAATGATTAAGTTGAAGCTCAAGACATTTCAAGAGTCACAGAGATTCACAGAGATTCATAGTGACCTCACAAGGTCTCTTGTGAGATCACTGCGACAAAGTGTTCCAAGGCGTAACGTACGCGAAATTTAAACGCACTTCATACAAAAACAACGAACTTATAGCTTAAATCGGACACCTTTTGGCCTCCATGACAAGATCAGATAGACAAAGTCAAAAACATGTATTTGTGTGTAGAAACTAAAACTAACATTAGAATCGGAATATTTACTATGTTTACTGTTTGTAGCGAGTTTCCGATATTTCGGCGCTGTTGCAAGCACCATGATCACGGATAAACAGAATGAACTGATTAACTGAATGTTAATGTTAGTGACTATGACAGTTTAAAAACTTATAAACTAAAACTAAATAATATAAACAAGTGAAACATTTACCGTGCTATGCGAGTTGATCTAAGCTGAGCCAATAAAGCTTAGTTCTTGGTCTGCAACCGGCTGTACGGCAATTTGTAGAATAATTCTAAACTTAATTGCTACGCGCAACAGTTTCTGTTGCAAGCTGCAGTGGAAATAGTTAGACAATGTCACTAACGAGGACTAACCAGTGACTGTGCGAGTTAAGAAGCAAGTTTTGCAGTTAGTTCTTACAGAACAACGAAAGCAGGGCCATCATTAATAATAAAGTTATCGCATTGTTTGATAGTCATATCTCAATGCACCTATTTTGATCAGTTTTCATCAAACTAGTTACAATTAAATTAAAATGATGCGAAAAGTTAAAAGTGAGGCACGACCTTCATCACAAAAAAGTCATCGTATTATTTGAATCATACCTTCTATGCAGATCAATTATTATCAAACAAGTGACAACCGAATTAAAGGAAAGAAATAAAATAAAAATCAAGTTTTATGGACATTAAATGCCTATTACGATATGTTCATATAGTCATCCACTGCTGGACATAGAACTTCCCAAGACGTCGCAACATTAACTGGTCCTGTGTTTCTCGGATACTCGGTACTTACACAGATAAATAAAAGAAACTCAAAGTTCCTTCATAACCGTTCGAGCTCTGCACCCAGCAAATTTGGACTGATCGAATATTTACATAAATAAAATCAATCGGACATGAAATCCACAAGACCAAAACTTTATCATGAAATTGTTGTTTCATATCAGTTCAGATTCATACACTAAAGTTCTGAAAATTACTAACTTGGACAGACTGACTGTATATTACACTTTTAAATGTCAGTATATTGGTTAATCAATCACACCTCAACGGCTGAACATATTTGGACTTAATTTCGCACACGGTAGACAATGACTTTTATTGGGATTAGGACATATTTATTTATTTAATACTTCATGCACACAAACGTACAGAGGCGGACTTAATGCCGTAGGCATTTTCTACCAGTCGACCCAAAGGTCGACCTACCACTATTTGTCTCTGCAAATAGTGGTAGGTGCAATATTTAAAGTTAAAAATGATACCTAAGGTAGGTTTGTTCAAATACAAAGCTATACATACATGCTATAAATACAATAGATACTCAAACATGTATACTGAATAAACTAAATACAAGAATATACTTAATCAATTAGTGGTACCAGATAAATGGAGAAAATTATCGCTGTGACGATACTACTGCCAACTTCTTACGTACATGCTCTCGAGCTTTCACTTTGAATGCCAATCGATTGGTTGCCATCCTGATGTCTTGAGGGAGCGCATTCCACAGCGAAATAGACTGAACAAAGAAAGAACAGTGAATGAAGTCAGTGCGGTGAGTGGGACATTGGAGAAGACGTTTATGTGAAGAGCGAAGATTTTTGTTGTGGTTGGCGCAAATGTATTGAAAGTGAGGGGTCAGATAACTAGGGGAGTTGGAAGAGTCAAGAAATGAAAACAAGGTAGTCAGTGCCCTTAGCTCTCTGCGCTGGCGTATAGGCAAACACTTTAGAAGTGACCGATGCGCAGAGACATGATCATATTTACGCAAATTGAAAACAAATCGAATGCAGTAATTTAGAAGACGGTCAAGTTTGTTGAGGAGATCTGCATTCAGGTCATAATAGCACACGTCGCCATAATCGATGATAGGAAAAATTAGGGTCTGCACAAGCATTGCCTTCGTGTTTGAAGGTAATAATTTTTTTAAACGATACAGAGCCCGCAACGTTCCAGTGACCTTCTGACTGACACTAGCAACTTGAGTACGCCAGTTAAGAGTACTATCGATGTGCAAGCCAAGATCCTTCACGTCAGTACTAAACGGAACAATCGTACCGTTGAACAGAACAGGTGGCAAAGTTGCATAATCCACCTTAGCGATGTTGCGAGGACTCCCAATGATGATCGCTTGGCGCTTATTGGGATTTACAGCAACTCCAAACCTATCCGACCAGGCTTTTATCGCTATTAAGTCGCCATTTAACTTATCGATAACGTCAGGTACTTCGTTGACACTCCCGTGATAATACAATTGAAGGTCATCTGCATACAAATGATACGCACACTGAAGTTCGGAAGTAATGAGATTAATAAAAATAGAACACAGAACAGGAGAAAGAATGCCGCCTTGAGGAACGCCAGTTAACAAATCACACCAACGAGATGAAGAATCTCCAACGAGAACCGACTGCTTACGCTCCTGAAGGTAAGAGGAGAACCATTCCAGTGCTTTGGGGGAGACCATCAAATAGGAAAGAATGGCTAATAGGATTTCATGACCGTCGGTATTGAAGGCGTTCGAGAAATCAACCAACACTAGTACAGTGACTTTTGTATCTTCCAGTCCCGCCCTTATATCGCCAGTCACTTTAAGGAGGGCGGACACTGTGCTGTGCCCGGGCCTGAACCCAGATTGTAGAGGACTAATGAGAGAATTACTCTGCACAAAGTTTGAAAATTGTTTGGAAACACAGGCCTCGAGCACTTTGGATAGGAAGGGAAGGATAGAAATGGGGCGGAAGTGGGTTGGAAGAGTGGGATTGGAAACTTTGGGAAGTGGACGAACATAGGCTTTACGCCACAAGGAAGGGAATATTCCGGTATACAAAGAAAAATTTACGATATGGGTGATAGGAGATAGGAGATGATCCAAAACAGTGATAACCATACCACGGGTGATATTATCACATCCCACCGCTTTGGATTTGATGGCAAGAATGATCTTTTTGATCTCTCCCGGTTCAACTGGAATAAAACGAAAAGGATTAATGTTAGGACGCGTTAGACCATAAAGAAGAGACAGAGTTTGTTGCTTAGTTAGACGATCAATTGTAGGAACAGTGGAGAAATGATGGTTGAGATCATCTAAGTCAATAGAATCAGGAAGGTCTAAATGTCGCGGTTTGCCGACACCAAGTGTTCCTAGGAACTTCCAAATATCGGCAGAAGAAGAAGAAGAAATATTTTCCAGAATGTGGCGGCGTTTAGCATTGCGTATCATCTGGTTACATCTGTTCCTTGCAGTCTTGAATAGCGCCCCGTTCTCGTCAGTACGATCCCTTTTATATTTTCGGAACGCGCGGTCCCTGCGTCGCATGGCCATCTGTATGCCATTTGTCATCCAAAGGGCAGGAGGCCGTTTCAGTTTCAGTTTTCTAACGGGAGCGTGTTGGTTATAAAGATAAGATAAGATCACAATAAGATTGCAACATTATCGTCAACCGAAATGGTCTCCGTCATAACCTTCCAATCGATCGCAGATGCATCTTTCTTGAGTTTCTCAACGTCCATCCTGGCAAAACAACGCCTGTACAGAACCCTGGGTTTAGGTTTAGGAGGTTTGAGGATATAGGAAAGGAAAATCATGTCGTGATGAGAGAAGCCAGGAGCGTCATGTTGACCATGGGATGAGACAAGGGAAGGATTCGAAGTGAGGATAAGATCGAGCCAAGTGTCATCGCCAGATTTGTTACAATGGGTCGCTTGGAGTGGTAATACATGCAGATTAGCTGACTCGATGAGATGGAGAAGCTTACGGGATCGGGGGGAGTTATGGGAAAGGAGGTTTGTGTTGAAATCACCCATGATGATGTTGTGTGCTTACTCTGAACCCAAGGATTCAAGAACTGATTCGAATTCAGTGAAGTAATCGACAGTGGGGGGACAATAGACAACACCGACAATGGCTTTGGCTCCTTTGACGCAAACTTCAAGGAAGATAAACTCAGCAGAGACAGAATAGTTTGAGGTGGAAGTTGCAAGTATTTTGTAAGGCAAATCACTGCGAAGGTATATTGCCACACCACTCCCTCCCTTACCAATCCGATCGTTCCGTATGAGAACGAAACCAGTAAGAGGATAAGTGGTGGACAGAAGATGCGGTTTGAGCCAAGTTTCGGAGATCAGGATAGCGTGAAAGTTGCTGTTATTGAAGACATCATACAGCTCGCTGTAGTGACTGGCAACACTTTGAGCGTTAATGTGGCACACATTCACCAACCGACTAGACTCACAACTGAAATTATGTTGAATAAAATCACCAAGGGTGTCACCAAGAGAACAAAAGCTTTGTTCGTTTGAAGAGGCAGCAGATTCGTTAGCAGAAAAATATGACTCATTGTCAGACATAAATAGATGAAATTAATATAAATATATATATATGTTAATATTTTTATATTATATATATATATTAAAATGGAAATTTACTATTGCTACACACAGAACAGATGCAAATAATGCTACTCTGCACCACCCGCCAGCCAACACCAACACTAAAACAATAACTTTTACAAACATGGTACTCAGCACACAATAAACAAAAACATTCATTTCAGCTACAAAAATTCGGTTAAAAAATTTGAAAAATCCAAGAGAAACTGTAGTTATAAAACACAGAAGGAGAAGGAAAAAAAATTACATTACAAAAAATAAAACACAAAACAGCGGCACACCCAACTTTTGAAAAGCACACAGTGAAGCAAAGTACTACACCTGTTATTTACGAGCTTGACTATTACTAAATCCATGCAATCGCCAGAAGAGTTTCTGAACGCAAACTTCAATGTCTATACAATTTATACGTCAATTTGACAAGAGTGACATTTGATTTGTTTCACAGAGTACATTGATTAAATGATTTGTTTACAAAACAAAACAGTGGCGAACAAGGATTATAGGTACTCTCTGTGGCGAAGGTATCGTGGTAAACTAATTAAAACAAAAACAAACAGCTACATAGCAAGCCGAAACAAGTTAACAAACAGTTGGGGCACAAAACAGATGACAAATTATTATAAAACGTTAAAACAACACAATGGTACGTAAAGATTTAAAATAAATGAAATACTAAGGTGATCACAACATAATGTTAACAAATTAAAATCTTTCATCTATTTACGTGCGTTTTTCAGGTTCCCGGCAGCGTCCGCACTTCTTCCGCCCATAGTAGGAATCACGGCCGGCGCCTTGGGGTGCTTGGCTAACAAGGGCTTCAGCTCGTCAGTGGACGTTACTTTGTACCGACTTCCATCAGAGGCCTTGATGTGTATGACGCCATCCTGAGTCCAACACGACCGCATACCAAAGTGCTCGCGCGCCGTTCCGAAGACGGTTTGCCGGGCCCTCGTCAAGAACTCCTTGACAGATATCTTGGTGCCTTTAAGTGAGGTTTTGGCCTTCCAAACTGAGGCCTTGATGTCAACAGTTGCGAACCTAACAAGAATAGGCCGGGCATGCTCTTTGCTGGGGGCCCCAAGTTTGTGACAGGCTTTAATTTGAGCTGTTGTGAGACCGTTGAGGGCAAGCTTAGATCTTAAAACATCCATGATCACAGCTGTGCAGTCTTCACTCTCCACTTCAGCAAGCCCTTGGAACACCAATGCTTTCCGCCTGTGCCGGGTCTCTAAACCATCAATCTGCTTGGCACACTCGTTTATCTGGCTTCGGAGCAGACCAAACATTGAGAATATGAGCTCGCGGAACGTCCTAAACTCATCGGTGACTTTTGCCACAGTACTAATTTTAGCCGGCCCAGCAGCCTGGATCTGTGCTTCAAGTTCGCTCATTTTCTTGATGAAGTTCTCCTCTAGGGTTTTTTGAGCAGCAAGGACTTCAGCGTATTGAGACATTGTTCGTTTTGTGAAGTGCTGAATATTAAACTACATGGCCTCAACTCAAACCACATTACAATTAATTACGTAACTAGTACGACGAGCGGAGGATTTTTTACGATAACGTCACACACAGTTACGACTACCCGCTTGACGCTTAATACCGTAATCCATACCATCTACCCACACATTAGTGGTTCGCATTCTTTAAATGAATCAAACGTAAATAAGCAGATACCCGCATATTCAACTGGTTTGTGCGTATACTTTTATAAGCGTCCATTATTCCTCGGTTCTTTTATAATACATGTTTGTTTTAAATGACTAACATCAACGTAGAACTTGATGACTTTACTGTATCGGAGTCTGCGGTCTGTGATGTTTTGGACTGTTACGATCTTATTTCACACAGTAAAAAAAACATTAAAATACTTACACAAAATATACGTAGTATCTCTCGTAACTTTGATGAACTAGTTGTCCTTTTGAATTCACTAAAGATGGAATGTGACGTTATAATACTCACTGAATGCTGGCTATCATGCAATCTCACTATCCCTAACCTACATGGCTACAACTCTCATATAACACAGAACTATAGAAACCAGAACGATGGAATTGTAATCTATTCTAGAGAATCGCTTAATGTTGACGTAATTGAACCATCTTTTTCAGAAAGCAACTGTCTGATTCTAAAAATAAATAATGACACAGCTATAATTGCATTGTATCGATCACCGTCATACAACAATTTAACTCCTTTTTTAGCTTCCCTCAATTCAACTTTATCGAACATAAAAAACATAAAATCTGCCGCTATAATTGGAGATATTAATATAGATATCTCAATGCAATCACGTGATACCAAAGCTCCTGAATACCTAAATGTGACAGCCTTTCAGGGATTCCTACCAGCTCACACTTTTCCCACTAGGCAAGGTAAAACTTGTCTCGATCACGTTCTTCTCAAAACTAAATTAAAATCACAATCCTTCGTTTTAAATTCCACCATTACGGACCATAATGCGGTGTTACTCTGTCTTTATCAACCCCACAAACAAAATCTTCCGCCATCGTATGTGACTAAATTTAGCGTTGCTACTATTCGTGAGCAACTGAATAACATGGACTTCAATTTCATTCGAGAAACGGACGATCCTAATCAGGCCATGGATAAATTTGTTAAGACGTTACAACATGTAATAACGGAAAATAGTGATATTGTTAAAATTCCCCGGAAAAAACGTATTATTAGACCCTGGATCACTCCAGGACACTGACCTCTATAATACATTGTACACTGGACTTCATATTAACGATGACAAAATGAAGACATTTGATTATCGCCATTTTGGCGCTGATAGCAACGTGAATTAACGTGAGAGTCGCATGGAACTAATATTAGAGATGGGACACAGCTTTCGGTGAAATACTTTTATGGGTTTTATCGATCGAAAGAATAATTTAATACGTAAGAGAAAAAAAAAAACAGTTATTTTTATTATGATTAATTTTTAAGTAATAGAATAATTGCTGTAAAGGTTACTAAAAAATATTTTCAGTCAGATTTCAAGCTATAAACTAGTGGATGGCGTGCTAGTAAAGTTATAGCGCATTACTGTCAGATCAGTGAGATTTAAATATGGGGTTAGGCTAACAACTTATCCTAAAAACTATCACATTTGAGCAAGTATCTCCTCGCTCAAGTACACTAGTTGTACGCCCATCGGATTCGTGAAGGGAACATCATTTATATAATAATAATAATAAATGAGATGGATAATCATTTACAACTGTAGTGTATCTATCTCACTCGCACGTTCACTTTGCCATCCCCACTTTCCCCCACACAACATACACAATCTCGTGCGCACCGCGTCAGTATTACGAGAGCCGCTGGCCAGAGTAGACGTGTTGAAGTGTGGTCATTTAGTGCGTGAACGAGCCTGTGAATTGCCCCATAGAACCGGTCACTACAAATGGCGACGAGGATAAAGTAAGAAAAACATTGGTGTAAATAAAAAGAAGAAGGATTGGGGTAAGTAGATAATGCACTGCAACACACGGTTATTTGTTATCGTTAGGCGCCCACATTCCGTTATGAAAATAAGACATTTAAGCAGGTCCTAAGTGTAAAAATTAAAAAAAAAAAATACATAGTAAATACCTATTTGTTGTGTTAACATCATACGACTGCTTAAACATAACTATGTAGCGGAAAATAAATTCTGCCTAAGTATTGAGTAAATAACCATACCAGATTTTAATAATAAAGGACATTTAGTATTACCAAGGTAAAGAAATTCGTGTTATTCTAATCAAAGAGCCAAGGGCCATGACTAAGTTGTGTCTAATAACAAAAAAAACTGTGTCGTTAAAGAAACATGAAACTAACTATTCTAAAACGATTGTAAATTATATTGGTGGGTAGGTAAATAACAAAATTTACTTTACGATTTCAAATCATAACATCTGATTAAAATAATAAAATCGATGCATTGTTATTTTGAACCTAACTACTGCGGCTGCAACGCGGATATCTTTGTAATATTTACACAGACAATCGAGAGTCTACCCTATTTAATGGAATCATTCTCTGATCACCGTTAATAATTCAAATAGGGGTTTCCATAGATCGGGAAATACGTTTTGTTTGTCTACTTAAGTTTTATGGCGACATATTGTGATTTCGTTTCCATTCGGACACATTTGGACACTATTCGAAATTGTGGTACATCGATGCTATGGAATTTCGGTAATTCGGAAGTTTGATTTGATGACTTAGGAGAATTAGCCATGGGGCACATGACATTCGAAATCAAGCAGTAAACCCAAAGATTATATAGTCGCTCTAGTGAAGTTTGCAGTTACAACCACGCCTATGTAGAAATCCTAATGAAAGAACTTAAAACATAGGTATACACTGTTTATGTGAATATGTACATTGTAGGAACATATATACCTAAATGCCTACGTATTTATTCATTGTTTATCGAGCCTAACCCTTAAAATAAACAGGTTAAAATAGAATCGTCTACCGATTAAAATGTTAATGACAATAAACAGTAACCTATAATATCACAAAAGTAGCAACCAATACAATATAAAATTAAATATCCACATTTGTAGCCGTAACTACTTAAAGGAAGGTCTCAAGTTTAAATTGAATCACGTCAAGCCACGCAGATTCTAAAAAGCTCGTAATGGGCACGTAAATATTTGCAACATCCTAAGGCCAAGCAGTCATGTTTTGGTTACATAAGCCATGCATATGAGTCCAAAATATTCCTGATGTAAACAGCGGTGACTCATGAAAATACAGTGCTATATAAAATACGGGTTTCAGTTACGTAGTTTTAGGGCTAATTAAAGGTAAAAAGAAAAGGAATGATTGATTTATAAATAGATAAAGTTAGTTAAATTACACTATTAGTTAGTTAACAAATTCGTGTTAACTCTGAAATAATCTTTTCAAGACCTCGTTGTTTATGCATTGCCTACGAAGCATATACTGTACGTTTTGGAACAAAATACTAAACTTATTACTTTCTGGGCACGAAAAAACATTTATGAGCTAGCTTCTTCTAGCGGCTTCACAACCGCGCAGGTCGAAATTTATTCCTAGTGGACATTACACCAGGGTAAGTGGCCTATGGGCTGTTCCGGACTGTGATCTGTCTTTGTGCCGAGTTTCAGCCGGATCCGTTCGGCAGTTCTAGCATGGTTGGGTGCCGGACATGCAGCCGTCCGTCCGTACTTTCGCATTTATAATATTAGTAAGGTTTCCGATCTGTCTGAAATGACAGTTGCCTACGATTCTACAAAAGGGTTTGAGCTGCTGACCCTATCAGGTATGTACATTTTTGAGAGTGTAGTGGTCGTGAAAACAGATTTACACCATTGCATTTGGAACATTCTTAATTATTTTTGTACACAGGACATACAAAATAAAATAAATATTTGGACAAAGACGAGTTTAGCTGTGGATTCGGTTTTCTACTACCAAACTTTTGAGTGGTGGAGAGAGTTTGTAAAAGAGGGTAGTCAGGTGTAAAAAGTCAAACTAACACAGAAGGAATAAAATAAATCAAAAATATACTACGTACGTAACAATACCCAATATATACAGTTAGGCTGTTTGATTCTTGACCCATCCGTTTGTAAACTTCAAAACATTAGAGTTTTCTTACTATATACCAGTCATCTTATGGTGGATAAAAGATGTTTCAAAATTATAAAAAACTGAGTTAGTACAGGCATCTGGTCGCGCAACTACTATGACCATTTTGTTCATTGCAGTAAGATTATTACAAGAAAAAAAAAATGTGTTATAGCAGATGTTGGAATTAACTGTCGTCGCGCATTGTTTACTTATATAAAGAAGCGCAGAATAGAATTTGATAAAATAAATACAAAATACGAACTATTTAGAGTACTACTATTTATGAGTTTATTCTGAATTCAAAGAAAAATGCTAAATATCAAGATGTTGAATAAATATTCAATCTGCTAATATAATTGAAATGACAGCGAGAGTGGTAAACTAATTGTCACTGACTTTCACTCTATAATATATTAGTATATGACTGTCTTATTAAATCGATGGCAAGTTGTTGCTGAGAAAAAATATATTTAAGCAAGATTAGACCTAATTGGGTTAGAATACCCGTAGAATAATTAGTATATGGTGGGTCAGGTTTCAATCTTGTTGATTGTACACATAATTATATTGTGTCATTGTAAAATAAATTATTTTCAGCTGAAAATTTAAAAAGAGGTATCGTGACACTGAGATTCACGCCACTATACAATAATACAACACAGAATTTACACTTACAGTTTTCTGGGTATTTAAAGCGGGACGCCTGATTGTATTAGAGTAGATACGATGAGCAATGGCGATCTCTTTACTTTTCTTTACACATAAGTATGTATGTGTTACAAATATATAGTTTGAGTATGAGTTCTTCATTAACGTCAAACGGACAAAAGAGTTAGTTTACGGTCAAACTAAGATTTGCCTGACGGCTAAGCGTATTTCAAGCGAAAAAAAAAAGAACGTATTTATTTATTTAGACTTCATGCACAAAGGTACAAAGGCGGACTTAATGCCTGTATGGCATATGGTTGGCTACATCATGGGCGGGTGATGCCAGTTTAGGAGGCTGGATCCAAGGTGGCTGATGCCATAAGGTATGACTAGATCCTAGGCGAGTTATGTCAATTTAGTTAGATTCACGGCGGGTCATGTTCTGTAATCGTGCCTATTTCATGTGGAAATAGTATTATGAAAGCTAAACTCAATATACGTAGATAACGATATGATTTAAAGTGGTGTACAGCTTGGAGAGCGCGCTGGATCAGAATAGCCATATGGGCGCAAATCAATTAAAACTACCAAGTGCACTGCTGTTGTAAAAAGATACCTCGGGGACCAGACAACTATCGAAATGTCAGTTTTAACAAAGTGCGACATTGATAGCCTTTAAGTTATTTAGCTGTGAAGATATGCAATGTTAACGTTAACACTGAACTGTTTTTGTAAAACTATAAAGGTACCTACATAAACAGTTTCGTAGGCGACCACACACGATTGGTGTAGTGGAGTGTCAGATTTCTAATGTCACGAAATAGTACTCAGTTATAAAAAAAAATACTTATGGTGAGGAAACCGTATGTCCTGGAGCTGGTAATTCGGGGACGTGTGACGTCTGCCGGGCAACGCTTAGCTCATGTGATGGATTGAGGCCTTGTCCCTGTCGCAGAGGGGAGGTTCGCTTTCCGGCAAATGGAGCATTATAGGCTGATTATGCTTATAAGAATAGTTGGAGTAAAAAGACGCTGCCATTTAATTGGTTGGTTGTTCTGCCATTAGATTGGCGGGTTTTGCTACCATTAAATTGGTGGGTTTTGCTATCATTAAATTGGTGGGTTTGCTACCATTAAATTGGTGGGTTTTGCTGCCATTAAATTGGTGGGTTTGCTACCATTAAATTGGTGGGTATTGCTGCCATTAAATTGGTGGGTGGTTGCTGCCATTAAATTGGTGGGTTGCTACCATTAAATTGGTGGGTTTTGCTACCATTAAATTGGTGGGTTTTGCTGCCATTAAATTGGTGGGTTTGCTACCATTAAATTGGTGGGTTTTGCTGCCATTAAATTGGTGGGAGGTTGCTGCCATTACATTGGTGGGTTGCTACCATTAAATTGGTGGGTTTTGCTGCCATTAAATTGGTGGGTTGTTGGTGCCATAAAATTGGTGGGTTGCTGCCATTAAATTGGTGGGCTGATGCCATTAAATTGGTTGGTTGCTGCCATTAAATTGGTGGGTTGCTGCCATTAAATTGGTGGGTTTTGCTGCCATTAAATTGGTGGGCTCCTGCCATTAAATTGCTGGGTGGCAGCTGCCATTAAATTTGAGGAATTGTGATTTCCATTAACATACATCAACTCACACTTTTTTTTATTTCCCAGTGACAATCTAGAAAATGTAACAAAATACGTAAAAAACTAAAATCACAAACAAGTACTCATGTCACACATACTAATGTCCACGTACTAACAAAATAATTATATAAGTACACTGTAAAATTACAGTTTTTAGAGATTTTGGTGATAGCTTTATTTTCTCTCATTAAATTGTAGAAAAATAGGAGGGTGAAGGGATATTGAGAGCGTGAAAAAAAGACAAGAATCTGTCACGTGAAGAACAAACAATATAATTATGATAACATTAAGCATAACAAAAATACATTATACAAAATGAATTAATATTAAATATATTCTTAATAAAATCATTAATGAGGAAGGGATGTAGTGTATCTATCTCACTCGCACGTTCACTTTGCCATCCCCACTTTCCCCCACACAGACATACACAATCTCGTGCGCACCGCGTCAGTATTACGAGAGCCGCTGGCCAGAATAGACGTGTTGAAGTGTGGTCATTTAGTGCGTGAACGAGCCTGTGAATTGCCCCATAGAACTGGTCACTACAACAACGAACGTATTTCTCACTCTCATCGCTGAGATCTTGTCTCTGTAGTGTTAAGGTGCAAATAAGAGTGACATCGCATTCCAGCAAGGTGAAGACTTATATTTATTGTGTCATGCTCTCTCTAATGTCTCTCTGATGGTGGCACATGTGTTGGATCATTCGGTTCCCTTCATGATGGTTGAGCTGAGTGGTGCCGATCCATGTGTCATGTTCGTGAACGGGCGCCGTCAGTTGGGATTGGTCATATCTTAGCTGCCACCGCATGTTTTTAATTACCTATTTATTGTATTTTTAATTGTTTGTTTTACTCTAGACGCTTTTAAGTGCGTTTTTTTTTTTTTTTTACATCGTTCTCACATATATGTATTTTTCCTACAAGATTATTGTAACCAAATACTTGTAAAACACATTTTTGTTTTTTTAAAAGAGTAAGTTTGGAGTTTCTTGTCCGTTCTTCTCCATAACAAGCTACATTTCCGAATGGACGGTAGAATCAATTATTATTACATTTAATTTTTATTTTTGACGTTCGAAAGTGCCGCTTAATGGCCTAATTGAATAAAGAAATTTTGATTTTTTTGATTTTGATTTTGATTTTATTTAAACTTCATGCACAAAGGTACAATGGCGGACTTAATGCCTTAGGCATTCTCTACCAGTCAACCAAGGGTGGTGAAGAGATAACATGGCAGGTGCATTGTTTAAATCTGATCTAAATATTATATGAGACATACCTAAATAAATATATATATTTAATAAAGTAATGAAAATAAGTTATCGAGATGACCCAACCCCTGCTGAAATCAGTTTTCAGCTCTGTTTCAGATGCAGATAATAAATTGTTCGTGTAACATTTGTTAATAAAATTATAATTATCATGATATTGTTCCAGAATTAATTCCATGTTCAGGAACGTAGTGATTGGTACAAGAGAGAGGCCTGTGCTCAGCAGTGGGCGAAGTCAGGCCGTGGATGATCATGATGATGATTCCAGAATTTAGTATTACACATTGCTATTGAACATATTATAACTGATTATTAGACATTCATATAATATTCATCACCAATACAAATATGAGATATTTAGTTCCAACATACTACGAGAAGTCAATACAGTAGATGAGTGATACGCCTTGCCAAGTCTACTATTTTGATATTAGTGTAATTTAAAAATATCACTAATACTGATATATTAGTTACAATATTATAATATTTCCAGTCAAATATATTAGTATTACCTAATTTTTATAAATATTGGTAGTATCCTATCTCTAAATGTGTCAATTTTAGTTCCTGATACGCTCGAGCGGGGCGCTTTGAATCAGCACAAAAATCAACTGTCATTTCATATAGTATGTTTAGTCCAGCGTACTTGTATGATAGAGGTCAGTGCTCCAGGATTACTTAGATGTATGCAAAACAGGGATCGCCTCCACAAAGACTCACAAAATTCACCCAATAATCAAACCCTCAAACTAACATACACCAGGTATAGAAATTTTTGTAATGACTTATTGAAAAGGCTTAAAAGACAACATGATAAAAATGAATTAGACAAAAATAGTAGTAACAATAAAAAACTTTGGGAAGTTATCAAAAATATAACCAACACAAACAAAACCAAATCGGCTGCCACCGACCTTCTTGGTAATTCCCACTGACCTCTATCATACTAGTACGCTGGACTACATATTATCGATGACAAAATGAAGACATTTGATTTTCGCCATTTTGGCGCTGATAGCAACGTGACAACGTGAGAGTACATGGAACTAATATTAGAGATGGGACACAGCTTTCGTTAAAAAAATACTTTTATGGGCTTTATCGATCATGAGAATAATTAAATACGTAAGAGAAAAAAACATCCCAGTTATTTTTATTATGATTCATTTTTAAGTAATAGAATAATTGCTGTAAAGGTTAACTGAAAAATATTTTAATTCAGATTGCAAGCTATAAACTAGTGGTGCTAGTAAAGTTATAGCGCATTACTGTCAGATCAGTGAGATTTAATTATGGGGATAGGCTAACAACTTATCCTTAAAACTAGTATATTTTAGCAAGTATCTCCTCGCTCAAGATATTATACCAGAATTAATTCTAGGCACAGAAACATTGAGTTAAATGTACTACGAGAAAGAAGAATAGAAGCTATTTCAAACAAAAGATTGCGCGTAGGTAATTCGGTGACAGCGGGGTAAGCAGGGCGGAGGGGAGGGGCGGGGGGGTTATGTTCTCACAGATAGACAATCAATGCGCGCAGATGAACTTTTTCTTACTCTTTGAAATTTACACAAACATACAATACATTGATAAAATATAATTAAATTAAGCGTGTTTTCAACTTACTGTTGAAAACTCATTCCTTGACTTTTATTTATATTTCTCGAGTTGTTTGAACAGTATCTCAATACACACGAAGGCATTTTATAAGAAACAAAACTAAGTACTCAAACGTGTCACGTTGCAGCGAGCGCTTGCCACAGACTAAGTGAGTTGGGGTACGCGCGCTCTAACGCGTGTTACAAACAATTGAGTTGAGGAGTCTGCTCTATTACGTAGTATATTTAACTCAATGCTCAGAAACGTGGTGATTGGTACAAGAGTGTGGCCTGTGCTCAGCGGTTGGCGAAGTCAGGCTGTGGATGAACATGATGATGATTCCAGAATTTAGTATAACACATTGCTTTTGAACATATTATTACTGATTATTAGGCATTCATATAACATTCATCACCAATACCAATATGAGATATTTAGTTCCAACATACTGCGAGATGTCAATACAGTAGATGACTGATACGCCTGGCCAAGTCTACTATTTTTATATTAGTGTAATTTAAAAATATCACTGATACTGATATATTAGTTACAATATTATAATATTTCCAGGCGAATATATTAGTATTACCTAATTTTGAGAAATATCGGTATTAACCTATCTCTAAATGTGTCAATTTTAGTTCCTAATACGCTCGAGCGGGGCGCTTTGAATCAGCACAAAAATCAACTGTCATTTCATATAGTATGTTTAGTCCAGCGTACTTGTATGATAGAGGTCAGTGGTAATTCCCCTCAAACATCTGTGAACCAGGCTAATGTTTATTTTGCTGGTGTTGGAAGTTCCCTGGCAAATAAGCTTCTGAGCTGTCCAGAAATGGCTCAGAATCCAGTTGACGCTCCCGCCACTGACCATACAATTAATCACTCGTTTGTACTACTCGACACTGACGAAAACGAAATCTTGTCACTTATAAATGGCTTAAAATGTTCTAGTGCAGTCGGACATGATAAAATATCGAATAGCCTTCTTAAAGATATAAAGGATGTCATCGTTCCACCCCTAACGCATTTATTCAATCTCTGCCTTAGTCGAGGTGTCTTCCCAGACATACTTAAAAAAGCGATCATAATCCCTATTCACAAGGCGGGCGATAGACACCGTGCCTGTAATTATAGGCCAATTGCTTTACTACCTGCTATTTCGAAGATACTGGAAAGAATAATTAATAGTAGACTTGTTAAGTATCTAGAAAGCAATAATTTACTTTCCTCTTGTCAATTTGGTTTCCGTTCTGGGAGGTCGACAGAGGATGCGGTGCATAAGCTCACGGACCATATTATTAGGAATCTTGACTATGGTAACAAAGCACTCGCCATCTTCCTTGACCTTGCCAAAGCGTTTGACACGGTGTCTGTCCCGCGTCTTCTAGCTAAATTAGAACGCCTAGGAATAAGAGGGATGCAGTTGAAATTGTTTCAAGACTATCTGACTGGTCGTAAACAATGCGTGAGGGTTGATTCCCACATTAGCACCGATCTACCTGTCTCTTTTGGTGTCCCACAAGGTTCAGTGCTGGGTCCTACAATTTTCTTAGTGTACCTAAATGACCTCTGTGAGCTGAAACTGGAGCAGGGTAGCATTATCGCCTACGCTGATGACACAGCATTACTATTTTCTGCTGAAAATTGGGAAAATACCTTCAAGTTGGCCCAGAACGGTTTCGACAAGGTGTCAGACTGGCTGAAACAAAATGTTCTCACCTTAAACTCAGATAAAACCATGTACATGCCCTTTTATACACGAAATCCTTATAAACCACCCATTGAACTTACTCTTAAATCACACTCAGTTCATGTCCATCCAACAAATGCTACTACATGTGATTGCCCTTGTCTGATAGGGAGATCTGAGGTTAAATATTTGGGCGTCATACTAGACTCATCACTAAACTTCAATGCACATATATCAGTACTCCAATCCAGACTGAGAAAACTCATTTATGTTTTTAAGAATTTACGGTATGTAGCGGATGTCTTAATTTAAAAAAAAGTTTATAGGGCCCTCTGTCAATCGCTTCTAACTTACTGCATTTCATGCTGGGGTGGAGCTGCCAAAACTACTTTGCTTCCTCTTGAAATAGCACATCGGGCAATTCTAAAAGTTAGCTCCTTCCGACCCATAGATTACCCAACTCATTTTTTGTATCAATCGTGGAACTTACCGTCCGTTCGACAACTCTAGATCATAACTACAATCTTAAAGCAACACTCCCTTACCCGTCTTGACAGGAATACTCTTCTTAAGCGTCATCGAAATGCTGTGGTTCCCCAGTCCTTTCAATTTAAACATTATTTTACAAATAGGTTTTTCTGCTTCACCGGACCTTATCTATACAATAAATTATATACTACCCTTAATTTCTATACACTAAGTAAACGTGAATGCAAAATCAAACTATTGAACTTCCTGATTGCTTGCGATTACGAAACTACAGAAGAACTTCTTAAAACATTAAGATAAATAGAACTTTCAAATACACCTAACACTAGCACACAACACTCACTCAAACACACTCAACATAAGCACACCACACACAACACTAACTTAACACTGTCTCTGTTTGTTGTAAAATGATGTTTTTGCTTTAAAGTGATATAATCATTATGTTACGCTAAACCACTGTTGTATTGTTCATAATGTCTGGAAAGTGAACTGCGTCCTGAAATACAGGCTCGGCCTAGCTCAGGCGCAGTTGCTCATCTTTATTCTTGTGCCTATATTTAATAGTTTCAATAATTTAATTATAATGTTCAAATTGTACAATTTTATGGAGAAATAAATTATTATTATTATTAAAATTATTAAAATCTAGACAGTTTTGTGATCAGCTGGCAAGTGGTGATTATGATGTGATTATGTCACATAAATGTCCTACAAACGTAATTACTTGTGTTTTAGCACTTTTAGACCAATTACTGAGGTAAAGCACTTAGTATTTCCACTAATTACTAATAATTATATTTAAAATAAAATTCTCAAAAAAAAGCGAACGTCTTTTCTTTTTACCTACCCGCAAAAAAAGGGCCACATAGGATACCTATTTTCCCAGTAGAATATTCCGAATTCACGCAGACGACGCCGTTGGCACTAGTGATACCTACATATTTTATAATAATATTGTTCTACATAGTAGTAGTAGTAAGGACTCCCTTTTCCGCACTTAGACTCCCATTTGGTCCGTTGTACGTGGGGGTACTGGCTAACATAGCCAGTCCAACTCCGCCCAAAAGCACAGAAGCTTCCTGGGAGCTTCACAGGCTTCACGGAGCGATCTCACTTTGCCGAGGGTTTCTTCGCGTTGAGAATCCACGGCCTCGCATTCCAGGATTACGTGGGCGGCTGATTCTTCTGCGTTAAAACAGCCCCTGCAAAGTGGGCTGTCCGTGGCGCCTATGTTGAATAAATGTTTGTTAAGAAGGGTGTGGCCCGTTAATGTCCTATAATTATTTTGAGGTTATTTCTACTCAGGCTGAGGAGTTTCTTGGTGAGACGCGTGTTTACTATCGGCACAGCCATTTTTGACTGTCTACAGTCTGTAGCCCGTGACCATCTGTTATTGTGTAATTCTGTTGATCTTTGACAAATCCACGTACGAAATTGCGAGAAAGGCAAGGGGATAAGTGGGTACGGGCCTAGCACTAACATCTTGGAGCCCCTTTTCGCAAGTTCATCTGCGGCATCATTGCCTAGGGATCCACTGTGCCCCTTGATCCACTGGAGGGTGATTCGATTGGATTTTGATATACTCTCCAGGGTGAGGTGGCATTCAAAGATTAGTTTGTTGGTTTGGTTAGTTTGTTTTCTAAAGCTTTGAGCACAGCCAGACTATCAGATAAGAATCTGATTCCGTAGTTCTGGATACCTAAACGCTTTACGGTTTTTGCGGCTTGTCTTAGGGCGACACAATCACATTGAAAAATCCAACTATGTGTGCCTAACGGTATGTGAAAGTTAATGTTGAGGTCAAGGGAGCGCCAGCACCTGAACCGTTATTAGTTTTTGAGCCATCTGTGTAGATTCGCACTTCATTGGCTCCTGACTGATCCCTTTCTTCCTCTA
Source organism: Orthosia cruda (assembly GCA_964057195.1). Classification (NCBI taxonomy): domain Eukaryota; kingdom Metazoa; phylum Arthropoda; class Insecta; order Lepidoptera; family Noctuidae; genus Orthosia; species Orthosia cruda. Next base: position 11,506,898 of record OZ059826.1, on the reverse strand, counting down.
TTGTTTGTATGTTATAATTTTTGTTGAACATAGGTTGTTTTTGTATTCTATCACACGGAGCAGCGATGAGAGGTTGTAACAATTATTTATATTGTTATATAGATTAACGACATCTAGTGTCAAAGGCGTGAATCTCTTACTAGCTTTTCAACAATTCTGGCAGATGGTGCTACTGTCGGTTAAATTTTTACTAAATTGTTTAAAAATAAGTAAACATGAATTGTGTGTAATAAATATATATTATAATAAAAAACACAATTCAATTTATAAATTAAAACGACAAGTCTATTAACTACGATTATAACTATGGGTCGATAAACGCTCAATGTCTATGGCTGACAAGAGTGACATTTCCTTTCCATTGCTAATTCTTATTGAGGAGGTCACGAAAAATCTCTATAAGAAAAAGTTGATCTAAGACAGAATCAGAATGACTCGGAGGCGACAGGGAAACAGCCCTAAATACAAAAATATAATGTGCCAGCAAGCGCTGTGAGTATTAGTTGAATTAAATTATATTTTCATGCTTGTGGAACATGTGCTTGTGTGATACACATACTGCATTTTTTCCCATTGACAGGACTCATTAGGATTAATTTAATATAACTAAATAATAAAATAAATATGGTCAGCTACAAATAAGAGCGACAGCTACAGTGTTCAACAACAGGCTCCGAATACCCATGATGTTTTGACCGGTGAGAAACTGGATGCCAATTGCACAGAGGAACGGTGCTGATTGAGATATCATACATCTGGTACTATGTTTTAAGGATATATTATAGCCCATACACAAGTAAGTGTAATATGTATACATTATGAAGCTGTAGTGCTGCTGAAATAAATATTAAAATAGTTGACCAAATAGTAAGACTTTTACTTCTGTCGACCCTCATGCGAAATCATCCCTGCAAATGTCTCATCCTGATCACCTACCCCTGAGCTGGCTGGTGAGTAAGGGGAAATGTCAATTGCCCGGTCCAGAATTTTAGCGTGTGGACTTGTGAGGTTTTTGCCCCATATGCCTAAATGCATTAGACTGATAGCAGCTAGCGCCGCTTCTTGCTGTATATACAGGTCCAGGGGAGTTATATGTAGGGCTATCTCCATGGCTGCTGTTGGGGTGGTTCTCATGCAGCCGGTGATAGCCAAGCAGGCCTGTCGCTGGTTTTTAATTAGTGGGGTTAGGTTAGACCATACAGGTCAACTTGGTCTTTTGTGTCAGATACAAAATTAAACCAAGCTCAATCAATTCGATTACTACCTCTTACTTAAAATAAATCAAATTCTTTTAATAATAATGTTTTTAGCAACGTTTGTAGCGCCAGTTTAGATTCAAAAGACCCCAATATAAATTACGGCACGTTGTTTTCTACAGTTTGCCAAGAATTCAATAAAACGTGTCCTGTAAAAACAGTTAAAGTCAACAATTCCAAATCGAAATTTAGTGAATGGGCCACTGTGGGCATAAGAAAAAGCTGAGATATCTTATATAATTTATATTACGAAAAATCTATGACTTCCGATCAAGTTTTCACACAGATGTTAGAAACTATTCCAAAATATTCAAAAGAGTCTGCGCTCAAGCAAAATCACAAATAATAAATAACAAGATTGGTATTTCTAACAATAAAATAAAAACTGTGTGGCAAGTAATTAATAGAGAAACTGGAAAGACACAACAACGCGATCAGAATGAGTTGTCTTTGAAAATAACTAATCAAACCATTTCTGATAAGCAAGAAGTCGCTGAGACATTAGTAAATTTCTTTACCAACGTTCTGTTAGAGGTTACGAAGACTCTTCCCTCCTCATCGAAATTAGCTGAAGCTCTTCTTAAAGAAAACTTTACTAAAGACATACCAGCCTTTAAATTTAAACCAGTATGTCTTGATACAATTAAAAACGCGTTCAAAATTCTAAATTTAAAAAATACTGAAGACTTATGGGGGATATCCGTTAGGGTTCTTGTAGATATTATTGATTAAATTGCTCCTGTCCTTACAGGCATATTCAATCAATGTTTGGACAGCGGCACGATTCCTGATTTAATGAAACACAGTAAAGTAGTACCAATTTTCAAATCAGGCTGTAAGTGTGATCCCTCTAATTATAGACCTATATCCGTGCAGCATTGAGTAAAATTTATGGAAAAATAATGCTGGACTAGATGTTGTCTCACTTCAATTCTAATGGGATCCTGCATAGTCAGCAGTTTGGTTTCACAAAAGGTAGGTCGACATCGGACGCGGGAGTAAAACTTATCAGCCACATCTTGGAATCTTGGGCGAAGTCCCAGGATGCCATTGGCGTTTTCTGTGATCTCTCAAAAGCGTTCGACTGCGTCGACCACAACACACTGATCTGTAAATTACACCACTACGGAATTCGAGGACAAGCTGCTGATCTCGTGCTTAATTTATAAAAAAGACAGCAAAAAGTAAATGTTAATTGGGCGACGTCCTCCGGGTCTCTAGTCAAGATGGGCGTGCCCCAAGGTTCAATTCTCGGCCCTTTCCTTTTTCTTTTTTACTTTAATGATCTCCCTTTTATGATGGCCAAATTATCAGATATAATTCTTTTTGCTGATGATACTTCGCTAATTTTTAAAATAGATAGGCAAGATACGGATATCTTAAATGTCGACGAAAGTCTAATTATTCTCTCAAAATGGTTCGCAGCTAACAATCTTTTACCGAATGCGAAAAAAACAAAATGTCTTAAGTTCTCTTTACCAAATGTACGACAACGTTACCTAAACTTAAATCTTGACGGCAAAAATCTTGAAATTATACCGGAAACTGTATTCTTAGGGATTACTATCGATTCAAAATTGCAGTGGGGCGCGCACATTAGAACTCTTTCGGGTAGGTTAAGTTTTGCTGCATATGCAGTAAGGAAAATAAGACAGTTAACCGATGTAGTCACAGCTAGGTTAGTATACTATGCTAATTTCCACTGTATTATGTCTTATGGCATTCTGCTGTGGGGATCAGCAGCAGATGTTGACTCAGTTTTCATATTACAATCTGCAGCTGGATATCAGACTTCCTTTGCGAACGGTCGATCCGAGTAGTCATAGACGGCTGCTCCTCTGACCTTATGGCTATTGATTCCGGAGTTCCTCAGGGGTCTGTTCTCTCTGCAACTCTTTTCCTGCTGCACATCAATGACCTACTTCAGCTTGGTATTGTTGGGTACACAGATGACAGTACTGTTTCAGAGAGATACCTGTCCAGCGCAAGAACCAGCGTGGATGAAGTTCGTTCCTTGAGAGAGCCTATGGTAGAGCGGACAGATTTGACCTAAAGCCTTGTCTCCCAGTAGGGTGATGACAATCTGGTCTCCTTCAACGCCACCAAAACACAGGCGTGTCTTTTTTCCGCTAAAAGGAGTCTTTTCGTTCAGGCGCCTACTTTTCGGGGTGCGTCAGTTCCAGTGACTGATCAGCTTGAGCTCCTAGGCATGGAGTAGACATCCAGTCTTAACTTCGGCGCCTCCATTGAGTACAAAGCCCAAATTGCGGCCAAAAAACTGGGTATCCTAAATAAGGTGAAGCGATACTTTATGCCTGGACATCTTTTAACCCTGTACAAAGCGCAAGTGCGATCCTGCATGGAGTATTGCAGCCACCTTTGGTATGGCTCAGCAAAGTATCAGCTTGCCGCGCTTGACTCGGTGGAACGCGGAGTCAAGAGGCTCATCGGCAACATCGAACTGGTGGATACCAAGCTTCACTTCTTGGCTCAACGCCGCAAGGTTGCCTGCTTGTCGGTCTTCTACAGACTGTATTTCGGTGAGTGTGCTCAAGAACTCCACGACCTCATCCCACCAGCCCTCTTCTACCATCGGACATGTAGACGCACTGCAAGTTACCATCCTTACTTTGTTGCCATTCCACCAATTCGCACCAAGCGCTTCCAAACTTCCTTCATAATGCGCACAGCGAATTAATGGAACTCACTACCTGCGTCTGTGTTTCCGAATGCATTCAACCTAAACGAAACTGGTTCTGGTAAACGAAAACAGCATACGGACTGCTCATCATGGAGTTGCACTCTTTGTACGAATCAACAAGCATATTTCCCCTGGCGATGTCGCATGCATGGCTGCGGGCACATTTCGTTAGCGCCTGTCAAAATTGTACACCCTAATGTCGCCACTGCGGTGTAGGAGAACTGTTGGTTATTGTATACACGATTTTGGTTAGACAGGGCCGCAACTGGGTGAGATTGAGAATTATTTTAAATGAAAAGATGATTATTATGAGTGGAAAGTTCTTAAGGTCCTCATGATCTCTAAGCGGTAAAAACCTTTAGATTACGTAACCCAAACTCTAAAAGGTAAAAAAGCCGCAAAACTATTTCTTTGACATATAGATTGCCCCTTCTAAAATATAATCACTACTAATATCCATATATCCATACTTGTATACTCATTAACTTAGCTATACTTAAATTATAGATACAAAAGTAACTCTGTCTGTCTGTCTGCTTGTTATCTCGGAATCTACGATTCAACGATTAACATTCTGACAAAATTTAAATACTTGATAGGTATGTGAATTACGAAATTTTTTTATAGTCTCATATCTCGTATCCCTTGATAGTCATACATATTGTTATGGAGATGATTAATGAAAAGCTTCTTCGATAGCAATAAGGCGTATAATCAAAAATTATAGGTTTTTTCCAAAAATAAAGAGTTTGTCGTGTGCTTGCTTGTCGATCGTTTTTTAGACTGCGACCGAGGCGCCGCGCGTGCTGGAATTCGGAACTGCACCCGTGACGACCAGTAGTAGTAGGCTCGTACTGATGACGATGCGTAGACATGCCGCCCGCCTTGGAGCAACAGCATCCAACTAGACAAATGTAGAAGTTAAGAGTAGTTAGGGTTTTTCCTCCTTAACCAGCGGACACAGTCTGGGGTATGATCTTCGTATCACTCCGGTAGCTGTTTTTAATGTCAGCTACACGTGCTAGTCCATCCTTCCCAGGTGAAGTGCTTATGACTCGTCCAAGACGCCATTTTAAGGGTGGCAGATTGTCTTCTTTAATGAGCACCAAGGTATTGGGTGCTATTGTGTCGGTGTTGGACTGCCATTTAGTACTTGTCTGCAGCTCCGAAACGAACTCCTGCGACCAGCGTTTCCAGAAGTTCTGTCTCATCTGTTCGATGCGCTCGTAGCGAACCAAGCGTGACGTGGTTGCAGCTATGAGGTTTTCGTAGGTAGGTGCAACGAGCGGTCGGCCAATCAGGAAATGAGCTGGTGTAAGAGGAAGTAGGTCGTTTGGGTCTGAAGACATAGGATACATAGGTCTGGAGTTTAGAAGGGCTTCTATTTGTGTCAATAAGGTGGAAAATTCTTCATACGTCAGGTTTACGTTTCCTACACGTCGGAGATATTGTTTAAACGATTTGACACCTTTCTCCCACAAACCCCCAAAATGTGGTGAGTATGGAGGAATAAAGCTAAACTTAATATTTTCGCCTGCAGCGAAATTTAGAATATCATTTTGACTAGCATTTAAGAATTGAGAGAATTCCTTAAGTGCGCCTACAAACGTTTTTCCGTTGTCGGAAAATATTTGTGCGGGTTTTCCACGACGGGATAAGAACCTTCTCAAAGCCAGTAAGTATGCTTCAGAACTTAAACTTGTGACCAATTCTAAGTGTATTGCACGAGTAGTGAAGCATATGAATAAGCAGACATAACATTTTTCCAGTTTTGAACCCCTTCCTTTGCGATTCAATATGAACATAGGTCCCGCTTAATCTACACCGCAGTGCAAGAAAGGATACCCCGGCACCAATCTTTCAGAAGGCAAGTTACCCATTTTTACTGACAGGGTCTTCCCTTTCTGGCGAGTACATGTAATGCACTTATGTACTGTCTGCTTGGCTAAATCACGACCCTTGAGTGGCCACCAACTATCTCTGATAGTAGCCAAGAGCAATTGTGGACCAGCATGGAGTAGACGTTTATGCTCAAATTGAAAAAGAATTTGCGTGAAAGTATGTTTCGAACATAATAATACAGGATGTTTTTTTACTATAGGAAAAGGTGTGTGAATTTACTAGTCTGCCTCCTACTGTAATAACGCGATCAGAGTCTAGGAAAACATCGAGACTTGATATGTTTCTCATCGACTTGACAGGTAAGTTTTTTGTTAATGCATTAAAAATGTCTGGAAATCATGTTTTATGTGCTAACCGTACTAGAACTAAAAATGATTGATTTAATTCATCAGACGTAAGCGGACCAGCGCTACGTTCAGTTTTGAGTTTTATCCGTGCATTATGAATGAATCGTAACAAGTAAGCGGCTGCGCGTCTCATGCGATTGAAATTTGAAAAACGTTCAAAGGTAAAAAAAATGCTAGTAAAAGTTGATTGTGTAAATAAAGAATTAATATTTGATTTCATTTCTGGTAAATCGTGTAATTTTGTTTAAAATTGGTATTAATTTCGGTCAAAAATGCTGGCCCGTGCCACCAAATATCTGAAATATGAAGCGCGTCGAGCGTGAGCCCACGTGATAAAAGATCAGCTGGGTTGTTTTTGCCAGCAACATGTAATCACGGCAACTCACCAGTCAATTCATTTATTTGCACTACTCTGTTCTGTACAAATGATTTTAACAAGTTAGGTGAAATTTTAATCCAGTTTATGACAATCGTGGAGTCAGACCAAAAATATATGTTATCAAAAGTTAATCTCCATGACTGAATTATTTTTTGATATAACTTGGCACCAACTAATGCTCCGCACAGCTGAAATCGCGGTATTGTAACTGGTTTAATTGGTGCGACTTTGGTCTTAGCACAAAGTAACCTAACAGTGACTGGTGAATTGTCGTTGTATGTACTTATGTATGCGCATGCACCATATGCGTCCTGCGATGCATCCGTGAATAAATGTAAATCTGTGTATTTTGTATTAACTTGTCGGACATGACGAGGAATTTTTATGTTATGTAAGTGTTGAAGCGTGTTAAGTACGGATCCCTAACCAATAGCGCTGACATGCAAATTCCTCCGTGTTGACGCCAAGCGCATAGAAACTGCACCGATGACGTCAATCCAGCCACGAGCCGCCGACGCAGCAAAATTGGATATTAGCGTTAAGTTATTTTTAATAAGTAAATGGTCATTCCATATTCTAGCATCGAATAGGTTTCACTAATTATATTGTAATAATTTCTTTTTAATTAAATTAGTTTAAAATCATTTTGGTTTTTTTTCGATCCACCGTCTGCAGTTTACGTAATTGGCGCAGTCGGTAGGATACTCGCGGGCCGGTTCGCGAATCGCGTTAGAATCAGTTCATCACGATCGCGAGTCATCCGGTGACTATCAAGTCGCATCACGAGTATCCTGAATCTACGGGAAGCTGCGGAGCCGCGTGGAGAATCCAGCCTTCGATTCACGGAAGAAGACCAGAGATGAAACACATGTGAGTGCACCAGAATCTTTCTCGTGTTGCTTCCTATCTATTCCTAGTTATTTTTATGTCCAAGATTTTTCATCACGAAATATCTCATCCTCGGGAACCTGTATCACGACAGGCACGCCGACTTGTAGTAGATATTAATAGAGATTTAGATAGTGAATTAGATTTAGATTTAAACAGTTTATTTGAAATTAAAATGCCTTATGACCCTGATGTAATTTTCAAGGCCTTACGCCTTGTGCCCGATTTTGACGGGAACCCAAACATTTTAACTAGATTCATTCACATCTGTGACCGAATAGTTACTCAATATGCAAGCCCCGAGGTAGGCAGTGAGCTAGGGAATTTATGTCTTTTAAATGGCATCCTAAACAAGATCACAGGGACTGCCGCATCCACCATCAACTCGAATGGAATTCCTGAAACTTGGGCAGGTATTAGATCAGCTCTTATAAACAACTTTTCAGACCAGAGGGACGAGACAGCTTTATACAACGACCTCTCGTTGGCAACGCAAGGTAACAAGACCCCACAGGAATTTTATGATAAATATCAAACATTGTTTAGTACTATTATGACTTATGTGACGTTACATGAGACTGTATCAACGACTGTCGAGGCGAAACGGACTCTTTATAAGAAAGTCACTATGCAGGCTTTCGTACGCGGGCTAAAAAAACCTTTAGGCTCACGTATAAGGTGCATGCGTCCGGAAACTATAGAGAAAGCTCTAGAATTCGTGCAGGAAGAACTAAATATAATATACCTGCAGCAGCGTAACGATATCTCCAAGGCTCAAACTGCTCAGAACGCACCTAAGGTTCTATATAAACCTTCTGTTATGCCTGCTATGCCGTTTAACGCGTTTAATGTTCCGCGACCCCCAGTACCTAATTGGCCTGCTCCAGTAGGACAGCGCGGGTATCAACCTCAGCCTCAGGCTTTCAAATTCAATACGCCTGACCAGCATCAAAACCGTATGCCTACTCGAACTCAACAAATGTTCCGTGCACCATTACCTCAAAGTAACGTTTTTAAGATGCAACCCAGGAATAATCCACCACATAATCCGGGTCCGAGGCCTATGAGCGGTGTTCAACACTTTGTCCCAAGATCATTACCTTTGATGCCAAGACATGACTGGCAACGAAACGGGAATCCACCTCCGAATAATTATTTTAAGACGCGTGAGTTAAATTTGAGTGAACTTGCTTTGCCTGATAGTTCTTATTATTCTGCTGACTGTTACTATGAACCAGTATATGACTATTACACAGACGGTAATGACTATTATGTTCTCTATGACTACGACTTTAACACCAATACGACTGACACTGACTGTAGTTCAGCTGCCGGTAATCAAATAGCAGGTGTGGCAGAGCCACAGCCAGGCCCTAACCACGCTGATCAGAACCAGGACCAAAATTTTCAGTTGGACCAGAAATCCAAAGAGCAAAGATAGACGTTAATTTACAGACCCAAAGACAGTTACCCTATATAGAAATTTCTTGCCCTCCTCTAAAATTTCTCATTGACACTGGCGCTTACCAATCATTCATTAGCCCCGAGGCAGTGCAAAAGTTCTTTTACGACTATCCTCTTAACTATGACCCTTTCGAAGTCACCAACGTACACGGTGTTAGCAGAAACGAGTACTCTATAACATTACCGTGCTTCAACGAATTCAATGAGGCCGAAGGTATAAAATTATTCATTTACCGTTTTCACGAGTACTTTGATGGCCTAATAGGATTAGACTTATTATCAAAATGGGAGGCTAAGATAGATCTAAAAGACTTTCAATTGGTAACTCGGTCTGCTACGAACCAAATTAAAGTATATAATTCACGCAACGTCAATCTGTATGAGGATATTATCCCTGCGAAAAGTTCTAAATTAATTAGAATACCTATCAACGCCCCGGATGGCGATGTCTTAATAAAAGAACAAGTTCTCTGCAATTGTATCATCTATGAGTGCCTTACCACCGTTAATAATAGCCGTGGGTACGTAGAGTTAGAAAATCCAACTCCTAACGATATTATATTCTCATAAGACCAGCCAGCTCGTGGAGAACTGTTCAATGCTGAGTGCACACAGCTGAATCAGTCGAATCGCGTAGATGACGTACTATCGCGTTTGCGTACGGACCACCTTAATGCAGAGGAAAGAGCTAACCTCCTAACACTTTGCTCCCGCTACGCAGATGTATTTTACCTCGATGGAGAACCATTGACATTCACCAACAAAATCAAACATCGCATAAGAACAACGGATGAAACTCCAGCTTATACTAAGAGCTATAGATACCCTTTCGGGATACTTACCCATCGGGAAGAAGTTAGGGACCAAATCACCAAAATGCTAGACCAAGGTATAATAAGACCTTCCGACTCTGCATAGAGCTCACCCATTTGGGTTGTGCCCAAAAAAACTGACGCTTCAGGGAAACAGAAATGGCGTATCGTAGTCGATTTTCGGAAGTTGAATGAAAAAACGTTAGACGACAAATACCCCATACCAAATATTAGTGATGTCCTCGACAAATTAGGCAAGTGCCAATACTTTACGACCTTAGATTTGGCAAGTGGTTTTTACCAAGTGGAGATGGACCCTCAGGACATCCCAAAACCGCGTTCAATGTCGAACACGGGCATTTTGAATTCCTCCGAATGCCCATGGGACTCAAAAACTCACCGTCCACCTTTCAACGAGTAATGGACAATGTTCTAAGAGGCCTTCAAAACAACATCTGCCTTGTTTATCTCGATGATATCATAGTCTACAGCACCTCTCTTCAAGAGCATATGAATAATTTGGAAAAGGTCTTCCAAAGACTTAGGGAGTCCAACTTCAAAATTCAAATGGACAAGTCAGAATTTCTAAAACTAGAAACCGCTTACCTAGGACACATTATTAGTAGAGACGGCATTAAACCGAACCCCGACAAAATTTCTGCAGTTCAAAAGTATCCAATCCCAAAAACCCCTAAAGAAATCAAACAATTTTTAGGACTTTTAGGTTATTACCGGAAATTTATCCCCGATTTTGCTCGAATCACTAAACCTCTTACCCTATGCCTAAAGAAAGGTAGTAAAATTACTCTTAGCTCCGAATATGTCAATGCCTTTGAAACTTGTAAGACCTTATTAACCAATGACCCTATTTTACAATACCCAGACTTCAAAAAGGAGTTCAATCTCACAACAGATGCTTCGAATGTCGCTATTGGAGCCGTGTTATCTCAGGGACCTGTAGGATCGGACAAACCTGTCTGTTACGCTTCACGCACACTTAATGACAGTGAGCTAAATTATAGCACCATTGAGAAGGAGTTGCTAGCCATAGTTTGGGCTACCAAGTACTTTAGACCTTACTTGTTCGGTAGAAAATTCAAAGTACTGACTGACCACAAACCCCTTCAATGGATGATGAATTTGAGAGAGCCCAACTCACGACTGACCAGATGGCGACTCAGACTAAGTGAATACGACTTTACTGTAGTGTACAAGAAAGGTAAATTTAATACAAACGCTAATGCTCTCTCTCGCGTAGAAATACATAATGAGGAAACAGATGAGATAAACTCAGTGATCGAAAATATAAAAAATCTCAGATCAATGATCAACAACCCATTGGAGGCATCACCTCAACCAACAGACCCCTTGACTGACACCAACTCATTGACCAAAAGTACTGAGGATCTCAGATCTATGATTAATAACCCATCGGAGGCACCACTTCCACCAACGAACTCCTCGACTGACACTATCCATACCAGTAATGAGCACCCTATACTGGAAGTTCCTATCACAGATGAACCTCTCAATAAATTTCATCGCCAGATTTACTTTACTATAGTAGGCGACATAAAACGCCGACCTACAGTAACTAAACCTTTTGAAAATCATACGCGAATCGCAGTCCAAATTTCAGAATCTAACCTAGAGAGTGATACTATTAATGCTATCAAAGAATACGTGAACCCTAAAGTCAAAACAGCTATCTTGATAAACCCACCATTAGCCATGTACAAAATAATACCCATCATACAAGACAAATTTAGAAGTTCCTCAATCAACCTAGTACTAGCCAAGACAGAACTCGAGAATGTTAAAGAATACCTCCGACAACAAGACATTATCCGACATTACCATGACGGGAAGACGAACCACCGTGGTATAAATGAATGTCACCTAGCCCTTTCACGGAAATATTACTGGCCAAAGATGAAAGAACAAATCACCAAGTTTATTAACGAGTGTACCATCTGCGGTCAGGCTAAATACGACAGGAACCCAATTAGACCTCAATTCAACATAGTACCTCCGGCTACCAAACCACTTGAAATTATCCACATGGACCTGTTTACAGTTCAGAACGAAAAATACATAACGTTCATGGACGTTTTCACGAAATATGCACAAGCATATCATTTGCGAGACGGAACCGCCATTAGCATTATTCATGCATTGTTACGTTTCTGTACCCATCATGGCCTACCTATGACTATCATTACTGATAATGGCACCGAATTCACGAACCAACTTTTCTCTGAATTTGTGCGGTTGCATAAGATAACTCACCACAAAATTCTACCTCATAGTCCAAAGGACAATGGTAATATCGAGCGTTTCCACTCGACGTTATTGGAGCATATTAGAATTCTTAAATTACAGAATAAAGACGAACCGATAATTAATCTCATGCCATACGCCATTATAGCATACAACAGTTCCATCCATAGTTTCACCAAGTGCAGACCATTTGACCTATTGACCGGACATTTTGACCCTAGAGACCCAATCGACATAGATCTGACTAAACACATACTACAGCAATATGCGCAGAATCATAGACAACAGATGAAGCAAGTTTATGAAATCATTAACGAGTCATCTCTTGCAAATCGTACAGCCTTAATTAACAGTAGAAACAAAACTCGGGAACCCGAAGTAGAATATACCCCTCAGCAACAAATTTTTATTAAAAACCCCTTTTCCAGTCGCCAAAAAGCTGCACCACGTTATACGCAGGATACAGTACTCGCTGACCTGCCTATACACATATACACTTCGAAAAAACGTGGCCCCGTAGCCAAATCGCGGCTGAAACGTATCCCTAAATCAAGCCAATTGTTACAGAATCCTGATACTACTGACAGTCCAAGCGACACACCCTCAAGAGATAAGACTTGAGACATTAGACGATGGACCGGGACTCCTACCATACAGATTAGGCCCGACCAGACTAACTACACATTACCATTCATTCATACAGTACATTCAATTAACCGAAATCGAAGATAAAATTAATTCCGTACAGACGCAACTACAGACTTTTAGAACTAAACTCACTAACGAGACTTATATGGTTTATGAATATCAGATTGAATATCTTGCAAACAAACTTAGTAAGGTACTACAACAAGTAAAATCTCTGGAACCTGTTAGAGTCAAAAGAGATCTTGTAGATAGCCTTGGGTCCGTTATAAAAAGTGTCACGGGCAACTTAGATTATCTAGATGCCTTGAAGTATGATGAGGCTATTAAAACTCTACAAAATAATGAAAATAAAATTATATCAGAATTTAACAACCACATCAGCCTTAGTAAAGAATGGATGTCCCAACATGGTACCGTCCTAGACCAAATAACAAAAAATCAAGAAAAAGTTAACTCAACGTTAGAACTACTTATTGAGAAGAGTGCTTATACAGATTACAGCTTAATAAAATTCGCGAAGTTTGCCCAAATTTTAGGAATTATAACCAACAATGTAGAAGATTTAATGATAGAGATAATTAGGTTAGAAAACATAATGGCTTTTATACGGGCTTCTAGCACCCATCATTCTATGATTGATATAGAAGTTTTAAGATCTATGATAGATAGGCTCAAATCCATATATAACCAAGATCAAATCCTAAACTTGGAGTTAAGAGAATATTATAATCTAATAAAACCAGGTTCCTACTTTATTGAGAAGAGAATAGTAATAATATACAGTTTTCCCATAGTCTCTAAAGACCTTTATGATTTATATAGACTATCCATTGTACCCAATAAGAAACAACTTGCCCTTATTCCTTCCTCTCCCTACATAGCAACAAACGAGAAATCATTCGTGTACATAGAGGCTGAATGCCCGAAGTACAGCAGCATTCATCTCTGTGAAAAGAAGACAAGTCATCAGATCCGGACGAAGCCTGATTGCATCCAAGAGCTCATCATCAACCAAGGCCTAAGGGACACCTGCCAATTCACCAAGATCTCACTCTCCAAGCAAGCAGTAGAAAAGCTGGATGATCAACATTACGTTATCTCTCTGCCTCAACCTACCAAAGTACAGCTAGCCTGCAGCAGGAAAGACTTCAACATCCTACAAGGAAGCTATCTCGTCACCATACCCATGAACTGCTATCTGGAAACACCAGAATTCACTATCATTAACGACAACAATGAGATAAAAGGACAGCCACTCAAGTTATCAAAAATCCCATACAACGACATGAACCAGACAGCTGATTCCACTCACATTATCGGCTTCAAGTCAGTCAACTTAGAAAAACTTCACAGCATCCAGAACAAAGTATTGATGGAAAGCCCTATCCAGATTGACAAGACTCCGTCGGTTGTCCTATATCATACAACCATACCGTTCTACATCATCGTACTATGCGCAACCATACTTATCATCTTGGTTATAAGCCGCAGATAGAAATGCTGGAACCTTATAGCAGACGATAATGAGAAGAAATCAACTTTTAAGATACATACATATGAAGATGAAACCAGAGAAACCAGAAAACGAGATGAAGTCCCAGCAACATTTGCACTCAACATGATCAAATAGTTGCTGTTCTGCGGGTGGAGGTGTTAAGTACGGATCCCTAACCAATAGCGCTGACATGCAAATTCCTCCGTGTTGACGCCAAGCGCATAGAAACAGCACCGATGACGTCAATCCAGCCACGAGCCGCCGACGCAGCAAAATTGGAAATTAGCGTTAAGTTATTTTTAATAAGTAAATGGTCATTCCATATTCTAGCATCGAATAGGTTTCACTAATTATATTGTAATAATTTCTTTTTAATTAAATTAGTTTAAAATCATTTTGGTTTTCCACCGTCTGCAGTTTACGTAATTAGCGTGTCAATAAAGTTTTTCCACATAAACAAAATATCATTGGGTTCTGGATCATCCCAACTTAATTTACAAAGCCATAGTTTTTGTAGAAGCATTTCAGCAATTATAATTGTGGATGACAACAAGCCTTATGAGTCGTACACCTGTGAGACAAAAGACAAGATAACGCGCTTAGTAACATGAGTGGAAGTTTGATCAATCTTTGTAGTAAAATATAATAAATCTAAATAATTCAACCATCCAAGACCGAGAGTTTTAGTTAAACAATTTTCACCTAAAGCTAATTCCTTTGGTTGTTCTGTTGTAGAAGTCTCCGAATTAAACAACCATTTACGTAAATGGAAGCAACCAGATTTTAAAACATCATTTACTTTGGTACAAATGTCTAATAAACATTGTTTATCATCATGACCAGTAATTTAGTCATCTACATACAGATCTTCGTCTATTATTTGCTTTATGACGTCATCCTTACACTCAGATACCAGCTGTTTGATGCATCGAATACTTAGGTAAGGAGCGGACGCGGTACCATATGTTACGGTATTAAGCTGGTACACACCGAGTTCGTCCGATTTATTTTCACGCCAAAGAATTAACTGAAGGTTTCTTTGATCAGGTTGAATATTAATTTGCCGATACATTTTCTCGACGTCAGCGCCTGCAACAAATCTATATTGTCGAAAGCGTAATAAAATTGAGAAAACGTCATTATATAAGCTAGGGCCAATATACTGGATATCATTAAGCGATTTACCTGTTGTTGATTTTGCACTTCCATCAAGAACCACCCTAAGTTTGGTAGTACTACTATGAACTCTTAAAACACCGTGATGCGGTTGAAAATAATTTGGTGATGGATAGTGATTGACTAGACTCATGTGTCCTAAACATAAATACTCATTCATAAAATCGCAATATATTTTTTTATATTCAGGTGTAGATTTATCTAATTTACGTTCAAGTGCGTGAAAGCGATTTAATGCGAGTGTATATGTATCTCCTAGTATGTCGCTGGACTCAGCTAATGGAATGCGCACAAAAAACCTACATAGTTTGCACAAACAAGTTTTCACATAAAGACTCGTCCTTAGTTAATTTATTTTGCGGAACAATTTCTTCTAGCTCCCAGAATTTCCTAAGTTGAGTGTCTAATGATTGTGAGTAATAACATTGAACTCGATTGTTGCGTGAAGTTTTATTATTCAACACTGAGCCAGGTATCACCCATCCCAACTTAGTATTCTGAAGATATTTATTTATTTATTTAGACTTCATGCACAAAAAGGTACAAAGGCGGACTTAATGCCTTAGGCATTCTCTACCAGTCAACCAAGGGTGGTGAAGGGATAACAAGGCAGGTGCATTATTTAAAGAAATTAAAAAGAAAAAAGTTGTTATTAAAATACTAAAATAGGTAAAATACACGTAAATATATATTGAATATAATATATACTTATATTAAATATATATTTATGAAGTAACAGAGAAGAAGAAAGTGAGATGACTCTTCTTAGTTGTGCTGAAAATAAAACCGCAATTTCCGCTTGAATGCAAATCAACTTGTAGTCGTCCTGATCTCGAGAGGAAGCTCGTTCCAGAGAAGAATGGACTGAATATTGAAGGAAGAACGAACAAAATCACTAGTATGAGAAGGAGAAAGCAAGAGGAGATTATTGGAAGAACGCAGATCCCGAGCATGTGAAGAACATAGATATTGGAATTTAGACATAAGATAGGAAGGAGGGGTGGGAGAATTGAGTAGGGTGAAAAGCGTGGTCAAAGCGCGTAAACTTCTTCTCTGGCGAAGCGGCAACCATTTTAGCTCAGACCTGTAGTATGACACATGGTCATACTTTCTGAGGTTAAATATGAATCCAATGCAGTTGTTCAAGACCCTATCTAGCTTATCCAGTAAGACCGCGTTCATGTCAAAGCAGCACACGTCACCATAGTCAAGAACTGGGAAAATTAAAGTCTGCACAAGTATAATTTTCGTTTTGGCTGGCAGAAACCTCCTCAAACGATACAAGGATTGCAAAGTACCGCTGGCTCTCTGACTGACACTGGACACCTGACTTTGCCAGCTAAGTGTTGAGTCAAGATGCAAACCGAGATCTTTCACACTAGGGCTAATGGGAATGACGGAACCATGAAAATAATCGGGGGAATAGAGCCAACCGCCACTCTACGCATCATGCGCGGGCTTCCAATAATAATGGCCTGACATTTTGTGGGGTTTACGGACACCCCAAATCTGTCAGACCAATCCCTGATAGCATTCAAGTCCCGGTTTACATCTTCTATAGCGTCAGATAAATCTTCGATCCGCGCCGATGTATATAGTTGAAGATCATCGGCATAAAGATGATACGAACACCGAAGACAGTGAGTTATAAAATTTATGAAAATGGCGAATAATAATGGAGATAGAATACCGCCCTGTGGAACACCAGCATCCAGGTCACGCCAATTTGACGAAGTCTCATTGACACGAACCGACTGCTGACGTCCCCGAAGATAAGAGGAGAACCATTCCAGCGCTTCGGAAGAAACCATAAGATGGGAGAGGATAGATAGGAGTATATCGTGACTGACAGCGTTAAAGGCATTGGAGAAATCAATAAATACTAACACAGTGACCTTAGTATCCTCCATTGCTTCTCTAACGTCACCAGTAACTTTAAGGAGTGCGGTGGCAGTACTGTGGCCAGGTCTGAATCCAGACTGGAATGAACTTATAAGATTGTTTCGGTGAATAAATTCCGAAAACTGCTTGCGAACGCAAAATTCGAGCACTTTGGATAGGAACGGGAGAATGAATAGTACGGCTCTCCGCCAGATCCGGCCCCACCCGCACCAGCTGCCCAATGAGGCGGTCTGCGATAACTCTTTCAAAGAGCATGCCCACATCATCGAGCAGCACAATGGGCCGGTAAGCGGACGGAGAATCCGCTGCGCGCCCCGGCTTCTTAATGAGGTCCAGTTTCCCCGTCTTTTAGCGAAGCGGGAACTTGCCCCTCTCCAAGCATGCACTAAGGAGCCCCCTTAGTCGAGGCCCGAGGGCCTCCAAGGCCAGGACCCAGGCTTTCCCAGGTAAACCGCCGGGTCCTGGGGCGGTATTTTTGGCATTCAGCCTGCATACCACCACTCTCATTTTACCTCGGTCACATCCGGAGCATCGTCGTCGTCGCCGGTGGTGTGGTCCGCATCGGGCACCGCAAGAGATGGAGCCATGGGCGGAGGAGTATGGTCCACTTGCGAAGGGAACAGAGTGCTCACCACGCCCTCCACGAGCTGCGGCCGGAGACTCTGCGTCAGCGGGGGCGCCCATGGGCGGAGTTTATCCCAGGGGCGCCCCCACGGATCCCTGTTCAGAATCCCCAGCGACTCCTCGCGAGCCAAGCCCGGTTGAGGATGACCAAGCCTGTCTCCAGAGCCCAGTCCTCAACCATCCTGCCCCGTGTGTCCGTATACCGGGAACCCCAAGCCACATTCTTGGTATTAAAGTCCCCGAGGACGAGCACAGGGATGGAGCGGTACCCGACGACGACGATTTTCAACTCTGCAAGGGAGTTGTGGAATTTGGCGAGAGTTCGGTTCGGGGAGAAGTATACCCCCACAACAACAATCTTCCCGAACCGTGCTGCTACGCAACCCTGTCCTCTCTTGACACCCTCGAAGGACAGGGTGCCAGCGGCGGCCAACGAAATTAGGGTCACTGAGCTGCTCAGGTCCTCCACCCAGTCGTCCTTGGGCGGGAAAAAGTACGGCTCAGCGGAAGCAAAGGTCGCTGCGGTCCACCTCCGAGGTGCATTGTGCTCCCACGTGGTTGCCTACATGGCAGCGGAAGCACCTCAGAGGTCTGGGTTCCAGCAGTTTCACCTGCGCGGAGACCCAGCCCACCAAGAACCATCGGCCTTACCCGGCTATTTTTGGGCTGCCGAGACAGGGCAGCTCACCGTAAAGGCATGCATCCCCGTGGCGTCAGGCCGTATGATGCCTGCCCTTGCCTGCTCGGGAGTGCACCCCTCAGTCGTGGCAACGGTGGCCATCACCTCTCCCTCCGTCACGGAATCGTCCAGGCCCAGAATGCGCATGTCAGCGCACTTGGTGGGCCTGGACACTTGGGCCTTATCCGCATTTATGGACGCCCTGAGCCTTTCGGCCAGTGCGTCGGCGGTCGGGCCGCTGGCGGCACCGGGGACTTCTAGCATCCGGGCCCCAGTTGCGGTGACCCTAACCCGTATGCCCTCGGTGACGCCGAGTTCCTCCAGGTTCACTGCCGCCCTCGCTTTGGCGAGCACGTCACGGTAGGACACGCCCTTCTTTTCCGCTTCTTGCTGTAGTGTAATCACTACAGCTGTGGACTTCTGGGCGCGGAGCCTAGCGGCGACGCTTCGCTCCTTGCGCCGCTTTCGCCTTTCTTTCCTTTTGGCCGCCCTTGCTGCCTTGCTTGGCTTCTTCTTCTCCCCGGCCACTTGCCATTCAGCGTCTGCCACAGGAGTTTCAGGAGGCGGAAGAGATTGGGGCGACTGACCCGCCGTCCGGGTGGGGCCCTGGCTGCCTGAGAAGCCACTCCGCCCCCTTCGAACGCACGACCTACAACACGTAAGTCAGGACCGTTACCACTAGGCCACCACTGCTCTCATTCATACGAGTATATGCGGCAATTATTTATTTAAGTAATCTAAAAGTTGCTGGTTTATTTGACTTAAAAACGTAATATGTGTCTTGAATCTTACTGTGCCTGTGTAAATCTCAATTTAGAGTAAGGGTTCGAACATATTCATATTTTATATTTGGTTTAAAAATAATATTCAAAAGTGTAAATAATAATGAATTTATTGAATTGAAATAGCCTTAATCACAAATATTAATAATGATGTAAAGATGATGTATAATTAATAATAATATGTAATACAAATAGCTAATATGTAACTAAAATTAGCTCAAGTGGTTGCCAATTCGCCTTCGCCGGAATGCTCATATTCTTTCTCTTTTGTTTAATGTGCTCTTTACTCCTTCCACCCCTCTTTACCTCAAGGATCGTTTTCAGTCTATCTGCGATTCCCACACGAAATCTCTAAGGTCATCAGATAACTTGCGACTTAAAATGCCAATGCATTCCACAACTTTTATGGATAAATCTTTTACTGTCCAGGCTGCTCGTCTGTGGAATGCATTGCCTGACTCAATAAAACGTGCTCAGTCGTTGCCGGTATTTAAAAACCTCGTCAAAGAACATTACCTATCGCTGTGATTGTGCTCTTGGTTTTTTTTTTAATATAATGTGCTATGAATGTCGTAATTATATTTTTCTTTTTTTTTTCATTGCTTATATATTATGTATATATTTATGTTTATATTATTAAGAATATGTATTTTTGCTACTAGTGAGTATTGTTGTATGTTTATTATGTTCATTGTTGGTATTGTCGCACCACTGACAACCCCATGTCATGTCCAGGTAATCTCTGTCCATTCCAGGTTGCCTGGAAGAGATCGCGGAAAGCGATAAGGCCGCCTATTGTATTTTGTTTTAGTATTAAGTTTCTTTTTCTTGTTTATTATGGTGTACAATAAAGTGTATATAAATAAATAAATAAATAAAATTAGATACTTAAAGCGACAAAGATAATTTCTGCCTTTTTTTGTCACCACTCAAAGTTTTTAAGTAAAAGTACAGGGTTTATGCAAAAACCAACTTAGAAAAAAATAGCTGTACTGTAAAATCAGCCTATTCTTTGTTGAGTTATGTGCAACAAAATGTAATAAACAACAGATATTTTAAAGACTTTTTTTTTGCAAAAATCATGTCTTTGATAGATGAAAATATTTTGAATGGCGATAAAAATCACGTTGTATAATCCTGCTTTATTAAATCAGCACCTCTCTCAGCAATCATAACGGTGGGGGCATAAGTATTGCCACTAGTGATAGTCGGCATCACACTAGCATCCACCACTCGAAGTCCAGGAATGCTGTGCACCTTCAATCGACTATCAACGACAGAACAGTCTATATCGCGACCCATCCTAGCAGTAGAAACTGGGTGAAAAAATGTGGACGCCATATTTACAGCAATGCACTTCCAATAATCAGTACTGCCAAGTTCATAACCATCACACGCAGCCAGCTCGATCCTACCTAACTTTGCATCAATTGACTTAAAATAAGTCGTGTAGATCAATTCTGCTAATATTTTTAATCCAACAACTTGAAAATCTAAATCCCTTGAATCACTAAAGTTATCATAATATATTAGTGGGTCTCTATATGGATCATTTGAATGCAATGATATGTTTCCTCTAGAATGTGGATGCAGTAGAATTTGTAATACCTGGAATAAAGATTTGTTAACACTTTCCTTCAATATTGAATTTTCGACAGATTTGACAAATCTTGAAGCAAATGATTTTATGCTTTCTTCATTTTTCTTGTAGAGTGAAATGACAGATTGGAAATCTGGATATGAAGATTTAGGATCTGCGGAGTGAAAGCCAGCCACATCGTTATCACTTTGAGATGCTAAGTATCCTTGACGATCATACAGGTATCTCAGCGATTCGAAGTTTTTCGTTGCTTGATCGATGTCCTCTGGTCCATCGGCAAATATTAAAATAGGAACAATAGTATGATCGTGTAAATTCTGTCCAACCATGGGCGAATTGACTACAGTTTTAATGTTATTGGCTGCAAGTTGTTCTTTAGGTCCTACACCAGATAACATGAGCAGCTGAGGAGTATTTATAGAACCTGCGCTGAGAATGACTTCATGTTTAGCTTTTAATGTTAGACTTTTGCCATTATGATCTACTTCTACACCACGCGCGTTTCTTCCATCAAAAACAATTTTAGTTACCAAAGATTTTTTTACTATCTTCAAATTTTTCCTGTTCCTTACTTCGGGGTTAAGGTATGCTGTGGCTGAACTTACCCTTTTGCCATCACTCACTGTTGATATAACTTTATTAGATCCTAAATTATTATACGTATTTAAATCATCGACTTTTTTTATACCAATTTCGTCAAAAGCGGAAAGTAAATTTATAACTACACTGTCATCTGTACCATTGAAAGTATTAACAACTAGAGGTCCATTATGTCCATAGTGGTTGTTAACTACGGGCATCTTTAAACGAATAGGATCTTGTAGATTTTCAGCTTTTTTGAAATATTGTTTAACTATGTCTGGATGCCATTCAATGTTTCCTTCATCAAACCAGGACTGATAATCACGCGGGTGTCCTTGAACATAAGCCATGGCGTTCATACTGCTGCTACCTCCAAGCATTTTACCTCTTGGCCATTTTATTCTACCATCTTTGTTGGCCTGGTTGGTTAACCCATTGTTTACCGTTTCATACTGCCAGTCATACTTCGTCTCAAAAAGTCTGTTAGCCAACCGTGGTATCTGAGGAAGATAAAGAATACTATTATACAGGTTTTGTATTTAATTTTCAAAGAGTTCTTATGTTTGCAATAATAATGCAATTCGTTTGGAAAATGCAAATAATTATCCTTTATTCCCAGTAGTTCCATGTAGCTAGTTCCACATGTAAATTCTGCAACTCACTAACTCCGCGAATCGAATACACATACTTCAAGCCTTTATTTCACTTAGTTCCATGTAGCTAGTTCCACAGTGAACAATGTAGAAAAATAAGAATATACACTTTTTATGAAACCTTTTCCTTATCTATACCTCTATAGCAATATTATAAAGAGGAAAGATTTTTTTGTTTGTTTGTTTGTTTGTACCGAATAGGCTCCAAAACTACTGGACCGATTTCAAAAATTCTTTCACCGTTGGGAAGCTACTCTATCCCCGGGTGACATAGGCTACTTTTTATCCCTGTATTCCCAGGGGAACGGGAACTACGCGGGTGAAACCGCGAGGCGTCCTCTAGTCTATGAATAAAAAGAGTAAAAAATATTGTGTCACTTATGAATCTCTTGTCATTAAATTTTCAATTCATTCAAAATTGTTATAAAAAGTACTCATTCATATAAAAATGAATAAAAAATATTT
Organism: Orthosia cruda; assembly: GCA_964057195.1. NCBI lineage: Eukaryota > Metazoa > Arthropoda > Insecta > Lepidoptera > Noctuidae > Orthosia > Orthosia cruda. Next base: position 11,484,263 of record OZ059826.1, on the reverse strand, counting down.
TGTAGGATGCAATAGTTCCATGTGGACCTAGCTACATGGACCTACTGGTAATAAAGGATAATTATCATGTGCTTTGGTTCAAATAGACTTACTTCACTTTCAATAGGCGGGTTTCCTCCAGCCTCAAGTAGTAATACACTCCATTCATCGATTTCACTAAGTCTGTTCGCTATTATACTCCCAGCTGTACCTCCTCCCACGATGATAAAGTCGAAAACTTCTGAATCTACGATTTTAAGTAAAAGTTTATAGGATTTAACAATTGTGGTAAAATTGAAATATTTGGCATTCTATTGAATTATGAATTCTTTCTTCTTTTCACGTATCGGAAGTCCCTTCAAAAATTGCTCGTATAGAAATATTAGCAAGCCATACCTTGTAATTCAACCTCAGGTGGCCAATCCTTGGTCTGGACAAGGCACTGTGCTGTTACAAAGAACTGAATTGCAGACATGAAAGTGTTCGAAGCTATTCCCGACGTTGGAGGTATGCAAGACTCAGCGCTGTGGACAAATTATAACAAAACATTACTTGTTTTATTTCTGTTGCTGGGTTTGTTCTTGATAATTTGATTATCAAGTTTTGATTGCTCAGTTTCGTGTCCCTATCTGTACGACCCGAACAGATGGGGCTCGCAGCTGGAACTACGAGTCCGGCTGTTTGGATAAGGGTACGCGGGGTCAGGCAGGCCCTCCACCATTGCAAGCGCAAAGGTGGAACCTGACATTGGTGTTGGACTCGCGGTGGTCTATGTGGTGGTTGCAGAGGAGTGGCATGTTGTCTGCTCGGCTACATGTGGTTCGAGCGTCATTCCTCGCGCGCAACAAGTGTCTGAAGTTACCGGCCTAAGGCAAAGGGCCACCTGGTGGTCAGACGCGGGGTTCGTGAGTAACCTTCAAGCAAGTGAGCTCCTGTGAGCGAGCTGCATCTCCGGCACTTTCCTGGATAGAAAGTAGAGGACTACCCGTTGGATTAGTTTTCCGGCAACCCAGCTGTAGGCATTGGGTAGGTGCGTTGATTCGTATTCGAGAGGTGAGCGTGCTTGACAGCTCCGGGACCATTCTGAAGAAATGGGAGCAAGCTTCTCTGGCGTCCCTAGCGAGGATTGAATCTGCTAGCACCAACAAGGTGCGCTGGTGCCGGTGTTTGCGCTAGTGCTGGCGTGCTGGGGTGCGTGTTGTGACAGCTCCGGTACCATTCTGGATAAACGGTAGTGAGTAATCACGATGCGACTCACATTTTCTCTTGGGTACCAGGGGCGAGTACTCTGGAGGTGTGACCTACCGAAGATGGTCCCAGACGCCTCGTAAGGGGTTGCCTGGTATATTGTGCCATCTTATATACCGAAAGGTGGGTGAAGGTGGCCACTATAGAAAATCTAAGTAGTTTAAAGGGGGTATGCTCAGTTTCGTGTTCGATCTTTGTTTAATTTTTTTAATGTTTATTAATACCTTTTATTATTATTGTCATTCATTTTAATTAACATAATTATTTTTAACAACGTAAATAATATGAATTATTTAAATCAGGCACGTTTGAAAATTATTTGTTACCATGCCCTAACAGGGTCCATATGATATGGTCTATAAATAATGAATTATTCTATAAAGACATACAGCTAATTACAAATATGGTCCAACCTTTATAGAACATGTATGAAATGTTATAATTTTTAACGGAATATGCATAATGGTGACAGTGTTCAGTTTATTCTGAAAAGATCAAAGTAATCTGTAGTTTAATTTTGTATTAAAATATTCTTTAAAATATGCTCGATCTCATGAGCATTAACTACAATCAACCTAACAGTGGTTGTGATCGGTGGCCAATTTAATGAATCTTATTTGGTGGTGAATTTAAAACAATGCCACATATCATATTCAAAATGAATCAAATATCACATACCTGATCATTTTCAGAGATTTTTGATCAATCTACAAACAACATTAATCCGTTTCACTGAACATGAATAAAATAATGCACCACTAGAAATGATTTCTTCACTGCCAAATCGTAAAAGAAACTCTGAACCGAATATACCGATGTAATAGAAACAGTACCTACATAAAAATTATTAAAAATATACTTATTTAAAAAACTTGTCTAAGCACAGTCATTTTTAAAATAGAAACAAGAATATTGCGTGGTAACAATTTTGAACTATTGGCCAATTCAATGATCTGGCGTTAATATATACAATATCATATAATGATTAAATTTACTAATAATAGTCACTACCCATACTAATTTATTTTGCTTGACACATTGATAAGCAAAGTTATACCTTTTATCTAACACTTTATGGTATAATATAATTTAAAGGCGATGGCGTTCGTTACATAGCTAGTTATAGGTAGGTTGGCAAGGTGCTCAAAACAAGAATAATCAATATTTTTACATAATTAGATGACGTTATGACAAGATAATAATTAATATGAATATTATTCATTACTACAAAAATGGTTGCTACCTATTAAATAAAGAGAACATTAAATATTTCTTGGTATAGGTACTCTAAGTATAGATACATAAAGATATTTTTTATAAAACTTTGTTATTTGTTTGACACATGTTACCTAAGTATTTTCTAAATACAAACATAATTTTCAAACATATTAGGTATAGATATAAATTCTTACTACACGGGTGTACTTACATTATAATTATAGTTTTGCCTTATCCTTTTCATCCTTTCGGAAAATTGGGATATTATATTTTTTGTGATATTATTTACTGGCTTCTGCCAGCAGCTTCTTCCGCGTGAAAGTTTAAAATTATTCCGAGGGATCCTAAGTGCAATTCCTGACTATAATCTATCTCTGTGCCAAATTTAATCCAGATCCGTTCAGCCGTTTGAGCGTGAAGAAGTAACAAACATACAAATACACACACACATTCACAAACTTTCGCCTGACCCACAGATGTGTAGGAACACGTATGTGGGGTCAGGGTCCAAATTTGTATGTTCATTCTCATTTTTTTTTCCCCCAGACATTCCGATATTTGATGGCCAAATGCTTTCATTGATAGAAGTACCACTTGTCTAGGGCCTTTGGTGATTAATGCCTCATCTGTATAAGAAGTGGCCTTTGTGAAGCAGTGGGACAGTAACAGGTGAGTATAATTTATTCGCTAAAAACTTGTTCTGACTATTATGAACATATTTACATAAAATCCAGACATATCGGTCCGGCCATTCTCAAGTTATGCGGTTACCAATGAACAGCATTTCTGATTACAAACATCACTGCTCTTAAGGTTTTACAAATAAAACTCATTTGTTACTTCCTACTCCGATTGTAACAATACAATTTCACGTGCTAATAGGCTCTTCAGACAAAGTTTAATTCTACAAGTTAATGGGAAGACAACAGCAAAACACGCTGACTATTCAAAAACACAAAAACCGGCTAAGTGCGAGACGGACTCACGCACAAAGGGTTCCGTACCATTACAGCAAAAAACGGCAACAAAATCACGTTTTTGCACTTAAATATTTATTTAATTCTGTTTTTATTTGTTGTTATAGCGGCAACAGAACAACATCATGTGTCAAAATTTTAACTGTCTAATTATCATGGTTCATGAGATAAAGCCTGGTGACAGACAGATAGACAGACATACCAAACCCTAAAAATCAGTAGATATTGTGTGGCAACAGAAAAAAATATATTTTAATTTTAAATATACATAATTATAATATCTGAGAAATTTTTGGCAGTAAAACCTCGATACTCTAGAACGGTAAATTAACCTCTTAGGCCCACTTGCGCCAAACATTTAACTCAGAGTTAGATGTTACCACAAGGTTAAATAACAAATACGAGTATGTCATACGTAACCCTTAACTGACATCGAGCGGTACATTTATACCCCAGCCGCAAAAAATCCAAATATTTTCTTTTCCATCGAAGTTATCTGCTTCTCATTTTAAGTGTTCTCATTGTAACATGTGCGCTTATACCTCAAGCACGCGAGATGTGTAGAAATCATCCGTTTGCGCTATACAAGTACATGGGGTTTACTAATTTGTGTTATTTGTGCAAAACTGGAGCAAAATGAACAGATTTTTTTTTTATTGAGCAAGTTGCCAAGATCCTGGATGACATTGAAATTGAAAAAGACCCAGATTTATTAGACCATGTGTAATTTTGATAAGTTCAAAATCTAAAACCCGACTACTGAGAAATCACTCTCTAAAAATATGAAACAAGAAAATATTGTCATCTGAAATTGTTCTGTACAAACTATTCGATATGTAACGGGTATTGAATAAACAACCTACATATAATAAATATTTTATTGTATTTCATTTATATTGATAGTCGTGTTCAGAAGATAACCGTGATCGTAGGTTTACTTATTACTTAAGCCAATTTGTAAGCGGAATTCAACTTAAGTTTACAAGTAAAGTTACCGTAAATAATTTTGAACTAAACAGTTACTTGAAAGTGCTCTTGTATCTACTGATTTATAGCTTTATTAAGTAGGTACGTTTTGTGTGCCCCGGTTACACATTTCTGTAACCCTAGTACGTAAAATATAGTTAGAAACATGTGTACATAAGATTAAAGTTATGTATTTGTAGATTGCCAGATTTCTGTGCTGAGGTGGTGGCCCAGTAGGCTAGTGGTTACGGTCCTCATATACGAGTTGAAGTTCGTGAGGGCCCAGGCAGACGCTTTACTATGCGTAATTTATTGCATCACCTTAACGCTGAAGAAAACGAAGAGAACTAAAAAAATGAATGAAAACATGTGGATATGTGGCAATCCAAATTGGGCCCGCATAATAGATAATAGCATTGTAACACAGATAAGAGGCCTGTATACCTGTAGTAGGAACATTACAGGCTAACTACTCCTATGTTTATGCAGCTGTCTATCAACTCTTGCTCGCAGAAAGCTGGCAACTGGCAATCTAGTCTTTATATCAAAATAATGATGCCTGTTACTAGTACTAATAGTCCTGCGCCTGATCTCTCTTCGGTGACGTAGGGCTGTCTTTTATAAAGACGAGGTATCGCGGAGTATACCTGGGATGCCGCGCTCACTATTTCAGTAAAATACCACCTGCGCCGACGACTAGTCTTCTCTTTTGATTAACCGCCATGACCGGGATTATGTTTTTGCCAGAGATACCTACAGTATCTATTAAGTTGATTACACATGAGAGCATAAGGCTTGTACACGTAAGATTGAGGTTACATTGTCAACACACCGCAACAATCCTACCACAATGTTATAGTGGGGCGAGGTAATGCCGTTCGAACATCGGAGATGCGGTCTGCTGAACTAGTCGGACTTCGCATTGCGGACTTGCGGGGACGCACCGGTTCGCTGTGATCTCACCCTTACATACTTATGGTTTTAAAACAGTCTCTCAATCAACAGATTTTTGTGATTGTGATTGTATTATATTATAATCAAGTCATCGGTCCACCTAATGAGAGGCCTTCCAACGCTGTGACTTTCGGTAATCAAACCTACCACACTTGGTGTATGAGCTGTAGCAGACAAGTCTACAGAGACTCGCGCGGCCACAGCATGCCCGTTTCAGCACGCACAGATGCCGATTGCCTGCTCATTTGCCTACCTCGGCCATACGATATCATCCTGCCCGACCTGCTGCCTGGGTGCGCACGCTGAATTCGATGATATACATCTCGCGGTAGCGCACCATCAGCCGTCCCATCACACCGTGCCACGTCTGCCTGCCCGACCTGCTGCCTGGTTAGCTGCCCACGTCGTTCGAAGCCGGACCTTATTTTTATACTCTATATCCTTTTCCTTAATTTTAATTTATAATTACTTTTATTTTTAGTAACGTAGCACAGATATTTCCGGCGCCATCGGCCTACGATCAAGATGATTTTCTGCTAAGATAATGGTGATAACACAGTTGGCTTTCACACTGAATACGGTTCTGGAGTTAATACACTGGAAATGGAAACATATTAGCTAGTTGATAACTATACTGTTTCTCAAAGAGAACAGACAGGATAGTCAGACATTTATTAGTATCCTCCTCATAGAAAAGAGTAGAATGGAATAGAATATAACATAATAGAATATAACAGAATAAAATAGAATAGAATATACTTTATTGTACACTATAAAAGTTACACATATCTTTAAAAAGTAGAAAAATATATAAAATAGCCTTTAAATCAAAGACTTAAAAGTGAAATCTTGAGGTTGGTTGAACCCAGTCTTTAGAGAAAGTGAGATTCTAAGATTGATAATGTCTGCCAAAAAATCGAAAATTTTAAGGATTGATCTGCCCCCGTACTATGACGTGTCAAAACTATCATGGTGCCACTGGGAAAAAAGGGAAAGATGTATACAAGTCATATACATCCTTTACGAGTGTCCCTTACGCACACTCGAAATCACTTTGCTCTAAAAGCTTATGGTTACCCCTGCGCTGAGCTACCCAAATGTTCCCTAGTCAATCTTAAAGATTTAGACATTTCGGTAATCACTACGGCCTTTAGAGTGTACTTTGTCTGGAGCCTCTTACTATTCGAATGTTTCTCTTCATAATAAGCATTTTAATGTTATATTAAACTAAGAAAACTAACGCAACGTATATAAAAACATTAATGACTGCTTATGGTACCTACATATTGTGCCGTCCACCACTGGCCTAAGATCCATTCACTGAAGTGTCACTTAAACTCTCATACTCAAATACTTCTGGAAAATAATATAATATCTGAAGACTACCGTACTTCATAAGTACGCTCTCGGGCTAGCAATGTAGCTGAATATTAAATACTGGATATGAACCTCAGAGGTTATTATTGCGTCTTGAGTAAAGAGCAAATATACGCAATATGTTGAGTATGCCGTTTAGACCGATAGCGCTAGGTTTTGAGGTTTCAAAAATATTAAAGTTGTTTGTTTTTCGCATATAGTTGCCGGACCATTTGCCCAACCTAATACTTTAGTTTGTGTCATCCTAGGTATTTGCATAGATAGAAATTTAGCTGTTTGTTTTTTCGACCAGCATCGGACGAAAAGAAAATTAGAGATGAAAATTTTACTTTCATGATAATAACGAAGTAGTAACTGATGTACATAGGCATTTTGTGTCATCTCTGTCCACGAGAATCCTAATACTTAACCAGTACCTAACACGTAGCCAACTAGCTCTAAAAGAATATTACAGTCGGTTAAATAGGTATTACGCGTTTTAGAGTACTGATATCTGTTGTTGAAAATATTTTGTGTCAAATTCATCCACGACTTTTAAAGATATTTTATTTTTTTACTACAACACCCTGTAAAATCCACAAAAGAAAATACAAGTTATTAGAGTTTATGTGTTTTTCATTATTATGGTGTGACAAAACACTATTCATAATTTGTGTCGTTTTTATCCACGAAATCGTATTATTTAAAAAAAATATAACTAGACTTCTTCGCACGAAGGGCAAGCGCAGGGATAAGCGCGGGCACAAGCGGCGCGGGTGCCGGCAAGCCATACGCGCGGCGCGTTTATTTGTTTACATTCGGTCTTTGCAAGTTGCAAAAAAAAGTGCGTGCGTTATTTATGATGTATTTGATTGATTAAGGTCCACTTGCACAAAAAACTTTACTCAGAATTAGTTGCTAACACGAGATGAAATTGACAAAGGTCTAAGACAAAGGTTAAATTGCCAATATTGTATAACAAACTGTCAATGTAACCTAGTCTTAGCAACTGAGTTAAGTTTTTTGCGCAAGTGGGCCTTAAAAGTAAGTTATGTATGAAGCTGTGAAAGACTAAAATGGAGATTGAATTTAGTAAATGTGTTATATCGACACCCAATATGAATAACATAGTAACTCAACATTGCATAGTTTTCAACACAGCTATTTTCTTTTTTTGTAAAGTTTATTGTTTATTTGCTTTATTTTAGGTTTCATGTTACTAATTTTAATTGATCTTTCAGTTTTGATAAAACCACTGCAAGTATGATTTTCGCAATGTTACAATTTACAGATTTTAAGCATTTTTAATATGAAAAACATTGTAAATACCGTTACAATAGAATCTCGAAAACATTTGAAAGATTTTTTCTGTGAATATTATTGTACGATTACGAATTATATCGACAAAAAAAAACATTGTTAAATATTATTGTAAGCAACAATTACAATGTGTGTCAATGTTACATTTAGATAAAAAGACATGTAAAGTACTATGGAAGAGCTAATAAAACTCGGTTATTAATAATTATTATAATTCAATTAATATTCATAACGCTTTGGGCTCTGGTGGACACAGGTCTGGATAAAATTATCTATGCCTATGTCTACCGTTCGCACAGCAGCGATCAGGAGACAAGCAGGCTCACAGATTACCTCAGTTAAGCGGCTGATGCGGCACAGTAGTGGTACCCTTCCGCCCAATTAGTGATCCGGGGGGACTTTAATGCTCAACATCAGCAGTAACGTGGCTCTTCCCATACCAGTTCAGTAATCATGCTGGAGGGGAAATGCATAAGCTTTCGTTAGCGGTAATCCGCCAGCTAGTTCAGGGGGCAACAGCAACGGGGGATGTTGATTCGCACACGGCCAATTGCTTGGACCTTCTGCTGACAATAGATCCAGGCCGATACTCTGTGTCGATAACTTCACCTTGGGAATGCGAGTGACGTATGTCAGAAAAAAAGGCCTTCAACAGTGCTGCCAAGTCCTGCAAGAAGGTGTTGCAAAGGGCTCGGTTCGACCAAATTGGCAGAATAGGGACATAACTTGCTTCTTACCCAGAAGATAGTAAAGCGTTTTGGTCGCTGGGTAAGTCGGTTCAGTCGAACTTCTGCCATCCCTCACTACCACCACTGCTAAAACCCGACAGGTCGCTGGCCCGCTTCGTTAAGGAGAAGGCAAACTTTTTTGCCTCTTTTTGCATAATCTTAGCGTCAGCATTTTGGTGATGCGCGGATGTATTCTTTTTCCTGGTGGATGTGAGACGTATATGTCGGACATTCACATCCATCAAAAGGATGTTTGTAGCAACCTCGACTTGAACAAAGCTAGTGATCCCGACGGGACGGGACTGGATACTTACACTTGTCCTTAAAACTTGTGCGCCCGAACTGTCTCCGATTTTGATACGTCTATTTCGCCTTTCGTCTGAAACTGTGAAAGAGTCGAATGCTTGGAAGTAAGCTAACGTACAGCCCGTGTCCAAGAAGGAAAGTTGAGCTGACCCTGCCAATTATAGACCCATCTCTTCGTGTGCTTAATATTAAGCTCCTGGTATACCTAGAAGTTAATGAAATCCTGAAGTGATTGCCAATACGGTTCTACAGCGGATCTTCTAGCTTATGCTGTTCGCATCTGCAGTAAGGCCATCGAGAGGCGCGGGGAGGTGCTTGCCATCACCTTCGATAACTCGAATGGTTTCGATAGGGTCTGGCACGGAAACCTTATTAGTAAACTTCCTTCATTCGGTCTGCCTGGTGATGGTATGTGTGATTGGATTGCAGATTTCTTAAGGGATCGGTCCATTCCAGTCGTTATCGATGGGTTCTCGTCTGACCAATTGGATATTAATACCGAGTTCCCTCAAGGGTTGGTACTCTCAGCAACATTATTTTTGCTGCACATAAAATATCTGCTTGAAACTTGGGTATACAGACAACAGCACTGTTACTGAGAGGTACTGTTCCATCCTTGTCTTTCGTGAGACTGTGGTGGAGCGTTTGAGCTTATCTTTGAAACCAGTCTCCAAATGGGGCGATGCCAATTTGGTCTGGTTCTTTGCTGCTAAACTACTCAGGCGTGTTTTTCTCTGTTAAAATGCGCCAATTCTATTCGGCTCTTTCCTTCCGAGGTGTAAACGTGCCGATAATGGACCATCTTGTGCTTCTTGGCGTTACTTTTAACACGATCCTCAATTTTGATCCATACATTGAGGCAAAGGCTCAACTGGCTGCCATAAAATTGGGGATCCCCACAAAAGTGAGACGGTTCTTCACGCCAGAACAATTGCTCAAGTTGTGTCAAGCTCGTCAAGCGCTAGTTAGATGATGTATGGAGTACTGTTATCATTTCTGCGCCGGATTTGCCAAAAACCAGCTTGATGCACTTAAGTTGATCAAAAACGGACCAAGAAGATCAGCAATGAGACACTTGTCGAATCATAGCTCCAGAGCCTTGAACAACTTCGCCGAGTTTCGAGCTTGTCGATTTTAATCGGTTAAATTTCGGGAAGTGTGCGATATAAATGTACGATCTAATTCCACCTAGCCCGTTCCATCATCGGACTATAAGACGTACGGCGATGTGCCATTGGTACATGGTGGACATCCCACCCATACACACTAAACATTTTGGGAATACGTAGATTGTACGTACAGCTGAAGAGTGGCATTCCCTGCCGGAGTCTGTGTTGCTCGATAGCTACAACTTAGGAGTGTTTAAGTCAAGAGTGAATAGGTAAGTTTTAGGCAAGCGTGTTTAATCGTCGACCACGACATCGCTTACCATCAGGTGAGGAAGTGGTCTAGCGCAAGCCTACCAAATATAAATGAAATGCATTCCCCCTATTGCAAAGCTTACCACGCAGTGGATAGTAGATCCTAGAGCAGTGATGGCCCAGTGGTAACGGACACAATTTACAAGTATGATCGTGGATTCAAACCCAAGCAAGTGCTTTAATTTGTGTAAATGATTTCATCACTATTGCTCTCAAAACACTGAAGTCAAAATGCATTGCATTGCAATGCAAATCTAAGACATGTAACATCCATCAAACTACATTGGGCCCACGTGGTGGATTTCGGCCCATTACCTCTAACAGAGAGGAGGCCTAAAAGCACAATAGACCAAATGGGAGTGTAAGTTCAGAAAAGGGGGTCCATCTATCCTGTCCTATCTTAATGCTTACGACGCCTATCGTTTGCAATTACTTCTACACATTTTTTTGTATTATTCTCCTTACCCACATATCTGTAATATTGAATGAGTCTAAAAACATGTTTATTAGATTCCTACTCTTAGTTTTCTCCAAGACCATTTATGCTGATACTACTATATTCAAATGATGTACTAAAAACCTATTCTCGATGTCAACACTGCATCTTTCTTTACAATGAGAACATTTAAATTAACTGTTTAGATTTAAGAAGAGAAGCATTGTAACTTAAAATTACAATATGGTAAAATATAAATAGAGCAAAATTTAAAATGTATTACATTGTATGTCAATTTAAATGACTTTAAAACAAAGAAACCCTTGTTACCAAAACTTTTGTGTAGGTATTGGAACTTAATCTACAAGTATACTTCAGTAGAAACATTGCTCATTTTTAATTAGTTACAATGAAAATATTCAATTTTACAAAAGTAGTACTTATCCTTTATTTCTGCCTTTTAAATACGGTTAAGTCTGAAATAAAGGTCTGTCCTTGCTGATTTCATATGACATAAAGTTGTACCAAAGTGTAACTAAAGTTATAATGTTATTCAAATTGGATGTTGATATGTAGATACTGGACGTTACATACAGTGATTGTCATTTGTGAAAGGGGATTATTAAAGTTCATAGAATCAAGCATTGTAAGGAATGACGG